>JACRUU010000002.1:13381738-13411738 GCA_030449085.1 Kryptopterus vitreolus | reverse complement strand
ATATATATATATATATATATAATAATAAAAATATATATATATATATATAGTGCAAAAGATTTACATGTGTGGTTTGAAGGTGTTTCAAGAAAATAATGTACATATAATATACAATTGCCTTGGGGGGAGGGGGGGGGGTTTAGCAAGCATTAAATCTGTTAATAAAATACATCAAAGATTTCTTTTCTATCTGAATGTTTATAATGTGAAAGTCTGTGTGAAAAGAGAAGCTTGCACAATTTTAACAACACAATTTTTTTTTTTTTTTTTTTTTTTTTTTCTCTCGTGATAACACAGACTCTTCCCGCCCCTACAAACAGACCTGTCCACAAAGTTAAATTTGTTCGGCTTCTAGCTAGATAGCTAGTCACGGAGCGTAACGAACGCAGAGCGTAGCGAACGAGTGTAATACCCATGTAATGCCCTACCACCTCCTCCTCCTCCTCCTCCCCACCATCCACACACGTATTAACCACCACATTCTATGGTAAGTGCAGTACTTCCTGTATACGTTACTGTATTATTTTATACCGTTTACTAATTTTTTATATATTACTGTTACTGTTTTTATAACTTTTCTTAAGCGCGGCGTTCAGGAATGCAGTAAACTATAGTTTCTATCTTACGAACATAGTTAGGAGACGAACAAATTCATACCACTCTTGGGAAGTAACTCGTCCGTAGGTTGGGGGCCGTCTGTAATTGGAGCCTGTCATTTTTATGTGACTAGTTACATGTAACGGTGTTACGCAATTTAAATACAAAATGGAAATGTTGAAAAAAAAGTTTTCTTTAAAAACCTAGGATATGTTGAATAATAAATAATAATAATAATAATTTGTTGCGCTTCTAGGGGGCACGGTGGTTTAGTGGTTAGCACGTTCGCCTCACACCTCCAATGTCTGGGTTCGATTCCCGTCTCGGCCATGTGTGTGTGGAGTTTGTGCATGTTCTCCCCGTGCCTCAGGGGGTTTTTCTCCGGGTTCTCCGGTTTCCTCCCCGGTCCAAAAACATGCATGATAGGTTGATTGGCACCTTGGAAAATTGTCCCTAGTGTATGAATGTGTGTGTGAATGTGAGTGTGTGTGTGTCCTGTGATGGGTTGGCATTCCATCCAGGGTGTATCCTGCCTTAATGCCCATAGACGCCTGAGATAGGCACAGGCTCCCTGTGAAGTCTGTCTTCGTTGTAGCTGTGCTTAAAATATAATTAGTATAAACTTAATTCAAGTGGTAAACAGTAAACAAAAGTTGAGCACTACCGTAAGGATAACCGTAAAGTGTTTGGAAATGATTTGGTTAGAAATATCCATTAGAGAGTAATCAAATGTAATCAATTACTTTACTTTTATAAAGTAATCGAAAAGTTACTCTACTTATTATATTGCATTTGGAATAGCGTCACTTGTAATCTGTAACCTATTACATTTACACGGTATCCTTCCCAACACTGGTTATTACATGGTCGTGTGCAGCTCATCACCTGATAACAGTCATAAACGCAAGCAGGAGTGATAGATCAGGGTGACATCTGCACACCATGTTTCTTTTAAGCACATGGAAATCTTCTGACCTTTTTTTTTTTTTTGCGTTGACATTAACTGGCGGATGTGTGTCCTTTGCGTTGTGTAATTGCATTGTGCACTTTGTGTGACCAGGGGTGTGGTGAGGAAAAATCACAGGAATTTGAACGAAGGCAAGGGAGTCTTTACTAATCAGCAATAATAATAATAATAATAATAATAATAATAATAATATATCAGTAATAGAATAATAATTCAATTCAATTCAATTCAATTTTATTTATAAAGCGCTTTTTACAATGTGTCATCGTCCCAAAGCAGCTTTACATAATGGTATATGTATAATAGTATATGTAAAACTGTTCCCGGAATTATGTGGACGATGAGGAAGTTTGGATCGCTCTGAATAAGATTACTGTTTAAACTCCCGAATCATACCCCCGACTAAGCTCAGGTTAAAACTGGTTTTGTGGCTTGAGCGTGTTAGAATGTGGGTAGTGACGCTTTACTGGGATTGGGATTACACTATTCCGTGATCGGGAATATTTATTCTGTTTATTAGTAAGACAGATACTATTAAATAGTTAAAAAGTAGGCATTCTATACATTTCACGAGATGTTAGCATTTACGTGATTGCATTTCTTTACTAACACACACATACACACACACACACACACACGCACATAGTCGTGTGAGCATATCAGGTTATATGCATGTAACTGCACGTCTCCAGCCATCAGACAATTTAATATGATCTAGTGCATACAGTGTGTACCTCCAGCTTTGTGCTAACATGTAGTGCCCATGTGCGCCTTCTAATGTGTTTTTACTGATTCCAAATGTTAAAAATAAATCAATAAATAATAATTTTTAAAAAAACATTCGGGAAGTTATGGACAATATTTAGGTGGAGCCTCCAGGGGATTGGACGTGTTTGTGCAGCACATCCCACACATGATGTCTGGGGAATTTTGGAAGCTGAATCAAAGCTTGAACTCTGTCTCAGAACACTCCTATGTAAAGTGCAATCTGGGCCTTGTCAAAGTCAGAATTGTGCAATTCTTTGCATTTTTTTTTTTGCTGTGTGTATGTATATTATATATATATATATATATATATATATATATATATATATATATATATATATATATATATATATATATATATATATATATATATATACATATATATATATGTACACACACACACAAAACAAATTGTTCCACTTGTATTAGGGTTTTTTTGTAAGTCGCTCTGAATAAGGGCGTTTGCTAAATGCTTTAAAATTGTACTGTAAATATGCTTATATTCATTCGTTCATTCATCTTCTATCTTCTACCGCTATATCCGATCTTCGCTCGGGTCACGGGGAGTCTGTGTCTATCTCAGGCGTCTATGGGCATTAAGGCAGGAAACACCCTGGATGGAATGCCAACCCATCGCAGGGCACACACACACACACACACACACACACACACACACTCGTACACTAGGGTAAATCTTCTTCCAAGGTGCCAATCAACCTACCATGCATGTTTTTGGATTGGCGAGGAAACCGGAGAACCCGGAGAAAAACCCCCCTGAGGCACGGGGAGAACATGCAAACTCCACACACACATGGCCGAGACGGGAATCAAACCCGGACCCTGGTGGTGTGAGGCGAACGTGCTAACCACTAAGCCACCGTGCCCCTAATATGCTTATATTGTAAAAGTATATTGGTATTTGTAAGAACATATTGTGTGTCTGGATAAGGAAAGAGAGGGAAGCGAACGGCAGAGAGAAAGAGAGAGAGAGAGAAAAGATTTTAAACACTAATATATGAGGGGGAGAGAGAGAGAGAGAGAGAGAGAGAGAGAGAGAGAGGCCAGCTGGTAGACAATGGCACAAACAACAACAACAGCTAAACAAAATGCTATTGTTGCATTTCTTCCTATTTGCTCCCTATGAACAGCAAGAATGAATGCCAAACATGATCTCTCTCTCTCTCTCTCTCTCTCTCTCTCTCTCTCTCTCACACACACACACACACACACACACACACACACACACACAACACCATATAACTTTCACCAATTAAAGTACAAAGATTTTAGTTTAGCATTTGGCATATGCCCGAATCCAGAGCAACTTACAACTGAGGGCCTTTATAAAGGTCCCACTAGTGGTAGTGCTGGGATTTGAACCTGCAACCTTCCGGAACCAAAACCTACTGATTGGCCTCTGCTTAATGTCTGTATTGAGTTTTACACATGTTCTCTCATTGTTTTTGTTTTTTCCCCCCCTTCTAGTACTGGAATTTCCTCCCACCCACGCGATACTATGTGCATGTTACCTTGTGATAGGCAAAACCTGGGATAATATCCAAACGTGTCATGTAAGTCAACGTAAAAAAAACCAAACAAATAAGTTTCCTTTCTAGTTCTGCTGGGCATTAATACACTTGTTCAGTTGATTAAATGCTATTAATATTTCTCATATGCCTAGTTTAACATAACTTAGAGCACTTGTTTACAGTTCCCTTGACTGCCAGCAACACACGAGTATTTCTGCCACTAGATTCCTGTAGCTGTGAAGCTAAAAATAAACCAGCCTCCTGTACTCGGTGTTACTGATCAAATGACAAATCATATCCAAAGCCGATACTAAGAGCGGTATATTTGCCTTTTATATGGAAAAATATGTCATTTGTGCCTTAATTATATCAGGGGTTAATGCTGGTTAAGGCATTGGGCTACTGATCGGAAGATCAGGGGATCAAGCCCTGGTATCGCCCAGTTTGCCACCCTTGGCTCCTTGAGCTACCCTCCATGCTCCAGGGGCAGCATATTGTGCTCAAAGCACGCAAAGCAGCCTTGAGAGAGGCCAACAGCGTCGCCAAAGCCACTCTGAGGAGGGGTATCAGCAAAGTCAAACATGTATACAGATCGACGCATGTGACAATGGACTATTACTGACCTCAAACCACCACACTCCCTCCGATGAGTCCAACCTTTCACACTCGTTCTGAATAGACGTACATGCCCAGAACAGAGCCATTATAGCAGCCAATCACGATGCCATCCCTGGCCATATACTACGGAGGCTCGCTGTGCCAAAGCGAAGTGAAATTGTAAAATCTATTTCCATTTTTCAGGAAAGAATTTCAGCACTGACATAAACCCGAATGACTCGATAATAACGATTAATCGCCCACCTCTACTTGGTAGCATGGTTTGAGAACAACAATAACCTCGACACCAAGAAGACAAAGGAGGTCTTTGTGGACTCGCGCTCACATCAACAGAGCTGTTGTCGAGTGTGTACGCAGATTTAACTTGCTTCTCGCTTGGTCTCTGACCTCTTCTATTGCGATCACAAAGGCACAAGAGTACTTGTATTTTCTACAAGACTTCAAAAGTCCCCATCCTCACTAACTCGCATCTCTGTGTAGTACAGTGACTGCATTGCCTGCACTTTAGAGGGCGGTGAAAACCCTATGAATCATTGTCTCTCTGCGTACATTCACAACAAACACTGTCTGCAAAGGGCGAAGGACAAATCACTCCAATCCATTCCCATCTGGCAGGAGCTACAGGCGCCGCAGAGCCCGAACAAATAAAATAAATAAATAAATAAGCTTTTTTTTTTTCCTTTGGCCTGTGACTGTTACTGCACTGAACTGCTGATCATCATAAAATGTTAACATTGTTAAAATGTTAATGCATTGTCATTTTATTATCACTGTGCATCATATATAACTTACTGTATATTCACTGTATAGACAGTATATTCAACCCACATCTATTGTGTGTGTGATATATATATATATATATATAGATATATATATATACATATATAATATATACATATATATATATATATATATATATATTATATATAGGTTATATATATATATATATATATATAATATATATATATATATATATATATATATATAATATATATAAAAAAGCCACTTGTGCATCTTTATTGTAGGTCTCTGTTTTTCTAACCTATATTGTACATAACATCATCCCATTCATCCCGATTCATTCATGCTATGTATGAACACCAGCTAAATGTATAGGCAGAATAAGAGCATAGTGAATTCCATTATTAAAAAAAAAAAAAAAAAAAATATAATATAATATATATATATATATATAATATAATGTAAAATGTATGTGTACGAGCATTGTTTTTTTTTTAGAAGCAATTAAAAATATACTTATTGTGTATTCTGTTACTGATGTGTGTAAGTTTGAATCTGGGGGAAAAAAAGTTTTTGTAACTATAGTTAATGTCACTGTAATAGTAATTAGATTTATTTACAAAAATATATATATATTATATTTTACATTTGGCAGTAACTGACAGTACAAGAGCTAAGGAAATGTAATTATCAATACAGTGTTGAACACAGTACATATGGGAAATACACAAGAGTCCTTTAAACTAATTTTGTGAAAAAGTGTTTTTGTTTATTTTAAAGCAAAACCCTGTTTTAGCGCATTCATATATATTTATTATATATATATATATATATATATATATATATATATATATATATATATATATATATATACATTTTCATATTAAGGATGTGAATGAACTTTTGAAAAACGCTACTTGCATTTCAGTAGGAAGTGTAAAAGTGTACTATATATATATATATATATATATATATATATATATATATATATATATATATATATATATATATATATATATATATATATATATATATATAGAAACGGAGGAACGTTAAGCCCCCCCCAACCCACCCGCAGCATGGCGATTGAAGTGTCGTCACCGGAAGTGCGCCGTGGACTTCTTCTGGGAATTGCTCTCAAAATGGCTGCGCCCGAGGACAACACGCTTGGTCGCGAAGATGAGGATGAATTTGAAGAGATGGACGCGGGTGACAGCGACGAAGATGAGATGGAGGAAGGAGGACAGGGAGGAGAAGGCGGGGAGAGCACAGTGTACGTTCCCGGAGTTCAGCCGCTCCAGCAGGGGGAAGAGCTGGAGATGGATCGCTCGGCGTACCGCATGTACCACGAGTGCCAGACAGGTGATGCAGTCTCCGGAGCGTCGGTCTGCCGCTGTGCTGTTTAGTCCGTGTTGATGTGGTGTTATTAAGCGTTATAAGGTTCTTTACTCTGCAGTACTCAAGTAGGCGTTGTGTGTCCCGCGACAGTTACACACGAATTAACAATAAACAACAACCCATGAGCCATGTTTCTGTCCAGCTACTGTATTGCACTGATACCATGTAACGGCGTGACGTCATTTAATCACTAAATAAAAGGAACAGTAACCCGTTACAGTTACAGCGAAAACCCATGTAATTAAAGTTACTAAGATTACAAATATCAACGCCCCCCCCCCCCCCCCCCGTTACTTTAATTCGTTACTTTACTTTTATCAAGTCATTGAAAAAGTTACACTACTTACTGCATTTGTAATCTGTAACCTATTACATTTCTAAAGGAAACTTCCCAAACACTGTGTGTCTGTGTGTGTGTGTACACGTACATATACAATGTTGGGGAGTAACTAGTTACATGTAATGGCGTTAAGTAATTTAATTGCAAAATAAAAGTAACAGTAATCCGTTACAGTGAAAAAACGTGTAATTCAATTCAATTACCCACATTTTCCGAGCGCCACCTAGTGGACAAATGAAAGTAATCAAAAAGTAATCAGTTACTGTACTTTTATAAATTCATTGAAAAGTTACAATTCTTACATTTACCGTAAATTCCGGACTATAAAGCGCACCTGGATATAAGCCGCATCTGCTCTATTTAAAAAAAACCCCAAAAAAATTCATAAATAAGCCGCACCTGCATACAAGCCGCATCCGCTTTTGAATTGTAAATGTACATGTATGTACCTAAATAGATCCTTTCCTAACCTGTATTTTAACACGGTGTAACGGTGGACGCTGCACAGAGACGCGGAGATCCGGAATTCATACAAAACAGGATTTATTAGAATAAAGAACTCAGGAGACGCCGCTCATACGGAGCGGCCAGACAGGCTAGGGAGCCTTGCGCTCTGCGCGCCGTGGTACCGGGAGTACCGGAGACTTGGAAGTCCGTGAATCGGGAACAGACAAAGGTTAGGCATAAACATATATCGAGCGTCCGTGTCCGCGACACTAGGTATGTGCTACGAGCCCGGACGGGGATTGTAGGAGTGAACCGGGTCTTATATCGGGAGAGGGAAAATCAAGAACCGCTGAGGCTGTATTGTGCGTGTGTGTGCGCGCGTGTGTGCGCGCGCGCGCGCGTTTGTGTGTTTGTGTGTGTGTGCGTGCTGTACGTGTGCGTGCGTGCGTGCGTGTGTGTGTGTGTGTGTGTGTGGGGTGTGGGGGGGGGGGGGGGGGGCGGGGGGGGGGGGGGGGTAGCAGGGGGAGGAGAGAGCACTGAGCAGAGACTTTACTGATTAAAACGGGACAGAACCAAGAGAAAATAAGCGCTATTTACCTTCATTTCTCCTGTGTGTGAAATCACGTCACCTTAACCTTGTAAAGATAGAGTTTGTCCTCCTTCTATCCGCTTCTACCCACTTATATCTGCTAAAGAGGAACTAGCGCATTCTTCTTCTTTGCATTTATTTTGTGTTAGTTTTGATTCTAATTCCGGTTAGAGCCCCTAGCGGTCTGGAAAAAATCTGCAGAAAAGCCGCACCGTATTATTAGCCGCATGGTTCAAAACCTAGGAAAAAAGTAGCGGCTTATAGTCCGAAATTTACGGTACTTACATTTTGAATAGGGGGTCATTTGCACTCCAAAGTAACGTTCACACACACACACACACACACACACACACACATATATATATATATATATATATATATATATATATATATATATATATATATATATATATATATATATATATATATATAATATATATATATATAATAATAAAAAAAGACTAAATGTTTGCATGCTCCCCCCCCAGGTGCCCCTTGTCTGAGTTTTGATGTATTACGTGATGCTGAGGGAGAAGGAAGGGAGAAGTTTCCCCTGTCCATGCTGCTGTGTGCTGGGACCCAAGCAGACACAGCTCTTAGTAACAGGTAAGATCAGTTCACAAACGAATAAATAAATAAATAAATCCGTGTGATACTACATTTATTCTTCCCTTCAACCCCAATCGATGTGATTGTGTAATTTTTTTCCTTTTTTGTTTCCCCCCCCAGACTCATCGTCATGCGAATGCACAACTTGTACGGAACCGAGAATAAGGAAGAGGAGGAGAGCAGCGATGAGAGTGGTGGTGAGGAAGATGAGGACGAAGATGAGGAGAAGAAGCCGCAGATGGAGTTGGCCATGATGCCCCATTACGGAGGAATAAACAGAGTCCGAGTGAGTGACTTTTCACGCATCTGTTTATTATTCGCTCGTTACAAAAACAAACGTGTTCGCAGTTCTTATTTATTTATTTTCCCCCAAATTTCTTACCGACTCAGGTGACCCAGAATGCCGAGCTGTCCTTGGCTGCTGTTTGGTGCGAGAAAGGTCAGGTGGAAATCTTTGACCTCCGGCCACAGCTGGAAGCAGTTCACAGCTCCACAGCCATGGCGGCATTTATTAAACAGCACAAGGAGGCCACGCCCTTGTTTAGTTTCTCCGGTCACATGACCGAAGGCTTTGCCATCGACTGGTCTCCAAAAGTACCAGGTCAGTGAGTACAGTGCAGTTTTACCCGGGGGTTTTTCCTCTCTGCTCTTTCGTAACGCCGCCGCTACACATTTGCCTCCCCAAGGCCGGCTCGTGAGTGGAGACTGCAACAAGAACATTCACGTGTGGGAGCCACGGGAGGGCGGGACTTCCTGGCAGATCGACCAACGGCCTTTCAGCTCCCATACGAAGTCTGTCGAGGACCTTCCAGTGGTCGCCGACTGAAGCGACGGTGAGTCAAAAACAAGGAAGCGGAATTGGTTGGATGAGAATTACACTTAGACCGCGACTCTGTTTTCATTCGGCTTATTAGGTTTTCGCCTCCTGCTCGGTGGATCAGTCCATTCGCATTTGGGACGTCCGCGCCCCACCAAAGTCGATGCTCTCTGCTAACGAGGCTCACTCGTCCGACGTCAACGTGATCAGCTGGAATCGGACCGAACCGTTTCTGCTCTCTGGAGGAGATGATGGGCTTCTGAAGGTGTGGGACTTGAGGCAGTTCCAGGTGAGCGTTTTCTCTACGATCAGCACATTTCTAAACAAGCGTACACGTAAACCCGTAGTTTAAATAAATGAATGGTATGTTGGAGAGGGAAAAAACCCAACCAGTCTATAAATAGACACGTTTGTGTTGTTAATGAACTGATCGTATCGCTAATAATGCGACGCCGAGATCGACAATCGACCTGCACTAATGATGAAAAAGTAACTTTCATCCGAGCACTTGAGGGGTTACGGGTGGTGTCGAGGTTTAAAGCAGATTACTCGGACGTTTCCAAGCAACATCGGCAGGCGGGTCATCAGCGAGGACGTTCGCAAGTCCATGTAAATCATGGACAATAGCAAGGCGTCCCAAAAAGTACAGTTAGACTCTCTGCCATCTATTTATATTTAGTTATTATATATAGTATATTATATGAAGAAATCCCATACTGCCCTTCGATGTTGGCCTATCGCTAATAGGTTTTAATCAGGGCTGTCGAAGTATGTCACGTTAATAAATACACTTTAACGACGCTGATTTGATTAACGCAGCGACCGAGACCCGAACAGCGAAAGGCTTCTCCAGGCACATTTCAAACCCTCAAATGAATAAATAGGCTTCCGTCCCGGATCTTTTCTGCATCGAAGCCTCAAATGAGAATTCACTCTGGATAATGGCGCCATCAATGTCATGCTCAAACACCCCCCCACACACACCCCCACCATGGAATCCAGAACGTTGCGTGCACATGCATTTCCATATGTGGGTTATGATCTCAGCAATGATCTCATGGGAGGGGGTAGCTCAGTGGTCTAAGGCGCTGGTCGGAAGATCCGGGTTCGAGCCCCGGTATGGCCAAGCTGCCGCCCTTGGGTCCTTGAGCAAGATCCTTAACCCTCTGTGCTCCAGGGGCGCCGTATCATGGCTGAACCTGCGCTCTGACCCCAACTACCAACATCAAGCTGGGATATGCGAAGAAAAGAATTTCACTGTGCTTTAATGTATATATGACCAATAAAGGATTATTATTTAGTACTGAAACGTTTCCCCAAGACCAACGTAAACATAACAACATAAATGAACAAGACACACTAAAACAGAATGAATAACGAAATAAAATAAAAACACTCTCTTTTCGTTCCTTATGCAATGGAAAATAAATAATATATGTGAATGTGAACAGTGTGAGCACTCAGAGGTTGATAGTGTGCAAACCAGGAGAGCTTTGTGTGTGTGTGTGTGTGTGTGTGTGTGTGTGTGTGTGTGTGTTTGGTGTGTTTGGTGTTCCGCTGTCTCGCTGTCTCTTACACGGTCGACTTCCCTCTCTCAGTCGGGCCACCCAGTGGCCAGCTTTAAGCAGCACAGTGCTCCCATCACCTCAGTGGAATGGAACCCCGGCGATCCCAGCGTCTTCGCCGCGTCCGGAGCGGACGACGTCGTCAGCCAATGGGATCTCTCGGTCGAGTCGTCCGACGCGGGCGAGCAGGCCGAGAGCTTAAAGAAGCTCCCGCCGCAGCTGCTGTTCTTGCATCAAGGCCAGAAGGAGGTCAAGGAGCTTCACTGGCACCCTCAAGATCCAGGGCGCCCTGATCTCCACGGCGCTGTCGGGATTCAACGTCTTCAGGACCATTTCGGTGTAAAAGTGCGTCGACAACACGTTCTTCGCCGGCCTTCCGACGTTCCTCTGGAGTTAACAAGGACTCCGGAATGTATTTTCCGTTACACACAAGTTCAGCTCCCCGCGGCGACAAATCCAGCTGCTCGTCCCAGATTTGTTCCCGCTGGAAAACGTCGTCTCTGCCCAAGTGTCATTCCACGCGCGAATGGCGTTCCGTCACCCGATTAGTATTTCGCGCTAATGCTTTTTCTTACCAGGTTCAAAATGGACTGCAGATGCCGCCGTGGCTTCCCGTTAGCAATGGAGACGTTGGTTTTTTTTCCCCTTCTTTCGTTATTGTCTAATCTCAGAGTTGCAGTAACAAATAGGCGTCTGTGTGCTTGTGCATGCAAAAGAGAATTTCTCCTCAGCACCACGTGACCTTAAATCTCAGCCGGTGGCATTATAGAGGAGAGACGGCAATTGTAAGAATAAAAAGAGATCATGTATATTTTGGTAGAAACCGATGCTGTTGAAAAAAAGAGCATAGTCGTGCTCATAAGGGTTATTTCAATCACTGAACTGAAATGTGTTTTGTGACATAATATTCGTACAAGGTCACATCGCTGACATCAATAAAGGACCTTGAGCACTACAAAGCCTGCTTGCTTTTTATTGCGTGGTCAATCAGAGGCTTCTTTCTTATTCCAGTAAAGCTATTTGTATAAAAGCCTGTATGTTTTTGCCACTATAAAAGGTTATTAATAAAAGGTGTGTGTGAGAGAGAGAAGAGAGACATATATCATAGTAATAAATAATATTTATATCTAGATCACCACTCAGAATTTCGGACACACCGTCTCATTTAATGCTTTTCTTTATTTTCATGCCTATAAACATCGTAGATTCTGATCAACACTATAAATGAACGTATGTGGAGTTATGTAGTAAACCACAACGTGAGAAAACTCAAAAGCACTCTTTCCCTCGATTGAGCTTCATGAGGGAGTCATTTATTATACAGAAGGCTTGAAGCACTTAAGTGACTGTGTAGGCCAAGTCATCTGGCACAGCACTCCTGTTTACTGCACAAATATGAATGAACACACATGGACTTTGGATTGCCTTCAAGTGAGAATCTACAATGTAAATATTGATGAAAATAAAGAAAAAAAAACATTAAATGGGAAGGTTTTTATAATACAATATAATACTGTTCTAGTATTATATTGTACTGTATGTGTATTAAATTTAAATCAAAGCTAACGCATTAATACAACGTAACTAGGAAACGTTCCATGCTGAATATGCACCGGGATGTCCAAATACTTTTGGCATGCTGGTGTGGGAACGTTTGATGATCTTGGACGAGAATGGCGATGATGACGGATCGCCATCAAAACTTCCTCTGAATATTCTTTTGGGGAAAATGTTGTATGCGCATAAATTAGCCGACTAATATTTACGCCAAGGTAATAAATGTTCCAATAGATGTTCTGGCAGGTCGTCCTGACCCAACATCTGGTGCTGTTTATTTCCTCCAATTTGTCTCTAACAGCTGCATATAACCAAACTTTGTACATAAGAATTTGACAGGTTGATTAAATACACGACATAGCAAAAGTATTGGGACACCAGGTATTTTCAGCAATAATGTTATTCGTATGAGGGGACGCTGAGGAATAAGTGGGGGGAGGGGTCGAGGACGTAAATATATTTATTATTGCAGATGTCAATATCAGAAAGATAATGTCAATACATCAGATATAGGAAGTGCAGTGTTTCATCGTGTACACATACATGCAAGGTAACGTCAAGAGCTTACAGGCAGAACTGATCTGACAAATAGTGTAATGATAACCGCGGTAAACGCCGCGCTCTCGGCTCGCCGGCGCAGAGTTGTTACCCAACAACACAACTGATTGTCATTTGCTAAAAAAATAATAATAATAATAATAATTGTAAGTTGGTTTCAGTTTGGCTGGTTTACAATCTGCCAGGCTCGGCTTTGGTAATAAAAATTATTATTACATTACAGGGAGGGAAATAAAAAAAATAAATAAAAATAAAAAAACATTTTGTACATTCTGGTTTAGACCTTTTTGGACGAACTGCACCAGATTTATTTCTACCTCGGGAATTCTGTTGCTTTTTGTGTGTTTTTTTTTCTCCCCAGCAAATGCAAGCAAGTAACGATTCTGAGATTTCGCACCGTAGTCGTGGGTCAGCCGTGCGGCTTTCCGAGCCAAGCTGTGGCACGATCGCATTTTCCTACCGCCGTTACAGTTACAACAGAAAGGTCTGCTAAAGGATCACAGTGTGGCTTCTAAATGCTGTCCAAAGGCTAAAGAGTAATCAAAGAAAGTGGTTTTATAATGCCGGAAGTGGCTTTTTAAATCTGGATCGAGGGTTTTTCTTTCCTTTTCCAAGGATGCTCCATAAAGCAGAGCCACGAATGTAAAGATTCCAAAGACAAAAACACCTCGCGAACAAATTGTCAGGTGTTTAATCGTCATTATAGCAAGTTATTTACAACCAAATAGATATTTTTTTGGAAAAAATCTGTAAGACATCGTTTTTGAACGGAAAAGACAATTTACAAAGTCATGCAGTTTAAACAATTCTTGTGTAACTAAGCAACTTATTACCTCCCACTGAATCCAGTTTAAACCAGCAGGCAATTCTCCAGCTATCCTGATTTGGCTCGAACGAAAAAAAAAGGTTGATTTCAGTGGGAAAAGGTAAGACTTATTTGTGGTCTCGAGGAGACGTGTAAACTCCGGCGACTGGCTATTAAAATAAGAAGTCGTTTTTAAAATCGGGGCACGTCGTTATTTAAAGTGGTATAAGCGCAAGAGTTTCGTCCTCTGCTGTACACAACTCATCGGTAAACAAAATGAGAACAATTCTATTTATATTAGCAGAGAAGAGTTGGACTCTGAAAATGCCCCCATGAGACAATCTTGAAGCACTTGTTGCCAATGAGCGTTCTGGATGTTACGGTGCAAAGACACACTCTCGGTAACTCTCTGTAATTAAAATGTTATTTTCTCTCCGTGTACCTTAAAAAGTTAAACAGCAGATACCAGGATTTGTGTCAAATACCCCCAAAGAAGTGTAGAAGAGCAACAGCAATAAACTCCTACATCCAACTGTGTCAGCTGTACTAAACCGAGCACCTGCGATCTAGTGGCACATCGTCCACCCATTGTTTTTTTTTGTTTTTTTCCACCCATTGTGTTTGTTGCTCCCGCAGGAACACCCAGAAGTTCTCCCCAACGCATGCACATAGTTTAGTTATGACCAGTTATGACCTCTCTCTATCTCTCTCTCTCCTTTCTTTTTTTAAATGAATATCAAATTCAATATCAACCAACATGATTTTACCTCACCGGATAACGTTATACACAGATACCGTAATTCGCTTTCATAACGCAACAACAACAAAAAAAAGATGAATAAATTTAAGTAATTGAAAGCTTATCACTTTACTTTTGGCCTATAGTATTTCAAAATAATAATAATAATAATAATAATAATAATAGTAAGGCATTTCTTTAAAAAGAGACTAATACACTAAAAGACAAAATGTTCTAAAACTTTTGTGGAATACTGGCATTTGGCTCAAACTCACACTCCTGTATTGAGATGATTTATTACCAGCATGTCTACCTTTGAACATTCCCAGTAATAAGCTTTCAAGGAGATTTAAAAAAAAAAAAAATATATATATATATATATATATATATATATATATATATAATTATTATTTTTTTTTAATAATATTTTATATATATATATATATATATATATATATATATATATATATATATATATATATATAAGGTATGGTAACATTAGTCCTAATAACGTTTGTTGATCGGCATTGTTTTTTCATATTAAATGTCTAAGGCTTTAGTGGAACTAATAGTACTAATAGAAACATCATTTCTTTACAATACTACAGTTCTATCCTTTCCATGATCAACTATTGTTTACCTTAGAGCTTTAAAAAAAAAAAAACAAAAAAAAAAAAAAAACAAAAAGTATTTGTATACATTTTTAGCCTCTATTTTTGTGTAACCTTTTCTAATAACTAACAAGTCCAGTTCCTCCTGTTTCGTAGAGTTGTTCTCACTTTGGTAGTTTCTCCCTTTTATGTTATTCAGAAAAGCATTCGGTGCATACTTTTCTCTCCGCTTGGTCTTTACATACCCATCATTAGTCTCCTAAAGGCCGATCTCGTCATCTGACTCATCCTCGAACGTATAGCCCTGCTCTCCTGCAACGCCCTCTTCATCCGAATCGCACTCGGACAGTTGGTCCTCCTCTCTCCTCCTGTCCAATGGGGAGATGCCTTCATATTCGGAGCTCATCGATGAAGAAGGGCTGGGACTGACGTCAGGCCGATGATTCGTCAGCTCTGGCTTCAGGGCCGTCCGGTCAGCCCTCCCCCAGCTCCTTCCCTCCCCTCACCTCCATTCCCCCGCCTGGACCAGTACTCGTTTCCTTTTCACGTTCCAGCTCCAATTCTCCCCCTACGTACTGCCGGCCAACGATCTCCTCCTTTTTGTCGCTGAATCGCACCTTCGGCCGGAGCCCCTTAGACTTGATGCCGTTGACGTCGTTTAGATGCTCCTCCCCTCTGCTCAGATCGTTCAGGTAATTGCTTGCACCATTGGGTGAGATCCCAGCATCTGCGCTGCCCTTACCGGAGAGAAACACTTCTTCTTCACCTTCGTTGCCCATTGTCCACTTGTCGCCCAACCCCAGCCCATCCATCACTCCTAGCACGTCTCCCAAAATGGACGGCCCCAAATCTAGATCCAGGTCGAAGGATGAGACGGATTCCGAGTGCTGGAGTTCTGTAAACGGCTCGTCGAAGGGTTTGCTTTCGGCCTCGTGATTTAGCCTTACTTCCGGGGATTCGGCTGTGGCCTCCACAGGAGAGGTGATGGACTTAAAAGACTCCGGGTTGGAGGGGCCGTGACTGGACAAGAAGGATGTGTCTCCGAAGGCGTCTCCACCACGGCCGATATGCATGGTGTGGCGAAAGTCGCCGAGCGGGGCAGAGATCATGGTGGGATCCAGGCGGTGAGCCCGGCCCGACTTGTGCAGCGGCATTGGAGCTGTGAAACAGAATTCAGGAGTGAATATCACAGTTGACATTAAAGAACTCTGATCCATAATAGTGCACCGTCTCGGCAAAGCAAGAAAACACAACGATGTCACAATGATGAAAGTGACATCACAAAGATATCACGTTCACCTTTGCTCTCATCTATGATGTGTCTTGCAGAGGGATATAATGAATGACAATCAGTTTCCATTTTTTATACCACCACTTTTCATTTTGCTTTCCACTGTATTCAGTTCAGTTAGATTTTTTGCTTCTGTTGTTGCTTTTGCATCAACTGTTTCCGTCTCCCAGCTGCAGATTGCCAAAAAGGATTAGACATTTAAATCTAGTCACCTTGATGCGATGATGCAATGCAGTCATGTTTAACACGCACCAAGGGTGAGAAAGAGCTGACTGAGAGGTGATGCCGCAGCCATGCTCAGACTTGTGAGAGACGGGAAATGCAAAAACATAGTTTTGGATTCTGCCCCTGGGGCTTGCGCAAGCCAAGCCAAGCTAAGCGCGCAAACACGCGTAGACACACACACACACACAAACCGAAACAGATATTTTGAAAGCTATTCTAATGAAATATAGGCATCGGGACATTAATTAGTAGTTCCCAAAGCAGCGATACTTGCTTGACTATAACGATCTGAATAATGCACTTTTGCATTATAACACCCATTATATAAATAAGATTGTTTTCCACAAAACTTGCGGCTTTTTGTCATTTTTATAAAATCAAAGTGGTCACGTGTTATACCAGTTAAAGGCCAGGAAACACAGATGTGAATCAATAGAACTATCAGAATAACAACTTGGTCTCAAGTTTGTTTTCAAGCAGTTTGTTCGGGATTAAACCGAATGGCAAAAGTTCATATTATCTGGGGGGTATAAACTATGAATTTGAAGTGTTTCTGGTGAAAGCCAAGGTCCGACTCACATGAGAAAGGCAGGATTGGTGGAAAAAAAAAGCACCTTGCTTGTTAGGAAAAGCAGAATGCAAATTAAAATGAAAACAATGTTGAAAAGACAGACTATCAGAGTCTGTATTGCTGAAATTGTAGTCACAGGTAGCTTCTTAAATTGGTGTACATAAACCAGAAAACAAAACATGCCTCCCAAGTGTATTGATTGCTATCTATCTGCACTTAACCAATGATTTCGAGATAACGTTTGTCTATATACACTAGGATTCATTCAAACATTCAGCACACACACCAGAAAAGTCATTGCAGTTTTCCCTCACTAAGGTTTTCACTTATATACTTATGAGCAACTCCACAATCATATAATGTCTTAGTATTGTATGGGATATTTGATATTGTGTTTTATCCAATTATAATTTATAAAAAATTTAAATTATAAATTAATTAATCCCCCCCCCCCCCCCCCCCCCCCCCCCCTAAAGAAATAATTCTAAGTAAAAATATAGCAGTTTTAAGGTATGAATTGTATCTCGGCTCCATTCTCGTGAGACACATGCTGTATAATAATTGAAAAAGATCAAATAAGCCAAATTCGGTGTTGGAAAGCTTTCCATGATAATGATCCACCTTATCCAGCAGCACTTCTATCATCCTGTATGACCTCGA
Source organism: Kryptopterus vitreolus (assembly GCA_030449085.1). Classification (NCBI taxonomy): domain Eukaryota; kingdom Metazoa; phylum Chordata; class Actinopteri; order Siluriformes; family Siluridae; genus Kryptopterus; species Kryptopterus vitreolus. Next base: position 13,393,739 of record JACRUU010000002.1, on the reverse strand, counting down.
AGAGCATTATGATCGAGTTTTGTGGAGTCAAAAGCGCCATTTTTGTTACCTGGATTGACGGTTTGAGTCCAACAGCTGGAGCCTGAGGAGCAGCTCGGGAGCTTCCCCCAAACTCATAAGCAATAAAATACACAATTCGGTGTCTGTTAAAGTTTATACAACCTATTACATTTCCTTTTTTTTAAATTTTAATAATAACAACAACAATAATAATAAACAATAGTTCGCTACAAAGTACGTAAAAAGCTAAACATTAAACGTGTCAGGAATGTGACCATATACCCCCCCCAACCTCTCTCTCTCTCTCCCTTTTACAAGGGAGGGCACTATACAACTTCTTCTGTCCTGAAAAATTATACAAAATTTGTTTTTTTGTTGTTTTTTTTAAGGGACACAAATAAAAGAGAAAAAGAAAGGGAAAAGGGCGACAAGGAAAAGTTGCTGCGCCCCTCAGGAGTTTTCAGGAGTTACACATACGATAAACAAGCGAGGGAGGGACGAAGGAAAAAAAAACACTTACTTTATAAATATGTGTATATAGAGACAAAGAGGTTCCTCCGTAATCCAATTCACACCCCGACTTTCCTTCTGTCTTTTTTATATATTAAAAAAAAAAGATTATATCTTATTTACTTTTCCCTTCGTATGTGATTTCTTGGCGGCGCTCGACTCGGATATTTCTTTTTTTTTTTCCCTCCTCCCTCCTTGTTGGGATGGGCGCGGAAGTGACGCGAGCTTGATTAGGGAGCGCGCGCGTCCCGCCGAATGGAAAAAGCGACGCTTACGTCCCAAACAGCGAGCGTTACTAGCGTACTACATAGGGTGCAAACCCAAACCGCAGCGATCACGTGGGCCGTACTTGTGGAAGCCCACTATTTAGTACGGGAGTAGGCGGATGGAGCCCAGGCCAGCTGTTTTCCCTCTTAATACTCTGCGTTTCGCATTCCTCCCTCTCTCTCTCCCCCCCTCTTTAAAAAGGGTAGCATGGAGTTCGTTCAGGTTTGACTTCTGGGGTGGAAAAATAAGGCCAGAAACAAAACAAACAAACAAAAAAGGGCCCAGGTACCAAAGAATGAGACAGGCAGATTGAGAGAGACAAGAAAGTAGTCGATAGAGGATGGAATGATAGGGATGGAGGAAAGGCAATCGGGAAAGAATAGAGAGATGGAGAAATGGAAAAGCAGGGACAGTCAGAGAAAAGAAAGCGGGTGGAGGGAGTGTACACAAAAAGTGTGATAGACAGAGAGAGAGAGGGAAATGAGTGACAGACAGATGGAGAGAGAGATGGAAGGACAGACAGGTGGAAACAGACAAAGAGAGGGGAAAAAAGACAGCTAGATAGAGAGAGAGAGAAATGAGACAGGCAAAAAAAGGCAGACAGCATGGAGATAGTCAGTGGAAAGAAAAGACAGACCGATAGAGGGAGGGGAAATATTCAGCTTTTAATGGTCTCTAGAAATGAATAAAAAGCATAAATCATATCGGTTCACTTTTGTACACGTGTGGGATACAAAAGTAAAACGTGGCTCATGATTAAACACTTTCATGTTTCTTTCTATAGAAAGCTGACTTTGTAATGTTGCATTCGATGGAAAAATCATTCGATAATCATTAATCATTTTCTGATCAGTGTTTTGTTCTTAAGACCATAAAAATGACAATATCGCAGATTATGTTTTTTATTATAGGCTTTTATTTTTCTTTGAAAAGATGTGAGTCAGAGCTCATATGACGTCGGTGTGACGGTTCGCTATTGGGACTAATCCAGCTTTGCAACATCGTCCTCTCTACATAGTGTACATAGTTCTGTGCGGGGAAAAAGGTGCCTCCTAAATGTATTTATTGGCATTCTGTCTGTGTTTAAATCTTGGTATTGTATGTAGGATACATTCTGAATAAAATACGAAAGATTCATTTCTGGTCTGACATTATTTTAATAGAGAAAGTTCTGTGCTTAGAAAGTGCATACGCACAAAGCATGGAGCCTGAGCAAAAGCAGACATCCTGGACATCCCACGTCTCAAGAGTTGCACAGGAAAAGGAGGATAAAAACAGAGAGGAGGAATTCCATACTTCATTCCTGGTGTGTTCTCTCTTTTTCTCTCTCTCTCTCTCTCTCTCTCTCTCTCTCTCTCGCTCTGGCTTATAAAAATAATATGGGTCAACCCTGGAAAACACAATAAACAGGCAAATCTAAAAAGAAAACAAAACGATAAATGAATCTCTATCACATTGATCAATACAAATAAAAATAACTCTATAACATTGATCAATACAAACTCCCACACATTTATTGAGGTCTGCAACTCTGAGAATCTGCAACTAAAGCACTCATTTGTAACGAACTAAACTAGTCGATCTATGAGAAGAGCGTTTGCCTGGCGCAGCTCTAAAAATAGCACTTTGGTTTAAAATGTTGTTAAATGCCTGAAATTCTTTGACAGCCTGTGGACTTTCTCCAAGATGAGCAGATCTCTTCGCTTTAACACTTTGAAGCCACAGTACAAGCATTAAAATATATATATATATATATATATATATATATATATATATATATATATATAGGTATATATATGTATTGTCGTGTCTATATAATATTATCCTGTACATTGAAGAGAATATGTTTTTTTTCTCATGACTTTAGTTGTTCTTTTAGAGATAATATATGTTCCAAATGAGTTGTCGGTTGTTTAAATCTGTAATCTTAATCTGTTTTTGGGAAGCAGTCAGTGATATGTCACCATTTTCTTGCTGTTTGTCCGTCTGAAACTGAAATGCCTGAGAACAAATGGACTTTTCCATGCAACTTTTTGGTTCCTCTGCAAAGCTGTTTGCACTGTTGTGTATTAAAATGCCAGTTTGTTGGACACACCTAAGTTATATGCAAACCACCTGCTGCTGACAGAGAAATTGACATGGTGTGGTCTTTGTGCTGGTCTATCAGGCACAGCAGCATTGCTGGAGGTTGAAGCATTCTGTACAACTCCCATTTGCGCTCCAGATCATTTTGGAATTGTTGTCATTCTATCTTTCATGCACATGTTACTTTCTGTTACAGGATTTGGCGTCTGCTTTAATTGTGTGCAGAGAAAACTGACCACTAACATACAACACTCGATTGTTATGGTTAGCATTAAAGGAGGCCTGACCTCAACCCCTCTGAACACCTTGGGGATGAAGTGTAACACTGACTGCACCACAGACATCCCCATCCATTATCTGACATTATAATGTCCATCGTGAGGCCAAATGAGCACTAATCCTGACCCATGTCCCAAAATTCGATTTGGACAAGCTTACTAGAACAACTGAGATTATTATAACAGGAATATGAGTGAATGAGGTGAAATGGGCTGTTCAAGTCGGTGAGCAGATGGGTGAGATGGGCTCTCCTATCGGGTACCATCTTTTCAGAACTAGCTACAAGAGCATCTGTATACCAGGTGAGCCCCCTTATGTCATTATTTACATCATCATTAGCTCTCTAATGTCGGGTCCGTGCTAACTTGTGCAAACGAAAATGCAAATGAAATCATCTGTCTATCTATCTATCTATCTGTCTGTCTGTCTGTCTGTCTGTCTGTCTGTCTGTCTGTCTGTCTATCTATCTATCTATCTATCTATCTATCTATCTATCTATCTATCTATCTATCTATCTATCTATCTATCATCTAACTATCTATCTAAACAGTTGTGGAAACACAAACAATCCTCCACAACTGGCTTTTCTGGCTTTTTTCTTGCAATAAATACTTTTTCATGAGTGCCCGTACATTTTACAATATTTTTATTGAATGAAATGATTACAGTATACTTAATTGTATTTACCCTACTTATACCAAAGAAAATCACAGAACATATACATATGATATTTATATATTGCTATGATAAATATATGTTGCATGGCATCATGAGTTCACTTAATTGGTTATCAAGGAAATTGCACACATCTTAGTGATAATATATATTTGCAAACCAGAAAGGTTTTTAAAATTATTTATTTATTTATTTTACAAAAATAAGATATTTTAATAATTTTGGCCAAACATGCATATTCTTTTTTTTATTAACTTTCTATTAAATCTTTCTATCTAACTTTCTATTTCTATGGTATGGGAGTGGTGAGAGGACGGAGCCGAAGCCGGACGGGTTGGTGTAGAGAGAGAGCCGACGGGTGAGATGAGAGAGAGAGAGAGAGAGAGAGAGAGAGAGAGAGAGACCTTGCAGATGTACATGTGTGACAAAGATGTGAGTGGGTGTGTGTGTCCCGGAGTGATTATGACCCTTAAGCCCCTTATGACCCTTGCGCTCCGGGGGCGCTGTATCAGGACTGACCCCAGATTACGAGCAAAGCAAACTGTGCTGTAAAGTTTATGTGACAAATACCGGCTATTACATGTATAAATGCTGTTTATAAAAGTTAAATGTCGGTCTGCTCGGCATTCATCTCTACCACGATACACGTGGTCACGTGACATCACCTACGTCACACGCGCACTTCAAATGATCACGTCTGGTCACGTTTTACAGCAGGGGTGTCAAACTCCATTCCTGGAGGGCCGCAACCCTGCGGTGTTTTGTTCCAACCCTGCTCCAATATGCATACCATGTAGTTTTCAAATAAGCCTTAATGACTTGATTATTTGGATCAGGTGTTTTTAATTATGCTTGAGTTTAGTTAAGTTAGTTTGACACCCCTGGTTTGGAGTTAATTACAACAACAACAAAAAAAGGCTAGTAAAAATATTTTCCCACAAAATCATATTTATTAGCAGAAGATGAAGGAAGGTAGGAGAAATTCTTAGCACACTTTGAGGAAGCTCTCAAATATTAAGTTCTAGAAGGGCAGAGTTTTAGCTTCAACCATAATTAAAACACACCTGATCCAACTAATCAAGTCATTAAGGCTTATTTGAAAACTACATGGTATGTATATTGGAGCAGGGTTGGAACAAAACACTGCAGGGCTGCGGCCCTCCAGGAACCGAGTTTGACACATGTGTTTTACAGCTTGTATCTCTTCTTTTTTTTTTTTTTACTCAACTGCATGGTTTTGTGTGTTTCGTCCACCACCATGCTATTGGGGTTACTATAAAGTAACATAAAATAAAATAATATCAAAAGTAATATAATATATTTTGATAAACATGACATTAATAACATGCAATGTAGGAAATAGTAGACTTGTAAGCAAGCAATTATATCAATGTACAAAATCGTTTGTAAAGGTGGAACAAGTATTTGAGGACTTTTAATTTCCTCCCCAAAGCGACAGCGCGCTGGGACCTTTATTTTGAAACGTTTAATTTTCGCCCACTTTGGTTATAATGTTTTCATGCTAGACGATGTCCGACAATGCAGAATCCCCCACGGAGCCCCAGAAAGAAGAATTGCCTCCACAGAATGTCGCAGCAGATTCCGGAGACACCGCAAAGACTGGGGAGAGGAAAAAGAGTACGTTGTTATTATTGTTATTTTTTTAGTTCTGCGTAGTTCTGATTGATCCCGTGATGTGTTATCGGTGAGCGATACACTTCCGTGATGTTTGATTGACAGGATGAAAAGCAAATGAAATGACAGGACTCGGAGTCTTTCGACCAATCAGGGCGCTGCTGACCTTAACAAAACACTAGCGCTATAGTGCTAGCTCTCTCGAAGTGAAGGCTATTAGCCTTGAGTAAAAACGAAAACAATTTAGGTTCCTTTAATAAACCGGTTTCGTTTTATTTGACTTGAATATCAGTTTAAACAACGTCCCAAACCAGAGAATTTATCTACATAAATAGTTTCTAAATGCTATTGATAATACTATAATACTAACAAGTTTATTACTGCAGTGGCAACAGTGTCAAGTATAATCCCACCCACATGTTGTGCACCAAATCAGGTGGAATAAGTGTGTCTCTCAAATGCTGTATGTATGTGTGATGTGTATATATATATATATATATATATATATATATATATATATATATATATATATATATATATATATATATATATATATATATATATATATAATTTTTTTTTTTTTTTTTTTTAACTGATAAAAAGTAAATGCAGGACTGTTCATGGTGATCATAGTCACCCAGCCCAAAAAACAACAACAACAAAATAATATAAGTAAACAAAAATAATCACCAATGAACATTGCACCCATTCACATCAGACGTTTTCTCCATAGTTAGCCCGATCCACTACAGAAGGCTTCCCATTATCAGGGGTGAAAAAAAACTAATAAAAGGGTCCCAGGTCTGAGAGAATATGCTGTTTCATCCTGAAATGAATGAAACGCATAACATCCTGTAGCCAGGCACGAAACGATGGAGGAAGAGTTTGCTTCCATAACAAGAATATGCCGCCTATCTAGTAATATTAGAAAAGCGAGAGCTAGACAGACCTGTGACTTTTGGAGGAAGACTAAAGAGTGCAACTAAGGGACAAGGCTCGATCTGTTTCTGTGCCACCGAAGAAAAGCTAAAGGTTTTGGTTTTAAAAGGGAATCTATTCAGCAATATAAGATTTTTGCATGCAAGTCAGACCAGTTATAGTCGCCTTTTGTACAGCAAACAAAATCAACAATAGTAACTATAATTGAAAGTTTCCGAAATACATAAACAGCTAATGTCGATACTGAATATATAATAGCAGAATCTTGGCACTTCAATAATGCATTATGTTAAATATACACTATATCTCAAGTCAAGTTGTATAACGGCTTAGTCATTCATTCTCTCTTCTTTAAGTTATCCTGGTCAGGGAATTACTGCATGGATGGATCCGAGGGTCATTTCTGGATAAAATGCATACATGTTCACAAGATATGCGTACTAATATTGTCTCTTTTATTTGTGTCCCCCAGTCGATGTGCTGTTGAAAGCAGTAGGAGACACTCCTATAATGAAGACTAAGAAATGGGCAGTAGAGAGAGAGAGGACCATTCAGTCTCTGGCTCAGTTCATCTCCCGCTTTCTTAAACTCGAGCACAATGAACAACTGGTACCCTTTATTTTATCCCACACACACACCATTTATACAGTGTCATGTGATGACATTGTTTGAGAAATGCTTGTGATGTTGTCTTACATGTTTTTCCCTTTTTGTTTGTGCAGTTTATTTATGTCAATCAGTCATTCGCTCCATCACCAGATCTGGAAGTGGGTGTCCTGTTCGACGTAAGTCTTTTAAGACGATAGCCTCATTATTTCATTTCGTTTTGTTTTCATTTTAAAAATCAAAAACCAACATAGATTGTGCAAATTTTATCACAAAACCTCACAGTCGTGGTCATGTGACGCAACCACTGAGCCACCGCTTCCCAATATACGAATATGTGAAAGGCCTGTTGAGGTGCATTGCAATATTCTATGGCTTATTCTATCAATTATGTCATATTTATTTTATTGGAATGTATTCTTTTAATGTTAATTTCCTGTTAAGTAATTGTTAATTGTTTACTGGTTGTTTTAATTGTTAAATACGGTACGTGGCTCCTTTAAGAATTATGTTCCCATTTTGCTTGCTTTCCATATAAACAAGTGATGGGTTTAGGCTACATACAGTAATATAATATAGTGAGTAGCTCACACCTGTTGTGAAAGCCAGCTAGTATATTGCTGGGTGTTTTTTAGTTAATAAATCACATCCATCACCTGTTTAATATTCCATCCGATAATTACAAGCAGTAATGAACGAAGTCGTTCTAAAATACAAAACTAGTTTGGAAACTATTTTTGAATAGTGATAAATGAAGGAGAGCTTTTCTTATGAATGTAAATTCATGTTAAGCTATACCGTAATACAACATACTGTAGTGTATTGTAGTAATGTAGAATACAGCCCGTATAAAGTGGTAAAAAACAACAACAATAATGCCTGAGAGTTTCACGTAATGAACCATGTGACCTTTGTGACCTCCTGGTCTGATTGTTGTGTTCAAATGGACTGGTGTTAGTATTTCAGAAGCACCATATAAGAATGTGTGAGTCTTCTGTGGGCACTAACTGGACGACTGAAAACCAGAGGTGGTTTCTTTCGTCCAAGCTTCACTTGTCTAGTGAGTCTGTGCCCATGATACCCTGATTCCATGTTCATGATTGCGAGTAATTATGAGTTACTGTCTCCTCCTGCAAACAACAACAAGGCATTTCCTTCCACAGATCGGACTTTCACAGAATGTCTTTTGTTTTCTGTGTAAACTATCTGGAGCTCAGCCCTTTCCGACCTATTCAAACCAGTCAATCTTATAGAGCTTCATTCTGATGTTTGAGCCGAACGTTAGCCGTACGATATTTTGGATTGTTGGGTTTATGAATAGACTGGTATACTGGTATTCTTAATGGAATATTTAAACCTCACTCTGCTTTTATGCTTTCAGTGTTTTGGCAGTGATGGAAAACTTGTTCTTCATTACTGCAAGTCACAAGCCTGGGGATGACACACACACACACACACACACACACACACACACACACACACACACACACACACAGAGTAATTTTCAGTTTTTATAATGACCAAATTGTTTTGTCTTTATGTATTTAAATGTAAATAAATTATTAGGAAATTATTAAGTATTTCATGTTTCTTTTCTTTTCTTCCGAAGCTTTCCCTCCTATCTCTCTCTCCATCTCTCTCTCTCTCTCTCTCTCTCTCATCATATTGTTGCGTGTTGCTGAGGCAGTGGATTACCATCCACATGTCATCTAAAGTCCGTAGTGTTCAATCTTGTTGTCAATGTTTGGATTATCTTTATGCGAAAACACTGCAGTCGCCTTGGCAGGGTTTGCTAGTGTAAAAATAAAACCAAAAAGAAAATGGAAGGAATGAGCGTGTGTGTGTAAAAGAAGGAAAAATGGACTAGCAGATGGAGGGATTACTAAAAGGAGGCGATTCGTGAAGGCATGTAGAGAAAACAAGAAAAAATCGGAGAGGATAAAGACATGGCTGAGGGCCATTTCTGCTCCGTTCTTCCCGGAACATAGGAAACGGGGACAAAGGCTGGACTGGGAAGGGAACGGTTCATTCACAATTGTTCATTGTGTTCTTGTTACTGGAGGTAGGAGAGGATTATGTTGTTCTGTTGTTTATTCAATGAGTTCAAAAGTTTTTTGTTTTTGTTTTTGGAGGGGAAACAAATTATACTGGTTAACGCAACAGTAACCAAAGAAAAAATAAATAACTGTTTAAATGTTATTGCCAAATGGATTCATTATTAATTTCTTTTTTAAAGTTTTTATTAAATTCAAATCAGATTAAAACCTCAATCATTTCAATTTAGTTTTCAATGTCTTCAAATTGTTTTTTTTTTTTTTTTTAATAAGCAAATTAGCAGGAGCATGTCTTTAGTAAAATATCATATCTATCATATTTACACAATATTTACTACTCATTTAGGGTTAGGGTACAAGTACTAGTTTTTTGCATTTATTTGCAAGATTTCAAATGTATGCATGATGTCATAAATATTATTTATTTATTTATTTATTTATTTATTTAGTCTTGAATCAAGGAACCAAGGGTAAGTCAGGTGCTCTTACCTAGACAACACGCGCAAAAACACAATTTGTTTAAGATGGTTTCATGTCGTTTGTTTTTCATTCAAACGAATTTGTTTCAAAAATTGTGATCAGAAACACTTCATTGAAAATTAACACATATTTTTGGGAAAGAAGAGAAGTCCCAGAATTCTTGACATTATAAGCAAAAAAAATAAAGTGAAATAAAAATAGATACTATTATAATTCAATATCCTTATATTTAATTGTGTGTGTGTGTGTGTGTGTTAGCACTCTAAATTAACCAGATGATAAACCAAAACATTCTTCCAGTTCATACAGCCCTTTCTCGATCTGACCACTGTGATCCGAATGGACACGGGAAGTCAGAGCCCAAACTTCCCAGCGGTGTTGAACTGCGTCACAATTCCTGCTGCCCTGTTGGATGCTACAGGATGTGACTCATGTTGCGTTATCGTCTCTCTGGCAGACCTCACAAAATATGAATTGTATTAGTACTCAAATGGGCCTAAATTCTTTTGGAGGGAAAAGGAATAAAAAACAACAAACAAATATCTGAATAAAAAATAGAATATATTTTTATATTTTTTCCTTATTGTTAATTCTTGAATGTAGCTTTTGGCTGCATCCTGGGATCTCTTGAAGGGGAAAATAGTGAGAGGCAAAAAAAACACGTTTTTTTTTTTTAACGTTTTGATGATAATTTAGATCATGAGCAAACTTTTTTTATTTATTTATTTTTTTTCTAAACAGTTATGTGGGAATTTATTTAACCATTTTAACTATCCAGTTCACAAACTTCCTTCACTATTAAACGTATTGATTAACAGTTAAAGAAAGCAGACATTGTAGACAGACAGACAGATGGATGGATGGATGGATGGATGGATGGATGGATGGATGGATGGATAGATAGATAGATAGATAGATAGATAGATAGATAGATAGATAGATAGATAGATAGATAGATACATGGGTAGATAGATAGATAGATAGATAGATAGATAGATAGATAGATAGATAGATAGATAGATAGATAGATAGATAGATAGATAGATAGATAGATAGATAGATAGATAGATAGATAGATAGATAGATGGATGGATGGATGGATGGATAGGTACATGGGTAGATAGATAGATAGATCGATCGTTCAATGGGTGTGGATTAGGATGGATGGATGTTTAATGTTTTTGTGTGCATCATCGTGCTTGGTCTTCTCTTTGCTTTAGCCACCATGTTGGAGAACATGCCTCGACGTTCACGCTCATTTCTGTGCCTGGCTTTGACCGCCCTTGCCTTGGCTTTGTCAGTTCTGGCCTTTTGCACCTCCTACTGGTGTGAGGGAACACAGAAAGTGGTGAAGCCGCTCTGCCTCTCACCGGTCAAAATGGAGAAGTGCAACCAGAACAGCAGCCAGCCTTTCTCCGTGAGCACTGTCCAACCAGGTACCAAGCAGTGCAACTGCCATCATTATTATTTTCTTTTTATTACAAGATGTGAATGTTATTTTGTCGTACTGGTTATTACGCTGGTAGTTGTTTATATTTATTATTCTCCTGGGAACTTTTATTGTGTTCCGCACAGCATGATGTTGCAGCACGGACCTTTTTTTTTTGATCAGCGAAAACATTACAGTTAATTAAAAACTTTTTTTTCACAAGGAACTGAAGATGTATTTATTTATTTGTTTTTATTTAAGAGTCGAATGAAAATATACTGCGACCTTCAGGAGAACATTAACAACACAGCGGGCAGAAAATTAAGTAAAAAAAAAAAAAAAAAAAAAATATATAATATATAGATATATATATATATATATATAAATATATATATATCTATATATATATATATACACACTCATAGATAAACTGGAATAATACTAAAACACAAAAGGGGATTATGTAATTTACAATTTACAATAGATGAAAAATATATGCAGCAATAATTAGAAAGCCAAAGAGTGGAAAGCTCACTAAACTTGTGTGTGTGTGTGTGTGTGTGTGTGTGTGTATATGTATATATATATATATATATATATATCTATATATATATATATATATATATATATATATATATATATATATATATATTCTTTAGGTTTTGTAAGTTTAGAGACTGAAGAATTTTTTTTTTTTTTTAAGGGACTGAAATCTTATTATTAATTATATATAAGTATAATAATATATATAAGTATATAATAAGTTATATATATATATATATATATATATATATATATATATATATATAATATATATAATATATAATAAAATGTGAAAACTAGATAAGTGAATTAAACATGATAACCTGAAATCAAATAATAATATTTGCTAATGAGCCCAGAATTGTTAAAAAAAAAAAAAATAGTAAAAATGAGAACGTCCACTTTTTTGCATAGGAGTTTGTACAGTACAAGTTGTTCTCTTAGTACCGTTCATAACGTTCATACAGTAATCAGGTTAGGATGGAGACGACTGAGATTT
>JACRUU010000002.1:13371738-13376738 GCA_030449085.1 Kryptopterus vitreolus | reverse complement strand
TTGTTGTTGTTGTTTTTTTTACCTTAGCTAATGTGTTAAGTAATGTTCCCTCTATTCCCGTCTCCACCATGTGTGTGTGTATGTTCTCCCCGTGCCTCAGGAGGTTTTTCTCCGGGTTCTCTGGTTTCATCCACTGGTCCAAAAACATGCACGGTAGGTTGTTTGGCACCTTGGAAAATTGTCCCTAGTGTGTGAGTGTGAATGTGAGTGTGTGTGTGTGTGCACACTGTGATGAGTTGGCATTCCATACCTTGATGCCCGAAGGCACCTGAGATAGGCACAGGCTCCCCGTGACCCATTAGAGAAGTCGGATAAAGCGGTAAAAGATGAATGAATGAATAATCATAAGGGCACAGCACAAGCGATGTGGTGAATATTAAGCCTCTTGCTCAAAGGCATAACAGTGGTAACTTGACTGTGTGGGGAAGTATATACCCCTGAACTCTGCACTCGTAACCCAGAGCCATTCAACATCACACATTGCTGTTTACTACGCCTAAGGTTGACATGGCTTCTGGTGAAGGTTACTTCGGAAATGTAATAGACTACAGATTACAAACGTACCAATATTCCAAATGTAACAAGTAGTGTAACTTTTCAATATAAAAGTAAAGTCCCCGATTACTTTTTAATTACTTTCATTTGTCCACTAGGTGGTGCTTTAAGTTAACATTCTAAGAAAAAGGTTTTTCGAAATGAAACTGCAGCAAATCGTCATCATGCAGTCGAAAATCATGCCAATGTCTAAAGCACTGGTTTTACGTGAAATTCTTCCGATGTAACCCTATTTGTAATCGTTAACATTTTCATACTGTAATTTAATGACATATTTTTTCCTTCAGTAACTGTATTTACCGAATTACTCTTGCATTTATTTTGTAATTCTATTGTGTAAGGCCGTCACATGTAACTCCCAAACCCTACTTGTTTTGTAAATCTCTGCAGCGCTAGCAATATTCCCATGTTATTCCACTTCTAATTATAACTTTAATATTTATAGATTTAGACATTATTTGCGAAACTTTCTCACACACACACACACACACACACACACACACACACACACAAAAAAATACTGCTGACCGAAACAAAGTCAATATGAAAAGATAAATGCAGGAATGTTAGTTAAGGAATAGAATATCTTATATTATCACATATTGGGATTTTATGGTGTGTTTTATACTTCTAAATCACCCTCAGGGTCACGTTACATGGTTTTTCTTAGCAGTACAGACTATTGCATTAAGTGCATTAGTGTATTAATGTACACGTAAACAAAATGTAAGTGGTTAAATGTAAACATCCTTTTTTTTGACCGAATCAATTACCGAATCCAAAAGAGCCCAATTCCATGCCACAATTTGTGTGCCATTACTATGCTCTGTTCTCTATGCAAATGTTTTTTTTTTAACATAAAAATTTTTTTTTTTAACATTAAAAATAAAAAATAAATAATTAAAATAAATGCTATCATGTAATTAAAGTATCAGCTTGAGCCAAGGGTTGCCTACATTAACTGAATTAATTACAGACACTAGACCTGACATAAGTGTTTAGGTAACGATTATATTAGAATGAGGTAATATTATGATATAATATTATAATATAGTACTATTAAACTCGTCATGTCATTTCAAATGAAAAAACAGTGTGAAAATGCATTATAATGCATGTAAAATCTATTTCCATTAAAACACAACGTACTGTGGAAAACAAACCTAGGACCACTGGGAATTCGTTATTGAAATACAACCCAAGCACATGAACTATTTATTCCAATATTCGTATTTTTTTTTACTATTATGTTCCAGGGTTACTATTTTCGGACATTGCGTAAAATCTCCTTGAAGTGGCCTCGTTGTAGGTTCTACCCTTAGAAGAACTTACATTGCAGATTTCGGTTACTTCTGCCTTGGTGATGTAGCCGTTCTTGTCGACGTCAAACAGCGAGAAAGCCCACTCCAACTTCCTCTCGGTTTTCCCGCCCGACGTCATATGCAGCGCTATAATGTACTCCTTGAAGTCTAATGTCCCGTCGTCGTTCGTGTCGAACGATCGGAAGACGTGTTTGGCGTACGTCGTAGCGTCGCTGTCCGGAAAGAAGCGGTTGTAGATGCGCTCGAATTCAGTGGGGGTGATGCGTCCGCTCGGGCATTGCTTCTGGAAGTTCTCGTACCACTGGCAGAGCTCGGTCTCCGAGAAATTTGTCGTTACTTTCAGGTCTTTTAAGATCTCCTTGGACATAGCACCGCTCTTGGAGTTACCCATGGCTGGATCTGGATGCTCGAGCAAGACGCAGGCAGGAGCTCAAGCGTAAAAACCTGACGCAAAGTCTGTCGAGATTAATACAATTGTATTGGTTTGGTTTTTGTTTTTTTCCTCCTACATGAAAATCTTCAAGTATGGGGTGGAATTGTTTTGCTTACAGCCGGGATTATGAAATGTCACTTACTACAAGAGAGCAGGGAGAAGAGAAGGGATGAGACAACACGGTGGGTGGAGGAGGACTTAGACGGTTACCTCTGACAGCAGGGTTAAGTCTAGTAAAGGTGGATTTCATTTGCCTAAGCTCCTGAGATTCCAAATAACTGTTATGTTTCCTGCATTTTGAAAAGTCGGACAAAAGGATGCCAATATTAGAAGTTTGAAATCTTTAGTCACTAGGGGGGGGGGGGGGGGGGCGGGGGGGGGGGGGGGGGGCGATGAATGATATGATCCCTTGCTGATTTTGTATGTTTGTCCACTGACAAAGAATTGAACAGTCTATCATTTTAATGGTAGGTTTATTTCAGGGGTGGTAGTGGTGGTGGAGGTGGAGGTAGTGGGGGGGGGGACTTTTTATCTCAGGGGCCACATTGACTTTTAAAATGTGACAGATGGGCCGGGCCAACACCAGATGCATACATATCAACCATAAACATCGAAAGGTATTAATGTTAATATGCAATGTATCCCCGTGCCTAATGCGCCATCTGGTGGAACGTCAGGCAATTACAGGACAAGGTCCAAATCAATGCAGTCGTAATTTTGCGTAAAATAAATCGATTTGCATTTTTAAGATGTACTATACAGCAGATGACTTGGTGGCGAAACACAAGAAGGCGGATGTGTCTTGTATTTGGCCAACAGGTTTTTGCACACCAATCTGGAGAGATTTTGTCCCACTCCTCTTTCCAGATCCCCTCCAAGTCATTAAAGGTTTCGTTTGGAAACCCTGAACCTTCATCTCCCTCCACAGGATTCAGGTCTAGAGATCCGCCAAGGGTGACTCCTGGACCTTAGTGTGCATCTTCTTGAGTCACTCCTTTATTACCTTGGCCGTGTGTTTGGGAAGGGTCATCGTCATGCTGGAATACGCATCCACGACCCATTTACAATGAGGCAAGAAGGGGGTCTCACCCAAGATTTGACAGTACACGGACCCATCCATTTTGGTCTCTTTTGAGCTGATGTTCATTGGCCAACTCACGAAGGCACCTGTGCATTTTACCAATTGTTTTCTCCCATTGTCTCATATGGCCAAATAGTTCTGGGCTCACCTTTCTCATGAAACTCCATCAGGTGAGCTCTTACATGGACCAAAGGAGATTGACAGTCTTCCATGTACAAATACTCACACCAACTCTTCTTACCATCTTTCTTGGCGATGGTCTTATAGCAATCATAGGTCTACAATCTTGTCCCTGATATCCTCGGGTAGCTCTTCGGTCTTGGCCGTGGTGGAGACCTGTGGGATCTGACTGATTGACTCTTCAGGAGTCTATTGTATGTACAGAAATTCCCTTTAAGACGGTGCTTCTTATATCAGCTTGCTCAATGTTTAAAAGACACTCGGGAAGGCGTGCTCCTGCCTTCGAATTCAAAATAATCATTCGTGAAAGCCGGGAAAGAGAAAATCACATTGCACTCATAGCCAGGCTGTAGTCACTTTGTTGTGGAAACTCCGAATAAACCACAGGCATTGTTCAATGCTGATCAAATGTGGCAAGTAATTGATGGCCTTTAAGCCTTACCATCTGTTCTTGCTGGAAATCTACCTCTTCATCCCTCTTGCGTCCCCGTCTCCCCCCCCCACCCCCCACCCCCCTCCGCTACAAGTTCTTACTTAGAATTAGAGCTATCGTGCCGGCCAAGAGGTGCTTAATGTCAACTTCCCATATGCTCTTAGGCGAGAATTCTAATTTACGCTCGGCGTCGTGGCCCAAATCTGCAGACACGATATGTTAAAGCTTCCTTTGTTGTTCGCAAAAGAGTGAACAGGCCCAGCCGGGGATGTTTGGATCGATGTTCATTTACTTTTGACTTTGATCCAATTGTAATCTTTCTCTGGATGCGCTAAACTTAAGCGCATACATGGGACGGGGGGGGGGCGGGTTTGGGTTTCATGTCACGTGTACACTCAGGTCTCCTCAGAAGGTTATGCGAGGCCACTTTTTTAATAAGATTTAGAAACCATTCTCACATCGACTACCCATTAAGATTTTCCTTCATGTGATAATAAATGGTAGAATGTTCACTGGCTGCAACGTATTTTGGTCCATTTAAACTTTTCTGAAATTATTCCTTTATTCACATATCGTATTTGATCCATTTTGCATTTAATAGGATTTAATTGTCTTCACCATTTGGGCGCTTGTGTTTGTTTTTCTTTTCTTTTCCTTTTCATAGTATCTGTATATTACATGTCTAGAACGTTTATTCTTATTGCCGTTATCTGTTTTATTCTGCCCTTTTCTCTTTGTCTACTTCCATCTTTAGCCCTAATTATACAGGGATTGTGGCTCAACTATTTGTGGCCCTTGCGATCCCATTTTTATTGGATTACTTCCTAGAGCCAATTACAATTGCAGTCACCCAACAATAAACTTCTTGAGGCCACTCTTATTCTAATTTTACCCTGTTTCTTTAGGGTACTGGCTTTAAGCCCAAGGAATCTTTACCCATCGCAAAACACGGATGATACGGTTGTGTAATGTATTCAAATCAACTTTTTTCATCAT
>JACRUU010000002.1:13331738-13366738 GCA_030449085.1 Kryptopterus vitreolus | reverse complement strand
CGATAGCGGTGTCTACCAGTGTGTGATGAGTAACCCTGTCAGCAATGGCGCTGCCACTTTCAGCATTACTGTTAACTGTAAGTATCGAAGCATTCATACATTAGCATTAAAACAAGTAGAAGGAAAGGACTTTTTGTGTGTGTATTTCTCTGAGGTGTATTTTATGCGTTTGTTTATTACGCTTTGAACCAATTTTTCTTTCGCAAAACTCATGTATCACAAAAAGATTTTTACGCCCGCATGAGGTGGTTTTTAAGACGATACGAAAACGGGATAATTCGCAAAACTGTAATGGAAACATTTCCAGGTCACATGATATACGTGCGATTGGCTGGGATATAAGTATCCCAGCCCCTTTTTTTTGAGTGACATTGCTAGAGGACGAGTTTTTTTAGTCGCATGATATGGTTAATGGAAAAACGGAAAGACCGTAATTTCGGAAATATCGCAAAAGTTTTACGTAAAGTTGTAGAAGGAGTAACTGGTTACATGTAACGGCCGTTACGTAATTGAATTACAAAACTAATGTAATGCGTTACAGTTACTGAGAAAAAAAAACGTGTAATTAAATTACAGTTACTTATGAACATGTCAAAGATTACAAATAGGGCTACATCTGAACAATTTCGCGTAAAATCTGTTTTTTTTTCAAGGTTTTGAAACTTTTTTTCTTAGGACGTTAACTTCAAGCGCCACCTAGTGGACAAATGGAAGTAATCAAAAGTAATCAATTTACTTTTATAAAGTCACTGAAAGGTTACACTACTAATTAAATTTTGAATAGGTTCATTTGTGTGTGTGTATATATATATATATATATATATATATATATATATTTTTTTTTTTCTCTGTGTGTGTGTGTGTGTGTTTGGTGTGCATGTATAAACAGTGCTGAACGGTATATGCTCTGTGTTGCATTTGTGTGGCAGATGGGCCAGATGTGACGATACTGGGTGTGCAAACTTTAGAGAAAGGCTCAGATATCCTTCTCCTTTGCTCCGCTGATTCTTTTCCCCCTGCCACTGTTTCATGGATAGTGCAAGGCATGTCTTCTGTCGACACACCCTTATACGTCAAAGAGAACAGTAACCCAAGTGATAGTGGGGATTACAGCTGTACTTGCACAAACAATGTCACTGGGATCACAGCATCCGCAGTTACAATTCTGACAGTTAAAGGTAAGCATGTTCATTTGATCAGCTGCTATACACTACTATATTCTATAATCACACATTTTATCCGTCGTACCTTAAATGAATACCTTTTTACATTTTTTTTTACATCAATGGGGTGTTTTATGTAAATGTATGTAAACCTGTTTTTCAAAGAACTTGCTTATCTCTATTAAACACTTGGAAATAGAACGTAGAAACCCACAGGTTCCCATTACTACTCTTTTTTTTTTTTTTTTTTTTTTTTTTTTTTTTTTTTTGCACCGAGCCTGACCAGCCTGTTTACATTTTCATATGACAGGGCAGCTCGTAAAAAAACACTCTTTGAAAGTGATTACAGTGTTTTCAATGACATAAATCATCAGGACACCAAGCAGGACTTTAGCTATGTTTCCACACGGATGGTTTTAATACCCGGACCTGTGCGTCATGGCGGATTTGGTTGCTCGGTTTGAAGCATTAGCAAAGCGAATGTCTAGCGATTAATGGTTATGATTCCGTAGAATTTTTATTGATTTATTCGTTTTTTTGTTAGTGAATAAATGTGTGTTAGCGTTGAAGGTTTAACATGTATTTATATTCTTATTACAATATTACAATATTATATTCTTATTTAAACGCAGGCTAATCAAATCAGTGCCTTTATAATGCATTATAAATGTGTTCTTATTGAAGGAGATGTTTGAAAAAAATCTTGAAAGTGTTGTCAATTTAACTGGTCCTATTCGGTGCAATGAATAACAGGTATAGAAATGATAATATTAAATAAAAAAAGGATTGACTGTATTAAAGCATGATTAGTTTTGTATTTTGATTGATCGTATTTTTGTGTATCGTTAGTTCACGTATGTGTAATAGGTGTGTGTGTGTGTGTGTGTGTGTGCGCAAGCTGTGTCCTCTAGGCTCGTTCCTGGTGCAGAAGCAGGCATTACACTGGGTGTTATTTTTGCTGTGGTGGTTTTGCCAGCGCTCATTTTTTTCCTTGTGAAACACTTTAAGTAAGTCCACAATCATGTTGTTGTTGACTACACACAGGTTTAATGCTGCATTAATGGCACTTGAGCGCCAAGAATTCTAAACGTGAACGATGTTGTTTTTGGTGATATTGTATATTAATGCTGACATGTATTCAATTTAATTGTATATATTAACAGTAAACATATGTTCAAAACTTTCAGAAAACCGACTGGCCCTGTTGGAGAAGCACCAACACCAAGTAAGACCATCTCTGTAATGCAAATGGAATGTAAAACATAGTATTGACGGAGCACTTGTTGGTATTAATATTCAATATTTTTTCAGTGACCGTAAACCAAACCGATGATACAAATACAGGATTCACACTTTCCAGGACAGCAACAGAAATCTCAAATCCTCTTCGAGCCGACAGTATGACTTTTTGGGATAGTTCATTTTTTACACATACACAAAAAGTATTCATTTTTACTAGATTTTATTTATGTTTATTTAGGGCATTTGTATGAAAACACAAGACCCTCTAAGGTGAGTTCTGCGTGTATTATTAACACTTTTCATTTTTCCTAACATGAAATATAATTTCAATATTTAAGTATGATAAATTTCATTTAATAAGAAAAATTTAAGGTGCACGGTGATTTAGTGGTTAGCACGTTCGCCTCACACCACCAGGGTCCGGGTTTGATTCCCGTCTCGCCCATGTGTGTGTGGAGTTTGCATGTTCTCCCCGTGCCTCAGGAGGTTTTCCACCAGGTTCTCCGGTTTCCTCCCGGTCCAAAAACATGCACGGTAGGTTGATTGGCACCTTGGAAAATTGTCCCTAGTGTATTAATGTGTGTGTATGTGTGTGTGTGTGTCCTGCGATGGGTTGGCATTCCATCCAGGGTGTATCCTGCCTTAATGCCCATAGACGCCTGAGATAGGCACAGGCTCCCCGTGACCCGAGGGAAGATCGGATATGACGGTAGAAGATGAATGAATGAATGAATGAATGAAGAAAAATTTAATCTATGTATGTTGTGTAATATATACATTTGACTGCTGGCATTAGGGGGCGCAATAGCGGATTATATTTCTCCACACTATCCTGTCCTCTACATCTGCCTCTTTCACCGCAACAGTTACCTGCATGTCGTCCCTCACCACATCCATAAACCTCCTCTCTGGCCTTACTCTTTTCCTCCTGCCTGGTATAAACCGTACAACATCGCAGGTCTCAACACAACTTTCCATATTTTCACCCTATAAAAAACACTCCTGCGACTCTTCTCCACCCGCTCCACCAGCACACTCTCTATTTCTTTGCACTCTTGAACCCAGGTACTTAAACTCATCCGTCCCTCTCCAGACTCCTCTTAACCTGCTCCCTACAATATCACCCGCAAACATCATAGTCCAAAGAGACTCCTGTCTGACCTCGTCCTTAACCCTGTCCATCACAACTGCCAACAGGAAAGGGCTCAGAGTCCATCCTTGATGCAGTCCCACCTCCACCTTGAACCGATCTACACACTTCACTGCTGTCACACTATCCTCTTACGAGTCCCCATCCTCATACAATACCACAGCTCCTCTCTTAGCATCCCGTCGTACACATTCTCTACATCCACAAACACACAATGCAACTCCTTGATAACCTGGATACTAATGCAACCCTCCCCATTTATCCCGCCTTGGGACCGGCACTAAGGGGGCATTGAGCTTAAACGACCCTAATGGCCGGGGTTAACTTTTCTCATATTTCTCTTATTTCAGGCTCCAACACCTCCACCACGAGACAAGCTTATACACGTAACAAATATCTCTTTATTACTAGCTCTTTTTTAAAGCTTCTGTTTAATGTTTCTGTCTGCATTGAAATGATTCCTTAAGAAAACAGTGTTAAACACTTGAGCAGTTTGTTAATTCATCAGGGGTACTTTGGAATTGATATGGGCTCTTTTCATCCTATATATATATATATATATAGTGGTTAGCACGTTCGTCTCACACCGCCAGGGTCCGGGTTCGATTCCCGTCTTGGCCATGTGTATGTGTGGAGTTTGCATATATATATGCATATATATATATATATATATATATATATATATATATATATATATATATATATATATATATATATATATATATATATATATATATATACCAGGTTTTATCAACTTGGAAAATGTTTTAATACTGAATTAGGATTGCTGTTCAATACCACATCACACAGAATGGTTTTATTCATATTGGGACAATAAATGCACTGTTGCCTCTATCGTGAGATGTCACTCTATGAGGAATGTCTTCACTTAATGGGCCTTGTGTTAATATGCACTCGTCTAGAAAGCCTAGGTATTGTTAGCTTTTGATAATGTTTGGTATAAAATATCCTGGTTCCACACTACTACTGGTTATCAAGAGGGGAAAAATGCTTTCCTCTCTCTGTCCTAATTGTGATTTATACTTGCAGGATTCACAGGTGTATAGCAATACAATAGATACCGTCTTTAAATAGGTAACCTGTTTTTTGTATACATATAAAAACTTACTGATCCAATATGTTGGAAACAAATTCATTTCATTCAATGAAATATAAAAAAAATGACATATTTTTTGGTTATTTCCTTTGAATGCATTATAAAAATGAATTTCTTTTTTTTTACCTTTTGTTTAGCCACTGGAGATTCTAGACGTTGGACTTGACACGCTTGTATTCCTTGACTTAATTTATAACTACACATGCACAGTTTTGAATAAAAAGAGATTCGAACGACTTTTTTTTTCATTTTCATTGCATTTTTCGTTTTTTCTTTTTTTTTTTTATTACGCTACGCTTTGGATATTGACAACAGTCAAAAATCCTATAGAAAGTTTCGACATGATCTTTGTTTTTTCTTTAAACTTTTTGATTGATCAAAGTCAGGATTTCCTCCTTTGTGCTGTTGCATTAAGGAAATGCTGGTCAAATCTGAGCATTAGGGACGCGTATCTGGCAGTAAACTAATTACAGTGCAATGTGCTGGTAAGTGATCTAATCTAACTGCCATATAACAGCGCTGATAACAATTAGTATTGACTGAGTTTACAGGAACAAGGAAATGAAAACATGGTTGCGTTATAAAACTATGATACATCCCATCATAGAATGTGAGGGTTCGGCTAAAGAAAGCATAACGGTATGAAGCTCATATGAGATGGAACGAAATTGCCTTTTATTTTTTTTTTAATGATTTAATGTACTTATACACGTATGGCAATAAACCAGAATGTATCAAAATGCTTGTAATGCTTCTTCTTGCTTGGTATACTCAAATAAACAGTGTCACAATAAAGTGTCACATGATCTTTATAGAAATACACTTGTTTCCTCTGGACCTAGTAGTAAGGTGTGAAGAGGTCAAGTGTCTGTAAAGGTGTATTGATGCTGTGTGAGTTGTATTTAGGTGCCGTGAGGTGTTGTGAGGTTCAATGTGAGGTGTGTATAGGTGTGGTGAAGTATGGAGAGTTTGCTGTAAAGCTTGTAATGGTGTGGTGAGGTGTGTGTGTATGTGTGCGGTGAGGTTATGAAATGTGAGATAAGGTCTGTAGACGGTGTTGTGTGTATTGGTGTGTAGAAGTGTTGGAGTGTGCTGATGCGTGCTGAGGTGTTGTGAGATGTGGTAATACGCGTATATTTGTGGTGAGGTGTGCAAAGCTGTTGCGTGGTGTCGTGTTTTTTTTCAGTAACCATTTATAATTTCGTGTTTTCTTTCTTGAAGAATTTCACAAATACACACAATTTGGCTCAGAGATCTAGGGCCATTTCAGAACTTCATTTGAACTGTTGAGAGGCTGTCTGGTTTCAAAGTCCGGCATGGGGTTTTTCCCAAATGTTCTCCAGTTTCCTTTTTATGACCTCAGAGAAACTTTGGTGACGCTAAATGTCTGTATGAATGTGTGAATAGCGCTGTAGTATCGACAGGGATTCATGTGGCGTGTTATGGCTGTAAAAAAAAAAAAAAACGCACGTAAAACAAAAATGCGCACACACTGACACCTAGTGGTAATTTCGAGGAAATGCCACTTTTTTGTTTAGTATCGCTGTTTCATAATATAATATAATATAATATAATATAATATAATATAATATAATATAATATAATATAATATAATATAATATAATATAATACAAGTGTTTATGAATAAATATTGTTTTGATACAAACAATGCAAATATGTCCCATACGGTGATATCATAATTATTATTAGTAGTAGTATTACTGTTACCGGTAGTATTATTATGCTATTTATTACCATTTTGTTTCTATTTTTAAACCATTCTGAACAGAAATGAAGAATGCTCGTGAAATTAATGTAAAGAACAAGTCATTTAATAAACCCTTTTATGGACAAAATACAGGAGGAAAATGCACGGAAAACCCAGGGTAATTTTATGAGGTTATATATAATATAATATAATAAGAAAAATACAATCACACGTTTATGAATAAATATTTCGTGATAAAAAACCAATCCAAATACGTCCCCTACAGTGATATCATAATTATTATTATTATTATTAGTAGTAGTACTGTTAGTATTATTATGCTATTATAATTATTGTGCTATTTATTACCATTCATTTTTGCTTCTATAATTTGAAACCATACTGAACACAAATAAAGAATGCTCGTGAAATTAATCTAAATATCATGTCATTTAATAGTTTTGGGGTTATGAATATGTATATTTGTTACAAATCATGTATCAGTTTATTGCTATTACTATTGTTATTGTTGTCACGAGACCGGAATAAATAAATCAGCCGGATTGAAAATTAAAAAAAGGATCGGTCGCCGTGTTTAATGCAGTGGCGGTGACGCTGGGAACCACGTGGCCTGACGTCACGCCGCCGTGCGCTTCTGGATTTGGCTGAAGAAGATGGCGGCCTCCTCAGGTTTGTCTCTCCGATGTGTGCAGATCGCGAACCGCTTTGTTTCGACCTCGGTTTCGGAAACAATCCCCGCGAGGAAAAGGCGAAGCAGCGGGCGACCCGTGGGTCGCTGTGAATGTGTGTTTGTAGCGTGTACAGAAAGAGGCGACGCGTCCTGTAGGACCTCGGCGTGCACACTGGGGCTGGCTTTGCCGATGTGTTTATGTGGTTTGTCTTTGGTCGGGCGCGTTCGCTACATTTTGAGCTAATTTTAGCCGTCGCTTCGGTCGGCGAAATAAAACACACGTATATATATATATAAATTCTGAGTTAAAATTAAAGAGCAAATATAATGGTGACGGTGTGTCCGGCCTGGAGGCGTGGAGCAACCGCTTCCCCAGCAGCAAAATACAGGGCGGGTGGCGAAAGGCTAGAGCTTAGCATGCTAGCAGGTGTTGGTTAGCCAAACCTATCTGACATTTGTTGTCGGAAGTCGCCTGTTTATCTTTTAACTTGTTTATATGTACATTTAAAGTAGACAAGTGTACTAGATGTTACGTGTTTATGATCATTCATGCTGTTGGTCCAGCTTGCGCTGTCCGTGCGCCACTGTTTACAGTCTTCGTCTCACTGTGATGTAAATAAAAATAAATAAACAATGATCTCGCACAAATTCGTTATTGTTTGTTTGTAAAAGCTTTCGGTGTTGTGTTGTTTATTAAAGCTTTACACATTAAAGCTTTAAAGCGAGGCCTGTTCGTGGACGCTGATAGAAATTTGAGGAAGTGACCGACGTCTAATTTAGCATCTTAAATATTATGGATATATGGATTTATTATTTATTTATTCATTGAATATGTATATACCAGTAATCTATGTGCGTGTTGTACACGATTTTATACTTCATAGAGCCAATCGTATTGTCCCTTAAAGTTGCGTTTCCCTGTTCATTCGCATCATTTGATATTTAATAGGAGTCCCTATTCACGTTATTGTTGTAAATATTGTATTATTAAAACTATCAATAAACTTGTGAAAAAGATTATGTGTTTATATGGTACTTTTTGGGTGTAATCAGAGTAGCAGAGTAGAGTGTAGTGAAAATGTACATTAAATTCAATGAATTTAATAGTAAATCAGTGAATATACTGAGAGAATGAAACTGTGTAACAGTGATTCCTTAAAATGTTTTTAGAATATAAGTATTTTGTAGACTTTAACCCTGCATGATGGGTATTATATAACTAGTTTACACTTTGAATTAAATTTAATGTGATTATTATTTGATTTTTTTTCCTGATGATTTTTATTTCCCAGTGGAGTTGGCTACTTTAAGGATTTTGAATTTATGTGATTTATTATTATTGTAATTGGCTCCTAAGTGAAATCGTTTTCACAGCAGTTTCATAAATGTCAGGGGATTTCTTTCTGTCTTTTTTTTTTTTGTCCAAATCATGGAATATCTGAGATATTTGTTTATTGTTTATTTGTTTCTTTTTTTGGTATTTGGTAAGGTTACATTTATTGTTTATTATATTTATTGACACATTTGTTTATTGTTTTTTTTTGTCACCATTTATTACTACACAGTTTTTCTTTCTTTTTTTTCCACCTGTTCATAAATTTTTGCTTAAAAAAAACTTAAGAAAAAGGATATTCATCCTTTAAGTCAGTGAATTTAGTCTGAAAACACAATTTTTGAGACTGGTGTTATTGGTTTCGATAAAACACTGTATTGATAATGGTCAATGGGTACTTTTTAAATACATTCTGCATTGAATAACATTTGACCATTAAACCGAAAGAAATCCTGCTTTGTAAATTAAGGCCTGGATGTATGATTAATGCATTAAATTACACTTTTACTAAATCATGGTAAATTGATCAAATAAACATTCCGATATGATTCACAGGCTGATTAGTTATTATTTGTCGTTTCTATAGAAGCATACTGTTTATTTGTATAAAACACATGCTACAATTTCCGAGTGGTAATAACTACTTAATCGCACCACTTTGTCATTTATTGTTCTTCATATGCTCTACCGATTAACTTATAGTTTCCTGTTTGTTTGTTTTTTGTCTGGGCGCGCTCAGGAGTTAAAGTTCCACGCAATTTTCGTTTGTTGGAGGAGCTGGAAGAAGGCCAAAAGGGGGTCGGCGATGGCACAGTGAGCTGGGGCCTGGAGGATGATGAGGACATGACCTTAACACGGTGGACAGGAATGATCATTGGACCTGCACGGGTATGTGTTAACACTGTTTATTTGACCATTTTCGAAAAAAATCTTGTAAATTTTTAAACATTTGTTTTGCTATTAGAACCGATAGAGAACCCTAATGCATGTTATTTATTCATAAAAGTGAACTTTGGACGAATGCTAAAGCAAACTGAGTTTTATAATCATTGATTTTGACAAGTTACTAGGGGCTTTCTATTAGAGATTTCTCTTTTGAACAAACTCACACATGCTGGTTGTGAAAATTATGTTTAAATCTAAATTTGTATTGTTTTTAATGATAAATTGATTAGAAAATACAGAATGGAACAGAATATATATATATATATATATATATATATATATATATATATATATATATATATATATATCTATATATATATATACACACACATACATACATCCATACATATAATGTATATGTAAAAGGAACACGTTTGTATTGGTGTAGAAATGCATTAGCGTTAGCAAAAAAGCACAGCAGGAACTACAATATAATCATTTACTGCTCCTCTTATTTGCTGTTTTGGGGTTTAGTTCTTTCTTACGGGTTTAATTAAATGCATCACTATGTTGTCCACGAGGTGATTGCGCAACCCGGTGCTCGTGTGTTACGACAGAACAGATCGAGTGCAGATCGATTTGTTTACTGTGCTGATGTTTCACTTTCATCCGTAACATCGTGTTGTCTTCTCATGTGCTTCGAGTAGCACTGTGACGTCTCCATTCCACACATCTACAGCTTGGCATAACTTGCAGGTTACAGTGTTGTGTTGTGTTGAGTTTAATAGTTGAATATAAAAGGCTCTCTTGACTCGGATGACATGGGTTTTTTTTTTTTTTTCTTTTTCTTTCCCCGTTTTAACCTGTGGTGTACGAACACAACAACCGTGTTGTCGAAGAAGAAAAAAATGAGACGATTAAACGTTTCAAACTAAAGTGGACAAAACATCCTTTTATTGAAATAAAATTAAAAGTCTTCACTCATGCAATTACTCAACTTTATTGCATACTTTTTCATTTTTTTAGCCTATCTATTAGATTCTTGACTATTTAAATGTAAATTTTTATAATAGTAAAAGCTTTGCTTATTTTAAATATCTTTTCTTCCTTAAAAAAGAATGTATTAACTGTTGTTTTGGCGGCCTGTTTTAATTTTACCTTTTGTCTAGTCTTTGTGTGAAGCTGTCATTTTAGTTTGGATTAGTTTCGGTCATGTTCATATTATTAGCAGAAATACTAATAATGATGATGATATTATTAACGTGACTAAACAAGACGAAATAAGGTTTTGTAAGATTTTATTTTGTAAATCGCATTTAGTCTCCTTTTTATTCCTCCACAATATTGCATTATACATTTAATTATAGTCATTGCCACATGACCAGCATTTACATTTCGGTGATGAAGGTTCCTTAATGATGATATTTAGTCATAATGTTCGTTGGCGAACGCAACACTAGTAGTAACCAGAAATTTCAAATTCACCTCTTTTTTTGCATTTTCCAAAAATGTGATGTTTCATATTGGTTTGAGTTGTGACGTAAAGGTTTTGTTGTTAAAAATGTGTAAATAATATACGAATGTTTCTCCAATTGCTCTTTGTTTGACCAAAGAGTCGTTTTTTAAAAAAATGTCCAAAAACTGAGCGCCTCGTCATTCTTTGTTTTTAATTGTTACACTGTGAGGACCCAGTGCAGAGGAAGTCCTCGAGTTCTTGACTCAAATTTTCTTGACTCAATCAAGAATCTGGCAGGTTCTTAATTCACCAAAATGAAAGCGTTTCCTCATTATGCATTAACCTTTTGTTGTTGTTGTTGTTTTGCAGACTAATTATGAAAACAGGATATACAGCCTGAAAGTGGAATGTGGCCCTAAGTACCCTGAAGCACCACCGACTGTTAGATTTGTAACAAAAATTAGCATGAATGGGATAAATAATTCCAATGGGATGGTAAGTAATCATTAGGGTCTGCTGAAAATGATTCCTTTGCTTCACACATTTGATTGGTGCATGTGGAATGATTGACAGTTGTGTAGGTGTAACTCTGCCATGCGACCAGAAGCTCTGTCCTGTAGTAAAAGGCTAGTAAACGTCCAAACATTTCTATATTCCCTCATATGTATATTGAATTGTAGGTTTTATACTGTAGGTATGCTTTTAAAAATAATGCATACAAGAAAAGCTTTGTTTAAACAAATAGTTTAGAGGGTTGGAAAGTAACATTACATTACATAACATTACAAAAATTAAAAATAGTTCAAAGTAATACTATATAAATTTCTTTTTCATTATATTAATATATATATTTTTTTAAAGTTTACAGTGTTATATACCATATCCCTAGCTAAAAAGCTTAAGAATAATGATTCTATTAGTAATGCAGATTGAAAAGTTCTATTTTACATATACACCATGCGGCCAAGAATATTTTGACACACTGGATGTCCAATTCACTATTTACCAGTCATGATTCTACTCCAAAATTAGGATCTTGATTAGTGGGAATCCCCCCCCCCCCTTTTTAAAGATATGAGTTTGTATCCCTTCAGCCAGACGTGATATTGATCGGGAAGGCTCATAGTCTGTGCTCTAATTCATCCCAGAATGTTTTCAGCCGGGTTTAAGGCTTTACCGTTGAGTATGGCCAGAGCTAAAACTCTGAAAGCCCGGCCTTTTATCCCTCAACCACCAAACGTGTTTGCATTTTCCTAGCATCCACCGAACTCTCCGGCTGAAAGATCTTAAACCTTCAGCCGTAGAAACCATTTTCACAACACGGAGCTTTTTATTTATTTATTTTTTGGCCCTTGATTGACCCTTTCATTCCTTGGCACTTCATTCAAATTTGATTCGTCACATACGACTGTCTACGACTGTCCAGCATTTCATGTAAAATCACTGATTTAGACATTGCGTGGTTTTCAACTGAAGTGTGATTTTGATTTGTGTGTGTATGTATGTATGTATGTATATATGTATGTGTATATGTATATATATATATATATATATATATATATATATATATATATATATATATATATATATATGTGTATATATGTATATATGTATAAATAATGCTCTCATGTATTGAAAACAAATATATATTGGGGAAAAAGTATACACACATGAATCAGACCGAAGGGATGGCTAAATGTATAATAGTGTATAATAGATATTATCTATTGTACATTCTGTTATAGTGGCATTAGAAATTGATTAGTGGAGCGCTGAGTCTTACTGCATGACACTGTCCCTGTATGACTAATTTTCTTGCTGGTGTTTGTCAATGGATATTTTATGACTGCGTTTGTTCCTCATACCGTAGTGAGTATCTGAAACACTCGAACACTTTAATAAGAATGGTGCACACACATCATCGTTGTCCAAATTAGAGTTGTATGCTGACTATCAAGAGTGTGAAAATAGTTGGCACCTGTTTATTATGATATAATATGTATGATTATTTGTATTCATTTATTTAATATTAATTAAATTCTCCATCGAAAGGAAAATGAGTCTTTCTCGAGTAAACATTATTTTCTAAACGTTCCTCCCTCGCTCGGTTGTAATACGTCTTTCTTCCTTTGTTCCAGGTGGATGCCCGTAGCATACCAATTCTAGCAAAATGGCAGAATTCATATAGCATTAAAGTCGTTCTTCAAGAGCTAAGGCGTCTTATGATGTCCAAAGAGAATATGAAGCTTCCTCAACCGCCCGAAGGACAGACGTACAACAATTAATTGTAAATGATTGTTTTTGACCATCTGTCTTAAAAACATATAAAAAAATAGTACCCACACCAACAAAAAAAAAAAAACACCTACCTTACTCGATTAATCTCATGTCATCGGAGATAGAGAAATAAAGAAATCTAAAAGAAAAAAAAACACATTTGTTCACTCTGCGCAGGAACAGACATCGTTGCAAGAGCAGGATTTGATGTTTACAAAGTAGTTCTTTGAGAAAAAGAGACATCATGGGTCAAAGTGCGAAGTTCTATTAACGATCGAGTGCACAATTTTTTTTTTTTGCTCCTCCTCCAGTAACGTTATGTCGAGCTTTATTGTTTCGGTATATTTTTTTTTCCTCCCCCGCACATAGCCCCACACACAAAAAAAAGGCAGGATGGATGTTTTTATGTTAACGTAAATAAAAAAAATAATACCTTGCCTATAAAGATTCCTTTAAGATATGACCGCATGATTAGTCTGGAGGGAAAAAACACAGCAGCATAATATATCTGAATGATAGACGCCTTTGTGACGATTATACTAAAGTGTGCCTGTAGTCTAGTAGTAGTATCACGAACTGAAGGGAGTGGCTGTTTTTTTTGTTTTGTTTTTTTAATGTGTATGACGGTAGCATTTCACTACTTTTTTTTTTTTTTTAACCATTCGTTTAACTCTAGAAAATGTCAGGTACATTAAAATAATAAATATCATGACGTTCATCTGTCTCTATCTATTTGCTGTCCACCGTATGCATACTGATTGCGGATTCATCATTTCGAATCAAGTCTATTGGATTTTCCATGGCATGCCAGCAAGCTGTTTTACAAAATTTTATTAACCCCTCTTTTTTTTTTTTTTTTTTTTTTGACCCCCCCCCCCCCCCCTTCATTGTTACCACAAAACCACTTCCATAAGCCCCGTATTAAACTTATCTGCTCATGAGCCTAATTTTGAGTCATCTGGAAGCAGTACACTGTAATAACATACATAGATAATGTAGACCTTACTTATTGATGAGCTATAAAAGCTTACTTTTTTTTATTTTATAAATCAAACACAATAATACACACAAAAAAACTGTTCATACCAGTTGCTTAAGTGCATCTCAAAAACATTTGGTTCTTTTTTTTTTTGTCTTTTTTTTTCTTTTTGTTTTAAAAGGTATATATTCTGGTTCTGTTTTGTGACAGGGGCTGTATTCAGGATAATAAATATTGTGGAACA
The DNA here is from genome assembly GCA_030449085.1 of Kryptopterus vitreolus. Classification (NCBI taxonomy): domain Eukaryota; kingdom Metazoa; phylum Chordata; class Actinopteri; order Siluriformes; family Siluridae; genus Kryptopterus; species Kryptopterus vitreolus. The sequence goes on along the minus strand of JACRUU010000002.1, from coordinate 13,352,493 downwards.
CAATGCTTTCTGCTCTTTTTTTACGTGAATATCTGATCAGGTTTATGAACATTGAAATTAAATGGAGCGAGCAGTTTTGTGGGCACAAATGCCTTGTTGAGATAAACAATGATGGAGAATGTACAACCAAGGGGATGAAGATAGATAGAACTCTTGGAGATCACATGGTACTGGCACTAATTGCTTTTTTAGAGTAAATATATTTCTAGCAATACCTCCACACCACGGGAATAAATAAAACCATTTTACTTCTATGTAGAGAAATTTGTGCATTTAAAAATCGCGATCAACATGGTTGCCCTCTGTCATTTTTGTCAGAGACACGTGGATGGCTGCGACTGATATACATTCTTTAAAAACTCAAAGCCTTTTATATAGCCAGCTGCCAAATCACGTGACTTTTCCCGCGAACGTGTCGGAAGAAACCACATGTCGAGGGGTGTTCATTTATATTCCGGAGGGTTTACTTGAAAATGAACACTTGAATTATTAATGCGAATAGATTATTTCTTAACCGGTGTTGTGTTTATATATTACATATATTACACCACGCATTTCTAGTGACGTGCAAATAATAAAAAAAATGTATACGAGGCGCTTCTTTAGTCCTTTGAAGAAGTAGTGCGGCCGAGATTTCCGATTTCTGATTGGTCCACGGTTTTCGCGCGAAAACCACGTCACCGAGAGATTTCGCGCCACGCGTTGTGTATTTGGGAAGAAACCTCCGACACGGTAAGGTCGCTGCTCTTCCCTGATATTCAGAATTAATATTAAAAATAAATAACAATTAATATAGACCTGCTTAAGTATCGTAAACAAACTTGTTTATGGTACGTTGTTTATGTGTCACGTAAATTCTTCATTATGCTGAATTATGCGTAACGAGAAATAAATAACATGGCGCCGGTGTTATATTTGTAGTTGTTATTGGGATATATATATATATATATATATATATATATATATATATATATATATATATATATATAAGCGATAGAAGAAGGAAATGTGATATTTGTATTGTTGTGTTTTTTTTTTTTACGTATTTTTTCCGTTTGAATCTATTTTTTTTGCGATCCATTTTGTTTTGTAGTGTAACTTGTGTCCAGTCACGTGCCTTTTGTCCATCTTTTTTTTGCCTGTCAAGATGGCTGTCTTTTAAAAAAGTAAAAAAAAATAACAATAAACAAATCTCTGTCCCCTATAATTTTTTAAAATATCATGTTAACATCTTTGTTTAATGTCAATAAAAGGCATGCTGTCATTTTTGCACCAGTACTTTGGTCACGAATGAACCATTGTATGATGCTGTGACAGTAAAGAGTACGTTTTCAGAAACGTTTTGCTAAATATGGAATGCATAAATAAATACATGCATAAATATGATCATTAACATTAATAATTAATTAATAAATAAATTTTTCTTTGAATTTTTATAGAAAACATATAGTCCTTGTCTCCTGATCGATCAGATGATTGCATTGCAAAAAAAAAAAAAAAATATATATATATATATATATATATATATATATATATATATATATAATATATATGGATGTGTGTGTGTGTGTGTATATATAATTATTTTTTTAATAATTATTTAAGTGAGTGGCCAAGATGTCTTCGCCGTCATCCAGTGCACGTAAGCGCGGCAGGAGCAGCAACCCGTCGACCCGTGAGTAACAGGATGTTTGCTTGAAATCGCCCTCATTTCTCACACTTTGCACGATAGATGGATTATTTATTGGTGTGTGTGTGTGTGTGTGTGTGTGTGTGTGTGTTTTCTAGCTGCTACCCCACAAGTTCGTGGATCTCAGGAGTCTTCCACGGGAGAGTTACAGCCCATGCCCACGTCCCCTGGCACCGACATGCAAAGCCCAGTCCCGCAGGACACCTCTCTTTTCTCTAGCCCCATGCCCCGCCCCTCCGGTACTTCAAATTCCCCACCTTTTCGTGATTCCAGATCGTTAAACCAGACGCATTTTTTTTCTTCTTTTTAAATGTAATCACTCGTGCGCTCTTTGACAACAGTCCCGCAGAGCGAACCGGACATGAGCTCGCCGCTGATTTACGACACGCCCAGTCGCGGGACGCCGGCTCGCCAGAGAGCTGACCTGGGGTCGGTCCGAAAAGCGCCACAGGTGGATCTGAACTCCGAGCCGGTGAGTCTCTAGCGCAGTCTGGAATAATCGACACTAAAGAATAACTTTCTCGTGGTGCATTTTATTCTTGTGAAATGTGATGGTCATTTTTACCACCGTGACTCTTCCAGCCTTCGGGAGATGCGACGGTAGCCAGCGAGCAAAACGCCGGGGGCCAGAGACTCGTCATCTGGGGCACTGACGTCAACGTGGGGACGTGCAAGGAGAAGTTTCAGGTAGCGTCCAAATGCATCCTGTAGAGGTCTGTTTGAAATGAACGCGACATGCGTCGTTTGAGCTAATACGGTGCGTGTGCGTCTTTGCAGCGGTTCTTGCAGCGGTTTATCGATCCCACGGCGCGCGAGGACGAGAACGCGAGTTTGGATCTGAACGAGCCGCTGTACATGCAGAAATTGGAAGAGGTGAGATCGCATTTTAATGTGAGCACTGCAGATATATTCAGGAAAATATGGAGGACTCACAGAGCTGTGTGTGTGTGTGTGTGTGTGTTGCAGATCAGTGTTGTCGGGGATCCTGTGCTGAACGTGAACTGTGGCCATATCCAGGCTTTCGATGGTGATCTTTACCGCCAGCTCATTTGCTATCCTCAGGTAAGGATAAGGCGACTAAATAAATAAATAAAGTAAAGCACTTTCTTGTTCTGACTGATCCTTTATCGGACATCTGCAGGAAACAAAACATCCTTTCGTTAAGACCTTTCATTTTCGCCTTTTTTTCGCCCCCCGCAGGAAGTAATTCCAACATTCGACATGGCGGTCAACGAACTGTTCTTCGAACGCTTCCCCGATTCCGTCCTCGAGCACCAAATCCAAGTGCGGCCCTTATAACGCTCTAAAGACCCGGAACATGCGCAGTCTCAACCCTGAGGGTGAGTCTTGGAGATGGGTTGCTCTCGGGTACCCGTGCCGATCGCTCGTTTATTAACGTTCCCGAATCTCTCGCAGACATCGACCAGCTCATCACCATCAGCGGCATGGTGATTCGCACCTCGCAGCTCATCCCAGAGATGCAGGAGGCCTTTTTCCGCTGCCAGGTTTGCGCGTTCAGCACGCGTGTCGAGGTGGACCGCGGGCGCATCGCCGAACCGGCAGTGTGTCGCAACTGCAACACCACACACAGCTTGGCGCTGGTGCACAACCGCTCCGTCTTCTCAGACAAACAAATGGTGAGGATTTTGTAGCTTTTTATTTATTTATTTTTTTCATCGTATTTTTACTTGCTGTCCGAGTTCACTATAGGGAATAAAATGTTTGTGTTGTAATGTAACAGTAATCCATGTAATGAAGAAGAGGTCCTGTCATGAGCGAGTGCTAGATAGGGAGGTCGTAGCTCAGTGGTGAAAGCACCGGGCTGTGATCCAGAAGGTCACGGGTTCCAATCTCCACCAAACTACCCCTAGTGGGCCCCCTATAGCAAGGCCTTGCAAATACCATAAATGTAGAAATTCCACTTGTAACATGGGGACGAACTTTGAGCTGGTCAAGCATGATAACTTTTAAGTTCTTATCATATTATAGTAATATTCATTTTAAAACACGATATCGAAGTACTCAAGTACAGCACTTGATAAGTTTATGTACTTGTATTGTTTACTATGTTTGTTCTAAATAATCAACACTTGTTTAGCATTATTGTTTGCGGGTTTTTCTACGTTAAGCCAAACATAATTCGTTCTGGAAAAGTCTTTGCGATGCCAGTTTATCTATAATGCAAAGCAAATTTTCTATTAGGTAATAATAGACTCGGCAAACATGTTCCCTTCCCAACAACATTCCGATAAAATTCCTTTTTAATGGTGTTTTCTATACGAATTGTCCCTATTCTGTCTGAAACTAATAATGTGTAGTGCACGATAGAAAGCAAAGCATGAAACTTTTTAAAGGTAAAGGTTAGTGGCTAGCATGAGGGAGACAAGTGTGTGTTGTTGGTTGGAAGAAGAAAGGAACGCAAGTTTTATCTTGTAATTTTGCTCAAGGCATTCATAAATCTGAATCGGGTTTCTTGGCCATGTGTATTTGCACTTCTTTCCAGCACAAGAATCACGCTATACGTTTATAATAGACAGGATTATACAACCCAGCACAGGTTATACCCGACAATGCAGACTGTACAAGACAATACAGCTTAAATACAATCACACTATACAGCGTATATGGAAGGTCACTAATGTACATAAAGTGTGAAGGTACATGGTAGTGTAAATAGCAGTAGTGTGCATCATATATGATGGTCAGTTATTCATGAGTGTGATCGCCTGAGGAAAGAAACTGTTATAACTGTTGTAGAAAGCGTATTACTCACAGTCCAAGTTCCACTGTAGAGCCCTCGTGATTCATTGCACAATCGAATGCTAATCGTAATGGAATCAATGAAACCAGCAAAGATTTTAACCCCTCCTGATGAACATGTTGGCTGGGGTGTTGGACTCTGCGTTTACTGTTTGTTCCTCTTCGATCGCCAGATCAAGCTGCAGGAGTCGCCGGAGGACATGCCCGCTGGTCAGACCCCCCACACCACGGTGGTGTATGCCCACAACGACCTGGTGGACAAAGTACAGCCTGGAGATCGTGTTAACATCACTGGTGCGTTCTCGTTCTAAACTTGTCTCTTCGCAACGTCTTGATTCAGTTTGATTAAAAAATTTTCTCCTCCCCCCCCCCATCAATGAAAAAGGTATCTACAGAGCCGCCCCAATGCGCTTAAACCCGAAACAGAGCCAGGTGAAGGCGGTGTACAAGACGCACATCGACGCCATCCACTTCCGCAAGACGGACGAGCGGCGTCTGCACGGCCTGGACGAGGAGAACGAGCAGAAGCTTTTCACCGAGGAGCGCGTCAATACGCTGAAGGAGCTGGCCAACAAGCCGGACGTCTACGAGCGCCTCTCATCGGCCCTGGCACCCAGCATCTACGAGCACGAGGATATCAAGAAGGTATGCGTGACCTTTGTGTTTGTGCGGTGCATGATTTTCCTATCTTTATTTATTTATTTATTTTGGTATATATTTGATGCCTCCTCCGTCCAGGGCATCCTGCTGCAGTTATTCGGAGGCACGCGGAAGGACTTCAGCCAGACCGGGCGCGGTAACTTCCGCGCCGAGGTCAACATCCTTTTGTGTGGCGACCCCGGAACGAGTAAATCCCAGCTGCTGCAGTACGTCTACAACCTTGTCCCTCGCGGTCAGTACACGTCAGGGAAAGGCTCCAGCGCCGTGGGTCTCACGGCCTACGTGATGAAGGACCCGGAGACGCGCCAGCTGGTGCTGCAGACGGGCGCGCTTGTTCTCAGCGACAACGGAGTGTGCTGCATCGACGAGTTCGACAAGATGAGCGATAGCACGCGCTCTGTGCTGCACGAGGTCATGGAGCAGCAGACACTCTCCATTGCCAAGGCAAGGCGACCGCATCAAGTAGCGTGATAACGAGCTAAACTAGGGACTTTATTTATTTATTTATTTATTTGTTTGTTTATTTTCCTCCCAAAATTCAGCAGGACTGTTTTGTAAGGTAATTAAAATGTCTTTGTTTATTTTAGGCCGGGATCATTTGTCAGCTCAACGCACGCACTTCAGTCCTAGCAGCAGCTAATCCCGTAGAGTCTCAGTGGAACCCGAAAAAAACAACGATCGAGAACATCCAGCTCCCTCACACACTCCTGTCCAGGTAACCCATCGTCTTGTGTTTCTTTTTTAGAGAGAGAGAGAGAGAGAAATTTATGTAGTGCACCTTACAATGCGAGTGATCATCATGTTGGCAAATGAACGGAATGTGGACGACAAAGATTCAATAAAAAGAACTAATGAATAAAGAAATTTCAGTCCGTGGTCTGAAATGTCTGAGCATTACATCATTTCCGGTTTCTATTTCAATCTCTTCCAGGTTTGATCTGATCTTCCTGATGCTGGATCCTCAGGATGAGGTGTATGACAGGCGCCTGGCACATCATCTGGTCTCTCTGTACTATCAGAGCGAGGAGCAGATCGAGGAAGAGTACCTGGACATGGCTGTGCTCAAGGACTACATTGCTTACGCCCGCACGTACATCAACCCCCGACTGAGTGAAGAAGCCAGCCAGGCGCTTATTGAGGTGCGTTTGGAGGGGATGCGGGGAAACGGATCTGTTTATAGACTTGGGGCATGTGCATAATGTGGTGCTGCTTAACTGCTCGTAAGAGAAAAGGGAATTTTTGTCATTTAGTGTGGACTCGCTTTTTGCAAAGTAGTTAAAGTAGGAATAGGAAACATATGATCAAGAAAATCGAATGATTAAATGTCCAAGAAAGATATTTTTGGAAAGACACAATGGATGGAAGTATTAAATTAAAGAAAGCAGTGGAGGGTTTCCCATGTTTAAATCTGCGTTTTGTTCGTTTCACCTGCATGCCGTGACCCGCAGGCTTACGTGGACATGAGGAAGATCGGCAGCGGCAGAGGGATGGTGTCCGCTTATCCCCGGCAGCTGGAGTCGCTGATCCGACTGGCAGAGGCTCACGCTAAAGTGCGCTTTTCTGACAAGGTGGAGACCATTGACGTGGAGGAGGCAAAGAGGCTGCACCGAGAGGCACTGAAACAATCCGCCACCGATCCCCGAACGGGATTTGTGGATATCTCCATCCTGACTACTGGTATGAATTCCATTGCTTGTGTATTAGGAATGAAAATGTTGTGTGGCCACTTTCAAGAAGAACAATGGCTCTCTCTCTCTCTCTCTCTCTCTCTCTGTGTATATATATATATATATATATATATATATCTCTCTCTATAGAGAGATGAGAGAGAGAGAGAGAGAGAGATAGATAGATATATAGATGGCTATATGAGAGAGAGAGAGAGAGGGTCCACTTCTCTAACATTCCCCTGTGTGTGTAGGTATGAGCGCCACTGCACGAAAGCGTAAAGAGGAGGTGGCTCAAGCATTAAAGAAACTCATCCTTACTAAAGGCAAAACCCCCGCCATGAAATACCAGCAGCTGTTTGATGATCTGCGTTCCCAGTCTGAGGCCGTAAGCGACTTCTTCCTTTAATTAAAGACTTCCTTTGTTTAACTTTCTGATTAAATACACCTATAAACAGATGACCTGTTTTTTTGTTTTTTTTTCCAGGCCATCACCAAGGACATGTTCGATGAAGCTCTCCGAGCTCTCACGGATGAGGACTTCTTAACGGTCACAGGGAAAACTGTGCGCCTGCTGTAAATAATGCACTCGTCACAATTTCCTGTTGGGAAGAGTTTGCCCTGTCTGCCTTCCTCAACTTGTCTGTAGAGATATTCTTCTTCTTATTATTATTATTCATGTTCATGTATATGGAGATCTGTTTCTTTGTTGTTAATAAAATGTGTTGCTAGTTACGGCTCCGGATCTGTTTGCGTTTAAGTTTAGGGTGGAGATTCAGCACACACTGTACAGCTGTAACCGGGTATGAAAACATTGAAGTTCTTGAATCTTTAAGTTCTTTTTTTTTTCTTGAATGGTGGACAGAATGATACTTATTTTCCTCAAATGCCATTTAATTCCATACGGCTGCAACAAATATGCCTAAATCTGTTTTGGTGGTTTTCAAGACAAAAAAAAAAGTGATACTTAATTTTAATACATTTTCTTCATTTTCCTATGCGAATAAATATTATTACAACAGCCACGTTTGCAGACTTGCAACAAGATGGTGAGGTTTAATTAAAAATTTGCAATAAGAAAGCAGGTAATATTTAAATAAAATAATTGTTCAGGTTACAGTAAGTTCAGTCAGGAGCGAATGTTTCGTTAAAGCAAATTGCGAAATGTTTCTAGTGTTTATACGGATGGAGAGGTGGAGGATCATTGGATATGGCATTAGGTCGGAGGTTCGAGTCCCAACCAAACTGCCACTAGTGGGCCCTTGAGGAAGGCCTTTAACCCCCAGGTTCTGCGGTTAGGTTAGGGTTCCATAATCCAGTACATTAACGGGGCCGGTCCCAAGCCCAGATAAACGGGAAGGGTTGCGTTATAAAGGACATCTTGCGTAAAAACCTCTGTGGTGACCCTTAACGAATGAAACCGGGAGAGAGAGAGAGAAACATAAATAACGGCACGAGGAATTACGTGAAACTTACTAAATTAAGCAAATTTATTTCCTTAACAGATTTCCCAATTGAGAAACTCCTGCGGCGTAGATAAAAATGTGAAGAAGAGGTTCAATTTAAATATCAATATCAAGTAGGAAAAATAATAGTAATAATAATAAATTGATTAGTTCAGTCAGACCTAAGAACGACACATTAAAGTGCCTTAACGGCATAAAACGTTGCTGAATAATTGACTAATACACTGTGTTTATGCGCACGCTGAATCTACGGGTGAGAATTGTACATTAAATAACGGCACGAGGGATTACGTGAAACTACAGTACATTATACACATGTATTTCTTGAAGCGATTTAATAAATGTAAAGATATAAATGTGAAGAAGAGGTTCCATTTAAATATCAATAATAATAATAATAATAATAATAATAATAATAATAATGGGATACATTGATTTGCGCGGTCAGAAGGGAATCTGAGAACGGCACGTTCAAGTGCCTTAACGGGATAAAACGTTGCACGATAATTTACTAATATACTATGTTTATACTATATATGTTTATGTATAGGCCGGTTTTATATCTACAGGTGAGAATTGTACATTACATTTTTAAAGAATAAACTCTCTCTGTTGTAAAAGGACTGTATTTTTTTTTATGTATGAATGTGCAGTGTACACGCCGCTGGCGGACAGACAGACAGAGAGACGGGACGAGGGCGCGGTGAATGAGAGGGAGTGCCGGGAGGTGGGCATTAAACCACAAGCAGCTGAAGAGAGAGAGAAAGAGAGAGAGAGGGAAGAGAGAGAGAGAGAGGAGAGAAGGAAAGGGAAAGGGTGAGAGAGATTGTGTGTGTGCGCGTGTCCAGGTCGGAATTGAGGGGAGTTTACGGGTGAGTCGAGTTTGGATCCGAGGTTTAGATCAAGCGGCATGAAAAACTAACCCCGAATCTGATCGTGTATGTTTAAAACCACGAGGAGAGACAAATGGACAGAGTGAAGGAGAAATAGAGGAGGAGGTGGAGGAAGAGAGGGGGAGAAATATGTCCGGAAGTCGTGCAGCGCGCCCAGCTTTTAAGTGTGTTAGCTAGCTAGATTAGCCGTCACTAATAGTCAACCTGTCAGCATTCTTTTTATTATTATTTATTTTACTAATAAAATAACAACGCTGCCTTTGCATTGCTTATTTCTTTATTTCTATATTATTTCATACTTTCCGGTACAAGTCCAGTCCAGTGTATGCAAATCGGATGAACGTTAGCATGGGTGCTAGCTAGCTTTCTTTGCCTATACGTGTGGAAGTATAGGGCTTTTGAAATGAACCCTAAAATGTTTAACTTTACATGTTTCTTTTTTCCTCCTTATTTTGTTCTATTTTACGCGGCGGTTTTCTTGGGAGGGAAATTTAGATATAAAGGCGAAAACCTGCTTTAGTCTAAGTGCTGGGGGGAAAAAAGAATCAATACACGGCAGTTGGAAGCACAAAAGGCTTTAAGAACAGAGTGGTACAGATTCACTGGACACTGCTGGTCACTGGTTGCTCCAACATCAGCATGAGCATGCACCGAGGATTTGGTATTTAGGATTGTCTCGATGGGAAAAGGCATTAAAACCCCCTCACTCGCATAGCATGCTGTGAGGCAAACTAATCAAGGAAGGTGTGGTGACCTGAAGGCCCTGTTTATCCCATCAGAGTGTTTTATTCCACTTGTACCAAAGCTATTTGTTGTCTGTTGCCCGGTGGTTAACGTATTTGGCTCTGGACAGTAACGTTTCAGGTTCGAGTCCCACTTAGTGGGCCCTTGAGCAAGGTCCTTAAACCCCTACCCCCCCTCCCCCCCCTCTCCTCTCTATTGCTACGTCTGCCCCGGCCTTTAGGGTTGCACAAGCCAGTACGTTGCTGGTCCCGGTCCCAAACCCGGATAGACTGGGAGGGCTGCTTCCGAAGGTCATCCAGCGTAAAAACATGCGCCACGTCTAATAGAGTGGCGAAAAATATGTAAAAAAAAAATATATATATATAAATAATTTTGTCCTACTATTTATCCAGTTATAGCTGCGCCTTATTTGTGAAAGAGGTAAATCTCCTGGATGGTAGTCTAGCTGCTATAAATCCCAAATTAACCTCTTTTTATTTTTATTTTTTTAACTTCTCTCGTTACCGAGAAACCTCATCATAAAAATCATAATGCTACATATTTACCTCAGAGTTTTTCAGAGTACAGACGCTGGAGTTTTTCTTTGCGACATGTTGCATGTTAACAGAAACCTAACTGGTTTTGTGGATGTTCCACAGGATAAAAGACTTATTACTAAATACTCGTAATAATAAATATTGTAGTTGATGAGTAGATAGATAGATGGATACTTTTCTGGAATAAAAATAAAACACTTCAAGTGGTATATTTTTGTTCCAATTTTTACACTTTTAGGATATTGGGTTTAATCGTCACTCTTGGCAATTTAGCAATTTGCAGACGAGCTGAATTGCATGCAATGAAAGCAGCGCTATGGTACTTAAATCCTGAAATAGACTCCAGTTTCCACATTAGACCTGCATTAGACCACGACGTGCATAAGGATAATGGGGGTGCACTTGATCTGAGAACTTGTCTAATAGAATAACTGTATTACGTACATACCCGAGCCGGAGAGCTGCTGGATTCTGATTAGTTTGAAAAGTGTCGTAGTTGGTAGCAGTTGCACATCTCGTCGTATTAATGCTCGTCTCTTGTATTGTTGATAGAGTAATGTCCATTGTCTGTGCTTTTTAAGTCCTAGGAAAGCCTCAATTTTCAATGCTTTCTGTCTCATTTAATTTGTGACACAGAAAATAAGAGGGAGGTGAGGAAAAGGCTGTTGGTATCTAAACGGCTAAAAGTACAATGTGTTGTTTCTTAACAACTGTAATATTCCATGTGGTATAAGAGAAGCAAAAATAAATGGTCTGCTTTCTCACACCACTCTGTCATTAGTTATTTTCATGTAATCACATTTGTGCAAACTATGTCATCTATGACGCATAGATAATAAATTGTGTGGATCGGGGGACCTGACATATGTCAAATGTACATCTTTGATTTGGTTTCAGTATTTTTTCTCCATTGGAACCACCACTTTTTACTAGAAAGTGTGTATTTTGAAGCGTGGCTGCATGAGGGGTGGGGGGGGGGTGTTAGTGTTAATTTTGACAAAAACGCATTAGTGAGCTCTGACACTTTATGTGGAGGTGTTGTATTTACTCCGAATTTCAGTTCATCATGCTTTTGAATTCAGTACAATGCTTGAGTCATGTGTGGTTTACTTTTTTTTTTATATAATAAGAGTTTATTTAAGTGTTTATCAAAACAACCTTTCCTCCTCTCACCAGGAAACCTGATATATCATTTAACATCAAGAATTGAACCACTTATTTGACTTAAGTGTTACTACATCTAATGCAACTCATGCAAACTAATAAATCCCCAAAAAACTCTTTTACCTTTAAAAAAGAAAGACCCAGATTATTTTCTAGATATATAGATACTATTATATATAGTGTTTGTACAAAATTTATACAAAAAAAGTATTTATTTATTTGTGTTTAAAATTAAAATGTGAATAATAGTCATTAGTGGGGCACGGTGGGCGTAGTGGTTAGCACGTTCGCCTCACACCGCCAGGATCCGGGTTCGATTCCCGTCTCGGTCATGTGTGTGTGGAGTTTGCATGTTCTCCCCGTGTCTCAGGGGGTTTTTTTTTCTCCGGGGTTCTCCGGTCCCCCCCCCCCCCCCCCCCCCCCCGGTCCAAAAACATGCATGATAGGTTGATTGGCACCTTGGAAAATTGTCCCTAGTGTATGAATGTGTGTGTGTGCCCTGCGATGGGTTGGCATTCCATCCAGGGTGTATCCTGCCTTAATATCCATAGACGCCTGAGATAGGCACAGGCTCTCCGTGACCCGATGGAAGATCGGATAAAGCGGTAGAAGATGAATGAATGAATGATAATAGTCATTATGGTGTAAAAGAAATAAATCACCCCAAAATGTCCAATTATTGGAAAATAGTTTACTTCTAGCACCTCCCAGCGGATATATGGAGTACTGCATCGAAAGTGCACTGCAGTCAGAAAGCTTTATATTTATCTCTTTATTAATATCTTTTCAAATGCCTCTAATAGGAAGTAGAAACATTCATAATTGTATTTTTTTTTAATGAAGCTATTTCTCTCCTCAACGATTTTTAAAGAGCATGTGTTAGGTTCAAGAAAGAAAGAAAAAAAATCACTGACACCCCTAGTCACGTGGGGGTGTCGCTAAGGGGTGACGTCACCACCGAGCTCAGAGCGAGACCCGCCTTAGAAACAAGCCAAAAAAAAAAAGCCCCGAGCCAGCCGTCTGTTATTATCATCATCATCACCATAGCTGTTATTTTATTATCCTTAGTATTAATCTTAGTATTATTTTTCCGAGAGCGGTTCTAGATTTTTTTTCTCCCAGACCCAAATGCCAGGTCCCACTCAAGCACTGTCCCCGAACGGAGAGAATAATAACGACATCATTCAGGACAATGGAACCAACATCATCCCTTACAGAAAGAACACAGTGCGAGGAGAGCGCGCGTACAGGTAAAAAAATAAATAAACAAATAGGCGAGCTAAAAACAACAACAAAAAAAAAACGCGTAAATTTGTTTTTAAAAACACAACCCTAATATAACGCAGGGAAACGCAATGCGCGGCAATGTTACACGATCGCTTCTTCTGAACACCCGACTCTGCGAATGGAAATGGCAGGAAATCTCCCGGAATTTAATGGTGTTTTTTTTTAGCCAGTAGACGCTTTTATATCTTTTTTTTTTCCAAAAATTAATCAAATGCTAAAAATGTCGTGCACCATCCTAGCGGTTTGAAAACGGGACACGAAGAGGCCTGTGTGTGAGAGGAAAAAGACTAATGACCTATATTATATATATGCATATAATAGGAATATTAATTACGCATGTTGACCTAACGGAAAAAATTCTGTTCTTCACATAGAACACCCAGAACAGATGAACTGGATTCCATATTACAGACCCGTTTCCATTTTGCTCAATTTCCCACCTGTATTCGGAGACAGCCCGCTTCCCGAGATAGGATTGAACGTGGCTATGCCGCTTCCTCCCTTTTGATTGGCTGTCGCGTCTCCGTTCGGGATTCCTAACCAATCCTAGTGTTGTAGGCGGGGTTTGACGAATACAGGTAGGAGTATTGACCCCCCCACCCCTCTTTATGCTAATCTTAGATTAGGGACTGATTTAGAGCGACTAATCATCTCAGCGCCGGTTAATGAGCAACTTTTTAATCGAGTTATAAGAACTTTGAAGCCTCTTGAGCAAGACATCACTGGGTTTCTTTAGTCATTTCCACTAAGGTTAATTGGATTTCTTTACAGTGTCTGTCTGTCTGTCTGTCTGTCTGTCTGTCTATCTATCTATCTATCTATCTATCTATCTATCTATCTATCTATCTATCTATCTATTGGAAAATAAGATATTGAAATTTGCATATCATCTTCCGTTTCCTTTTCGTGCATTCTTTCCATGGGATGAAAAACATTTCTTTATTTATTTTGACATTTTTTTTATTTCTTTAAAATGTAGACAGACTTACTTCTTGTTATGCGTCAAGCATAATTCGTTGTAAACAATCTGCGGCCTGGAAATCCTTCAGGAATTCGTAACAAATTGCAGATAGAATCGAATGTTTATTGATGTTTGGTTGCAGAACAAACGATAAACGCTGCCACAGCAGTCCCGGGTCGACGTGTTATCTTTAGGCACGTCTAAACGAATCATATTTTATTTTATTTACATTTTTCTGTCTGGTAATGCTAATATATACGGTGGTTTTGTACCTGCGCCAGATTATTATCGTTTATTTCCGGTTGATGAATAATAAATTGTTTATGTTTGGCTGGTTAGAATAAAATGATATAGGCATAGAGATGCGTTCTTTGACAACATTTATTTTAGATTTTGGTTTGAGCTTTATTGCTGTAACTTTTTAACATGCACAGATTTATGTTGATTTATTATGGTTTGTGTTTTACAGTATAACATGGCGAGGTTATTAGGACTTCTTTAGAGGATGGGGAAAAAAAGAGTGCGGGTTAAGATTGGCACGGGAACGAGTGTTTTAAAGAGCTCCATATTTGGCACGTATACATTTAGCAAGCGAGAAATTCCCGTCGGAATACCGGGATCGGCCTTGATCACGGAGAAGGACCTCGCCGGACTAACTCAGTAAAAGAAATGCGGGCGCGTTCAAATTGGATAGAATGTCAGTAGACGTGCACTTTTCCACTTGTTTCGAGATGTATGAAGCCAAGCCACTCCTCTCTGTGTGTCGTTTACAGCTGGGGCATGGCGGTCAACGTGTATTCTACCTCAATCACCCAGGAGACTATGAGCAGGCATGACATCACGGCCTGGGTCAACGATCTGCTCAGCCTAAACTACACGAAAGTGGAGCAGCTCTCTTCAGGTAAACGCACTCCAAATGTTGTGTTCCTTTGACCTAGTCATAGACTCCAGTGTTGTGTTGTGTTGTGTTCTGTTCAGGGTTAAAATGAGTCGCTGACAACATAAATGGAAGACGCTCGAGTATGTTCTCGCGCAACACTTTTGTGGCGTTTTCTCCTCATAAAATGCTTTCTCCTCGTTTTAAAGTTGCATGACAAACTAGTATGATTGGATGATAACAAACATGACAAACGATCACATTCTGTAAAAAAGATGAGCAAGATGATGCCTTTTTTTTAATCATTCTTATGATTATACCTTGCTTTTCCCGCCATCTTTATCATCTTTGATTATAATCGCTGTGTCCACGTCCCAGTCATGGTCTTGTGTCAAAGGCTTTCTCCTGTTGCAGGTGCTGCTTACTGTCAGTTTATGGATATGCTATTCCCTGGCTGCATCAGTCTTAAGAAGGTCAAGTTCCAGGCCAAGCTGGAGCACGAGTACATTCACAACTTTAAACTCCTTCAAGCCTCTTTCAAAAGGATGAACGTGGACAAGGTACGGGAGTCTGGAGAGGCGCAGGATAATATCGAAATACAAGAAAGGATGAAAATAAATAAATGGATCTGTTTCATTCGCAGATAATTCCAGTAGAAAAGCTAGTCAAAGGTCGGTTTCAGGACAACCTGGATTTCATCCAGTGGTTCAAAAAGTTCTTCGACGCCAACTACGACGGCAAGGAGTACGATCCTGTCGAGGCACGCCAGGGCCAGGATGCCATTCCTCCTCCGGACCCCGGGGAGCAGATCTTCAACCTACCTAAGAAGTCGCCGCATGCAGCCAGCTCCCCCACAGCAGGTTGGTCGTTTCCTGCCTCCTGGGTCGCGTCATAAAGTTTACTGGTTCATTAACCGACTAACCCGGTTAAAACTGGGCTACCGAATTAGTCTCCACCACAATCCAACCCTGACTGCTTTCATTGACTTAACTGCATGGGATAATTCATGAGGTGAAAACTAACAGTTGCCATTTGCTAACTTTTATGCCAACCATGTGACCCAGGGGCAACTAAGTCGGCGAGTTCGACCCCCAAATCGTCCACGTCAACCTCGCGACCCTCTTCTGCCAAAAAGGGCCCCGTAACGACAGCGGCGACCCCGGCCAAGGGCGAGAAGGAGCTGGAGGTTCAAGTAGCGCAGCTTAACGAACAGGTTCACAACAGCTTCCCTGTTTACTTAACATTTCTCTTGTATTTAACAAACACACAATTCACTCATTGCTGAGGCGGAGAAAAACATGCCGGGAGGTGTGTGTGGTTATAGGAAGCGAATCAAGGATGCTATATTCCTGTAGCCACATTTCCGGACATGTTTTATTCCTCTTATACCACAGCCGTCCGCACTAACAGCTGTTCATTTGTCCGGTGTGACGTTTATCCGTTTATTTCATTTTAAGTCAATTTAATTGCCGTAATATTTCATTGAAAGTTATATGAAAGCATTTATGAATGGCCAATCATGCCATTACGTAGGGCATACATTTCATAGGTAAATCATCGATTACTGTTGTGTGATGCAGCCCGACCAATAGAAACTGTGGATGGATTGTGTTGTCCGATAACAGCATGCCCCGAAACGTTTCATTCCCATGCATTTGTTTGCATTAACACATTTTTATACATTTATAGCGATATGGTGGGACATCCATGAAGCAACTTATTCCTATTATTACCGATTATTACACAAAGCACGCATCAACCTTTATCTCGGGAATGTAATGTAAAGACACTGAAACTGGACACTCCATTTTACACACAAAATCAAACTATAGCTTAACATATCTGCTGTAGTGTCGTCAAGATACCCACATTTTGACCACCTCGATCTGATGCCAAGTTTAAACATGACGATACCAATACCAATTCGATACGATGGCAAAGAAGTAATAACAACAGGAATTCAATAATGGAACGTTTTTACGTTTATTAGTAAACACCCGGTTGTCTGCTGGAACAAATTAGAACTATGTAAACTAAAAATAAAACAAATGTATAAATAAAATGTCATTTTTCTTTATTTACAAAGTTTCGTGCCTCAAGTCGCATCAGCACGAACGTCCGAGTGCGTCCGACGATACAGCGACACCTCACTCTCGGAACTACAGCTGTCATTTGTTTAAGTACCGCTGTTAATAAAATGATGAATCGTATCGTTTTTAAAAGCAGAGTGCCTCGCGAGGGTTCGAGAGGCTGGAAAACTGTTAGACGTGACACACTGCGCAACTACGACAACTATATCTGTTATTTGTTTAAGTCCCTGTGTTAATAAAATGATGAATCGTATCGTTTTTAAAAGCAGGGTAATTGCGATACCTTTCTGGTACGGTATATTGTGCGACACCAGCCCAATGAGCCGATAATGTAGAAACCAATCAGCATTCCGTAGCGCTGTGATTATATGTATAATATGATTTATGCCAAATTAACGTTTAAAGCTTCATCAGGACGAAAGTCTTCAGTGTGTCCGTGAAGGGAAAACAATTTGGCGCGACACATCCTACACAACTACGGAACTATAGCTGTCAATAAAATGACGAATCGTATCGTCTTTAAAAGCCGGGTAAATGCGATACCTTTCTGGTGCAGTATATCGTGCGACACCAGCACAATGAGCTGAAAATTGTAACTTTTGAATTTGGACGAATCAGGATTCCGTAGCGCTGTGGTATAAATATGTATATGGACTTATGTACACTTTGTAGTTTGCCCGTGGTCTTGAACGGTTCCGGTAACTCTTCTGCTCATGTGTCCACTGTAGATGAACACGTTAAAGCTGGCCCTTGAGGGTGCCGAGAAGGAGCGGGACTACTACTTTGGGAAGCTGCGGGACGTGGAGCTGCTTTGCCAGGAGCAGGGCCAGGACAACGGACCCTTTGTGGAAAGAATTATGGAAATACTGTACGCCACGGATGAACAGGTCTGTTCTTCTATCTCTTTATTGTTTGCGCGTGAACTTGTGTTTTTAAGTGGGGAAAGTCTCTTGTGGTGATTACATGGTGTTTGTGTCTCCTAACTTGGATTGATATAATCCCAAGATTACGGGTCGGCAGATTTGCGGAGCGGCAACCAAAGAGATTTTTGTTTTACACAAATCAAATCAGGGATAGAAAATGAGGACTGAAGAAGAAAGAAAACCTTTCTTTCTTTTGCAGTTAAATGTAACATTCTAGCAGTATTATTATAATAGCATTAAATTCATTCATCTTCTACCGCTTTATCCGATCTTTCCTCGGGTCACGGGGAGTCTGTGCCTATCTCAGGCGTCTATGGGCATTAAGGCAGGATACACCCTGGATGGAATGCCAACCCATCACAGGGCACACACACACACACACACACATTCATACACTAGGGACAATTTTCCAAGGTGCCAATCAACCTACCGTGCATGTTTTTGGACCGGGAGGAAACCGGAGAACCCGGAGAAAAAACCCCTGGGGCACGGGGAGAACATGCAGAAACTCCACACACACATGGCCGAGACGGGAATCGAACCCGGACCCTGGCGGTGTGAGGCGAACGTGCTAACCACTAAGCCACCGTGCCCCCCCAGCATTAAATTGTAGCATGTAATATTATAGTAGCATTAAAGGAAAAATGAGGTACAATGGTATGCGAACAAAATACCTTGTACACTTAATGTTCAGTATCTTATAAATTCTTCTGTAAAAAACAAAACAAAACAAAAACCTTATGTTTTTCCGCCCGACCCCATCACTCAATTCTTAATCTTCCTACAGCTAACTACAAAGTCCGGAGTAAATAAAAGTGCAGATTTGTGATATCGCCGTGCGCAGGATTGTACAGATGTGTCTAATGTGTGTACGGTGTGTGTATTCGTTCAGGAGGGCGCAGGAGAAGGAGAACACGAGGCTTTGGCACAGGAAGCGGAAGTTCCCCGATGACACACAGGACGAATATTGAACACCACCGACACACACACACACACACACACCTTTTGCCGTTTGTGAGTTTTGACCTTTATTTCCTGTTAAGATGGCACAAGAGAAAACGTCCAGAAGACATTTTTTTTTTGGGGGGGGGTTTGTGAAATGAATAATTAAATCTCGTTCCTTTACATGCCTCAGTATATATGAAAGAAGAGAAAAAAAAAAGACGAAAACAACAACAAAAAATTCTTTTACCGCAACGTTGTTTTCCTGCTCTGCTCTCCAAAGCACTATCGGTTTGATTTGAATATTAACAATATGAAGGTTGAACGGTTTTATTTCCTGAAGTCGTTGTTTTCATTAGACACGCACGCGCTTGTTTGATTTGTCTCTCGCTGGCTATTTTGACTTTTGAAAAGTGGTTGCGTTAAAAAATAAACAAATAAAAACGGCGAATTTAACAGAAAGCGGAAAAAAAATCGATGAACGCATCGTTAAATCCCAATTCGTTTTAATTGTCGGGGGTAAAAAAAAAAAACAAAACAACCAAAACAAACGACCATCCCGCAAAATCCTGCGTTTTAGTATTGTTATTATTTTGTGTAGACATTTAGTATCATGTCCATGAGCGAATCAGCAGCCAGTTGCATCAGTCGGAGGCCATTACGTTTAATGTTTACACACTAATAAACAATAATAAAACAAAACAAAAACATGCACCTGTTAGCATCTTTTTTTTTTTTTTTAAAACACAGTCTTAACCGAATTTTTTGTTTAGTACGTTAATGTTTTCCCTCGCCCGAGGAACTTGCAAAGCGGACGAGGTTTCGAACGAGATTTTCCGAATTTGTGCGTAAACAAACATTTTGATTATTATTTTTTTTTTCCCCTCCACGGAACTTAAGCGGAACTCAAACGCGGTGAACCTATTTACAGCCGAAACCTGTGGGATCGACAGTGACCTTTACCCGTCGAGATTGTAACGCGCGAAAACGAACATTGGCAGCTAGCTAACGTTGGCAGACAAACTGCAAGCGAAACTAGAGACTTATTCCCGTCTAGCACCCGGAGCGCGATATTGTACGCTCATTCTCCCTCAAGTGTGTTTATATTTTGACCTTTATAGGTTTTTGCGTCCGGATATACACATATTGTTGCGAATGCTTTTATACACCATGAGCTGTCTCGGTTCGTTCTTGCTATCGGTTAGACAATTCCAGTGTATTTGTTTTACATCATCCGTGTGATTATTATTATTTTTTCTTTTTTTTTTTGTTGTATTTTATTTAGAAGCCTGCCACGTTCTGGGAAAAAAAAACGAATGAAAAGAAACGTGTATATCGAAGATATTTTAATATAATTTTAAACAAGTCCAGGTTTTTAGCAGGAGGAGACGTAACGGTAACCCTCGGTCAGAAACGCAGTGTTCCAGTGCATCGTATACTGTTTCATGATGTTGCATTTAGTTCCACTACCGAACTCCACAGCTCATTTATTATTGTGTACAATGAAGAGGAATGTAATGTACTGTTAATAAGTATAAATAGAAAAATGCTCTTTTTTTTTGTTTGTTTGTTTGTTCCCTCTCTCTCTCTCTCTCTCTCTCTCTCTCTCTCTCTCTCTCTCTCTCTCTCTCTCTCTCTCTTTCTCTCTCCCTCATTATGCATTCCCCAAACAACATGTGCTGCATGTTTTCATTTTATTTGTGAATAACTTGACCTGCTTTTTACATATTTAATATAAAACGAAAAAATGTTACATGTTTTTTTTTTTTGTTTGTTTGTTTGTTTTTGTATGTTTAACCTGCTTTTTTAAATCTCCACTGAGGTTTAAATTTGCCGTAATAAAAAAAAGAAATCCGTCACTTTCAAAAGGAAACGTTCGTTCTGCGTTTATTTCTAAAACTGTTGTAACTTTTGCTGATTTTTCGCCCTCCATATGATACATTTGTCGATTGTTACAGTGTATTTTAATACGTCTTTTGCTAATGAAATTGATTAGTATTTTCTTAAAGTGTCTAAATCGATAAATCCTAGTATAAACCTATCGTGTTATGAATATGAACGCCTTTACTAAAAAAAAAATAGAAAGCAAATGGAC
>JACRUU010000002.1:13264238-13326738 GCA_030449085.1 Kryptopterus vitreolus | reverse complement strand
TTTTTTTTTTCTTTTTCCTTTTTCTTTTTCTTTTCATTCCCTTCCAAAAAACATGCACAGGTAGGTTGATTGGCACCTTGGAAAATTGTCCCTAGTGTATGAATCTTTGTGACTGTGTGTGCCCTGCGATGGGTTGGCATTCCATCCAGGGTGTATCCTGCCTTAATGCCCATAGATGCCTGAGATAGACACAGACTCCCCGTGACCCGAGGGAAGATTGGATATAGCGGTAGAAGATGAATAGATGATGAATGAATGAATTATGAACTTTATAATTTCAGTTTATCGTTGATGTGGTGCTGTTTTTATTGTTGGTGTTTTGCTTGTGTTCGTTATATTTACGTAACTAAATGAATTCCGTGCTTGATTTTTAAGAACTCGTTTTTAGCTCGCTGAATATTCCTGTATCTCATTAAGTAAGCGGTTAATCGCGGTCTGGGTCTTGTGTGTGTGCGAGTAGGGAATACATGCCCAATGAGCTCAGTTTTATACCCAGTGGTGCAGACTCCAGAGAGACAGCAACCCGAGCTCAGGGTCGTTAGTACGTCAGGTTGGAGTACCTTGTTGTTCTTCCAGACACATTCAGCTGCAGGTGATGGGTGTGGTGCCGTGAGTATTCGGATAATAAACAGTAGTATTCAAATAAGTCTTATCAAGTTATACATATTGTTTGGTAATTAGATTCTGATCTTACGTTTTACGGTGAGGTCAAAGCAGATCCGAGACATTTATTCCGTTCACCCTTTCCGTGTACGAGCGCATCGTTCATGCAGAACCAGGTCACTCGGACGTCTAAAAGGAGAGGAAAACCTCTCATCGTGGTGTCGGTTCCAAGTGGAAACAAGTTATTAATATCAGAGGAGACGGAATGTGTCAAGCCGGTACTAATGAAAAAAAACGCTTGAAATATATTGAACCTGTTGATGGAGGTGGAATGTAATAGCACGAGACTAAGAATTTGATGCTCAAGTGTGCACCGGGTCACTGGACCGATTCATTTCTTATTTTCACTTTCAGTCTGAACATTGACAAAAGCTCTTTCCTCGGGATCTGCGTGATTGAATGAGTTTCCTGCTTTTGTGTCCAGAGTGAAATGTATACATCATTTGATTACTGTAGTAAATGTCTATAAAATCATTGTAAGTAAGAACCGGCAGGTCCAGGGTCTTTCTTTCTTTTTTTTTATTTTTTTATTTTTTATTTTGTTTTATATATTATATATATATATATATATATATATATATATATATATATGTGTATATATATATATATGTATATATATATATCTATATATATATATATATATATATATATATATATATATATATATATATATATATATAAAATATCCTAGAACAGAAGAAAAATGCCTATGGAGGTGCCTTTAAATATGATCGCTGATATTCGAGCAAAATAATCCCTCTTTTCACCTGCTTTTTTTCCCCTCCCTCTCTCTGATTGGTCAATATTTGTTTATTTGCATTAGTCTTGTCGAGGACACATGATATAGCAGCTTCTGCTGTGTAACAGGACAGCCTTAAGACAATCTGAAGGAAGTGACATCAGCTATGAGTGGCGAGTTCAAGCTGTGATTGACATTGGAGAGAGCGTATGACCCCCCCCCCCCCCCCCCCCCACCCCCCAACACACACTTTACCATGGCAGATTTTTCTCTAGAGTGGAATTATCAATATACAAACTTTAAAGATTGTTTTGTTACTCCACTCTGGACCATTATATAGTGTCACACTGGTGCTTTTTTTCCCTTATTGTTGCTTGATGGCCCTTTTGTTTGCATTTTAGTTGTTTTTTGCTTGAAAACGCACGAGCCGGTGATTCCCAGAGGTCTCGGACCTGTAGCCAGTTTCGGGCTGAAAGGATTAAATATGACTTTATTTGCCCACGTGAATCATTCGAGTTTCGGCTCCCTCTTCATGAAGTCTAGCACTCACTGGTCAGGTGACTGAAGCGAAGGCTTGTTAAATGTTCCACATGAAGCTTGCAGTGCGTCCTGTTCCTGCACACGTAGGAAAGACAGAACGGCTTCCTTACTATGAGGGGGAGAAAAAAAAAAAACCCAGTACCAGTGAAAAGAGGTTTGATGGAGTATGAAATGTGTACACAGCTCCATTCAGCTTCACTCACTGCGGGCTTGAACGCATTTTTGACTTCAGGCCAGGAACATGGTGTTCTAGAGCTTGTGTGTGGTGGTGGTGGGGGGGGGGGGTGTAGTATAGGGTGGGATCAACTTAGAGGGACAAGAGAAGGACTGGAAGACTCAGGAGGGGGGAATAAAAAGAAAGTGAGCATGTGCAGTGTGAGTTTTTTTGGCACGTTGCCCTGTGGGTTGGAGTTGACTCAGAAAAAAAAAAAAAAAAAAAAACACAACACGTGGGCTGACGGGGCCGGCTGGAATGCTGATCATGCCTCCACATGACACGGAGGCAGGTAGCGCACTAGATTTTTCCACAACAAACCGGTTCCTTTACTGCGTCACACGCGTCGTCTTCAGGCATCAGACACACACGTGTACGCCGTTGCGTCAAAACCCCGGCACTTATTTGCATTTATCCTAGATGTGCACTTAGCCGTTTCCGGCATCTGTTTTTATTTACCATCTGACTCAGACATCTGTTTGTTAACAACGTAATCCTGGCCTTCCTGCTCATTGATTGGAGAGCTAACTCATACAAATGCCATTATTAATAATAATAATTATATTTCAGGAGGGGAAAAAGTACTTTCTGTACAATGTTTAACAGTTATTATGAATATTTTTATTTGTATATCATATGTAATGTTTAGGAAAAATTGCTTACTTTTTGCCTTTTTTTTTTTTTTTTTTATATAATCAGTATTTGATTTGAAATTTTAGAGCTTTATTCATCCCAAATATTCACAAGTACACTTTATTATTTAGATACAATCATTATTCCTGACCTTATCAGCTTATTGAATGATTCACTTTATTCAAAAAAAGCATTGGGTATCATTTTAATTTGATCGATTTTGAATTCCCCTTGCTTGAAACATATTAGTTTATTAAATAATTGCACATAGCTTGAACAAAACTTATTTTAATTTCATGATAATGAGTGCGTCTTCTGTTCAGGTGTGTGCTGAGATCTCAGACTACTCGTCAGATAGCGATGGAGATCCCGACACCAGCCGACTGGACTCTTCTGCCCAGGAGCCGGGGGAGCAGCAAAACAGGTCCATCAGCGAGTGGGTTCGGTCAGCCCAAGCGCTACTCCAGACGCCTCCGAAACAAACCGGTAAAAACGCCTCGAAGACACCGGAGGACTCTGGGAAAAAGAAGCGCAAGTTTGAAAGGTGCGAACAAGCACATGTTGTGCCTCTGTGGTTAACCTCAAACCGCCTGAAACACGACTTTGTGCTGGTTTTTGGGTGTTAAACGCGCCCTAATTGGCCAGTAGATGAAGCCTAATATTGCTCACCTGGAGGAACCCAAAGTTTTGTTAGAGAATATACCGAAACAAAGAGCGGGAGAAAGTTCTGGAACGGTATTAGCGTATTAAATCCCTTATTGAAAAATGAAAAACAACTGCGACTGTGTAAACCACAGTTTGGATGCACTATAAAGCCGGGCTTTATGCAAGCATGCCAAGTGAAAAGAAGTACACACGGAATTGCGTTTAGCTTACTTGGAAGATTTTTCCCTGTCCAGATGAGACCAGTTAACCTTTTTGGCCTCGGATCAAACATCTGGCTTAAGCCGGGGAATCGAGTAAAGCACAGTGGTGGTAGCACCATGTTCTCAGGTCTACGTATATATGGGATGAGATATAAGCTGGGTATGATGTACATTATATGGGCGAAGGTTTGCGGCCACATGATTATGAAAATGATGTGCTTTTTAGAACCTCTTCCACTCTTGTGAGAAAGATTTCGGCGTATGCTCGAGGATCATTCAGTTACATTAGTAAAGTCAGGTACTGCTGATGTACCCCATGCAATCCCATAGGTCAGATTGAGGTCAGAGGACCACGTCTTCACTTTATGCACGGGTGCATTGTTCTGCATCTAGTAAAACTGAAGGGAGAAACGGAGTGCACCTGAATCACAAGACATCCTATACTTATGTCACTCTGAGCATCACTAACGATAGATGACTCTCAAGAGATACCTGACAAAACTTCACATTTTGTGTCTTTCTTTTTTTTTTTTCCCTGGGTGTTTGTCTTGCTTCAAATATTGACAAATTGTTTGGTAGTCTTTGAGTTACAGCTGGTGAAAGCAGCCAATGTCAGATTGACCTGGCAAGCATATTGTTTATTCAAATGAAATGATCAAGTCGGGAAAATCCCCAAAAAACAACTTGTTCACACTTTTTTCACAATTTTCCTTCTCCTTCTTCATATTATGTAAATGATCTGAAACATCAGCCTTGTCTATGGTTACTGAAGCTTTGCTGTTTGGTATATGAATTGTTCCATATACTTTTTCTTTAATTACTTAATTAATTTTAATCTTGTTTTTTCTGTTTAATTTTTTACACTCTCTGATTTACTTTGTTAGGCAATTGTGTAAACAAACACGGGCTTTTCAACCTTTTCGGAGGTGAACCGGGATCATTGGAATGCTTGTGAACAATGTTTATAATTACGGAAGCGTGCTTACATCGACGTTCATTAAATCCTCACTCGTGATTACTCGTTTTTGATCCTGCTTTTTGCATCTTTATAGTCAGGGACTGGCCGAGAGACTAAACAGGCTTCAGTGTCGGCAAAGGTCAGCTATAAGCTTTTGGAGGCACCAGCCTGTATCCGGCATTACTGCAGGAACAGGTATGAACACACACACCCACACACACATGCACACACAGTGTCCCTGTTGCCCTAAGTGGCAAAACCTATGTTTCTTCCCATATAATTATCTTCTACCGCTTTATCCGATCTTCCCTTTGGTCACGGGAAACCTGTGCCTATCACAGGCGTCTATGGGCATTAAGGCAGGATACACCCTGGATGGAATGCCAACCCATCACAGGACACACACACACACACACACATTCACACACTAGGGACAATTTTTCCAAGGTGCCAATCAACCTACCGTGCATGTTTTTGGACCGGGGGGAAAACCGGAGAACCCGGAGAAAAACCCCCTGAGGCACGAGGAGAACATGCAAACTACACACACATGGCCGAGATGGTAATCGAACCCCGACCCTGGAGCTGTGATGCGAACGTGCTAACCACTAAACCACCGTGCCCCCCATATTATTATAATAATAATTATTATTATTATTATTTTCTTTCCACTAAAATGTGTAAATTGATGTCTCTTGTAGTGAATGCAATTTTTTCAGTTATGACATTTCGTATAAATGCTGTTTCTTCTTATGCTGTTAATGATCATTTTGTTGAATATTTATCATTAAACAAGGTGTCAGTAAGACACTTTCTTTTTTTAATCCTTCTCAAACAGCTTTCTTTCAGGTTTTTTTGTGTATTTTTATGACCCCCTGTTTGTCATGGATAATACTCTATAAACGTTACCATAGCTGTCTCATATTGCTGCTCATAACGGACCCGAACTCTCGTGGTTACAGGAAACTACAAAATCAAATACGTCTCTCTCTTTTTTTTTTTTGTTTTCCATGGTATAACGATTTTTCTGTGTTTATACACTACTCTGGGCTTGTATGTTTGAGTGTGTGTGTGTGTGAGTGTGGTGTGTGTGTGTGTGTGTGTGTGTGTGTGTGTGTGTGTGTGGGTGGTGGGTTGGTGGGAGGGTGAAAAAGAAAATTGATGGACCAAAAAATGATGAATGATGGTAGATAAGACGTCCTGTAGAGTTCAAAGGTAAATACGTAGCAGTAGTTATTGCGTGGGAGGATGGTTCCCTCTTGCACGTATACACACACACACACACACATACACGCATATTTCAAACTAAAATAGGAAATGTTACCAACATAAACATGATTGAACACCTTGATGCACCAATATTATCAAAAATGCATTTATTCCAGGATGTGTGTTTGTAGCTGGACGATTCTCGATCTTTTATTGGTTACCCAGGTGCCCTGCTGTGATACAGGTCAATAATTATGAACAAATGTTGTTGTTGTTGTTTGTTTGTTTGTTGTGTCGTGTCAGACGAGAGACCCGGTGTTCTAATGCTCCATGTTCAGAACGTGCAGGAGGTTTGTGGAATGCAGGCTGCCCTGTGCCATAGACACCCCGAGAGGGGGATGTGTATTGCTCTGTTCAGCAAGGAAACGGCCAATCAGCTGGCACCCAGCACAGGAGACACCATCCACGTTCATCCACCGTGGTAAGATTATCCCTTCAGACGTGCTCTACTAAAAGCATAATCTTGCGGAAACAAATATTTACGCCGTGTGGAAGGAGCCTCCAGTGTTTCTAACAATCAGATCAGATCCAACTTTGCCATTGTCTAGAGTATAAAAGACTCGGCCAATGAAATGCAGGCAGCATTAAAGCAGCATTGTGTATAAATTAGTCTATTATATTGATGAATATTAAAAAGAATCATTTCCACAGTAAAATAAATATTAAATGATCAATCATTTTATTAAAGAGATAGATTTCGAGTGAGAAATATATATATATATATATATATATATATATATATATATATATATATATATATAAATATATATATATATATATATATATATATATATATAATTACAACTGTCACAGGTGGATGAAAAGTTTTTGGTGTATAAGCACACACAATAGATGCATCATGGGAGTGCAAAGCCACCTGTGTATTGCAAATAATACTGTATAATATGCAAATATGTAGATTGACAATAACGGTGCAAAAAAGCTAAGTAACTAAGTATATTTGACAAAGATATCTCTGGATACTATGATTTCCAAAGTACAGCACATGATATCTGTATATACAGTGTCGGGGAGGAACTGGTTACATGTAACGGTGTAACGTAATTAAATTATAAAATAAATGTAACAGTAAGTTGTTGCATTTACTGAGAAAAAAATGAATTAAATTACAGTTACTTATGAAAATGTTAAAGATAATAATAATAATGTGTTTCGCTCTCTCCGAGGAACGGTAGCTTAGCGAATATCGTCATAGCTGTACAAAAGGATTTTATTTCTAACACAGTATTTTTTTTTTCTCATGAAGTCTGTCTTTGTTGTGGCTGAATATAAATATGGATATAAAATTAATATAAACTCAATTCAAGTGATTTTTGAAATTCTAACAGTAAACAATAGTCCTACTTATGACTATAGGTTAACTATAAAGTTATACATGTTATTTGGTTAGAAACTTGAAAGTAATCAAATGGAATCAGTTATATAATATATATATATATATATATATATATATATATATATATATATCTATATATATCTATATAAAAGTAAGTAATTGAAAAGTTACACTACTTATTACGTTTTGAATATTGTCACTTGCACTCTGTAATCTATTACATTTCCAAAGTAACCTCCCCATCAGAAGCCTTCAGCAAAAATGGTGACACGATGCGTTTAGACAACAGGGAAAGTTCACGAAAATAAATGCGTACGCGAGTCATATAGCGATTTAATTAAACACTTTGCCGTCACTCACACTGTAGGCGGTGAGATTTGGTGCGTTTGAGGGTCACGGTGAGATGATTTCGCAGATATAGCTCTGTGTCTTACATAGAATCAGATATGATCTTTCCTTTTCTATCTTCAGGGGTGGGGCGGGGGGGTGGGTTTGGTTTGGTTGCGGAACTGGAAAGGCCGAGCTGGACTACAGCTGTGAGGGGAGTAGATACTCAGCCCACTCTGGATCAACTTGCTTTCTTCTCTCTCTCTCTCTCCCCCCCCCCCCTCCTCCTCCTCCTCTCCTCCCTCTCTCTCCCACATACTGCTCCCACGTCATTGTTCAGCTCTGGGGAACGGCCTGCATTCCTCTTCCTGGCAGCTCTTTGCTCATTTCCAGCAAGCCAAAGGGAAAAACACAGCTGGATCCTTTTTCTCCCATTTCCTTCTTTCTTTCGTTCTTGTGTCAAGGAGGAGCGGATCACCCCTGGCTCTTGCTGGTGGCAGGCAAATAAATTACACACATGTGCGGTACATTGTGTTATTGGACGACTGAGAGGCCGAGAGGAAAATCCAGCAGTTTGACATCACCCTTGACCTCCGAGCTTTAGCAGGCATTCGGAGACACGTGTTTAAGAGGAATTTCCACATTTTTCCTAGGAGATTTTCTTCAATAAATATTCTGGGATGATTGACAGATGTGGTCCGCCTTAGAAGTGTCATCGTGTTTTACGTCTCCTGGCCTTTCGAGTAAACGAACGAACCCAGAATGCATCTAGAATAGTAAGAGAAACAGTGTTTTGGCACACCGTTCCTCAACCGTGTGATTCATACTATAAAACCCTAATATACAAGGACTTCCTTTCTAACTCGGGGAGGGATTTGCCGAACGACAATTCTGAAACGTTTTGTCCTATAAGGACCATTAGAGCCTGTGTGCAGATCATTTCAGCTCCATTTGCATGGAAGTCTCTCTCCTTGACGATATTACTCACTGTTAAATGTGGCCACGGTGACACAAACAGTGCTAGATTGTGTTTGTCGTGTGAACACGGGCCAGAATATTCCTAGTGTGAAATGGAGTAAAAGGGGGGAGGTGGGGGCAAGGCTTCCAGGAGGTGACAGCTATAATCTAAGAGTTTAAAACAGCTGTGTGAAAGTTGATTGTCTCATCTGATGTATATTATGCACAGTTTCTTTTGTTCCCCCAGCGTTCTCAACAATGCAGTGCAAAGAGTGTACAAATAAATAAATAAACTTTGATACAGTTATGTAAATTCTGACTTCACCACTATTATTACACCCCCATTCAGGCAGCACGGTAAAATTGTGACTTGCTCCGACGTGCCATGTGGTTCACCTCCGATCCACAGGATTGCCAGGCCTGCTAATCATGCTAATCATGATTGTAATGTGTATAGACTTGAATGCAGAATAATTGAATGTCTCATAATTCATATGTGACATCGTGCCGGATTTTTTTTTTCCCACCCCCCCAATCACTCTCATGAGCGCTCTGTCTCAGTGCAAAGACTGTTCTAGAACACTGACTAAAGCACGCCACACCTGAACACACACATACACCAGGGCGGAAATGACCCGCGCCGCTGTGCAGGTGTCTGTGAGCACGCGGACCACGCCTTCGATCGTATTCTAAAGCGCCATCAGCTTCCTCTGTTTTTAATTGTTTTGTAATTGAACACCATAAATAGCATTAGCTCATGAACAGATTTGTCACTACCTTTGATTCATAGTCCGACCGTCTATATGTTAGACGCTTTTGAACAGCATTTTTTTCCATTATTTATTGAATCCTGTTCACCAAATATTACGTTCTTTTCCTGTTCCGTCTGTAAAAAGATGCATGTCTACTTCTGCCGTGTTCATTTATGTTCTTCGTGAGACTCTCGGCGTTGTGATACGTCATCTTTACAGAGCATCGGTAGCGCTGAGCGAACACGCTTGGCAAAAAGTTTAGCAAATCAATCAATATTGGTCACGTTTTAAATAATACAAGTACTTATTAATAATGATTTATAAATAAATGTTGTTGTTTATTCTCACCAATATACATATGATTATTTATAATTATTTAAATATACATACTGGTACAAGTGGCGACTTTTTATTTTTTATTATTATTTTTTAAATCAAGGCATCTCGTTGTTAAATATAATGCCAATGCATCGATGAGACTCTTATTATACCAATTTATACATATATTTAATTAATTTATATAATTTATTAAATGTATATTAATTCATAATAATTAATATCTACCGTGTTGATATTACTTTGGTAATAGTGTTTCAGTATCGAATTCTATTAAGAAATCATCATTTTAAATCGCTAACATTTCCTGATTATTTCGCAACCAAGTCTATTCTTTATTATTTGGATTTGTTTTAGCTACTAAACCGATAAGAATATGGACTTTGCGCTATCTCGGGGCACGGTTATGTGCCTGCGCTGAGTAGGCGAGCGGCTCCACCTCTCCTGTGTAAACTTGCCTTCGCCTGGCTGCCGTCCAGCTTCCCTGTTCTGTGGTTCATTCAGTTCACTGAGAATTAAGAAAACAAAAAAAAAAACACACACAACCACTCTCAACTCTATCCCAGGACCTGCTAGAGTCATGACGTACCAATACGGTTATCTTGCCTAGTGCGTCACGTAGGGAGGACAGAGCAGGCCTCGGCGTGTACAGGCAGGAAACCAGAGGTAACTTGTTGATGCGTACAACGTTGGTCAGGTCTACTTGATGTAAATCCGTCATAAAATGTCACAAAACAAAAAAAGAAGTAAAAAAGAAAACAAAAAATGTACGAGTTGAGTTTCGTGTTTGTTTCTCCTTGCCTGGTTAAATTTGCCCATTTATGACCAAATGAGCTGCTTTTTGAAGAATAAGTATCTCGTAGGGCCTCTTATCTCATTTTTCACTGGAGTGGAAATAGACGTCTTGAACAGTTCCTCTGTTTGGCGTCTGGATTCCCACTCTGAGCTGAGCCTAGATCTGGTGTAGATCCTTCTCAAGCTCTCGGCGACTGTATATCATCCAATCGGACATATTCCCTAAAATTGAAGCCTTGTGCTACATAATATAGCTTAGACTTTACAGTAGTACAAAAAGCATCGTGTAATAGGTGCGGTTATGTACACGCGTGAGGTCAGTGTGAACAAGCGATAGATACCCAACACTGTATATAGTACACCAAAAAAACCAACAAGTTGGTCTAAGGTTCTCGAACTGTATAAGAGATGTGCTATTCACGCTATTGTTTTTCTACTCCAGGCAAAGTCTGACTGTCGACGGCGAGCGCTATCCCATCATTCTCAACACGCATTTCAGCCAGAAAGTGGTGGGCGACCCGAAACAGGACAACGGTGTGAAGCTCCTGTGCCTCAAGGAGAAGGCCAAGCCGTATCGTTTAACCAGGTGCTTGTGGAAAAGTGACGAGACTTCTTCTCAGGCGTCCATCTCCAATAAGCAGGTGAGATACTTTCTCTAGCAAGCGTGTTCTCTGTTACCTGAATCTTTTTGTCCTCTGGAAAAGAGAGGTGCACATTATTCACACTCAAATCCACATGGCACTATTCCACTGGTAGGCGTCTGGGTAGGCACCTCCCCTACCCTACCATTTTAGCTCAGGGTTGGTAATAGGATTACAGCCAAAAAATGTATATCAATTAACATGGTGTGTGTGTCTATACATACAGACACAGCCACCATTGTGTCTAGTTTTGTACAGGGGGCCCTTTTTTGATCAGACAAGTCCTTGCTTGTTCATTTTTTCTCCCACGCTTTAAAACAGGGGACGATATTAATCTGACTTATTGTTCCTTATTGACACGCCGAGATTTTAGATAGTTATCACCAATTGCATTCACATACCTGGTTCACATTGATGAACCCGCACTCTTTCATTCCAAAGGACCGGAAATAAAAAAATCCTGCCCTTCGACATTCCCTAGCCCCACGAGCAGCCCTGCCTCGACTGATATCCCTAGCCTCGCCATAAAAGGAAAGCGGGCCTTCCGTCTTCCCTCCTTAAAAATGTTGTTTTATAGCGGGGGGGGGGCGGTAGGTGAAAGGCATCGGCCACATCAGCGTTATGGTTTGCCCTCGAAGGACCAGTTGTAACTATAAGACAGCACACCTATCCTGTGAGGCATATGGGCTACAAAAGCCCATAATAAGTCTGCACAGTCTACACAGGCTCATAATGCGGTTCCAGAGCGATAAGTTGCATCATAAGTTTCTGTGACTTTGTTGGCGTCCCCATGCATTTCTTCTCCTTAGTGTTGCCCACGCTTTATAGACCCCCCCCCCCTTCCCCAGTCATACAAAACTAACCTTTTGCTTGATGAGCAACTCGGTGATAACATCAATGCATGATTTTTTTTTTTTGACTAGAAACCATTTTTTGTATTGTTTTTAAATGTGTATCCACAGACCCACGGGGATGGAGGAAACGCCCCTGCATCTCTGTTGGAGGCTTTGGAGGCTTGCGGGACTGCAGCGACTGTATGCGGGCCCGTCGAAGTGGTGGTCCAGAGGATCTATTTCTACTCTGTCGCACAGACACCACACGCAAGCTTACTCAGACATCCGACTCATAGAAAATGCCTCTCCGGAAGAGCGCAACAGCAGCATACTAGCAGGTACAGTGCTGCCATGGAACATGCAAATATATGTTTGATTATTCATTCATTCATTCATCTTCTACCGCTTTATCCGATCTTCCTCGGTTTCTCGGGGAGTCTGTGTGCCTATCTCAGGCGTCTATGGGCATTAAGGCAGGATACACCCTGGATGGAATGCCAACCCAACGCAGGGCACACACACACACACACTCACACACACACATTCATACACTAGGGACAATTTTCCAAGGTGCCAATCAACCTACCGTGCATGTTTTTGGACCGGGAGGAAACTGGAGAACCCAGAGAAAAAACCCCTGAGGCACGGGGAGAACATGCAAACTCCACACACACATGGCCGAGGCGGGAATCAAACCCGGATCCTGGCGGTGTGAGGCGAACGTGCTAACCACTAAGCCACCGTGCCCCTGTTTGTTTATTGTATTATTTAATATTATGATTATATCCTGTATTGGTTATAATGCATTACAAGGTATAAATTATGTAGCATTCTGTACATATAAATACTATATTATCTGATTTTGTAACATGGATATTCTGTAAAATCACACTTTTTGATGGCTCCCAACTGGCGACACTCTTTTAGTAATTTAAACCACATGAGCTAAGATTTCCAACAAAGCGCCCACCATTTTGTCACTGCGGGAAGTGTTTAAAAAGCTGGCGTGGATTTAAACGCCGTCCTGAACTGCTAAAATGTGCTTTAGCGAAACGTTTGGCTTCATTTATCAGTATTGTTCTAGCATAAGACGGGCGAAGGACTGATAAAAACCCGTCCTGTATCAGAGGAGTGTGTTGGGTGTACACTTTATCCAGCTATCCTTGGAGAATTGGGGGGGGGCAGGCAGGGGGCAGGGGATATTTGATTTATACAGTGCTCTATGTAATGTTCTTGGCCTTAGTGTTTGGTTTCTCTGTCTCGCATGCCTTCTTGTTGACCAAATACTTACCCAAAAACAGTGATTCAGTAAAACTGTGATCCAGTTGGCTGTTTTTCCAAAGGGAAAAACAGCAGGTTGTAGAAAAGGGTTGGTCCCGGCCTAAAAATAGTGCTTTAGGAGGCTTATTACTTTGCCGTAAAATGCCTGTGATTGTAATTGAGAGGTCGCTAATTTCCTGGCAGAACTACCCGTGGAGACGTTCCAACCTTTATTTGCAGGCCGAGTTTGACTTAATAATGATCCGATTTAAAATAGTAACAACGCAAGAATATCATTAGGATATTTGTTTAAAAATAGATGTATTTGTTTGCATGCCATGCGCTCGACTGTTCCGTCTCGAACGAAACCGTTGCCTCATGTTAATTGACTAGAAGAGATTTTGTTTTTTTCCAAGCACTGCAAACATATTTGGACTGATGATATTCGCATCCTTCACATTCACACCCCGAGTGTATATATAGTAGTAGCATTTGCGCAGGTGAAAGAATGCACACAGGTAATTTTCTGAGGTGATGCCAAGGCTCCAGGCACTTTCAGATGGAAAAACAATACATGCCTTTCTCAAGACTTCTTGTTGTAGGGAAGAGCAATTCGTCCTGCAGAAAGTGTGTGGCGATTTCTTTGTGCGTTTCATTTTATTTCCGAGAATCGCGTCATAAACTTTGGGATTGCGAAGCAGATCTTTAGATTCCTCGGCGAGTAAAATGTGTTGGTGCTACTTCAGGAGTTCACCAGCCTGATGGTGCCAAGACAGCAAAAATTTACCGTGCGTGTCGGATGGGATGCTCTTTGTACGCCTCCATAAGCCGTGTATATGGAAGAAAACAAATGTCACTTTCCTCTGCTTCATAGCGGGCGGGATCAATGCATTTTAGCTTTGGTAAAGGCTTCTCTGACGTTTTATGACAAACTGAGCAGCAGCTTGAAATTTCAGAAGAAGCAAATAGTGGCTTTGTTTGGTAGCTTTCTAGGGAGTGAGATAAATACATTTTTGCTTTGTTTGATGGCCGCCTAGGGGGCGGGATTAATAAAGTTTTGCTATGTTTGGTAGCTTCCTTTAGGGTCAGGGGCGGGGGGGGGGATGGCAGGATCAATAAATCTGTTTGGTAAATAAATTTGTTTGGTAGCTTTCTCGGGGGCGGGATCAATAAATATTAACTTTGCTTTGTAGCTTTCTGGGTGAGGTCGTATCCCTAAAATTTAGCTTTGTTTGGCACCTTTCTGGGGGGCGGGATCAATACATTTTAGCTTTGTTTGGTAGCTTTATGGAGGGGTGGGATCAATAAATGTTAGTTTTGTTTGGTAGCGTTCTAGCGGGTGGGATTAATACATTTTAGCTTTGTTTTGTAGCTTTATGGGGGGTGGGATCAATAAATGTTAGTTTTGTTTGGTAGCTTTCTAGGGGGCGGGATCAATAAATATTAACTTTGGTAGCTTTCTATTGGGCAGGATCAATGAATTTTAGGTTTGTTTATTAGATATCTAGGAAGGGTGGGTTAATAAATATTAGCTTGGTTTGGTAGCTTTCTAGGGGGGGCAGGATTAATAAATACGAATCAGTAATTGATTTTTTTCTTCTTGTACTTCACATATTTAAAAAAAAAAAAAAAAAAAAAAAAAAAAGCATCTTTATTGATATTGATTTTTTTTTATACTGTTAAAATGGTCCGTTTTGTTTCCACCTTTGTTTCGGGGTCAACGTTTGAGAGAAACAGTCCTGTTGACCTGCTGAGCTGCAGCAGCGGGACGAGATTGTTGACCGGACTGGCCTGCGTGCACGTGCTGATGTGATGGAAAAAGAAAAAGAAAAAAAAAAGCAGATGGCCAGACACACCGAATGCCGAAAGAAAGAACCCTAGAAAGAGTAACGGTTGGAGCGAGTCAAATGACTGATTCCAGTAACTCTATCCTGGTCTGGTAGGTTGTAAACACATGACTTTGGCACATCACGTCGTGTTTCGTGTACACCTCAGGAAGAAAACGCCATATGGAACCTCCGAGCGAGCCCGGACATGACCTCTGGATGGTAGCGATGATAATGTTTACATTCAAGTAGGAACGAGGACACAGATAAACAAGCTCGTCGGGGCTAAGACTCGAACTGGCTCCAGATCGGGCAAACGTCACAACTAGAATTCTGCTCTTTTGTCACTCCATCTGAATAGTATAGTATGTCACCAGCGTTCCAAGTTTTTTTCTTGCTTCCTGGAAATTTCCAACCTTTTCTGTTAACTGTTTTCGAACTTTCCTTCGCCGTCTTGTGGTCTCATCGTCAACACGCACGCTCTAAACAAAAAGAAGAGATGTTTGTGTGGTAATATAGATTAAAGGTCTAAAGAGTTTCGCATATTTTCCATAGAAGCAGCACTTTAAATACTTCAAGCTTTTCAGCCTCTCACTTTTCGGGTTTTCAACCTCTCACTTT
The DNA here is from genome assembly GCA_030449085.1 of Kryptopterus vitreolus. Taxonomy (NCBI): domain Eukaryota; kingdom Metazoa; phylum Chordata; class Actinopteri; order Siluriformes; family Siluridae; genus Kryptopterus; species Kryptopterus vitreolus. The sequence goes on along the minus strand of JACRUU010000002.1, from coordinate 13,311,151 downwards.
CTTTTTTTTTCTTTTCACTGGATTTCGTTTCCTGAGAATAATCAGGATTTGTTTTCACTCCAAGACAATATTTAGTTCCAGTAAAAGGTCTGTGGAGCATAAACAAGCCGAAAGACGCTCTTGGTTCGGCTAGAGGAGAGGAGTGGATTGGAGAGGAGGGGATGTTTTCAAAAAAAGAAGTTAGAACAAAATGTGCTTGAGGTGTCTGATTACAAGCCTGTTTATCACAAACCACGTCCTCATTGGTCGAATCTGTGGCGGAAGGAATCCCGCCTACTTTGCTCCAGCCAATCCCGGAGCCTTGGAGCATTCTTATTGGGAGGGCTAGTCTCGGTGGGGTTTTTTGTGTGTGTGTGTGTGTGTGCTGTGTGTGTGTGTGTGTGTGTGTGTGTGTGTGTGTGTGTGTGTGTGTGTGTGTGTGTGTGTGTGTGTGTGTGTGTGTGTGTTGAACAAGCTCAATGGTGTGCAGTTCCAGGAAGTGCCCCCACATTGCTGTGAATTCCTGTGATTACTCACAATAGCAAATTCCTCAAGGTGGCCAATGGCAGCAGGCCAGTCGTTGACCGCTTCCATCCACCAGAGTTAGTAGTAGTTGTTTGTCAACCTGGTCTGAACATGTGTTTTTTTTTGTTTTGTTTTTTTTGCTCCGTCACCTTCTAAGTTCTCGAGTTACACAGTCACAAGCCTAAACAAGCCTCACACTAAACACTCGGACCATTTAACTCTAATGTCTAACGCTCCGGCTATGATCAACAGTGCAGATTTCTGTCACATTCTGCACCTTCTGAATTGTTGCACTATGTTACAGCATGTCATGATTCTGTTTCTGATCCAGAAATGCGCACCCCTATATAAACATGCATCATATGTTAGTCACGCCTCTTCCTCTTCAACATTTGTGTTTTGTTTTTTTTCCTCCCCTTAAAAACAAAATCTCAGTTTATACCATTCAGATACTCGTCTTAAGCAGAAGCAGGGCCCCTTTTTTTTTTTCTGTTTACATAACAGGTCACTTGTTAGCTCTACTCCTGCACGTATGCTCATGCCAGTGTAAACACTTTAATATTAACCAGCGTGATAAGCACGATGCTTGCTCAGGATTGGTGTTACCGAATCCTGTACATAGTTTAAACACTTCGTTGCATAAATATGAAAGGTGTCCCCCACTATGGTTGTGATCAGTTCAGATTAAAATTGCGTGTATTATTATGTTCTGGCGCCCCGAGAGAGTATTCTTCCATGCAGGGGTCGAATTATGTTGTGCTGATCATTCTATATTTTTTATTTTAAACATTTCCTCTTCTCAGGTGTTGTTTGCTGGTGCAGGACGCCTGCGGTCTGTTCAGTGAAGTGGAGATGCAGTGGGCGTCTTCAGAAGAGGAGCAAAGCGAGTTCACAAAGCGGACCCTGGGAAAAGTGTGTGCGCTGCAGGGACTGAAGGTGATCCAGCGCCTCACCCGCGAGAGGTGACCACCACAACACCATAATGGGATTGTTCTTTTATTAATGCCTGTAGGTGGCAAATCAACTTCTACAGTACCCGGCCAGTACCCCTGGACACCTGAGATATCTAGAATGGTAGAATTATGATCTTTCCTTCACTGGGATTAAGAGAGCCAGACCTGTCCTAGAGTGACTCTGGCAGGAGGTTTTGATAGGGAAGCAGATGACGTATGGAATAGGGTAAAAAAAAAAAAAAACCAACAACAGCATAGCATACTATCGCTTCTTTGGTATTATGGATTAAAAAAATAAATGTCTGCAGAAAAGCGAAATACATCTTTAATGACTTAATCTCGAAATCTCCTCTTTAGCCTGCAGATTTCTCCCCTCCTTGGCCAATAAGTGCGAGAAATGTTTTGGCCGACAGCAGTGCAGCTGCAGAGAACCCGTATTGTATTTGTGCGCTTGCGTTTAATAAGGATATTTAATAACTTTATACAATGATATTTATTACCTCACCCTAGTTTCTTCTAGCAGTGTACTCCTGAACGTTTTACTCACATCCACAGTGATAATTATTATTCATTAACGAGATTATTAATCACAAAGAAAAGGCTTTCAGGTGATTTTTGGTTCGCCTTCCTTCAAGCTGTCCCCCTTTGTCCTTTTTTAATCTCGGCACTTACGAGCGCCACATCAGGCCGGACTGGAAGGAGCAGTCGAGCAGGTCAAGTACGAGCTAGCTTTGGATTAAGAAGCTGTGGAACTGGTTCTGAACAATACGTCCAATTTGGAACACACACACACACACACACACACACACACATGGCCCACAGCAGTCTTAGGGACTCCAAGACCCCCAGCTGTACTCATTAAAGCCCCGTCAAATATTAGAGCAGCTCACGCTCGGCACGTCTACAGAACTCCGGCCCATAATTCGTGTTTTATTAGAGCTGTCGTGTTAGCCCCGTACTTATTATCTCGCAAGAAATCTAAGACGCACACTTTGCCTCTATTAGTCGCATATGTTTGTGACTGGAAACCGTCATTTTTTTCCCTCCCATTCGTCTTAGAATACGAAAGTGAGCTTAAATCAAAAAGACAACGAGGTAAAGAATAACGATCCTCCTAAGAGTTATTGTGAGACGAACGTCTACAGTTCGTGCGTATCGGGGAGGGAGATAGTAACCACGCAGCTTTAACGGATCCCACATTCGCCGCTTGTTTTTTTGGCCGAGTTTCAAATTAAACGAGAAAGGAAAACAAAACAACAACAGTAGTCACGGTCACACCTATGATTTGTCTCGTCTACTTTTTTTTAATTATTATTATTATTATTATTATTATTATTATTGCTTGTCAGTTTGGAGGGGGTTACAAAGGCGTCATCAAGATGTCACCGTGCTTTTCCGTCGTTTAATTATTCGCATGAATCTTCTCTTAATGGTTTGCAATATTTCACCCTAATTATAGATAATAAACCTCAAAGTGATCACATGGCTCTCCCTCCCTCTCTCTCTCTCTCTCTCTTTCCCCATTCTGCAGATGTTCTCGGCTCTTCAGTTTAATCGACAGTCTGTGGCCTCCTGCGGTTCCTCTGCGGGTTCCCGGAGAAGGTTCAGGCAGTCAGGCTGTAGGTGTACCTGACGTTGGACAAATGATCTAAAACCACACGCACCTCTCAATTCTGATGAGCCAGAAAGTGCCGTGTACGTTCGCGTAACATTTGTGGAAGGAGTCTCCAGAGTCAGAGCTTCGCTGTTTCTCAGTAACTTCGTTGTGCGGTGTAGCCTGACGTGAAGCAGACCGTATCTTCTGGCCAATCGGAATTGAGAATTCATAAGACACCTACATTTTGCACACAATATTTATTTATTTATTTATTTTGCTTCGTGCACATGCAAGATGTCTTATTTTACCATTTTTGACGTTCGTGTAGGTTCAAGTCGCAGCGCCGAGTTTCTGTTACAGACTCGCAGGACAGCGAGACTCTGTGTTCGCTAAATGCAGCTCTCCGTTGTACCGCCCTCCATTACTTCAGACCCCCAGAGAGATCTTGCAGGTTTCCTTACAAATGACTTCACATTTATTTGTTTAATTTGTTTTTTTCATTAAGATTATTAAACATTATATGTTGTGTTTTTTATTTGTTTATCTGTTTTTCCAGAATGTGCATGTGACTCAGCGGTGCAGCTTCAAGTGTACATTGGTTTACAAGAGAGAACAGGTCACTATCCGCTATTCCTTTCTTCAATTTTTATTTATATGGCATTTGTCCTTTACTGATAGAGGAACGCGGGCTAAAATAAAAGCAAAAAGCAGAAAGTCGGCATATTCCTCGTCTTAGTGCCTTGAGGTAAAGCTGACCGGTATTTATAGTGTTAGTGCAAGGGTCAGTTTGTAATGACTTTGCAATCTTGGGAACTTTGTACCTTTTCATGATGCTTTTGTGTGTAAACAGCAAGCTCTGTGCAGGATTGTTTAGAACAGCGAGATATGATTTAGAACAGTAGATCAAACACACGAAGAATTAAATATGTGAATGAATGATATCAAGAATTAAGCCAAGGTTTTTGGCATGTAACAGTCGCCATTATTATGGGGCCAAGCAACAGTGTCAGTCACTTACTATTATTATTGTTACTAATACTACTACTATAAAAGTTGTTCAAGTTAATAAAACAAGTAAAATGACGCAATAAATATGAAAAAGTAACTAACATGATTTGGTTTATGGAGATTCTAGAATTGCTAAAGCGTGTGTGTGAATATATATCTATAGATATATATATATATATATATATATATATATACTATATATATATATATATATATATATATATATATATATATTAATATATAGTTAAAGTTTGTTTGTTTTTTTTTCTTTCTCTCTGCTCACTATAAGGGTGTTGTAGTGTTACATCAGCAAGACACACAGACTATAGACTGGCCCAACTGTTGTAAAATATCTGCTAACCGCACCTATTCTAACAGTATGTTTAAACAAAAAAAAGACCTGGAGAACAATATGTTCTGCTAATCAGTGACTTGTTGCCAGAGGTGTTCGTTTTAACTATCATGCGTCTCATGGATTTTTGTCGTGTTAAAGCGGTTTTGTTATCTAATCGTGTGCACCTGTACTGTGTTAATGCTTTGATTTGTTTTTGGTATCTTTGACAGGACAAAAAAAAAAAAAAACTGTCGTAGTTAAAATGAACACCTCTAACAACACATTATTATGCATGCGTAATGAAGCCTGCCCCTGTCCTGACCAAAAAGATTGATCAGAAATCCAGATGTGATAATGTTACACATTAGCAAAAGCAACGACAGTGTGACAGGATTGTTATTTATGATGTATGTGATTAATGCAGGGTAAAGGAGAGAAGGACCTCTTGCTGTTTGTGACAGACGCCAGCCTGCAGGATGAGCAGAGTTCGGGGGTCATTAGACGGACACTGCCTGTGTATCTGAGCAGCACGTCTTTGCTACAGCCGTCGGTGCGTCAAGCCATTGCCGCACTGTCGCCCCAGTTCAGGCCGAGGTTCATTTTCATAGACGCTGTAATAGAGCAGGGTGAGCCGTGTGTTAATACTGGGACATAAATAACAAACAGGGTGATCGATCTGAGCATTTCTCACATATAATGGGAATTGTTTTAGGTAAGATCATCATCACAGGGGAGTCCGTGGTGCAGCTAGACTGGGAACGTCGGGATATTTTTTCCCCCCGGCCTGTTCTTCTGGACCCACTCAGCGCCGAGAGCCCACCGTGTTCCCTTTGCACTGTTACAGGTTGGCACTTTCCTCACGATCTCGTATTGCTTTTCATTTCAGCAGGTTTCTACATTGGTATCGGTTCCTGTTATTATTTCCTCTCGTTTGAAAGTAAGTGTTTAACAAGAAAGTCCATAAACAATGAAAGTTTTGATACGTGCAGTGCGTTGAATATTTCCACGTTCTGTCACGTTATACGTACGTAATATAAATGCGCTCAGCGAACATTTCCGTCCAACCAGAAATCAGGAATTCCGTAGCGATTACGTATTCAAAAAAGAAAAAGACTTCTAAAAAGCCACAATTCTGGTCTGCCTGTTGCGTATCCGCACGTGTTGTTTGAAATTTTGCACCACGGCCTTTTGGTTTTCGGATCACCCGCAGATGCGCTGACCTTCTGCTGAGGATTTTCCAGCGAAACGTTTCATTTTCAGTCCAATTGCTTTTAAGCGCTTGCAGCTTGCGCAGGTGCCGAGGCACATCTGGATGATTCTCTGCCACCCAGACGTTATATACTAATCGTTCAAGCCCTCACTCGGTTTATTAATAAGGTTTGAGTACAATAATCGTTTTCATTGAATATATTGGAGGATTTGTTTTTTCCTGTTTGTGCTTGTTTGTATAGTGCATTTCCTGTGTTAAATGTGTTATACAGGAGTGGTGATGGACATCGATGTGAATTCTGCTTTTTCTTGGCCGGCCTGCAGTCAGTGTGGAGGCGACTGCTTAGACACAGCAGGAGAGAATACGTATGTTACGTTATATCGTACACTGTACTCTACATACCACATTATAGAATGGATATATGACATTTCTGTTTTGTTTGTTTTGTTGTTATTGATGAAGTTTATTTTCCCCTACAGTGATGTCTTCTCATGTGCAGCTTGTGGACTTATGGACAGACCATGCAGAAAGATGCAGCTGGAAGTGTTTCTCAGCTGTCCACATTCAAGTCCCTGGACCGTCAAAATTAAGGTAAACGTTTTAAAAGCATGCTTTCACCTTTTTTTTTAATTGTTTTATTTGTATTTTTTTATATAAAGACCTTCTATCTTGGCTTTAAAAGGAGGAAGGAAATCTCACGCGCCTCTGCAGCGCGCCGTTGTATTTCAGCACCCGATTACTATCGCGCATTTTTAGTTGCAAGATGGTCGAGATTGTGCTAAACTGCCGTCTGTGTGTGTGTGTGTGTGTGTGTGTGTGTGTGTGTGTGTGTGTGTGTTTGTGTGTTTACCAGCTACAGCAAAAATCCATCATGTCCCTCCTTAACTCGACAGGACACGCAGAGGTGAGATTCCTGTTAAACGAGTGCCTGTTCTGCTCCAAAGTTATAATCAGGGGCCACATTAATAGGAACACCTGAACCTTTCAAATTATACCCTTGTTACAATAAAAGCCACCTCATGCCAACGGAGCATGCAGAGGAAGATATTTTTTTTTGTAAAAAAAAAAAAAAAAAAAAAAAAAAAAAAAAAAGTGTTTGTAAAGTGTTTCCTGAACTTGTGTGGATGTGTGCATGGGGCCAGAAGGTTTATAGGTGTTCCTAATAAAGTGATCACTGCTTTTGCTCCCCACATGCAAACCCCTGTTTGAAAACACGTCAGCCCAAACTGAACATGTGATTTATAATGTGTCAAGAGTCGTGAACTCGACTGCACTAAAGAACATCCAAGCAACAAACAGAGGATACACCTAGCGCTTGTCACGTTTGATCGACAGGGTTACGAGGTGGAGGCGGTGCTTGGCAAGAGCGTCGGCCCTCTGGACGCTTTCATCCATGCGGTGGCGCGCTCTTCGGCACTCTGGATGGCCTTGGAGGAGATCGTTCTGTGACCCGGGATCACTAACGCATGTGCGCGTCTCGTTTTACAGCCTAATAAATCTGGGTACGGACTGAGCCCGAGTGCTTTAATGGCCCACGCCGTCATGTGACTTTGTTGTGATGGGACGAGTATGTTGGTGCAACGGGTTTGTCATGCTACCGAAAGTTTCAAAAAACAAAGAAACCAATAGACTGCAGTATGAATGTTTAAAAAAATAAACTGTTGTATTTATAGATTTACATATTTAAATGATTGTCCATTTGTTACACGCCCATCAGACCCTCCCACCCTCCCCCGCCCCTCCATTCACACTGACCAGGTATGATTCTCATATTAAGCTTATTTCACTTTTATTTCTATCAATATTCCAGTTGTCTCTTCTTTCTTTCTTTCTTTTCTTTTCTTTTTTTTTTTTTTACAAACTTATAAAATGTTCAAACGTTTTGAATACAAAGTTTGGAATTATAAAACATGTACCATAATATATATGACTTTTTTTCTGTAATAATTTAGAATACAAAAACAACAACTATAATATTCACAAAATATTTTTCAGTTCGGCTGATTTTGATGCACGTGTAACCAGAGTCAGAGTATTCGAATCGTGCATGAATGTGAGGTATGTTTTTTTTTTTCCCAAAGAAAAGTACAAAAATAATATGCGCATGATGATGATGATGATGAAGGTGGTGGTAGTGGTGATCACCGGCTGTCGACGGTCTCGCGGTGCTTGAAGACGTGTCTGAGGCTCGTGAGCTCGCGCGTGAGCTGATCTATGGTCTTGTGCAGGCGCTCGTTCTCCGCGCTGAGTTCGATCAGTTTTTGCTGCGTCTCCACGTTGCGCCGCTTCGCCTTGTCCCGGCTCTTGCGCACGGCGATGTTATTCCTCTCGCGCCGCTGCCGGTACTCGGGACTCAAGCGGTCCACCGACTTCTTGCTCTTATCTTTGAGAGTCCTGCGCGGCGGGCTGGAGGTGGACGACGACGACGAGTGCTCGGGCGTGCTCGGGGGCGTCGGCTGTCCCGTGTGGATGCTCACCGACGTCTGCGCGCACGCCTCGATCTGCGACGGCAGGGACGACGGCGCGTCGCTGTCGCTCCACTCGGCCTCTTGCTTGATCGGGAAGCTCGGGTCCTTGGAGGCGCAGAACGCCGACAGCTGCTGGTAGAACTCGGGCTTCTCCTGCTTCACGGCGCTGTTGAAGAGGTCGGCGAAGAGCTCGTCGTTGCACAGCTCGAAGTTGGGCGCCGACGACATGGAGTCGATGTACGCGCTGAAGTCGATCGCGCTCTCGTCGTCGTACATGGCGGTCGCGTTGCTCAACTCCACCACGCTCGTGTTGTTGTTGTTGTTGTTAGTATTATTATTAGCAGGATTGCTCGCGCTGGTGATGCCGACGCTCTCCTCGGGACATTTCGCGTCCCCTGTCAGCTTACTGTCGTAGAAGTTCGTAGGCTCCATGGTCCAGCTGATGTAGCATGGTGGAGACACGCACTCGGAGTCCAGGCTGCACGGCTCGCACATGAAAGCAGCTGCGCTCTTCCTTCAGCAATGCAACCTCGTGCCACGGATCCAAAGCCTCCCGCGCTCTTGGATGGGTGGATGGATGGATGGATGGATGGCACGCTCACGCCACGGGATTCTCCTGCGTTCTAAAAAGCAACCTGCGTACGGACCAAAGTTTATACACACTCCCAGCTGACGTCAAGGCCTCACCACCCCCTTTGGGAAGCCAGTCGTTTGCCGTTGCAAGTCACGTGGCCGGTGTGGATTCCCATTTGCGGGCGAGGAGTACGCGCCCACGCCCACCACATTACTACTACGATTCAACTTCGACCAAGTGATTTGTTAGTCAAGGAAAGAGACACACGGCGCGTTATCATTGTACTTTTCCACGCCACCAATGAAAGGTTGTGTGTGGCTTTTGAAGGCAGATCCATATATTATACTGGAGTGGAATGAATGTATACGCTTTATAAGCTGCACCACATTTCTAACTGCTTTGGCCTCCTTTTTGGAGCTTGACTATTGTCTTCTCACATGAGTATCTTTGTTTTGTAAACACAAAACACGTTTGGAGATTTGTGCATGGTCCTCTTCTTCAGCAAACTTGGTGAAGAAGAAACAAGAATTGGACAGGGAATGGAAGACAAGTTCTGCTGACAGTCCAAATTTGACATTTTGTCTCCATCCGAATGTAAGACGGAGAACAGGAGAGAAGATTTTACTCAAACGGTCAGTTCACGAAGGTGGAACCTTTTTAATGGCTTTTAATTCACCTGTTCCAGGTGAAAGGAATACGGACACAACCGTTCCATAACTCGTCTCCATGCATTTCCGTCTAGACTTTGGGTTAACTGGAACCAGTGTTGGGAAGGTTAGGGATTACAAATGACCCTGTTCAAAATGTAATAAGTAGTGTAACTTTTCAATTGCGTCAGTAACCTGATTCCTTTTTTTGTCCACTAGGTGGCGCTTGAAGTTAACATTATAAGAAAAAATGTTTCAAACCCTCGAGAAAAACTGCAGCAGATTGTCGTCATTACAATCAAAAATCACGTTTTTCAGTTGAAAATCATGCCGTCGTCTAAAGCACTGAATTCACATGAAATATTTCCGTACTGTTATTGTAACTGTCATAACTGTAATTTAATGACCCCCCCCCCCCCAGGAACTGTAACGAATTATTGTTACATTTATTTTGTAATTAAATCACGTTACATGTAACTCCCCAACACTGACTTGAACAGACTTCACCATACAACGAAGCGGGAACTAGAGAAGTTATACCTCTGTCAAGTTTCAGAACAGGCGAGGCATTTTATGGTATTTTCATTGAAAATACACTTCCAACACATTCGATGGTTTATAGGTGCAAATGCCACTTATCGAGTACCAAAGGTAAATAAAATAATATAGAAACTTTTTTTTGTCACTAGGATAAACAGAACATACTTTTTTTTGTGTGTTTGCCAGAACATATATAAAATTGGCTTGAAATTCAATAGAAAATAACATTAAAGTACCGTTTGAGTTATTGTGTCTTCATGCAGAGGACAAGTGCATTGGTGACGTTCCTTTTTTTTATTACATAATTTTACCCGCCCCCTGGTGGCCATGCGTGGGATTTCATCTAATTTTACCTGTTGGGAGATAGGATTCCCTCCTGAAGGTTCCCTCCATCAATGTTAAATAGAGGCTATAAACTACTATTACCCTATATATACTATATATAATGATGACACCGCAGGAAACATCCACTTTGATACAACAGAATACATTTATTTATTTATTCATTTGCACCATGCAAAATGTAACAAACCAGTTCAATTTCAAAAGTGGTGGACAGGCTATTATTTCAAGTGTGTACAAGTGTGTGTGCAAATATATATCTAATATATATATATATATATATATATATATATATATATATATATATATATATATATATATATATATATATATATATGTGTATACATATGCTATTTATAATATACAGTATATGCTGCTCTGCCAAAACCGTGGCCCTTTATAAACATCTATTAATTAAATATTCATTTAGTACACAAACAAACAAAATGACTTCAGACATGTGCTTAGACGGAAGTGCTTAAATAACATTATCAACACAATGGCTTTAATTCGGGCTGCACAAACGGTGCTTGGAAAACTGACAGGTTTTTCTTTCTTTCTTTTTTTTTTTTAGTATGAATTTAAATGATACGAAATACATCACGTTCAATAAATTAGAATTTTTTTCTATTTCCAACTTGCTAATTAAAAAAAAAAGTTTTTTTAGTTACATTTTGTTTTTTAGGTGAAAAAGTGGAAAATGTATATACATTTTTGAATTAATGGCAAATCTTTGCCCACTCTCCCCCCATTTCACACTGGCATGTAGGGGATTGTGTGTAATTGTAGAATTTCAAATACAGAGGTTGGGTGGGTGGGGTGGGGGGTGGGGGGGGGGGGGATAAAACCCTACAAAGTGAATCGAGCTGAAAGCTTGAACTTGAGTGTACCAACAATTTGTTTCACTCCTCAAAGGCCAACCTGATTATCTAAGCTTTAGGCAGTGTAGTCATTTGGGATTTTACCGTGGATACGAAATGTATATCTCGAGCGAATTCTGTAAAAGAAAATCAAAGAAAGACAGCAAGATAACAGGAGTGAAGGGAGAGATACGCTATAAAAAAATAGCAGCTTGTAGCAGTTCAACCTGATTTTTCCCGCCACGAATTGAAGTACAGTACACACACACACACACACAACAAAAAAAAAAAAAGGCAACAAAATAACGTCTTCATTTCATGGCACCGGTGGTGTTCTGACGTATCCGATCTGCATAATCTCTGAGTCGGTTCACAGTATTTATTTATTTATTTTCTAAAACACATTGTATAGTCCCCCCCCCAAAAAAAACGACACGTATATTTACAGAAGTGGTTATAATGCTCAGTAGACTCATTCCATTGTCGAATTCTTCACTATTCAGTACTGCGTGATTCCTCTGCCTGGAAGATAGATGGTGATAATGTGTGAAGTAAAAAAAAAAAAAAAAAAAATATATATATATATATATATATATATATATATATATATATATATATATATATATATATTCTTAGCTATAATTTTTGTGGGTGTGGGTGCGCACCATGTAGACTTTCTCCAGGAGATGTTTTCTCCTCCATCCTCAGTTCTCGCTCCAGACGCTGCTCCAACTCTTTCTCATAGCCTCCCTCTTGTTCTAGGTCCTCGTCTAGCAACCTATTAGTCCCCATACAAAAAAGGGATGTCATTTTCATCTTGGGGTGCACAAACTTTTAAACAGATTTTGGTTGAGAATACAATAATCAGATATAAAAAAATATAAACATAAAAATTCTAATTTTTTATTATTATCATTATACTAGTTCAAATGCCTTGCTGAGCCTGACCCCTACAGGTAAAAGTGTGTCATTACATCCTTATAGCCAGCCAATGACTGCATTCTCTCACGGTCTTGTAAGGTCCATGTTAGAGAGTTTACTTTTGACAAGCGTAGTTGACGCTCGTTTTATTGACTCCTCGGATAAATGAATAAACATCCTGTTTTGGACTGGTGCACTGGTCATGTGGATTAGCTTTTGGACCTGAAGAATAGATTTAACGAAGAGCAGAACGATATGTCCATGAGGTGGCGCTGCATCTGATCCAGCTCTCATTACCGGTGTTACCATGTGATAGGGGTGTGTGCGTTTTGCTTGTGTGTGTGTGTGTGTGTGTGTGTGTGTGTGTGTGTGTGTGTTGTTTGTAATAGAGGTTAGTGTTTAGGGAACAGTTGGGTCAAATCCAGACCGTCCCACTGGACATTTTACCGTGCTTACCGTGATCCGAGTCCGTCGGTTTCGGTGTCGACGTTGCTGTCAGTCTCGCTTCCCGCTTCTAGAAAAGACGAACGGCCGAATTGTGTTTAGTAAAACGCTATATATGAAATGAAAAAACGCAACTTGCTGATTATTTTCTTAAAAAAAAAAAACACATCACAGAATGACGTACATAATGGACTTGTTTACCTGAGTGAAGCTCTTTCACCAGCGAGGACATGGTGCTGGTGATGGAGTCCGCAGCCACGAGCAGGTCGTTTCTTAAATCGCGTCTCGAGCCTACACCGTAAGAAGGACCAAGGAGAATTTGATTAATATCGACCGTGCTGTGTATATTTAGCGATGAATATATATATATATATATATATGGCATACTCTGAGAAAAAGCTTGTATGACGTCTCCACCGAGCCCCATGAGCGAGTCTTGTGGCGTCTGACTGGGTGTCGTGTTGCCCGAAGTCGACGGGACAGGTGTGGGGATGGAGCTGCTGGCTGTGTGGCTCGGGGAAGAACGAGAGGACGAGCCCGGACCCTGATTCTGACACAAAGTGGTATCAGACTTGGCACATGATGCGAGACTGAATAATAGTTTTGTGATGGATTATCTCTCAACGCGGCAGCAGGGCTGGGAATTGAAAATCGATTCTGATTCTGGAACCGGGATATTTGTTGTAAAATGGACATTTAGATTTCTGAATGCATTGTTTAAAAATGTATTTATTTATTTTTTTTCACTGGGCAATCTGCCAGCACCTTCTGTACATTCAATCTGCCAGGACCTTCTGTACATTCAATCTGCCAGGACCTTCATACTGTTCTTCAGAGACTTGCGATATCGTCTTGAAAAAAAAAACCCGACAAAACAATTGCGAGAAGTGCGTGCGTGCTATGAAAGACAGACCAAAAACGAACGCAAGATTTCTGCAAAATCTATGGAAGAGAAAACCAAAAACGAAGGAAAACCAAGGTTCCACTGTAACACGTTTGCAAGCAAGGTGTCCCGACCGACACGACTAAGCATCTGCGTTTGGTTCACCCTTTTTGGACTGGGAGTCGATACGAATCGATTCGATTAAAACGATTCCCAACCCTACGCAGCAAAGATGCGAGAGTAACGTCATGACATATTATTACCGATTAGTCCGATTACGAAAGGACACTCTGGCAAATAACGCAAGTCTCATTTTATATTCCTTTAACCGTAATTGAGCCATTGTAGATGCTTATTAAATGATTATACCCTTCTCATGGGGGGAAGGGCGGGGGGTGTGGGAATACTACAGTAAATGAACCCAAGCTCTTGCACTGGACTTACATGATTCCATGCAGTATATTGCTATCACATTGCATGAATAATTAGTTGTACATGCCTGCCTCAATGGGTGTATATTTCTAAAAGTATTGTGTATGTAGTTCTATTATTTAGTACAATATGTCTGGTGTTTGGGAAAACTCTGCGGATGTGGCTTTGGATCAAAAAAGAAAAAAAAAGTTGGCCTAGAGCGCCACTCCGTTTCAGTTATTGAATCACACCGGCTATCGCACGGGGCTCGTAATTATGCCATATTAGTGTGAACAGTCTGGAACGTTCCCCATTTCGTAGCAACCTGAGCGTGCATTCAAACCCAGACGAGTTACTCATTCCCCACACATGCAGACGTGCTATTAACTCCACACTAATACCTTCTTCCGCTCTTCCTCCTGTAAAGAAAACACTCTTATTTTACATTCTGTAGGAAATCGGCGTGTTGGAATACTAATATGTTCCTAGCCCGTTCCTCAAACAATTATCGTCTCTGTTCACTACTGAATAAAACTATAGCGGTTTAATTATCCGTCACGGCCGGGTCTCGTCTACAGCATTTCCCGCTTCGTTTTTTAATCAAACGATCTCCTACCTTTAACAGTAACATGAGCTGTTCCAGCTGGACCATCAGTTCCCTTCGACTCTCTTGAAGGGCCGACATCCTGTCTTCCAGTTCTTCCTTCCTCTGCCTAATGGAATTAATAAAACCACGTGTCGGAAAACGTGCTGTCAGGATCTCCTGGTCCTATGCATCAACTCAAGGTGGGAGGGAGGGAGGGGGGGGATTGGACAACTAGACGTCTCTTCTTTAATCGTAAAAGCCCTGGTGTTCGTGCAGACGTACTCGAAAGATGCTTGACCCTAACCCCATCTGACTTTTTAGCGCTTTTTGAATACAGATTCACATCCGTGTTAGTTTGGGGATTGATAGCGCACGGCTGGAATGGTTTTCCTCATATCCTAAAGGAAAGGCAGGAATCCACGTCTGCTCTATATACCCGTTTTTCACGGCGGCTTTCAAACACCCTCCTTTAATGCCTTTAGTTTCCATGTGTACTAGTGATGGGAAGTTTTGGATCATTTTAGCGACTCGGTTCATTGAATCTCATCAAAATGAACGAAGCTTTTTTTTTTTGGAGTCATTTAGTTCATTTCGTTCTTTTGATCAGAAATATGATCAAATGTTACATTTTCAACAAACAGAAGCACAAATCTTGGCTATAGTTCCAGTAATATATTAATATTAATATTAATATGCAGTGAATTACACAGGAAACCAAATTTGAGCCTCCTGAAATGAGTCCTTTCGTTCTTTTGTCATGTGACTCCCATAGACGCTATGCACTGACAAAAAGAACAAACGACTCAGTGTAATGCCATGCATAGTGTTCATGGGAGTCACGTGACGAAAGAACAAACGATTCGGACCAGAAGATATGAGAAATATAACATATGTTCTAAGCTGTATTGTGAAATTTTAATACATTACTGGAACTATATCCAGACTCGAGTCAAGAGTTAATAACTCATTTCTATTTCCTGTATCTACGGAGTCTTTGCGATGCTCTGCGCATGCACCGCCCAGTAGAAAACGAACTAATAACACTTCTCGTTCTTCTGAGTCGTGTTAAAGACTCGTTCAAAAAGAACGGAACCGTTCCTGAATGACACCGTCACTAATGTGTACCACAATTCGGCACGGTCTCTCGGAATACAAGAGGTCCCAGTACGCACCCTAGGGGTTGTCCTGGACAGCCAAATATCCTTCTGCACTTGCATCGCTAACAAGAATTTGTAAGCTGTTGTATATGTAGTGTTTTTTTTCCCTTCTTTACAACATATCTGGCCATTTTTATCCACGAAAGGGTTTTAAGCTTCCAAAAATGGGCTACAGAGTCGTGCCCCCGATGCCTGCAACAAATTCGGAATAGACCTCGATATCGTCGACATCGTCCCATTTCTGTTTCCTTACAAAGCGCACGATGCCGAGTCTCTTTAGCCCATTAAAGCCTGATGCTCATATAGTTCCAATTAAAGGCATCTCTTTAAGCAGAGTTGAAACTACAGTGTTGGTGAAGGTTACTTTGGAAATGTAATAGGCTACAGAGTAGTGCAAGTTTTCAATTACTTTATAAAAGTCAAGTAAATTATTACAAATTATATATATATAATATATATATATATATATATATATATATTTGGGTTTTTCTTTTACCTAAGAAGGCGAAGCTCGGTGAGGAGTGTAGGGTTCTGCTGACTTTTGTCAGCGAGAGGCTGCGAGGCTTCATCGTGCTGCTGCCGTAACCGCTGAATCTCTTGCAGGATTTCTCTGTGAACGGCAGCGCAGTAAGTGACCCAGTTGAACGCCACATATCGCTATTGATTCATCCGATCGCCTCTTACTTGTTCTTGCTCTCCAGTTCGGCAATAAGCTGCCTCTGTTGCTTGTTCGTGTCCAGAGAGAGCGACAGGTCTGTAGGCACTCTGGCTTGCTGCGGAACAGGTGAAAAGGGGGGGCAAAAAAGGCGATTCAAATTGTTTCTCGCTAACATTCGAAAAGGATTAGCCGCGTCTTACCGTCGACGTTTTGTCGGCAGCCAATCGGGAAGCGTAGCGGGCAATGAGGTAGTGCTCATCATCCTGGCTGTTCGTCCTGCTTTCCAGCAAGCTAACGGTGTAAGAAGGAATTGTGTTAGCACACACAGTGTTTTATTTTTTTTTTAGGATTCAGAGAAGTGCAGATTATTTGTGCGAAGTCCATTTCTGCCCGTGAAAAGGGACGAACGAAAGGTGTTGGGGCAAATCCGTCTATATGGACCCTTCACAAAATCAAACCCCTGTCTGAAAGCAAGCTCACCAAAAAATGTGCCACCATGCCACATCAACCCCATTCTCTAAGAATGTTATGGAATAATACGGTGCAAAAGAAGCCATCGCTCGCTGCTGTCGTTCCAGCCGCATGCCAATCACACTAACCCGGTGCGATTCTTTTGGAGGAGGCTCACATATAAGCCAATGAGTACATGTTCGTCAGCGAGTCTGTCCGCAATATCAAGGCTGTACTGAACCCTGGAAACAGCGTTTTATAAAACACATATTAGTCATCGGTATTTGTATAGTCTCTGTCTTCTAATAAATATGGAAGAGAGGGGGGGGATACAGCTAAGCCTGGTCTACGGGGGCATGCTCTACTTTCCTGCACCTTCTATTAAATAATAAAAGAAAAAAAGAAGCGTTTCTGAGATGTAATAAAACCTTGTTACCCTTTTCCCTTTAGGAGGTCTGGAGTATCCCTAGTCAGGAGTTTTCTCTGTTTAATCTCCTCGTTTCCGGCTCTGCAAAAGTGAACACGTAAGTCTTAATTACAGACGCTTGAAAATGAGCAACAAATACCCAAACTGACAAACATGCATGTTTTTAGTTTATATCTTTATTACATATTTATATTCCACTGTCCCTTTTCCTTTGGGTGATTATTGTTTTTTTTTGCTTCTTCAGTGGGGGAAAGTGTCATTCTCCTGTATTACCATAGCAGAACGTCAATAATAATAATAATAATAATAATAATAATAATAATTAGGCTATATCTAAGCCCAATTGTAGATAAGGATCGCTTAGTATGTGGTTTTACTTTAAATATAGTCAAGCTGATATTCAGTGGTTAGCACGTTCGCCTCACACCGCCAGGGTCCGGGATCAATTCCCGTCTCGGCCATGTGTGTGTGTGTGTGGAGTTTGCATGTTCTCCCCGTGCCTCAGGGGTTTTTTCTCCGGGTTCTCAGGTTTCCCCCCGGTCCAAAAACATGCACGGTAGGTTGATCGGCACCTTGGAAAATTGTCCCTAGTGTGTGAATGTGTGTGTGTGCCCTGTGATGGGTTGGCATTCCATCCAGGGTGTATCCTACCTTAACGCCCATAGACGCCTGAGATAGGCGCAGGGGAAGATCGGATAAAGCGGTAGAAGATGAATGAATGAATATTCTTGTTTAAATGGCAAATTTAGCTGTATTAGAATAGGAGCTACTACTAAGGACACCGTTTTTTGTTGTGTAAGTATTATAGTAAATTGTGTGTGTGTGTGTATGTATGTGTGTGTTTGTGTTCAACATTGCACTCACACTCTGAAAGGCTTATTGGATGAGGGCATGGTGTGGGACAACGTGTACTCGTTCCCACTGTTTGCTGGCCTTGGAGGCCTGAAGCAGAGACACAAGTCAGGTAAAATAAATAAAAGAGAGCGATTAGTACAGGCGCATTGAGTTGATGTAATGTATTATTTTTTTCCGACGGTTTCATGATAAGGTAAGAAATAGTTAACGGTTATGGTTATATATCGCAAACAACGTGGAGGGACTTACCAAGTGTCACTATTTTTGGTAGCGAAATTGAGGAGGGGAAGGAAGACAAGAGAAATGATGTTAAGTGGAACGCTTGATTGAACGGCGATATTTATTCGTAGTTTACTACCGCAAATGCGCCGATTCTGATTTAATAAAAACGGAGATGGGAAGTAATAACGTACAAATACTTGATTGCTGTACTTAAGCAGATTTCTTTTCTTTTCACTTCACTGTTTATTTTCTCCAGACGACATTTTACTTGGACTCGTTACAAATTTCACACAAATATCCGTACTTTTACTTCCTACGCTTCCAAACCAGCCACATGACTTCATTTTTAACCTATTTGGGGGTTTTTTTTTTCTTTTAGCATGGTGTTGCTAAGCTAACAACACACAAGACAGGAGCCAACAAGAACTGGCTCACATGATCCACTTTTTTTTTTTTTTTTTTTTTTTTTTTTTACCCTCCTTGTGTTTTATATGGTGTTTGTTCAGCCTGGATACATTCATTAGATCACAACATTTTAAATTGTTTTTGTATTCATATAATAATATGATGCTAGGTACAGTCACCTGTGTGACATTAAAACAGGGTCGTAGTAATGGGCACATCTCTGTTTACTCACAATATAACATTTTAAGGGGGGAAAAAGGCCATTTTGTGGTACACAGTGGTAAACTTGGACGTGAGCAAAACATATTTGAGATGGTGCAGCCATTAAATTCAAAATTACCTTAAAAATTAAACCTAGAATATAATTTGTGTTTATGATGTTAGAAAATCATTTTAGGTAGCATCACAAATTCTGGGAGATGGGGTTGTGTGGGGTGTGTATGTGTGTATTATATATATATATATATATATATATATATATATATATATATATATATATATATATATACAGTATATATGTGTGTGTGTGTGTGTGGTGTTTTTTGTATTATAATATTTATAATATACAATATACAAATATATTATAATTGTTGTGTGTGTGTGTATATATATCATATATATATATATATATATATATATATATATATATATATATATATATATATATATATATATATATAATATAAAATGTATATGTAGTATGTAATCACACTATGGTTTGTAGCTACTGTTGAAGAATATTTAGTAATCCAATGACCAATCAGGATCCAGAATTCAATATCACTGAGGTCTACATGTTTGGCATCAGTGAACAAGTACAGGTCATGAAATCGCAACAAGGTTTTACTTAAAACCACCCAATCACGCCCATTCTTTCTCTCTCTTGACTTACACGACGTGAGCAAGGTTTAGGGGTTTCTCGGGAACGTCAGAAATCATGGGATGGAGAGGCTCTCGGTTTGAAGCGCAGCTCAGAGACTTGGTAAGAGCATTCGACAGCTTCTTCGCAGGAGATTTCTGGAGGGAAGAAAGAACCGTTACACTAATTTGCAAACGTTCTGTCCTTCTTCTTTTATCTATCGCCGTGTTCAAATCTGCGCTTTTGCGAAAGACTTTGGCGAAACCTGGCAGCCCTTACCCACGACGTGTATTCCTTCATCTGGTGCTGGTTGCTATGGGAGCCTGAGGCATGTCCCTTCCAAAAGCACTCCTGACAGAGCTGGTAATTATGGCATTGTTGGCAACGGTAGCGAAATCCCATCATGCTTTGGCTGTGGCAGTAGGAGCACTCAACTGGGTGGAAGACTAGAGGAGATGAAAAACAAATTGAGCCACACCTTTCAACACAACAACATGACCTCATTTGCATGGTCTATACCAGCTTCCCGTGGCATTTACGGCATCTCGATTAAACCGCAGTGGAATAATTTTTATAGCTGTAATATGAATTATATTCCTTTATGACGATTGTAAAAACAAACAAACAAACAAACAAAAACTCACCGTTCTCCACATTAGCCAACCGATGCATAAGTGGCAGCCATACAAGACACTGTGGTGGAGGATCAGACATGAAGGTGTCCAGGAAGTTGTTCAGAGAAACCTGCTTCTGTGATAAAGCACACGCAAGCAGACGAAAAAAAAAGCATTTCTGAGCTTCCAGTTTGGTGCACAGTTTTTATCCCACAGCAATAATAATAATAATAATAATAATATAAAACAGTCAAGTATTTTTTTTCTCTACTTGTGCAAAGCAAGTCCTCGCAGTCTGTTCGGTGTAGCTAAACGACGGTCCTTCAAAAATGGTCACGGGTAGCTTGAGCACCTCCTTCAAGAACTGGTCAAACTGGGAATAAATCATCGTCCCTGTCGGATCTGATATCTGGGAAAAAATGTCTGAGCCACAATGACAGAAAGAAAGAAAAGGTAAATACTCGATCTGAAACTCCCCCTCCATTTATCTTTACTCCCCCCCAAAAAAATCTTTGCGAAAAGATATTTTAGCATATATTTAACAAGCAGCGACAATTAGATATTCAGTCAAGGTCAATAATGAGCGACGCTTACTTCTCTGCGGTGGTGTTAAATCATGATAAAAAGGATACGTTAGGCACTTCAGCTTAAGTTTCATTTATCAACATTAATCAACTCGGCCCAGAGGTAAAAATTCAAGGTGGAGCTTACATCTTAATTTGTCCATTATCTTCCCGCCGCATAACGCCGCGAGCGACATCTTCACCACGAATACCGAGATCTTGCCTAGGCCTTCCCTAAAAAGAAATGTGAAGCGAATGACTGATACAGGAGATGATAAAAACGAAGGAAGGAATGTATCATAACGGATCATAACCATGAGGGAGGGGGTAAATCAGTGGATTAAGGCTTTGGGCTACTGATCGGATGGTCGCTGGTGTCGCCAAGGTACCACCTTTGGGTCCTTGCGCAAGGCCCTTAACAATCTGTGCTCTGGGGGGGGGGGGGGGGGGGGGGGGGGGGGGGGGGGGGGGGGGGGGGGGCTGTATCATGGCTGACCCTGCGCTCTGACCCCAGCTTCTAAAACAAACTGGGATATTCGGAGAAAGTATTTCAATGTACTGTAATAAAGGCTTGAAAACATTTGACTACAGTGCTGAGGACTCAAGATTGCATTACATACTTTCATTGCTCCGCATATCCCATATTTTTTGGCAGCTGGGGTCAGAGAACGGGGTCAGCCATGATACGGCACCCCTGGAGCACAGAGGTTAAGGGCCGTGCTCAAGGACCCTGCTTGGCGATACCGGGGCCCGAAAAGCAACCTTCCGATCAGTAGCTCAGCACCTTAAACCCCTGGGATACACCCTCCCCGAAATGAATGTAGCTCAGGGTCGGCTATGATACGGCGCCCCGGGAGCACAGACGACGGTTAAGGACCCAAGAGTGGAAACTTGGCGATACCAGGGCTCGGACCTGGTATTCCCAGGCAGTTTCCCATCTAAGTACTAATCAGGCCCAACTCTGCTTGGTCTTTCTTCGCATATCCCAGCTTGGTTGGAAGCTGGAGTAAGAGCGCAGGGCTACCAAACCAAACCCCCTCCCCCAACCTTCCGATCAGTAGCCCAGTGGATTAACTACTCCTTTGTTTTTCTCTTCCAGAAAAAGATATATGCAAAAGATTGCAATAGATATATAACTGTGATTGTTGTGTGAAACTAATCCTTATGTGTTTCTGTAGGACGGATTAACCCCACTTATAGCAGACAGCCCTCGTTCTTACGGGTCATATGCCGCCAACAAGAAATTGAGCAGAAGCAGCACAGACTGGTCGACACTGATCTGGTGTGTTGTGGGCATTCGCTTGTTCAGCTGGAAGAAGACGGTGGACAGTATTGCTTCGAGGCGAGCCACTGAGAACTCCGTGTTGAGGTCCATGGCGTTAAGGCCGTTCTCCCGGAAGGCTTCGATAAGGTTCCAGATGTCCACTAAGTGCACTGCAAGCACGGAGGGCGGATAATGTAAGGACAAAAGAAGGTTGGATTTTGACAATGATTATGTTTTAGTCTTCTTTCAAACACAATGGTATTGTATAATATCATATTAATTCAAAAAGACACCAAAAAACGGTTAATAGGGCTAGTAAACGCATCCATTCTAAAAGGTTCACATTAACTTTATGGTATGTGAGAGAGAGACGAGGGAACGCAAAAATAAAACAAAGAGTGTTGTTGTTGACACTTACAGTTGCACCTCTTTTGAATGAATCTGAGCTTGCACGCAGTCCTGTAGGTGGAAAGTCTGATCGAATCCAACTGGAGAGCGCCTGAAACGAGAAAAAAGCGACAGACTGGTGTCGTAATGAGGTGTTCGGAGAGTGTTTTACGGAAGTGTCCTTGTAACACTTCAGAAATAACAATTATTATCTCTTTCCATTCTCTGATACATTCAGTATAAGAAACAGAGCTCCGTGGCTTCTTTGTAATAGGGGCAACTACTTGTTTTTTTTAGAATAGAATAGCCTTCATTTGTCACATATACAGTGAAATAGTTTCTTTAGTTTCTTCGCATATCCCAGCTTGTTCCGGAAGCTGGGGTCAGAGAGCAGGGTCAGCCATGATGCAGTGCCCCTGGAGCACAGGGGGTTAAAGGCTTTGCTAAAGGAGCCAAGAGTGACCCCGAGCTGCCGATCAATATCCCAACCTTAAACTGCTGAGCTATACCCCTCCCCTCTTCTAATAACACTGTTATGTAGAGCTCAGTGGTCAAGGCGCTGGGGTTCTGATTGGAAGGTCGGGGGGGGGATTCGAGCCCCAGTATCGCCAAAATGTCACCCTTGGGTCCTTGAGCAAGGCCCTTAGCCCTCTGTGGTCCAGGGGTGCCATATCATGGCTGTCCCTGCGCTCTGACAAACAAGCTGGGATACACGAAGAAAGAATTTCACTATGCTGTAATATACATGTGACAAATAAAGGCTCGTGGACGATATTCAACCAATATTCAATATCGGTAGCAAGAAGACTTCCTCTGAGTTTCTTTTAAAAATACCACCAACAACAACAGCATCGTCCAACAACCACTTCGCAAACTCTGCAGGGGTTTCTCTGGGGACAGTAGTGGACAAGTGATCCCATGGCTTATAGTTTTCCGAACCTGTTCGGGTCCATCTTGAACCCTGTTTCTGTGTCAGGTTCTCATCCAAAACCTCTCGCTGCGGCTGAGCATGGCTCCACATGAACAGCCTTAAAAAAATAAAAAAAAAAAACCCTCGAGATTACTGTGGATGGTAATCGCTTGGTAACCAGGAAGACACCAGTGGGCTGCAATTAATACAAAGAGTTTTGCTACAATGGCTCAATGACTGTAATTGCCAGTGTGAGTTTTGCACTCGTGTTTCCACCAGTGAACTTCAACAATGATGAAAGTATAATGAATGTATATCGTATCATACAGAGGAGGGATGGGTTTTGTTCAGAATCCTATGAAGCTTTTTTTTTTTTTTTTTATAGCCACTGTCGCCTCTGGCTTGCTCATTAGGGATAAACTTTTAGGGATAAAGTTACATAGCTAAATTGGCTTAAATCCATTTATTTCTGTAAAGCTGCTTTGTACCAATGTCTATGAGCTGCGTGGCATATTCTCGCTGTGACCTATAGCCTGTAGCCATACACAGTGTTGGGGAGTAACTAGTTACGTTACGACGTTACGTAATTTAATCACAAACTAAAAGTAACAGTAAGCGATAGTGACGGCGAAAAAAACCTGTACTTTTGAAAATGTGTGATCAACAATTTGATTCTGACGCAGCTCAATTACGGAAACGCGACCCACTTTTTTCCGAGCGCCACCTAGTGAACAAATGAAAGTAACCGAAAAGTAAATCGGTTACTTTTAGAAAGTCATCGAAAAGTTACACTACATTTTGAATGGGGTACATTTTGTAATGTGTAACCGATTACATTTCCAAAGTAACTTTCACCAGTGGTGGGAAACGTTTAATGGGGTGCAAGTGTAAATATCTTACGCATCTCAGCAAACAGTTGTCTTCTGTCCGCCATCGTGCCGCTGCTACGCTCGGCTTTCTCGATCATTCTGCCAAAATAGAACAAATGACAAAAGATACTTTTGTGCTTCCTCGTGATCACTTTTTTTTGTTTTTTACAGTCCTGTTACATCAGGTATGAATATAAATCTTGTGTGTATATACTTATACATATATACTATATATATTATATATATATATATATACAGTGAAAATGTGGTTAAGGCATGCACACTCTTGTAATCCTCAGAAAGTACAGTCCGTTGCTGTTCAGCAGGACAAAGAAAAGTGCGAGCACAATGGTGAAGAGCCATGGCTGACTGCACACCGCTAACCCCGTCGTCCTGATCATGTGATACATCGCTACAGCAACAGGGGAATCCAATCATCCATGTCCCAAAAGGAAGGTGAAACCAAAGAGCATGCGATGGGAAAACACCGAGGGGACACGGCGCGTTTTTTTTTGTTCCAAGAGGTCGTAATATTATATTCAGTATCCGACATCCAAACACAAAAACAACACAGCATGACATCATAAACATATGCAGAAAGCGCAAAAAGTCATTTTGATAGAGCGCCGTTTTGATCTATAAAGCCTGTTTTTGCTCAATTATCAAGGGATGACTACTGTGGGACTCTTGTTATCATTCATTCATTCATCTTCTACCGCTTTATCCGATCTTCCCTCGGGTCACGGGGAGCCTGTGCCTATCTCAGACGTCTATGGGCATTAAGGCAGGATACACCCTGGATGGAATGCCAACCCAGCGCAGGGCACACACACACACATACACGCACACATTCATACACTAGGGACAATTTTCCAAGGTGCCAATCAACCTACCGTGCATGTTTTTGGACCGGGAGGAGGAAACCGGAGAACCCGGAGAAAAACCCCCTGAGGCACGGGGAGAACATGCAAACTCCACACACACATGGCCAAGACGGAAATCGAACCCGGACCCTGGCGGTGTGAGGCGAACATACTGACTGTGTTGTTGTATGATTGTGCTTTAATACTTTAAAAAAACAACAACATTGCTTTATGCTATCCATGTGTGCGATAGCAGAAGATGAATCATCGTTCGAGTCAAGCATCCGGATGAATCTTGCACTCGAACTTCAGCCAGGAGGCTAAAGATAGCATGAATGTAAAGGATGTATCTGTGTGCCAAAAGCCTGAAATAACGCCGCCGTAAAACAACTGTACTGTCGGAGAAATGATCCTGGTTCTGTTTCCTCTATAACACGTCAATCTTCCAAGACCTGGGAATAAAATCTAATTCTATTTGTAGTGATGACATCATCACCGAAATAACCCTAACCCCACATTACGGACGAGTTACATTTCGAGAGTTTGTGAATTTGTTCGTAAAGGGTTTCGCTATTGACTACGCGTGTCTCCTAACTATGTTCGTAAGACAGATTACTGCGTTTCTGAATGCTGCGCTTAAGCAAAGTTATACAAACAATAACAGACATAGATCGGTATTGGTGGTGGCCATTCCATGGGTATTAATGCATATTAAACTCTGCGTTTGTTAAGCTCTAGCTAGCGGCTTTTTTCAAATCCGAACAAATTCAGCTTTGTTCGCATCGGCGAAAAAGTTCGTAAAGTGTTTGTTGGGTGGCGGGCGTCTGTATATACAGTATAGCGTCGTAAGTAGCACAATTCATCACCGTACAGTTTATTGTGTAACATTGTCACCATAGAAGCGATAGCCTTTGTTGTCAAAGACCTTCTGATCTATCCAATGAAATGGCGGTGAAATCTACTACTGCTGGCAGAACATGGCCAAGCTGACAAATCGGAGACACTATTCCAGGCTTGTTCCTTTCATCAGCATGTAATGCCTGATTAGATTTAGAGAATGTCCTGCCCTCGATCTGGGAAAAGCACCGACACCGGCCAACAGTCGGAGTCTTTAAACTGGAGTTTGAAAGATTATAATAATAATAAAACATAAGGATCCAAACCAATCTTACTTTAAATCTTTCCATGGAACAAAAATAACCAGGAATGTCACAGGGCCTTCTTTCATGTAAACATGCACAGTTTTTGCATGAGGACATACCCGCTGAAGTGGTCCGTCTCTTTGTCTCTCTCTCGTATTTAAAAAGTTGTCTTCCCGCGTCCCTCTCAGGCCCAAACGCAACGCAACTACGAAGCGGTAGCGGCCGGCTGAAATTAGAAACTGTCAGGCACCGGCACTGCGCTGCCTCTATCTTTAACTCGGAACGAGCGAGCCTTACATTCCTGCTCGGCTCAGACCGGCTGCCTTAGCTCCAGTTGCACTTGCTGGCCCTCTCTCCGGCGCCTTTTCCGCCCTCCTACAGCCACGGCGTGCGAATGTAATCAAAAGAAAGAGAATCCGGAGAAGCAGCCGGGGATAAATCTAATAGACGGGCCTACACCGGTCCTGATACGTATCCTAATTCATGGTAATGACCCGTATTACGAGAATCTATAACAGCAGCTGTGAAAGAAAGTAGTCGCCTCGAGGCAAACGCCGGGTTGATATTTATGTGCTCGCTCTAATACCGTTTCTTTTGGCAACGGGCTTATTTACGGGGTGTAGCATTGAGGGCACTTCACAGTCCGTGATGAAGCGTCCTATTAGTTATAGAAGGAGACTCCAGTGTCGGGACTTTGAAAAGAAGGGTTCATACATCAGTATGTTCTTTTTTCTCCATCATGACATGACAAGGCAACACTGTCGATTCGATGTCTCAGGCGATTATCGGATGACCCAGTCTTACACCATGACACCAAACGTTCTAACCTGAATTTGTACTTTGATGTCATGTCATGTCTCACGTGACGGGCTCTCGTTACGCCATCACGTGGGGCGATTGACGAGAGTGATGTCATTAAACACACCGCGCGCGTTTGTCGTAAGCGTCTGTTGTATGACATCGTGACTACCTATCGTGCTACATGACATGACCATGTCACCATTCACACCAATCGTGATCACGGGATCGCTACCATGTACTTTATCGAGGCTGCTCGTGGTATGGAAATGTGCTGCTGCGTTCCCATAATAATAATTAAAACAATAATAATAATAATACTAATAAGCTGCTCGATCCTTGTGAAGTTCCCCTAAATAACAGCGCCATAACTCGCACTGCTTTCGGCACCCGGTGTTATTATGACACGGGGCATTAGTTTTGATGCGAAGCATTCCTGCATCGGTGGCAGAACTCGCCGGAATGGACGTCCTGGTCGTTCCTTACACACATACAGCTGTTTTCAACGACAGTGATTCGTCCGGGTGAAAGGGAATTTGAAAAGGCAGTGTTTATTTAAAGTGCACATGTTTTGTTTTAAATAGATTTTTTGCATTATTTCCTGTCACAATGAACGAGGCGAACCTAAAGCAAACGTCTGCTTCGTCACACGTGCTTTCCGTGACTTTTATGAGTATGAAGATCCTATCACCTGTGATTATAACACTTATTTTATGTGGGTGACGTCACAGTTGAAAATGGTTTGGTGCAGAAAACAAGCTCGGATTTGGGGTGCGAGTTGAAAGTAATGTGGAGGTTGATTATTGTCTAATGTGTTTAGTTTTGCCAATGCTACGAATCTCACCAGCAGTATACAATCTGATCCCACAATCGAATCGAATTCTGCTAAACAGAGGGAAGGTAGAAAGAATTCCCGCACTGCCAGAAACCAGTGTTGGCAGGGGTTACTTCACGGATGCCAAAAAATGTGAGAACGACCACGTTCAGTTCAGTGTTGCGTGGAGTTTTGTGATTCAAGCTGTTTGAACATGCTAACTTAAGCAAACACGATTATATATATATATCCCCCCCCCCCCGTGTTTTTATATTTACAAACCAAATTTCTTTCGAAATCTCCAAATGCCATAATTCATATAGAGATGCAATAAGGGAAAATCCCACTGTGATGCTACATAATAATTAGCAGACTGGAGGTTTACAGTTTCAAACAACAAGGCCTTAGCTCCGCCCACTTGCGACATATAGGCTCACGAGTCCCAAATTTAAAAACGCATGCAAGCCCAAAGCACACCTTTATTCGCACAGCGTCCTCTCCCTTTCAGCGACCTGACCTTCGCGATTTGCCACTTTATTGATTATTTGTTTCGGTTCTCACCTCTGTTCTAAGAGCCCCTGTCGCCACAATGATCGAAAAATTGTAAATGTTGCCGGCGAAGCGATAAATATCGCATGTTATAACTACTTCAGGAATGAGGCTCAAGTCACGAAGATGAACAATATAATGTCTGTTTTACACCGATTCATACTTGTTTTCATTTGAAACCAATCACTTAATAACTCGCAGGCTAATTTGTCCTTCTGTTCAAATAGCTGATTAAAGACCGGATTAATTGAGTTGCACAAATGACTCGTTTTATTTTTAACAGTTATTTGCATGTAAGATTTTTCCAACCCTGGTCTGTAATATGCTAATTAACAGTAATTCTTAGTGGGTGTGTTGGAACAAGAGGGGGAGTCTCCAGGAGCAGGGTAGGAAACTATACTGTGATGTATAGAATGGTAGAATGGTGTGTTGCGTTCATACACTACACACAAACACACAGCTTGTATATTGCATATACATATATGTGTATATGTGTATGTGTATATGTGTATATATATATGTGTATATATATATGTATATATATGTATGTGTGTGTATATATATAATGTATGTGTGTGTGGGTGTGTGTGTATATGTGTGGTGTGTGTGTGTAGGGTTATATATTGTATCTATATATATATATATATATATATAGATATATATATATATATATATATATATATATATATATATATATACTATACACACATATACATAGACATAACACACATACATATATTGATATATAATGTAATAAATTGCAAGAATAGTATTAATAATAGCAATTAAAAAATATATTATTAATAATAATAATAACAGTCAAAAGCAATGAAATGGTTTCGCTATTGCATGTTTGCAATTTAATAAACAACAACAACAACAACAACAAAAACACGACTTCATCCACATATTTTGGTTAGTGCATCCATAGCGCGAGCATGAATTGCACTTGCTACTTACCAGCGCGTAACATCCGTGCGAGGCGAATATATATTTATATTTATCGCTAATAAACTGTAAATAATATCGCTCAGGTTATCAGAGCAGGGCGACAGAACCGCGCCATGGTGTGAAACTGGAACCGCTGTCTTCCTCTCTATCCGCCGTTTCTCGCCCGTCCACCGCGCCGCGTCTCCTCGATTACGTCATGCGAAATCTCTCTACTAGGAGTCAACCGGCACGGGCGAGTCACTTTACTGATTCGATTCTTTAAGGGAATCACACCGTTTCTGTCGAATCTTTGGATTTATGGATGTTTAGTCTTTTTTAAATTCTCTCTCTCTCTCTCTCTCTCTCTCTCTCTCTCTCTCCTCTCTCTCTGTCTGTCTCTGTCTGTAGGTCTGTCTGTAAGTCTGTCCGTCCTTACATCTATCTGCCGGATCTTTCTATCTGTCCCTCTGTCTGTCTCTCAGAGGTGACAGAATTACATACTTCCTTCAGTAGAAGTACAGACTATCTTATTGAAGTTAAAGTAAGAAAGTAAAGTAACTTTTAGATGTGTTTAAGTTTAAATTAATTCCCTCACTACTACCTCTTTTTATTTTCACACTGGTAACTTGACCTCGTGCCATATTAATAAATTAATACAAAGCAAATTGAAAATGTTGGTTTCTAATCAATTGATTGTTTATTGATAAAAGAAACAGAATTAATAGAAAAATAGATATATAGATCGATGCATGGATGGATAGATAGATGATAAGATAATCAGGAAAAGATGATGATAATCAGGGGACCAGGAAAGTCTCCGTTTTCTGTCTTGTTTACATCACCTGACTCCCTCCGTCTCATCCACGTTGACCAGGGGGAAGCTGTGCAATGACAGGGAATAGGTTAAGACGTCAACAAATAGATTATGAATGAAATTAACATACCTGGTTTGAAAATGTAAGAAGTTTGAAGGTACAGAAATTTGTGTAAAAGTGAATTATATTATTATATTAGATAGATAGATAGATGGGTATTTATTTATTTGTTTGTTTGTTTGTTTATTGCATTAACGAATTGTTCATCCATGCCGTAGCCACTCACTACTGTACACAGAGCGGAAGAGCGCGCGTCCTTGTTGCTAGGATACCGCTGTAACTCCGTGTCCATCCGCAGGTGCTGAACGGCCATTTCACCTAAACTCACCGTCCACCGCAAATCAAACTAATCTAAAACATCCTCCTCATTACATTAACACTCGTTCATCATCTTCAGCCTAAGCGGTAAGTTCTCTGTCTAGATTTCTCACTTTCTTTAATTCATTCATTCATTCATTCATCTTCTACCGCTTTATCAGACTTTCTCTCGGGTCGCGGGGAACCTGTGCCTATCTCAGGCGTCTTCGGGCATCAAGGCAGGACACACACACACACCCTGTATGGAATGCCAACCCATGGCAGGGCACACACACACACACACACACACACACCCACACACACACACACACACACACACACACACACAAGGGACAATTTTCCAAGGTGCCAATCAACCGTGCATTTTTTTGGACCGGGGAGGGGGGGGAAGGGGGGGGGGACAAACCACACACACACACACACACACACACACACACACACACACAGGGTGGATGCGAGAATCTAATCCTAGACCCTACAGGTTGGGAAGCGAACGTGTTAAGCACTAAGCCACAGTGCGCCCACTCCCGCCATGTTAAACTTGTCTCTCTAATTTGTTACGGTTACTTAAAAAAAATATATATATTATTATTGAAAGCTCTAACAAACGGCATAATTCGCTCTAAATAAACATAAACTATAAACTATATAGTTTATAGTTCTATTGCACTGTAAACCGTGCAAAGTTCAGACTCGCTGCGAATCAATTCCTCAATTCCTGCGAATCGATTCCACAATTCCTCAGAAACAACCCCCCTCCCCCTCCCCGAATGAATCAATATTTACATTTTTTTTTAAATTTTCGTATGAAATCCTGACACAGATGTACCCCGAATTTCTATTTAGCTATTACCTACACACGCCCTTTATACAGTATGTGTTCATTATATATTATAAGCCCTCACGTTGAATTTCTTTGAACCCTGTGTCTACACGGGCTTTACGGATCGATTCCTTTGAAATGGTGCTTTTTAAAAGAATCGATTCTCCTAAGCCTACTTTTCCAAATTCTCTCTTCTTCTCTTTTTTTTGCGAGATGTTATCGAAGGGAAAAAAATGTAATGATTCATAAAGTTTTTATTATTTTTTTTTCTCCCGCGAGCAATATTTACTGAAATATGAACTATAATAAAGGTAGTAAACGGAGATTTTGAGAGAGATGTTGCTATTGATCTGAAATAATTTGCATTTCCTAGGCTAGATCTCAGGTCATGCCGGACATTGAAGTCTTTAAACGTCCTTCAACTGAAGGCAGAGATAACTTGCAAGGTAATAATAAATAAAAGTCACCACAATATATATTTACATATGTGTATATATGCATATGCATACATGTTAAGATACGTGTAGAATTATCGGGCAAAATCGACTATTCTACAGAATGATTCCTATGATGGATTGCAAAGTAATGTATATTTGCATTAGATTCGGATTTTTCGAATGAAAGGCGATTCAATAATAGATGCGTTAAATAAATTGGTTTCTTTTTCAGATCATGGCGAATTGCAGAATGTGTACTCAACCAAAACGTGCGAGGTGACAAACACAGCAATGTCATGTGTGGGTAAAGCGATGTACCACATCCAGGAACTAACAGACAAATTAGACCACTGGGCTCGAGAGGTAAAAACGACACTTATTATAAGGTGTGTTTCCGTTACAAATTTGCGTAAAACTTGGGCGGTATTTCCGAAATGTCGATAAAAAAAACTGTATAAATGACGGCTTTTCCATTAACCATATCAAGCGACTAAAACTCGTCCTCAAGCGATGCCACTCAAAAAAAAATGGGCAGGCTTACTTATATCGCAGCCCATCGCATGTTTATCACGTGACCTGGAAATGCGAAAAAGTGTTTCCATTATATTTTTGCGAATCGTCTAAAAAAAAAAAAAACAAGGGTTTGAAGGGAAATGAAAACGCACCTATAGGCCAAATGATACCATACACCTAAACACATTTTTATTCTGATACAAGTCCTGCTTTTACTGATTAATATTTCTATAGCAGACATATAGTGTAAGGGGCACGGTGGCTTAGTAGACACCGTCAGGGTCCGGGTTCGATTCCCATCTCGGCCATGTGTGTGTGGAGTTTGCATGTTCTCCCCGTGCCTCAGGGGCTTTTTCTCCTGGTTCCTCCCGGTCCAAAAACATGCACGGTAGGTTAGCATAAGCCCTCACGGAGAATTAATTTCTATACTGTTATTTATATCTAAATCTGCAGTTGTGTGTATGTTTTTTGTTTTCTTTTGCAACAGGTAGCTACTAATCAACATTATATTTTGGAAGGAAAAAACGAGAGAATCTCAAGGTACAGACCCTGTGTGTAATCATTGTTGTATTTCGTTCGTATTGACTAATAATTTGTGTATATCGATTTCTAGGGTCGAGACGTCACACCGGCAAACTGAGCTGTGTGTCGAAGGCGTGGGGATTTGTTATGGTATGCACCATAGTGCTGTTGTCGTTTTTTTTGTGTTTGCTTTTAGCGCATTTGAAAGATTGGTATCCGATTGGACGCCGTGTGCTGCGGCATGTGACAATGTCCTTTTGTCTTCTTTCTAGCAATGAATTCATCAGCAGCTTATAGAATAACACTTGATCCAGTACGTCACATCGCTACTTACGAAATCAAAGCGTTTTAATCAGTTTATGTCTGTTATATATATATATATATATATATATATATATATATATATATATATATATATATATATAAATATATATTTTTAAAATATTTTATATGCCCTGCGATGGGTTGGCATTCCATCCAGGGTGTATCCTGCCTTAATGCCCATAGACGCCTGAGATAGGCACAGGCTCCCCGTGACCCGATGGAAGATCGGATAAAGCGGTAGAAGTGAAGATAGAAGATGAATGAATGAATGAATGAAATATTTTATATATATATAGCACTCTACCTTTAAAAAAAAATGTGACCCTGGTTTTGAGGGATAAGCTGACCCGACACTTATCTGCTATCAGTGTAGTATCCACCAAAATATCCGAAATCATCATTGTCTCTAATGAATCTCCTCTTTTGTCCTCTGATTGACGTTTTCTTGCTCTTATGTTCAAGGTCAGAATTGCACGTAGATAAGCAATCCCCCCTCCACACTAATGTTACGGCCACGTAGTAACATTCCGAATCAATCCTTCGTCACATCCGAGTCACCTTTGCTTCGAAAGGCTTACTTACGTGCGCCCTTAACTCAACTATCAACACTCCTCGTTAGAAGGCTGCTGGAAACAAACTGCATCAACTAACAGTCAGAATCTAAACAACTCGCAAATGTCTTGGTTCTGCCTTGTAATTTCGTAGACGGATTATTGAGTACTTCTGTTGTTGTTTGTTTTGTTTTTTTTCCCCTGTGTAGAAAATGAAACGTCGTGTCCCTTCTGGAAGGGGACAGGTGGTGTTCTGCTGGAGGTGGTGTCACTTATCAAGCGCCTGGAGTCAGATCGGCAAGAAGCCAAGGAGGCACTGCAAGAGGAACGGCATAAAGCACAGCGTCTGAGAAGAAAACAGGACAGTCTCTCTCTGTGGAAACAACAACAGTTTCCTGTGGCGGTGCAGCTAGGTCCATTTGGAAATAAAGCTGTTATGTTTTGTCTAATCAACTGCTGTTGTTTTCTCTGATGAAATGTTCCATTTTATGTAATAAACTTGCTATCTATCTATCTATCTATCTATCTATCTATCTATCTATCTATCTATCTATCTATCTATCTATCTATCTATCTATCTATATATATATCAATATATATATATATATATATATATATATATAGATATATATATATATATATATATGGTGTTGGGGAGTAACTAGTTACATTTCACAGCATTACGTAATTAATTAAATTATAAAGTAACAGTAATTTGTTACCGTTACTGGAAAAAAAACATGTAATTAAATTACAAGTTACTTTTGAAAATGTTAAAGGTTATAAATACCAAGGACCCTTGCCGAAATACCCCTACTGCCCCCCCCTCAACAATTTGATTCTGATGCAGCTCAGTTTTCGAAAAATTATAACCTACTTTTTCTGAGGGTTTGAAATTATTTCTCATTAGAATGTTAATTTCAGTAAGCGCCACCTAGTGGACAAATGAAAAAACGTAATCAAATGTAATCCGTTACTTTACTTTTAATGAAGTAACTTTAAAGGTTACACGACTTATTACATTTTGAATAAGGTTATTTGTAATCTATTACATTTCCAACGTAACCTTCCCAACACTGTATGCATGTGTGTATGCATACATATAGATATATAGATGGATATAGATAGATATAGATAGATAGATATATAGATAGATATGGATATAGATATATAGATATATGATGGATATAGATAGATATAGATATGTATATAGATGGATATAGATATGTATACAGATGGATATAGATAGATATATATATGTATATAGATGGATATAGATATATAGATATGTATATAGATGGATATAGATAGATATAGATATGTATATAGATATGTATATAGATATATATATATATAGATGGATAGAGATATATAGATATGTCTATAGATGGATATAGATAGATATCGGATATGTATATAGATAGTATATAGCTAGATATATGTATATCGATATGTATATAGTATAGATATGTATATGTATATGTTGCAGAATATGACGCCTGCACCAGAGACATAACAGAGCTGCGGTGGCACCTTAAAAAGAATAATGATCAAATGCAGCAAGTCAGAGGCACGCTGAAGCAGGCCGAGACCAAGAATCATCAGCTTCTCGAGAATATTGATTTTGTAAAAAAACAGGTTCCACTTGTGAAGGAGAAATTGGACTTGGAAAATAGAAACACGGCGCAAGTAGAAACAGCTCGTACAGAGGTGAGGAGAGACGACTGCATGCTTTAAGAAGCTAATTCTACATAGTACGTTTTGAACATTAGAGAGAAATAACTAAAAAAAAAAAAAAAAAAAAAAAAAAAAAAAAGTCCTGGAAGATGTTTCAACGTGCACTTGTCTCTAACTGATTCAGGTTAGTGAGGTGCTCAGGAAATTGACCCATGATCTGCAGAAATCCCAGCAGGAGTTGGAGAATGACGAACTGCAGATGAATAACGAAAAGGACGCCATGGCACAGACGCTCGGAGATGTCCGGACACGACTTGGAGAGCAAATGTGAGTCAGTAATGATGGTCTGTGAGGGATATATAGAGCACTATGTAGAATCCACTTTGCCCTATGAAAGTACTCACATATTATATACTTTATATAGAACAGAAAGCCATTGGCTGTAACTTATAGTTGCACCAATGTCATTAAATGTCCTAGTTAATAAGTAATCTAATATTTGTACGGACGGCTATAATTTCTTTTGTGGTGTAAAAAAATAGTAAAAGTAAATAAAAAAAACTAATTTGATTCTACAGTGCATTAGCTATAGACTGAACTAAACAAGCGCTTGAGTTTGATTAACAATATTGGTTATTTTCCTGATCAAAAATGTGTAATCTTGCTAAGTAACATCAAATTAGGAACAGATTTGTCCTGAAGATCAAAATTCTTTGCTTTCAGCACCCAGCTCCGGCAGCTCAAGGCTTCCTGGGATCGTTCTCGCGCCAGAATTTGCGAAACGGAGGAAAATATTGCGTTAAAGGATAAACAGGTTGCAGCCATGCTCCAGCAGATCCCGGCACTAGAGACACAAGAGACTGAAATGAACGATGCCGTGAGTGCTATTTCGGATATAAAGAAAGCAATCTTACATCCAGGACGATCATAAATCAATAACTTTGTACCAATGTTTTTTTTATTTATTTCATTTTGATCTTTTTACACCACAAAAGTATTAAATTACTTATTAACCCAGGCACGAAATGACATTGGTGCAGCTATAAGTTACAGCCAAATCCCAAACAGCTTCCTGTTCTATATATGATAAGTATATAATGTGTGTGTACTTCATAGGGCAAAGTGCATTCTACATAGTGCCCTATATATCCTTCACTGACTGTTTTGTTTTTAAAATTAGTTTTAACGTTAGACATTAATACCAAACGCTATGAAAGAACACATATGGAGTTAAACAAACAAACAAACAAAAAAAATGGGTTAAACGTTTAACCGTTAAAGCAACCTTTTAGATTATTTCACTTATCCGACTTTTGCTTTATCGGCCGCTTTGCACACAATTGGCATTCTCTCAATCAGCCACATGGAATGGTTTTCCAACAACCTTGAGGAGTTCCCAGAAGTGTTGAGTGCTTGTTGGCTGCTTTTCCTTGATTGTAGGAGTCCAGCTGATGCAGCGCTGCGTTACGCTCCATCTTGAACAAATAGCTCTTACATAAGAGGTATGGAAAAAAGACTAAGAGGTATGGGTGCATAAGAGGTTTGGGTCAGACTAAGTGCAAATGGCATGTACGGGCAACATGCTGTGGTAAACCTGCCGCTTAAGTGTTCCCTTAATTTAGACTAAACCACCAAAAAGTGTCACATGTACGCCCCACACCTCCTCCTCCATGCTTTTTTGTTGCATTAATATGGATTTGTAGTTGAAGTTGACTTGTGAAAAGTGGTTTCATGGTCTAAAGCACCTGAAAAAGGCGGGAGAGAAAAAATGTCACATTCCAGGTGACTAGCTTGTGAATCTGATGAGGGAATGCTGCAAGTGGGAAAATCTTGTCGTTTATTACATCATTTAATACATGTTCATTTATAGTGTAGATTTCTTGACGGCGAAAATTTAATACGAAAAAAAAACACTGAAAAAAAGTGTGTTCAGTTTGTGTACATAATGCAACTAGTACTATATATATGTAAGAATATATATATATATATATATATATATATATATATATATATATGCTATATATGCACATAATTCACATATATCTACATTTAATGTTATAATAGCTGCGAGCTGCCATTGTTATGTTGCAGAAGAACTTGCTTTCCTTTAATCAGATTGTTACCAAAACCTGCCATAAATGGTCAAATAAGCATTTTAGATAAAATACACATTACTGGATCCAACATGCTTTCATTAAATCTTGCTAAGCTTAACTTTCTTCGATTTAGGTGGCAGAGCTAAAAGCAAAACTACGAAGCCACGAACGAAACCTGGCTGACAAACATGCTGACTTTACAAACATTTTAAAGCAGATCCAAGAAACTGTAAGTATTTCTTTTCTTTAAAAAAAAAAAAAAAATAATAATAATAATTCATTTTTGATAAGTCTATTTCAATTCTCAAGATTCTCGTTGTTGAGTGAAATTCACCTATCGTCCTCTAGAGGGCAGAAAAGACCCATGATTTATTTGAGGTATTTTGGTCCATAGTCTTCAACACGCCACCACCATTTTGTTGTGCCATTGGTTTCATGTTTAGACCTTCTAAGGCACATTTTTACATTGCATACTGCATTAAAACATTTAATTAGTCGTGCATAAACATAAGATGGATAGAATAATCTTTATAAGATCTCATTACTCTCTGTTTATATATATATACACATATGTGTGTGTGTGTTTATGTGTGTGTGTGTGTGTGTGTGTGTGTGTGTGTATATATGATATATATATATATATATATATATATATATATATATATATATATATCCTATATCCCATATATATATGCCACATATGAAAAAAGGATCTATGCTGTAAAATCTATTGCCAAATTAAAAAAATTAAAAAGCATGACTAGTCCAAATGCCATGTTTCCAGTACAATAAGCTGCATAAACAAGCAGCAGTATCACAGATACAGCCAAACAAATCTCGTCTTCATCCTGCTGCATGTTTGCTCATGCCTGCATGCTGTTTTTTTTTTTTTTTTAAATTACACTTTTATAAATATATATATAAATAAAAAGAAAACCATCGCTGTCACGCTTCTCGTTTATCAGAGGCATGAAGGAGAAGCAAACGTTTGCGAGTCTGAGGAGATCTTCAGCAGGAAGCACCAGGAGCTCTTGCGCCTGCGTGATCAAAATAAGGAACATGAAATCCAAGCAGAGGACTACAATAAGAAGATCGGTCAAAGGTTTGCTGACTGTTTACAGTATACATTTGCTGGATGCTTTACTCTGCAGGTGGATTCATTTATTACATCGTTTATAGACAATGGACACTGTGCCGTAAGCACAACACAAATGATCTGCCATAAGCACTATTCATCAAGCAATGTATAACAAACAGTATATATATAAACTCTGTATAACAAATGCTACACATTAAAGCCTCTGCATTAAACACTATACAGTAAACATTATAGAGCATTCGTTAAATAACATATGATATATAATATTGACCAATACTACACATTAAAAAGTCAAGTTCATTTTCTGATCAACGTTCCTCAGCAGAACACCCTAAATCAGACACTATACGTTGGATAGAATTAAGTAAACAATTCTTGTTGGATAGAATGAAGTAAACACAGTGCAACAAGGAAAAAAAAACACTTGTGTGTACACCATATAACATTCATTGTATAACAATTATAACCAATACTACTTATCAAGAAGTATGCAGTCACTCTTCAATAAACACCGCACAACAAACGCCATGCAGTAAACACTATGCAAATATGAAGCGACAATCGCGATGTCAACATTAGTTATTCTGCAGTAGACAACACACAATGAATCATACAATAAAAGATACACAACAGTCAGACATACAATAATACTATTAATTAATGGCAAAACACCAAACACTATACAATAAACTATATATGACTGAAATCACCGTAGTACAGAAAACAAAAAAACAGTGCCAAAAACACTATACATCACACAGTATATGTCAAACAATACACAATGCAAGTAACAAATAAATAAATACATGTAATATATGCAATATACAGTGTTAAAAAGCACCGACATCATCAGCCAACAACAAGCCCAGTGCAGTAAAGAGTCTACACGGATATTTTTTTCTCATCGGAAATATTTATGCAAACTTAATGTGAACGCTACACGCTAGCTTGGCGTGCTGGAGTTCGAACCCTCAACCTTGCTGTGCAACATGCGCTGTGCTATAATCACTAGCCGGACATGGAGTTGTTACACTACAGCAGTGTCGAGTTCTGATCATTAATACTGTTTGGCAAAATCTGCACGTATTTAACGAGTGTCCGTTTCTCCTTGTTCTTGATTTCTTTTTGTCATTTTATCTAATGAAGTGATAATGTGAATATTTGCCTTGTGTGTGTATATAAGTGTGTGTGTGTGTGTGTGTGTGTGTGTGTGTGTGTGTGTGTGTGTGTGTGTGTGTGTGCGTGTGCGCTTTACCCATCGTAGCAAGAAGGCAGTACAGCAGCTGCAGAAGGACCGAAAGCGGATACTCGAGAAGATCAGTCAAAATGAGGAACAGAGGGATCAGGCCAAGGGTGAGCTGGCGCTGCACACTGCCTGCCGCACTAAGACCAAGGCTCAGCTGGAGGACCTGGAGCATCAGACACTTGTCCAGGAGCAGAGGATGAGGGTACGAAAATGTCTTCCTAGGCCACCTATTGTCTGAAAATGCTGTCCTTCTGCTTTGAATTCCCTTTTAATACCCGGTCACATGGAGTAGCCATGCGGCCAGCAGAACCAGTAACCAGGCCACGTTATTATATCCTGAGTCATCTTTCATTAATTTTCACGACTACCTGAATATCAGCACGGGAGGTATATGGTGCTATTGTGAATCAGCAGTAACGTTACTTTTCAGGCTCTCGCTTTATAACGAATAAGACCTTTATTAGTGATTATATAGGTTACAGTTTTTGGACATTCACTGAAAGCCCCACTTTCACTGCATTTGATGCCAAATAAAGATACAAAGAACAAAATGAACAGCTGCCTAGGCAAGAGAAATGTGCGAACGTGAGAAAGGTGCGAACACCGATAGATCTGCTCCTTACAACAGGTCCGCTTTGGACCCGCTTTTTTTTTTTTTTTTTTTTTTTTGTGAAGACAAAACACAGCGAGAAATTAAGTGGCCGGGTCTGAATTTGGAGAAAGAATTTCGGAGAAGGAAAGGATCTGCACACGATCCAAAACACGGAAGAGGTAACGTCATGGCTGACGGAACGAGCACAAATGTTTTATTAATAGTGTAACTCACGATGGGATGAATTCAGAACAACACAGCAACGAGCTTCACAAGGGGGGGAAAAGTGGACAAGACCGAATTCAATCGCACATGCAAAGAGGAGAATGTAACAGTAAACAACGCCAATGGAAGGAAAGCCAAAATATGAATGCTACAGGTGGTGTGTTTGATGCTATGCAACCATGTGCAGTGTTATTTACGTTAATGTAATTTAAAGTAGGGCTGTCGATAGATTCTAATATTTAACCTCATGAGTTAACTCGCATATTTTTCTGTCCTCAATGTACCACGAATATATATACTTTTATGTTTTTAATACACTAACTACTTGTGACAGACGTTCTAAATATATAAGTTCATTGAAAGTCTCTCTTTAAAATAAAATGGTTAACTATTTCTTTCCTTATGGAATCGATTCTTTTAATATGAATTGCTTGTTAAATTAATTTCTATGTCATATTTCTTTTCTGATTCGTTTTGTTAAATTGTTAAATATGGTACGTGGCTCCTTTAAGAATTATGTTCCGGTTTTGGTTGCTCTCCACCTAAACTGGAGCAGATCACTCGCGTTCATTAATAAAATTAGCGCCGTTAATAAGATAGCTTTGCTACATTTTTTTTTGCCCACCTTAAAATCGTGTGGTTTGCTACCTAATGTGTTATTTTCAACTTGTCTAACGAAATGAAAGCAAAAATTTTGATCTATTGTATCCGCTCACATTCACGTTTTAATCTTCAATACGCTTCAGTTATCACCAAAAAAAAAATTGCTTTTCCTATCATTTTGTTTTGGGACTGGAGATTTGAAATCTACATTAAACGGCAAATTTCTTTGCTTGGCAGAAAGAGACAGAAATGCTGAAGTTGCATCTGATGAGTGAGATGAAGCTGGTATCGGTCCTCAAGGTGAGCTTTCCGTGCACGTTAGTGTGCACTGTAATTACAAATGAAACGACGTCGTATTATAATAATAAATAAAGATTACGCTCTTTGAATGCGCTTTAATTTGGTTATGAGAACCAGAACACTGTTCCATGGCAACCAACGCAAACATGTGATGAACACCACGTTCGATCTCACGCTTCTCAATGTAAATATAAACCGTTTATTTGTTTATCTAGAGTAACATCTGCGCAATTATGATGGAATACGAAGTGACGGGGGCGCACTTCGAGCGAAAGGAGGACGAGATAGCGAAAGAGCACGAAGAGGCCTCGAGTGCAGTCGCTCAGCTGGAGTCGGAGATGGTTAAACTGCGAGAAATACACACAGCCAAATATAAAGTAAGGGTTTCACTCAGCTAGGGTGTTGTGTGTGTGTGTGTGGTGTGTGTGTGTGTGTGTGTGTGTGTGTGTGTGTGTGATTCACATTGAGGAGAGAATATGCCTCTTCCACTGCACTTGCTTTCTTGAAAACCCTTTTTGTATAAAATATATATCTTTACATTATTTCCCAGTATATATATATATATATATATATATATATATATATATATATATATATATATATATATATATATTTGTTTATTTGTTTACAAAAAGCTGTATAATCATAGATTTCACTGAAATACCCAATACAATTGTATCTCTCTTTTGGTTTCTGCTTCCTTGGTCTTGTCGGTGACCTGAGAAGGAACTTGAGGCCTTGAAAAGAAAACTGCATGATGTCCTGACTGCAAACAAAACCCTGTCTGAGGATCTTGAACAGCAAAAGCATGCATGTCTCCACCGTCTACATTCGGCTAAAGTATTTACATTGGCACCGTGCGGCGTTAAAATACAGTAATTTTGCTAATTTAACAGTTGTTTTTTTTAACCAGGAAATATATGTCTGCAGGAAGCCCGCGAGACAGTCTCTGGTAAGATCCGAGCAGGTTTCCGGGAGGTTAAAGGAGCTTGTACTGAAGTGTGAACAACACAGGAAAGAATCGGAAGCAATGGAGGACGTGGTAAACGCCATGCCGCGGATCCTACAGGAAACTACAGTAAGACATTGCAGGCGCCACAGAACAGTGTCATGCTACAGGGAGACAGTGAAAGCTTAAAATATAATATATATGTATCTTAATAAAGCTACCTGTAGTATTAAATAATTCCGTATTCGTTTTGTGTGAGAGAATGATGGTGCACGGTTTCTGTAATGTGTGTTTTAGGAGTGAATATGGCATGGTGGAGTATAAGCACAGCCTGATCAGCGCGGTGATGTCTAATCTACAGAGTGACGCAGCGGCCTGCAGGAACAGGACAGACCATTCAAAGGAGGCTCACTCATCCCTCCTCGTGCAACGCCAGGCTGTAATGCAAGACCTGAAGGTCAGAGAAAGGGAGAGAGAGAGAACATTTTAACCCCCAGATCTTTAATAACTTAGAAT
Source organism: Kryptopterus vitreolus (assembly GCA_030449085.1). Classification (NCBI taxonomy): domain Eukaryota; kingdom Metazoa; phylum Chordata; class Actinopteri; order Siluriformes; family Siluridae; genus Kryptopterus; species Kryptopterus vitreolus. The sequence goes on along the minus strand of JACRUU010000002.1, from coordinate 13,268,467 downwards.
CTCAGAGGCTACTCCATCATTATTTGAACCAACCAGTGAATTAGTTCATGAATATCAGCACAGGTTTCATGAATTCACAGGTCACTAAGTTGAGCTCACGTGAAGTTAAAAAAAAAAAAAAAAAAAAAAAAAAAATATATATATATATATATATATATATATATATATTCACATTCTTTACCCATTTCAATGAGTTGGTCTGAATCCTGATAATGTTGAAATAATGAAAGGCCTTGTATTGCGCTCCGCAAACAATAGAAAGATAGATAGTTTCACTTTAATGTAGTGTTTTCTGCATAACAGATATAAATAGAGCTTAAAAAGAGCAATAGTAACGAAGAAAATGGAATTCCTTTCAGTACTTAAGTAGCTTTTTCGCATATCTGTCTTTTAATAAGTATTTCCTTTGGGGGTGGGGGGGGGGCCTAAAACGTATATTTTAGTCTCCTCCATTTGGTGACACCAGTTGCTCCTTATTATTTACGAGTGGATAAACACTTAACTGGTCCAGCGCGAAGCAAGCCACCAATCCGAGTAGAGCGTACCTGATTTTGATTTCCGCTGGTATCTAACTTATCGCCAGCATACAGTTCAGTGTTTCTTCACTAGCTTGCGGGACATTTTGAGAGGAATAAATGGTGACAGAAACTCCTTACACCTTGAGTGGGAGGGGGAGGCTTGAGAAGGGCCCCTGTGTTGGCCCTTAACCCCAATTGCCCAGTCTCCCCCCAGCCATCCTGGTGCTAATCCTAAACCCAGGTAAATAGGGAGGGTTGTTTTAGAAAGTACATCCGGCGTAAAAAACAAAACTAATATCCGATACGGCGACCCCTAACGAGCCGAGGCGAAAGAAATGATGATGAGTTGTGTATAAAAAAAAAGGTTTTAGGCCCATGATAATTTTAATAGATAGAAATCAGTGTTTGTCTCATTAGTTAGCATTCTATGAATAGATTGGTGTTAGTAGATTAGTGACGAAAAGGATAATATGAGCGCTATATCTATAATAATATATATGAAGACAGATTTCGAACTCAACTACCTGGTTGGTGCACTTCGTCCAGCATTAAAAAATAGTAAACGCTATGACTAAACCATGATGGATGTCACCTCCTGGATGAGCACCAGTTCAGTTGTCGTACTTGACATATAAAGTGGACAATTCATTTCATTTGCTGCTTTAGGACTCGATCAAGTCCTTGACATATCGTACGCTGCCTATATATATATATATATATATATATATATATATATATATATATATATATATATATATATATATATATGAATGACAGTAAAAATATGGGCCCATTGAGCACTGATGCTATTAAATATAAGAAATGTTATACAGTATATAAATGACAATATAAATGAGTTGCTTTTTCATAAACCTCTACACATGTTGTCGTGTTAAAAACGTATGATGATATCGACACCAACACCAACAGCCTCCGTGTGGTGGTAATAGCATCATGTGATTAAAGAGTTGCTCCGCCTACTAATACCATGTTTTACTCTTTCCTGATGTTTGGTTAATGTTATAATTTGTTGTTTTAAAAAACACAAACAATGGATTTAACACTGAAATGTTCCAAATACGGAATGTTTCATTCGTAAAAGACGCCCCAAAACGAGATTTTGTTCTCTAACCAAAACGAGATTTTGTTCTCGGCATGTTCTCTAATGAGGTGTTTTTCAGCAGTTAGGTGTATTAATATTGAGGTCATGTGACACTGTAATTGCACACAGGTCGAATTCCGTTCAGCTAATTACGTGACTAATTTAGGGTAATTACCACGTTCTGGGATCACGCGCGGCTTTCAATTCCGTTTCAGTTTCAGGTTGTAACAAAACAAAAAGTCATTCGGAGTCCAAACGGCTTATGCGACGCGTCGTAAAATGTGCACTACACCCGTTCAGCTATTCCATATTGTTTCCTTGTATGTTTAGGATTACACGAGGCACGGTATGAAGTTTTAAGACGAATTGTTTGCGCTATATGTAACGTTTTATTTTGCTTTCTATCGTCCTAGCAGTACAGTCATCCGGTGTCACAACGCTAATACATGTTTGTTCTAGTAATGCGACGCAGCCTCGTCTAATTTTCGGTAAGAAATAATACGTTATGTGTTGCATGAAAGCCATGAATTATCACTTCATTTTGCTTTGGAAAAAGCCATTTATTGGGGGGAGTTGAGATTCAGGATTATGGCCCCAGTCAGAGCCTCGCGCCTGATGAGAGTCTCACATGGCTTATCTAATGTGAAATCGCCATGTGGTATATAGTTTCATTAAACGGTGATCAAGAATGCATTAGTTCAAAACAAGAAAAGGCAATGGAGCTTAATCCGCCATGCGCGCACGGGTGCAGCAAACTCCAAACAAGTTGTTGGTGCGAGACAAGCGCAGAATTAAAAGTCTTCCCTCATAGAGCCCGGGTCCCATTAGCTGGCTGCAGGGCAGCAGAGCAGAGCGCCTTTTTCGGGCCTTGCGCGGAAAACAATAAAACAGCAGCAAACACACTCATTAAAGCGTCCTCTCTTTTTTCCCCCTTTTTTTTTAACCAGTAAAAGAAAAGAAATGGTGAGGCGTACGGTTGCACAGCTTTGTGAACTGGTCGAGAAGCTTTAAGCGATTAGATAACATTTTGTTCTACCGCTGTTGTCTTCGCGATTTCCGATCCATCGCGTCTAAGGAAGTGTAAAAAAAAAAAAAAAAAAAAAAAAAACCCAAACATAGCGTTCGTACGAGTCGCTTCTCTTTCAATGCTTTGTAACAATCGGATGTTTTTCCGACACGGGAAAGTCTTCATTTCCAGACACCTAGAAATACTGTACTTTTAATTCCGTAGCCAATCAGTCGAGCTATAAGACGAATGAAAGACTTTAAGACGTAACCAGAACTCTGCTTCATCGCTTCCTGTCATTAATTATTCCTCTATTTCAGAGGACGGACCAGCAAACGTCCTCTTTGTCATTCATTAAGTCTTAAATAGAACCATAAAGATGTTTCTTGAAAAGTATCCGTAAAACAAGGTTTTCCGTTTTTTTTTGTTTTGTTTTTTTTCTTCTTCTTCTTCTTCTTCATCGCCGCATTTCTACTGTCGTGTTCATTTGTACGAAACAAATTAATCTAAACAGACACCATATGGCAGTCATATAGAGCATCCATAAGGCAGGTATAAACAGCTAGTAGGGTGTTGAAGCCGAACATGTTACTCTACCATGACTCTACCATTCCGAATCAATTTGTTTCCCTCCTAGTCCTTCGGCTCCGATTGTTTGTTTGTTTATTTGATCAAGAGCGAAAGAGAGCGGAGGAAAAAAAAAAAGAAATAAAAGAGGACGCAAAGTGCCGACACCATCGCTTTCTTGCACTCAACGGAGCATAATTTGTTCCATTTACACTTTGCAGGGCATGCGAGACAGGCTTTGTCAGTGCCGCATGCAGTAATTAAGCTTTAAATCAATAGGCTGCATTTGTCATGTTTACGGCCGGTCCCTCTGCTGGCTTCCACTCATCAGTTAGTGCTGCACTGTTTTACTGCCCAAATGCACTCTATTATTTGTACAGGTACGACAGAGACGTGCTCGCCGGCTCAGTCTCGCCTACAGCCGCGAGAGCGGCAACGCAGACGAGACGAGACAGGCAAATCAGCCATTTATTTATTGTAATTTGTTTACATGCTCCTCTAAGTGCCGTCTGATTATTAGTGTTTGTGCATGTCGTAGCAAAGAGGTTGCACCGCAGCGTTGTGACATGCACGCGCTCGTTAACGAGGAATTCAATTTCCTTTTTCAGCAACGACGAAAACAAACAAACGCATGTACGTTACCTGTTGTATGCGTAGCGCAGGCGGCTAAGGGGAGGCGGGGAGGGGGGGGTTCCGATAATGTCAATTCTTTCTTAGTTTCACTATCATTACCGATGAATATGAATGACATCATGCGACAAAAAAATAAAAAAGAACGAAATGCGTTACAAGAGTTCATATTCGTATTGGTGTTCGCTATTGACTACGCATGTCTCCTAAGTATGTTCGTAAGATATAAAAGCGGACGTTTACTGCGTTCCTGAATTCTGTACTTAAGAATCGTTATAACAACAATAACAATAATACAATTAAAATGAATAAATGGTATAAACTATATCAGTAATGATTACAGTAAGTACTGTACTTACCATCGTCATGTCATCTTTTCATACGTGTGTGGATGGTGGGAGAAGGA
>JACRUU010000002.1:13234238-13259238 GCA_030449085.1 Kryptopterus vitreolus | reverse complement strand
GCCTCCGACTAGCTCAACTAGAGTGGAGGGATGTAGTGCAGAGAAGTGTGTGTGTGTGGGTGGGTGGGTGGGTGGGTGTGTGAGGGGAGAGAGAGAGAGAGAAGGATGGGAGAGCATGAGGCTGTCATCTCGCAAGCGCTCCTGCCAAATCAGGGCACTGCGTTCAGGGTTCTGCAAGTTTACTCCAGGGATAGCATAATTGACAATTGCTAACAACAGAGAAACGGGGTGGAGAGTTGTGAATGGCCGGTAATAATTGGAGCGGATGCCCGCTGCGCCGCTCTCGGGGGATCGTAATCCGAGATCTTGTTTCTGATATAATTGTTAGTCAGAGAATTTCTGCATGGCTAGTCCAGCTCAGATTCCCAAGCTGGTTGACAGTGCAAGGCAGTTTAATAGAAAATCTGGTCACTGAGGGGTTTTTTTGGGGGGGAGGAGGGTGGGGGGTGGAAACAGATGTGCACTGAACCCACATGCACAGTTCACCAGGAGTTCCACATGCTATCTCATCCTCGTGTTGTTGTTTGCACGTGTGTGTTCTTCCATTATTACTTTTGCTCATTTGCCCGCCTGTTTAACCAGGAGGACTTGTCCGGAGCAATCCAGCGCGTCTCGGCCTTCCTGACGGACGCCGGGCAGGACGGCGCGCACCTCGAACGGACTTAACAGGCCGGTGCCTACGGCGCAGATAGCGGAGTAATTGGACTCTCACCTTTTGCGCCAGACAACTCACTTCTAGCCCTCTCCGAGCGCGCTTCGCTCTCTCCACCCTCTGTGCTCCCTCGCAGCCCAATCCATAACAATGAAACAGGTGACTTTCATGCTGCTGTCAGGAATGATCTAATTTTAGCTGGGTGAATGATTGCAATTGGCTTTGCCTCATCAGATAATTAATCTATGTCACCATTAATTGGAAAAGAGAATAATTACAGGGCTGTGTTGACAGAAATTCTACGCTTCTCCACATTCCCCGATCTAATTACACCTACTAAAACCTTCCTGACCTTATCCCGTCGGGTTAGTATACCTGCGTAGTCTTAAGCGGCGCCGCGGCCGAAGTATACGCTCCCGATCTCGCCCCGGCGTCCGCTCTGTCTCCTCTCTCTCTCTCTCTCTCTCTCTCTCTCTCTCTCTCGTACTCTTTTTTCTTTTTTTTTTCTCTCCTTTGTTTATTCCCTCTTTCCTTCCCCCTCCTTGTCCTGCAGAACTGTCTCTCTCAATCACTTTTCAATATTCAATCTTAATTTTGTGGAAGTTTAGCATTTTCAATGAGCTGGAGATGAATGATTAATGAATAAATTTAAATGCTTCATTTTGTCCATGGATCATTAGTCAAGTCCTTTGTGGGAAGGACCTGCAAAAAAAAAAAAAAAAAAAAAAAAAAAAAAAAAAAAAAAAAGAGAGAAAGAAAGAGAGGGAAAATTATTGAGACATTAGCCTGAAGCGATCCAGGGGTAAATAGTATGCGCAGAAGGATGTTGTGTGAGCACTACCCACCGGCGTTCCTCAGAACCCCATGAAAACACTCGCGTTCCTATTTTCTCTCGTCATGTGACTAATGTGCACCGGTGACAAATTCGTTTGGGACATTTTTTTTTTTTTGCCGCTCGTGCATTATTAGAAACGTTTTTTTCTTCTGAAGTAAAAATATGGAGGGGGAAACAAAAAAACAGGAAAAGTTCTGTAATTAGAACAGGGTTTTTGTGGTTGCGTTCGATTATGCGAAGTATAAACTCCTCTGCATCATGAGGATACGGGAAGGGGAATGTACAATGGCGTCATGTGAGGCGAAGCGGATATACTGTTATTACAGTTCGGTTGATTGCTTTCCTGTTTACAGCCTGTCCCGAAGAATTATATTCGTGCTATTTTCCTAACAACGAGCCTTTTTTTTAATGAATTCGCAAAATGCATCGTTGGTGTAGTTGAAACTAGAGACGGGAGATTAATCGCCATTAATCGTATTAATTGGAGTTTATGTTAAAAATACAACGATGGTTTGGCACAGCGGGCTTCCGTGGTTCTCCGCCTCCCCGACTCTCATTGCGCTTGCGAAATACAACATGGCGACGCGATTTGACGAATCCGAAAAGCTCGTTTCCAAAAGGGGCGGGGTTTCATTGCAACGTAACCCCAAGCATACAACCGCGCCCCTTCTGCAAACGAGCTGCTGTGTTGTTTTTCATATTTCCCAAGTGTAATCTTCATCAAGCCAAAGCTGTCTTAAGTTTGTTTGCACGGCTGATTTATTCCAGCACCTCAAACAGAACCACGTTGTTGAATGGGGAACATGACCCACGGCAAACCCCAAAACAACGCCTAAAAACAGGTGCGCAATAATTTATATGACGTATCGGCCAGCTGTAGCTGATGCAGTGGAGACTCGTTCCATGCGCGTTTATATTTACATTCGCAGCATTTGGCAGACGCCCTTATCCATAGCGGCTTGCGTCTGAGGGTTAAGGGCCTTGCTCAAGGGCCCACTAGTGGTAGTTTGATGTTGCTGGGATATGAACCTGCAATCTTCTGGTCCAGAGGCCAATGCCTTAACGCTCAGCTCCCACATCCTGCATGCTTATTGTTCGTAGTATTGTTAATCACATATGCCTGTTTATTCCGACCAATCATAAACGAGGACCCGCAGTTCCGTCGATTATGCAATTGGCGAGGAGTTCCTGACAGCTGTATACGGAGGTATGTGTTGCGTGTTAAGGTGTTCGAACACTCTGGTGAGTCGTTAATGAAACAATCGCACCACAGTGTCGGCCACTGGTGAGTAATACAACACACAATGTGCGTCAGTGTTCGTTATATTTGCTCTTTGGCTTCTACGGTGTCTAAGTGTCTTGTGCGATGAAGAGTTGGTGTTTCCTCTCTATATTTTATTTATTTCTTTTTTGCTTCCTCTGGATGTCATGGTCATGTTTTTGAAGGATGACGTGTCTCTCCGCTATCTCTTCCAGTTTGGGCGGCCATATTTTAAATTAGCGCACTTCCCAAACACATTTATCTGCGCCCCTCTCTCCTGCTAATCAATCCTTTTGGAAAATAAATGGCACCAAAACCCGGGACGCCATAGTGTCATTAATTTCGCTAGGAACGCGCGTCCGGATCCATCCATCGCCGGTTCCACATTGCTTAAACGTTCACAGACACGCGGTTATGCCCGCGCACGCACTTTTTTTTAACGCGGCGCGCAACCCGATTTATCCGTTTACGTAGCGTTTCCTTTCTTTTCTTTCGATATAGCGTAGGTCAATGAGGTCGTAGCGCGCTCATAATCAGAATTTCACATCACTAACCATCTCTGTCTTTTCTCTGATATTTGCAGACTAAATATCTTCTATAGCTGTGATATTAAGTCGTTTCGAAGAGGAATACAGCTCGCAGGCCGACGTCAGAAGTAATGGGCTTTTTTTTTTAAAGAGATATCATATTTAGCTAATACCTTTGTGCCTTTGTGGATTAATGCCACTGTTTACACCTGCGAATTTGATATTGATACAGTGACAACAACCCGAGCGGTGTGAATGATGCTGATGAGTTTGCGTATTCGTTTAAGTGTGTGTGTGTATGGGGGGGGGGGGGGGGGGGGGGGAACGTCTGGGAAAGAAAAAAATAAAAGACAAAAAAAAAAGTGGCAAACAAATTCATCAGGAAAATAATGTATGTTCCTTTTTTTTTTCCCCTCCACACTTGCCTGCTCTCCCACACATTCATCTTAACAGAATAATAATTTGTGAAAGTCTCTGACATTTGTGGCTAGCTAGCATGGTAATAAACCCGTGGCTCGGAACGTTTTTTACTTAATTAGAGTCAATCAATCCAAACTTTTGCTCACTTACCGGTGTGAAACAGCGATATAATGAGCAGAAATCAGCACGGTGATTGGAAATACAAATTACAGCTGTTTAAAGGAAACCACACACTCTACTACGTGGCCAGCGATGCAGAAGCCTGCTGGGGACATCTTGAAGGGTTTGGTGCCAAATCGACGGCTACAGTAGCTCAGGGAGAAGGTGCGAGAGAGAGAGAGAGAGAGAGAGAGAGAGAGGAAGAGAATGAGAGCGAATAGAGGCTAATTCAGTATGAGTATTCTACAAAATGGTTTCAATTTATCCCAGTGAAGAAGAAAAAAAAAATGGTTCAAAAAAAGATATATATATTAATCAGGAATATGTTCCAGACTGCCAAGTGCTTGTTTTGGAAGCTTAATCAGTGACTCTTCTGAAAGTGGTCACTCTTCCCACACTTTTTTGTGACTTTTCAATAACGGTGAATAACAATTTTGTTCCTTTTAGTTCGCCGTACAGTGTAAAACGACGCTTGGGAAACTTCCGAAATGCTGACTCTGGAGACTCCTTCCAAAAAGGGGGGCAAAACAGGGGCACGATGGCTTAGTGGTTAGCACGTTCGCCTCACACCGCCAGGGTCCCGGTTCGATTCCCGTCTCGGCCGTGTGTGTGTGTGTGTGTGTGGAGTTTGCATGTTCTCCCCGTGCCTCAGGGTTTTTTTCTCCGGGTTCTCTGGTTTCCTCCCGGTCCAAAAACATGCACGGTTGGTTGATTGGCACCTTGGAAAAATTGTCCCTAGTGTATGAATGTGTGTGTGTGTGTGTGTGTGTGTGTGTGTCCTGCAATGGTTTTGCATTCCATCCAGGGTGTATCCTGCCTTAATGCCCATAGACGCCTGAGATAGGCACAGACTCCCCGTGACCCGAGGGAAGATTGGATATAGAGGTAGAAGATGAATGAATGAATGAATGAAATTAAAAAACGCAGTGCTTGTTTTTCCGACTATAGAAACGGCATGAATATGAATAAACCTGTGATGGTGCTGTTATCATGATTCCTTTTGGACCAATCAGATTTGAGGAATGGGAGCGCTGTAACATATAGCAAGGCCTAGTATTTGTTCGGGTCTGGCCTTTTTTTTCCTCCCCCTTTTGTTTAAGTGAAGGAGTGTTTTAATTTCCGAGCCAAACGGTTGATTCCGGAAGTTTCTAAAGCGCACTTGGCAGCCGCAGCTTGACGTTGTGTTGCGGTTATTATTGTCAGCCTATTCAAGGGAGCACAGATAATGTAAAATTCTCTGCTTGGTCCCCGTTTGTTTCACTGCTGACTGGAGGGAGTAATTGGGTGGTGCTGACCATATTATTATCCATTTGCAAACGGGTTACAGCAGTGTCGGAACAAAGGAAGGGAAATGAAATTAAAGGCTTAATGTCTACGAATGTTGTTTTTCAGAGGAATCGAACAAACAGGGTCTTTGAATGAACACAAATGAAAACAATGGCAAATAAATAAAAAAATAAGGCTGTAGTAATAAAAATATTGCATGGAAAGAAATAGGTGTCAAATAATTCGGCTCAAACGAGTCATTTGGAGATTCGTTAACGAAATTCTTGGCAACCCAAAATAAACCAGTGCGACAAAATGTGCAGGTGGACATATTGTGAAAATGATTTGGAAAAAGAATATTTGAAAGAATGCAAATCAAGCTTTTGCGTTGTGCAATCCGAAGACAGATAAAAAAATCAAAATGAGTCATATACAAAAATTCTGCGCTAAACTTTTCTGCGCCGAAACCTGCAGAGCCTTAAGTAAGAATGTTTATGCGACTCTCCTCTAAAACGCTGTCCTACCTGTAAACTCTTTTGTTTGCGTGGCGCGTCCCTGTGAGGAACGTTTGGGTTTGGGTGCTGCTTTAACTAATAAAATCTCCCAGCTCTCCTCAGAAATAAGCATCAGCTCTGCTCCAGTGGCTTTACCTTCCCCAGGTGATCGCGCCACTGAGCCCACAGCCGCTCCATCGCACACGGCTCTACTGCTGCTGCTGCCAACCCTGAGGGTGGCTACCCGTTAGCAGCACACACACACACACACACACACACACACACACACACACACACACACACACACACACACTGAAATGCCTTCTTGCACGTATGCACTCAGGTACACAGAAAGACACACATAAAAATGCTATTGTCCCTCGAGTGTCCCGTCATGTCTCTGCCCTAGCTGCCCACATGCTCTCGTGGGGACACTTCTTCTCTATCCCTCTCTCTCTCTCTCACACACACACACACACACACACACACTCTGTCGCTCTCTCTCTTTCTCTCTGCTGTGTTTTCTTTGTCATGAGTGATCATCTGCAGGTCTCCAAGCGCCCAGGCCCACCTGGTCGAGAACTCGCCCATTAGAAGCCCATATGTGAGAAAGAAGCGGCACATCTACATTTCCACACCAACGCAACACTCCTGCGGGACGGCGCGCGCACACATTTTTCGTACCTTGTGATGCAGCTAATTAATGCCTTGCTACACCTACTGTACATCTAACTCCGCCCCCTACCCTCAGAAACCAATAGGAAGGACTTTTGTCTCATCATTTTTTTTTTTTTCCTTGAAAAAAAAGTTTTCTTATGAAGCCTTGGAAGACAAAACGCAGATATTTCTATTCTTTGTGAGGACGTGTGGTTTCCATTGAGAATGTAAAAAAAAAACATTTTAGTATGTTTATACAAACAAACACACACCTGTTTTTTTGTACCTTGTAAGGACCTGTTAAGGGAGATAATGAATTATTTGCTATACTGATGTCTAACTTCAATCTTAAGCTCAGGGACCGATAGGAAGCCATTTGTCTCCTCTATTTTTATTTCTGTTTTCTTTGAACAATGAATATTTAAATAAATAAATAAGCAGGTTTACTAGTTGGGACTGGGCAATTGTCCTTATAAAACCAACATATTTTTTGAGGACATGCCTTTCCCATTCAGATTATAAAATATTTACCTCCACACACAAACAATAATGTGCCAAATTAGCTTTAATACAACGTGTTTGTTGCACATGTTTGTTGTTGAGTCAGTCATATGGGGAAATAATGACTCATCTAGCATTTGCTATGTCTGGTGATAAGGGAAGACACTTACCTGCTTTTTTGTTTGTAGATCAGAACAAGCACAAATAAAATTGACCAGAATAACTGAACGAGGAAAGGATTCAGGATGCGAAAGATGCTTTATGTAAGTACATTTTGACCTTTGGGAATCACTTCAGGCTCCTGAGCCAATAGGATGCAAAGGGCTGGAAAAGAAATGGCGACTTTAGACCTACCTCTTCCAAAAACACCTATCCTAACATTCCTTTTATTCTCTTTTATCTCACTGTCCAGAAATCCATTATATTAAAAAAAAAAAAGGCAACTGTCTATTCTTGTGTACTTGAGTTTGTATTAACCTTTCTTGAATAAATCTTATCCTTAGATCGAGACTTAAAGCACTTCCTGTACGTCGCCCTGGATAAGGGCGTCTGCTAAATACCGCAAATGTAAATGTAAATGTAAATGGAAGTACTGCCTACAGTTTCTGCACAGGACTTTTGTCTTGCTTTTTTTTTTTTTTTTAAATGTAGTATAGTTTAAGGTTTATTCCATGTTTGTGTGGCAAAATACAGCACCAATATGGTTATGTTAGTGTTATTGTAGGCTTTAGTATATCTTATTTTTTATATTTCCAGATGAAATTCAGTTTTACGTTGATCCTTGCCGGATAAAGATCCAGTTTTTAGGGTTTTTGTGGTAAAATATGTGGTACATTGTTGTGTTTATTTTATTGGTATAGTTATTTTAGAGATTTTTCATGTTAAGATTGTTGTGTGTATATATATGTATATATATATATATATATATATATATATATATATATATATAGACAGACAGACAGACAGACAGAGATATATCTGTGATAATATTCCAGGGAGTTTGTGGTGAATGTTTTTTAAAATAGCTTACAAATTAGACTATTATTAATAGTAGTAATATTTCTGAAAAAATCTTATTCAGGGTTATATTATTAACGTTAGTGGAAGTACAGCAGAATGAGCTGTGGGGGAATTTTGCGGATATTAGTTATACTAGTTCAGCTTTGTGTGGAAGAGAGAGAGAGAGAGAGAGAGGGTAGTTCTGTAGAAAGTTTACTGTAGTATAAAAGGAATAAAACACTTCTTATTTTCTCGAACGCATCGGAAGTTAAGTTTGCGTTGGAAATCTTACTACTACTCACGATTTCTGAAATCGTGTTGGATTTCAGACGTTTCGTGTAGAAATTTGTTTTTGTTTTTTTTTCTGTGGAAATATTCAGTCAATGTTGTTTTTTTGTTGTTTTTTTTTTTTTTTTTTACTCAGCGTTCCTTGTTAGCAATGTTGGCACATCTGAAATGATTACCAATATTGTTGCACCTCACATTCATTTCCATCTCTGCTGTAAGTGACAAGAATCTATAAACGTTAAGGATATTTTTTTTTCCGATTCGATGTGAACGGCCTTCTACGTGGAGTCATTATTACTGACATGCCGCTGCGCACAAAAGGACAATATAGCATCGAGCATACAGATCATTTGCACGGAATAAACATGCCTTTATGCTTTAAAAAAAATAATAATAATAAAGGGAGGGGGACAACAACGACGTTGGGAACGTTATTATAACAACCCTAATAAGCATACTGTGAAAAAAATCAACACTATTAATCTTCTACATAACTCTACATAAATCTCGAAGGGATTTAATATGTGATCTAAAAAAAAAAAAAACAAAACTTCTAACATACACACACAAAAAAAAGCTACCTTCTGAACATTGTCACTGCAGCACATTTAGTTAGCAAAAATATTTTTACAAACAAGATGATATCGCAGCACTCCGTGATATTAATATGATCTGTTCCCTGATCTGTAAAGCACCTGGTTATCTTGCTTGGCGCCGATAAGAAAAAGTGCTGCGGATTTCCAGTTTGTGAGCACATTTGGGCTGAATCTTTCACACGTCACAAATTGCAGATGGGAAGCGGTGATCTTGAACAGCCGATCACCCCAGCGTGACCATCTGACACCTTCCATTTAGGAAAATAATACTTTCTATCTTAGCATACTCTCCCCACTGCAGCCAACCAAAGGCAATATGCTTGGAGGAGTTTCAGCTACTAACTTTCATTCCTTCTACGCTCCTCTTTCTCTCTCTCTCTCTCTCTCTCTCTCTCTCTGTCTCTCTTTCTGCTTTTCCAGGATTTTCATTTTTCGCTTTGGTATTAAAATATCAATGTGGGATTCTATAGGGTTTTCCATGTACTGATAATACCTTAATCAGCTCCATTCGTCCGTCTATCCACATGAACGGTAAAAAAAAAAAACAGACATTCAGTGATATATCAGATGTTATATACAAGAATAATCGTATTCGGTGGCACTCCTCCAAGCAGACAAAATGATTGAGGGAATGAAACAATTCCATAAAACAATCCCGAAAACACTCTCGGTCTCGGCTTGCAGCCCCGGTCTGAGGTTGATGTGGTATGTAGTGAGGTGTTTTGTTGCTTTTATACCACAATTGTAAAAAAAAACCAAACAAACAAAAAAAATATTTTGACTTGTTAAAGAACAATGTACCGTAATTGTAGTCTGTAACTGTCTCGTTTTGTGTTCCTGTGCAATGCGCTCGTATTACACAGGTCTTTTTTTTTTTTTTTTTTTTTCTTTTTTTTTTTTTTTACTATTATTTACGTCTTTGAAAACAGTAACGTAAATAGTAAAATGAAATGAAAAGTTACAAAGGATAAATGTCAGTATATCGCTATTCTCTGTTCTGATTCTCCCGGACGATACACAACATTAACCGGCTTGCCTTTACACATATTGAAGAAAAAAAAAATGCATTTACATTTTGCCATCTTCAGGACAGAAGAGTTTACGTTTTTGTAACTGTGATCATTGATAATCTCGTTTGTTATAGAGAGGTTGTTTGTTCGAAGTTAAAAACGTTAAATTATGTTTTTTTTTTTTTAGTAAAGTGCTGTAGATCACATTTATAGCATTCTATAGCTTCCTTTAATCAGACGGACATTTCATTTATACAATTGAGCAGTTGAACGTTGCTCAGTGTGTTCAATGTGAACAAGCTTGGTGGTGTTGCGATTTGACCTCTGAATCCAACACTTTGCTACCAGATTATAAAGAATAAAACACACGGAATGCTGGGAAAATAATCACCTTTGCACGAAATAAAACATTTCAGATGAAGAGAAAATATCTTTTGCTTTCACACGGCCTGTTTTTAGGCATGTTTCATGCTTAAAATGATTTTTTTTTTACGTCTTCTGGAAAGAACTGATTAAAATTATCCAATAGAACCGATTATTTCAAGCTTGAAATGAGTTCAAATGTCTAGAAATAATCTTATAGTTGGCTTATTGTGGTCTTTTAATAGGAAATATTAAATACAAATGAAAGGTATGAAGATCTAGATGTTATTATCTATTAAGAGCATGACGCGTCGTTCGTTCTTCTTTTTCTCCCCCTCACATATTTGGTGTGAATTAGCCAATGCATTGCTTTTGATTAGGAACCGTTGTGTGGATGATCACTTGCTCGGGGTGGAGTATCAATATTCGACTCCCGATCCTCCGCTCATAAGGATTACATGTGTAACGCCAGCCATAAATAAGAGTTGGGTTTTTAACTGAGGGGAAGAGAGAGTTGTAAATGTTCTCAGTGATTTGCAGTCTCTAAGGGTTTAATTAAGCCCACAGTCTCCGCTTTAACATGATGAGTTTCACTCGACGCCCTGCCGTAACACGGCTCACACCCGGAATGCCCCGCCATCTCGACTCCACGGGCCTCTGGAGAAACGAGACGCTAGACGGAGCTTAAACGCTCGGAGAGACGGCCATCTCAGATGGTCTAACAAGTCAACGGAGAATTGGCTGATAGCATATCAATTTTTGCCCACTGATTCCCACTGGTTATGAGCTATGACTCTATGACGAGAGTGCGGATTTATTAAAAAAAAAGTTTATTTTTTTTAAATAGGTGTTTAGGAAATGAATGGGAATCGCAATCTACTTATAACCAGATTATTTTACTTGCGTCTGGTGTGTGGGTAAACTGGTTGTATTTGCTTTCTATTATTTTGAGACATTTTATTGTAAAGTATGAATCGTGGATTGTTGTAGCTTTTATAGTTAAATAATCGACGACGACCGTTTTAAGAAAGCGGGAATACCGTTACCTTGCTGAAGTTTATTCTTTTTCTCTCTCTTTTTTTTTTTAACTCACCTCAATTTTGTATCGATTATAAAACCAGTCTTTTTGTTTGTTTAGAGATCACCGCAGTGGAACGTCCAGGAAGCAGATTCCATGGTATCACTTAAAACCGACATAAAAACGCAGCAGATTTAGAGAGTTCATGTGGGGACCGTTTTTCTTGTACTTTTAAGTCTAAAATCAGCACAATTCATTCTATATGTAATATGAAAAAAGTCACTGAAGTGTGCTTTGTGTTTGACAGTTAGGTTTGCAGTAAAAGGATCTCCTTAAAAAAAAATCTTTAAAAAAAAAGTGGTGGAGTATTTTGCTACTTTTTATTGTTTAAGAGATACAGACACTTCGATATAGAATCCCAAATATTCATAATGTCTGAAAGCAAAATTACTAAATTAGGGGTATTGCCTTATATGGTGTCCGTCCAGGAATGTTTTATTTCTCTTATACTACAGTAATTTGCCTACAGTACTATTAATCTGTATTACAGTATATATATATATATATATATATATATATATATATATATATATATATATATATATATATATATATGTGTGTGTGTGTGTGTGTGTGTGTGTGTGTGTGTGTGTGTTAAAATGATAATTACTATTGATGAAAAACAAAAACCTCTCATTTTCTTTAAGCCATTAAATTAGTGCAGAGATTTAATTAGACAGGATAGTCAGTCTGCTTCCAAACTCATTATGAATATTTTGGGGTTATATTATTAACGTTAGTGGAAATATAGCAGAATGAGCTGTGGGGGAATTTTGCGGATGTTAGGCTAGTTCAGCTTCGTGTGGGAGAAAGAGTGGGTAGTTCTGTAGAAAGTTTACTGTAGTATAAGAGGAATAAAGCACTTATTATTTTCACACCCTAATTTTCTCGAATGCATTGGAAGTTAAGTTTGATAGCCAGGTCTGCTTTCAAACCTATTTGGAATGAGCTGTGTTTGGTTGATGTTAGTTAGGCTAGTTTAGTTTTGTTTGTGGGACAAGATAGAGTAGATCTGTAGACAGATTACTGTAGTACAAGAGGAATAAAGCACTTCTTGTTTTCACATCCTAAATTTTCTCTAAAGCATTGGAAGTTAAATTTGATAGCCAGGTCTGCTTTCAAACACATTATGAATATTTGGGATTGCATTATAAGTGTTATTGTAAGCATAGTAGAATGAGCTGTGGGGGGGATTTTGCTGATGTTAGTTAGATGCGTTCAGTTTTGTGTGTGGGAGAGAGAGAGAGAGTAGTTCCGTAGACAGGTTACTGTAGTATAAGAGGAATAAAACACTTCTCGTTTTCAGACCCGAATTTTCTCTAATGCATCGAACGTTTCATTTGATAGCCATGTCTGTTTTCAAACTCAATAGGGATGAGCTGTGTTTTGCTGATGTTAGTTAGGCTAGTTAGGTTTTGTGTGTAGGAGAGAGAGAGAGAGAGAGAAAGAGAGAGAGAGAGAGAGAGAGAGAGAGAGAGAGAGAGAGAGAGAGAATAGTTCTGTAGACAGATTACTGTAGTATAAGAGGAATAAAGCACTTCTCGTTTTCACCCCCTACATTTTCTCTAATGCATTGGAAGTTCAATCTGATAGCCAGGTCTGTTTTCAAACACATTATGAATATTTGGTGTATTCCTAACTATGTCTGATCAAAGTTTGCAGGACTTCTGGTATCGGCTTTTGAAGGACTAGCATGAAGAAGAAGACGAAGAGGAGGAAGACAAGGATGAGGTGGTGGGGTGTGTGTGGGGGTGGGGTGGGGGGTGGGGTGGTGGTGTGTGTGGGGGGGTATTTTGGCGATGGAGATTAAGGCAGGGGCTTTTTGTCATTTGTGCGAGACAAGCCATTCATCCATCCCGTTCTCAGCCAACAAAAAAAAAGGCTGCTCCCAGAAATTAGCAGTTTCAGCTCAGCAGCAAAGCCGTCGGGCTGTGAAGGCACAGAGAAATTGACTAATTAGCAATGCGCACTAAAACTTGACGGTTCTCTCCATAACGGCGAGGCAAAAAAAAGGAGGAAAAAAAAAGAAGAGAGCCTCGCTTTTTTCCTCTCTTCTATCTCACTCTTTTTTGTCTTTTCTCCTTTTTTTCCCTCCCCTTTCTTCATAGATGTTTGAAATCGCAGTCATTTACGCTCGACAGTTTTTACAATAGCCTTGAGCCATAATTTTGCCCGTCTCTCTAGCATCCATAGCCCTGCATGGTCTCTCTCCGCCGGCCATGCGCGACCGTTTCTCTCCCCAACCGTGGATTTCCTATTACTCTCGTTACGACTCACTGAGCCCCAGGCCCAAGGATAATGATGTGTTGTTTCTTGGTAGCATAATTTGTCACACGTATATTTCTTCTTCTTCTTCTTCTGCTTCTTCTCTTGCAGAAAGCACGGCTCTCTCTTTTCTCTCTCTCAGCACTCAGCACACTTCTTAGTTTAGTTTTAATTCAGGCGCACGCGTTGGAATAAGAAGACGGGGAAAAGGAAAAGAAAGAAAGAAAGAAAGAAAGACGCGTCTTGCGCACCGGGTCCATAGATTTAAAGAAGGTGAAGAAAAGAAAAGGAAAGAGAAAAAGGGAAAAGGACGAAGAACAAAGACAAAGTGCTGGCTGTAAGGATACACATATCTTAAGGATCTTGGGGGATACTTTGTTTTCTCCGCTTGAACTCAAGGTAAGTTTGGCTCGTCTCCTGAAGCCCGGATACTTAAAAAAAAAAAAAAAAAGATCCTTTACGCACGGAGGTACGAGCGAGGTGGACGGATACCCCGCGATCAGGCTCAAGTTCACCAGAGGGGGTTCGGGTTTATTTCCGTTGGGGAACACGGAGGGGGGGAAAAGGCGCAGCCGCGAATTTATGATGGTCGCCGGAGACTAATTGCTTTTGTATCTCGGATTTCGGGGATGCGCACATAGCTGCTGGAATTAGTAAATCCCCGTGTAGGATACGTGGTGTGTGTGCGTGCGTGTGTGTGCGTGTGTCAGAGAGAGGGTTAGAGAGAGAGAGAGAGAGGGAGAGAGAGAGAGAGAGAGAAACTGTGTGTGAGGCAACGTGATCGGATAGCAAACCCTGAGTCTATACAGTGAGCATGCCGTTTTTGCATTGCTTTGCTTTGCCTTGCCTTATGGGCACCGAGCGGTGCGGGTTGGTTTCTGCGCCCCAGCACGCAGACTCTGTCATTCGGGCCAGATAGGCTTTAGTACGCATTTAGAAAGCAGCAGTGGCAAGGGGTGGGGTGGTGGTGGTGGGGGGTGGAGGAAAGTCCAAGGGTTTGCTCTTTGAAGCTAGATAAATGGCTCCGGTATTGTTTGCTTGTAGGAGGTGCGAGCGGCTCCCAAGTCATGTCCAGATCGGGCGACCGGACGTCTACGTTTGACCCGACACACAGCGACACGCTGCTGCACGGGCTCAACCTGCTGTGGAGGAAGCAGCTCTTCTGCGACGTGACCCTCACTGCTCAGGGACAGCAGTTCCACTGCCACAAAGCCGTGCTCGCGTCCTGCTCGCAGTACTTCAGGTCCTTATTCTCGGCGTCGCACGCACTCAACAATGAGCCGCACGCCGGCAAGGACCAAAGCGCCGGCGGCACCCCGTCGTCGTCCCCGGACGAGAAGCTCCTGGCCAGCCCGCGCTCCATCGGCAACCTGGTGCTGCAGGGCTGCTCGTCCATCGGACTGCGCCTGGTCCTCGAGTACCTGTACACGGCCAACGTGACGCTCTCGCTGGACACGGTCGAGGAGGTGCTGTCGGTCAGCAAGATCCTCAACATCCCGCAGGTCACCAAGCTGAGCGTGCAGTTCCTCAACGACCAGATCTCGGTGCAGAACTACAAGCAGATCTGCAAGATCGCCGCGCTGCACGGCCTGGACGAGACCAAGAAGCTGGCCAACAAGTATCTGGTCGAGGACGTGCTGCTCCTCAACTTCGAGGAGATGTGCGCCATGCTCGACGCGCTGCCGCCGCCCGTCGAGTCCGAGCTCGCCCTGTTCCAGATGTCCGTGCTGTGGCTGGAGCACGACCGCGAGACCAGGATGCACTACGCGCCCGACCTGATGAAGCGCCTCCGCTTCGCCCTCATCCCGGCCCCGGAGCTCGTTGAGAGGGTGCAGTCTGTAGACTTCATGAGGAGCGACCCCGTGTGCCAGAAGCTCCTGCTCGACGCCATGAATTACCACCTGATGCCATTCAGACAGCACTGCAGACAGACACAAGCCAGCAGGTACCTGTATGCTTCCATCATCAGGATGTATATGGTAACATACTGTCCGTCACATGCTAGTCATAACAAATATGGCCCGTAAACACACGACCCATAAACAAACTACCCATTAATATTCATCCTATAAAAATGCTACCAATAACAAACTGACCATAGCATACAATAAAATGCTGCCTATAATAACTTTAACCCGCTCCATATAATAATAGTGGACGTTGCAATACTACCCGGAACAGTCTCTTCCCCTAGTTTTGATTCAAGGCAGTCTTATAATGTAATATTTGCTTGTGTCATTATTACACACAACGAGATCCTTTTAGCATAGTGAGATGATGCAGAGATAGTGTAGCCATGGCCTTTTTTCCTTTTCATTTGCTGTAATTGTCCATAAAATAAAGTTCATAAGGAATTTGCATTAAACAAAATGCAAATTCTTGATTTTAAATATGAGTGAATTTTCATTTTTTGCTTTATTTTTCTGCACCGAAATTCGAATCTTTTCATTTCTGACCTTCCCGGTGACGGCACCAATGACAGCTAATAATATCCATAAGAACTCAGTAATAAATGCACTCTTGTTGACCGTCACCAGCTGTGTACACTCTATAGATAAGTCATGACTGAACTAAGTTTAATGGGAAACCCGGAAGGCCAATGTTCTTCAATCCATCGCCTGCATGTCTGTACCTCTGTTTTGGATGCAAAGTTCTAGCTCAGGCCTCGACTCGAGGTCATTCCCTTTAACAGGAAAAACAGAAAACATCCTAAACTTTATCAGGCCTGAATGTGCCTGACAATAATAGCTTTTTAATTTTTTTTTAATTGTCATAAATCTCATTTATGGCCATATCTCATATTACATACATGTTCATTTGGAATATTTTGTATTATTATGGCTACAGTTTTGCTCACAGGTAGCCATATGTATCATATGACACACCTGTTATGCAACAGTTGTAGGCCATCACTATAAATATACGTATTTATTTTGTTAGTTATTCTTAATTTTATCTTAATTTAGTATCTTAGCTTTCTAACATCAACTTCTTTATAAAATATGTAAATCAAATTAAAATGAAAGAATTCAAATTTTCATTAGCATGAAACACATCACTGTGTATTAAACTTTGTGTAAGACATTTTTAATGTGATTTTAATGTGTACAAAAAAGTAAAAAAAAAAAAGGTTTTGATTCACACACAGAAGCTCAATTCGATTGCCCCCCCCCCCTCTTCTTTTTCTCCTGATATTCCAGAATCCGTTCCAACAAAAGGATGCTGCTGCTGGTTGGAGGGCTGCCTCCAGGACCCGACCGCCTCCCCAGCAATCTAGTTCAATATTATGATGACGAAAAGAAGACATGGAAGATCCTTACAAGTGAGTGGCACCAATCTCCACCCTGTAAACTTTTTTCTTCGCAGAATGATCTCGTAGTCTCGCTTCCGGAACTCGTCCTATGGTAAAATAGAAACTTCAAACTCCTTAGACGCTTGAGGTAATGATGTATCACTATCACTTTTAATGTAACTTATTAATCAGAGCGTGACTCATCTTCACACCATTGTGGAGCTCCGGCGTCCCTTTTTTCTCTCTCTCTCTCTCTCTCTCTCTTAGTTTTTCTCCTTTTTTATTTTCCGATGCAAGGGTCTGTTAGCAAGATGAATTTAAGCTTGAAGATTTAGTGAGGATTTATCAACACACACACACACACACACACACACACACACACACACACACACACACACACACACACACACACACACACACAGAGACTTCATTTGATCGAAAGAATGACAGTAAAACCATTGCATTGTATTTTTCATGATGTTTTAGTGACTATAATGTGGCCGTGATCATTATGTTGATGATATCTGATGATCACATCGAACATCACCCCCTGTAGTGTTTTATTCCTCTTAAATGATCATTTCCCCAAGAGTACATATTTTTAGTCATTAAATACTGACCTGTTACTTTTTTTTTTTTTAGTTTGGCTATAGTGAATATTATTCATTCTTCGCTATTTATCTGTCCCTTGTTCTCTTATATTATAGCAGATATAAACACTCATCACTGATTTTTTTTCACTCAATTTGCCATAAATGAATAAATGAATACACTGTACTTACACTAAAGGCTCCGTTCATAAATCCGTAATAAAAAAATAAAGCAGCTCATTTCGCAGTGCCTTGTAAGGCGAATGGAAAGAAATAAGAAACATCGACATTTATCAAATAGAATCATTGTTGTTTCTTTAGCATTGATAACATGAAATATTAATACAGGAGTTCATTGTTAAGTGATTGTTGATTAACGTGGTGTAAGGGGAATAAAACACTTCAGAATGAGAGGCGTGAAAATAAACGTTGTAGTTGTAAAAGTAACCCCACTTAGCTGTCATTAATTGTTTTCCTGTGACGGCACGCCGCAAGTGTTTCAGTTCTAACGTAGCTACCATTTAGTTTAATGTACTATTTGTCACCTCAAGGCAGATAAACATGAAGAAGAAAAAAAAAAACATTTTGTTGACAAATACACATTAAAAACAGCTTTCATTTTGGTATGGAATTACGTACACGTATATAACATATTCACTTTACATGGGCAAACACTTAGAGGATCATTGTTTTCTCATTGAGCTTGGCCCGTGGCTGTTCAGGATGTCCAAATTGCAAACAAATCCTTAAAACATGACCTTCTGGATAATGATGATGGTGGTCGGTGTGTAAATTGAGGTAAATGTCACGATTGAACGGAAGGTGTTGACTTATTCGCTATAACAGCAGCACAGACGTGTTCATTCGAATACGCTATTATTTCTATAGGAAGAGTTTGTATATCTGGACATACATAAAAGTATTACCACAGAAAGTGGCTGTTAAACTTTTTTCCGCGGAAGGATTCTCGCGTGTCAGCACTTTGAAGCAAGTGAGCAAGTTTTCCGGCATCTTCAGGACCGAGGAGTTTTACGCCTCGTGGTTTCTCATTAACCTGACACGCTTGTTTTATTACCTTCGAAAAAACAAAACAAAAACAGTGAAAACGTTTGACCCTTCGGAACGTTGCATAGAAAGTCTAGACTAGCAAAGTAGCTAACTAAAAACAAAACAATGAAATTCCAATTTCATATTGTCACATACACGTAAACAAACAGATTGCGTACCACATGCAGTGGAATGTTTTTAGAGGACATGCAAACATGAAA
This sequence comes from Kryptopterus vitreolus, assembly GCA_030449085.1. Lineage (NCBI taxonomy): Eukaryota > Metazoa > Chordata > Actinopteri > Siluriformes > Siluridae > Kryptopterus > Kryptopterus vitreolus. Next base: position 13,240,717 of record JACRUU010000002.1, on the reverse strand, counting down.
AATAAACGTAGACATGAAAAGGAAAGAAAATTATACGGAAAGTAGTTTGAACAAATAATAAGACAAATTCACGTTAAATCAAACACTGCTAGTGGACTAGCTGTTTAGCTAGCTAGCCGCCATACAAAGATTATGATTAAGCAAACTTAGTAACATAGTTTACGTCTTGCTTACTTGCAAACTTAATAAACATAATAACAAGTGATCTAGTTGCAAAGACAAGAACAGAAACACGAAAAATGGCAAGCTATTAAAACAAGACCAATCCAGAACTATTTTGTTAGCTACTTTTGTTGTTTGTAAAGCTAGCTGCCTTAAAAGAATGTGACAGTCATGGATAGCAAGCTAGTTGCCTTAAAATCATCATGTAGCGAATAGAAAATATGTGAGAACAAACAACATGTAGAAAGAAATTGGAGTTTTTTCTTTATTGTTTTAGTCACCACTGTATTTTGATGTGTAACATTTCTGTTGAGGTTTTTACTGTATTTAATGTAAGTAATTATTTGTTTAATATAGTAAGAACTTCTACTTCACAGCTAAACAATTCCAAACGAAGGAATGTAAAATACAACAAGGTTAAGATTTCATCCTGGGTTTGCACTGATCCACCACCCGAGCAAGTACTCGCACTTGTTTTTCTGTTTGAACTATGCAAGACACACTCGTGTTGTGATGCTGTTTGTGTCAGGCATGAAGGCATCTATGTCTTCTCTTCCATTCACAGAAAGGAGTGAGTGCCATCTAGTGTACTCAATCCGCTATCTCCTCCAGTGTGGGCTGAACATGTGTCGGGGAACACTTAAATAATTATCACTTATAGCCAATGATTGGTGAATGTGACAGGCCTAATAAATGAACTATGAAAAAATGTGTAGGTTTATGAATATTATAATTTCAGTGTAAAAAAAAAAAATGATTTTTTCACAGGAGTGAAGCAGTAAGTGAGGTCGAACAAGTGAAGTAGAACGGTCTCCACCCCTCATTTTTACCCACGTACACTTGGCCACGCCCTTCCCCTCCATTGCTAGCAGGGCTCACCTTAAGATCCCCTGGTATTCGCATTATGACGTGGGTTTTCAGCCTGTTAAAGCTCGTAATCTGACCCAGGAAATAAATTGTATGATCTGTGTTATACATTAAAATTGCCTTGTGGACCATAATTAAAAAAAAAAAAGTGCTAGTCACCGTTTGTCCACTAGGGGTAAAATAGAGCAATAACCTCGGCACCATTACCTCGGCTACTTAGAACGTGTTAATGATGCCTCGTTCTTCGTTAATAACCAGTTTTAACCCAAAATATCTGGGTTTCTTTAAAATATCTGACATGATCCTGTTCTATGAATATTTCAGCTTTTTCTATACTATAAAAAAGGATAATCTAATTGCAATCATTGTTTTATGATTATACCGTTAAAGGTGTTTAACTGTTAGAGACCACTTAAGAAGTGCTCTTATTTTGTAACCATAGTATAAAGAATCATTGTGCATATAATATATGTGGACATTTAGAGCTGAATCTAATTTACTCACCAACTTATTTTGCGATCATGCAATAAAAAAAAAAAATCCATATGTTTGTTATAGCTCTCTAAATATTTTCTCTCTATTTGAATGTTGTGCATTTTATTCAATGTAATATGAGGTACACAAGTCTTTGTACAAATAAGAAAAATGAATAATTTATCGACTAACAAAAATATAAATTATTGTATGCATAGGTATTTTAATCGAATACATTCTCGCTAGAATTACTTTGACAAAGCTTTCTCTTTCTCTTATATACACTGTACAAGATCTCACTTCTATTTTTTCCCCCTCTTTCCTTGGATGATCCTTTTATTAACTGCCTTATCCTTCTGTTCCTGCAGTCACCTCGCTCAGATAAAGTTGTATTGTCATGGCAGGCAGAACTTTGTGGAATTGGTCAATGGAAGCAGTACGATTCAAGGCTGTCTAATTTGCTGTCGTCAGCGATCCATCAGGCAGCGACGAGGTGACAGTGGAGATGAATGATAGAGACAGACAGGTGGCTCTTAACGTACGACTGATTTATGCAGCAGTGGCACGGGCCAGAGATTTATTGAGCGAACATGATCGTGTTCATTACGACTGCCACCTTCCAGACCATTCCTCAGTCGTCCAGCAGGGGGGGGGTCAGTCTCGACTGAGGCACATCGACTTTTAGAGGCAGATGAATGATTTCGTTTGTTTTTCCAGGCTGATTTGTGCTTTTAGATGTCGCATGGGTCCGCTTTTTAAAGTCTTGACGCTCCCAGTACACACAGTTGGTTGTTCTTGATCTGTTTCCGAGATAAACACTATTCCTGTTTTCCTGTAATAGGTAATCCAATTATAGCTGTGCAACCTATATATCGCTATAACATTTACTTTCCTTTATTTATTTTCTATGGCGCTTTTCACGATTTACAGCTTTACACAATGTACAGCAATAAACAACATACATTTGAATATAGATGGTTTGTGTGTGTTTATTTTTAATGTAATACTGTAGATTCCTCGGGAATAAAATGTTTTTCGGTTCAACTGCAACCTGTACAGGTTTACATATTACATATTAGACATTGCACATTAATGTACATATGTTATAATTGTTATTATTTGTCCTGTCAGACCTTGGACTCACACAATCTGTGTATGGTTTTGTTTTACAGTAATGCCTTATAACAGCGCCCATCATTGTGTAGTAGAAGTGGAGAACTTTCTTCTGCTGCTAGGCGGAGAGGACCAGTGGAACCCTAAATGGTAATGGTAGCAAAAAAATAAAAATAAAATATAAATATATATATATATATATATATATATATATATATATATATATATATTTAATATAAAATTTCAAATAAATTTTTGTAACAAACAACATAAACGAGTCCCGATTCCTCGGCAGGAAAACACAGCACTAATTTCGTAAGCCGATATGACCCAAGATTTAACAGCTGGATCCAGCTGCCTCCAATGCAGGAGAGGTACGATTTACAAAATAAGGATGGAAGGTTCCATTTTTGTTTGTTTGTTTGTTTGTATTCACTCGTGACCACTATTCACTCATGTCTGTTCTCCAGGAGGGCCAGTTTCTTCGCGTGCTCTCTTGAAAAGCACCTTTACGTCATCGGAGGAAGGAACGAGACTGGATACCTGTCCAGCGTTGAGGCGTACAACCTGGAGACTAACGAATGGAACTACGTTTCGTCTCTTCCCCAACCTCTCGCTGCACATGCCGGGGCGGTTCATAACGGGAAAATCTACATCTCAGGTGAGTTCCCAAAAAATGACCTCCTTGTGGATGTGTAACTAAAGTAGTGAAATGAAAGTGTATTTAAATCGCTTTATTGCAAACCCAATGGTTAAAAATGGTTTAAATGAAAATGGTTTCAATTAGAATAGAATAAAATCTAATTATTTTTTGGAACAAACATCAGTGTGTATAAAGGAGTCCCCATTCCATTTCAGGAAAACAAGTACTAATTTTGTAAGCCGTCTATTAATTAATAGCAGTATATTAATGTTCTTGCAGAGCAGCTCCATGCTGTGAGTATATATATATATATATATATATATATATAATATATATATATATATATATATATATATATATATATATATATATATATATATATATATAATATAAATAAATATTATATTAAGTTATTGGTATATTAAATATCAATATTCATCTATCTATCTATCCATCTATCTACACACATGTGTGTAGATATATATATATATATATATATTAAACACTAAACACAAATATTTAGAATACATTTGTTATGAATATCGCTTGTATGACTATGTCTTATACAGGTGGAGTCCATAATGGCGAGTATGTGTCCTGGCTGTACTGCTACGACCCGGTGATGGACGTGTGGGCCAGGAAACAGGACATGAACACGAAACGCGCTATCCACGCACTTGCCGTCATGAACGACCGCCTCTACGCCATTGGTGGAAATCATTTGAAAGGTACGATTTTATATATGCAGTGCATTGTACAGGACAAATAACAGCCAGGAACAAGTAGGTCACTTCAGGATTTGCTCTTAACAAGAAAATAATCCATATTTATCCTGAAGTGATTTATTCGACTTTATACCACATACACATATTTTATTCATTAAGAAATGACATAACAATTCTGATCCCTTTATGATTACATTCAAAACAGTGGAGTCAATAGTCAGTCTGTGTTACAATCTGTGCCTGTAAAAATGATTAAATAGAAGAAGTGCATTAATATAAGCCTATGTTTTAGAAAGTGAACTAACACTAACACAAAACTATGGGTTATATAATATGATTGTAGGTAACATACAACAGAGGTTTGTTTATTTCTCGTGCTAATCAGATTCAGAATTTAGTATAATGAAAAGCCCAATTTTTCTTTTTTTTAAACAAAAGTTTGAAAAATATTTCAGATTTGGACGTAAAGAGCGATTGCATTCTCTATTTGCTGTTTACAGTTTCAAACAGTGATCATCTTGATGGCTTTTAATTAACAGTCTTCCATCCTGATGCATTTCAGTCCACTGATTGATAAACATTTGTGTGTTTGTGTGTTTTCTCCCCCCCTAGGATTCTCTCATCTGGATGTGATGTTGGTGGAATGTTATGACCCAAAAGGAGATCAGTGGAACATCCTGCAGACGCCCATCCTGGAGGGCCGCAGTGGTCCCGGCTGTGCTGTCCTGGACGACAGCATTTACCTGGTTGGAGGCTACAGCTGGAGCATGGTAACGACTTCTAACATTTGGCACAATGATACTGTAAATTCTTACCAGCGGAGGTGTTGATTACATTGATTTAAAGGTGTTGATGCAGTTTAATATGCAAAATGGGGAAGGGGGGGCATGAAAGGTTCAATTATTACAAGCAGGAGATGAATCTGAGGAAAAGACACACAGAGGAGAGGGGACACAGGTGGCAGTAATATTAAAAAAACAAACAAAACCCCAGACAAGAAAAGGCGGAGGGGAATAGTGGCCTCTAGTGGCCATCATACAACACAAGTGAAAATCGTTAACTTTATTTACATTCATTCATTCATTCATTTTCTACCGCTTTATCCGATCTTCCCTCGGGTCACGGGGAGCCTGTGCCTATCTCAGGCGTCTATCGGGGATGGGCATTAAGGCAGGATACACCCTGGATGGAATGCCCACCCCATCAGGGATGGAATGCCAACCCATTCGCAGGGCACACACACACACACATTAACACACACATTCATACACTAGGGACAATTTTCCAAGGTGCCAATCAACCTACCGTGCATGTTTTTGGACCAGGAGGAAACCGGAGAACCCGGAGAAAAACCCCCTGAGGCACGGGGAGAACATGCAAACTCCACACACACATGGCCGAGACGGGACTCGAACCCGGATCCTGGTGGTGTGAAGCGAACGTGCTAACCATTAAGCCACCGTGCCAACTTTATTTACATTCTAATTAAAACCTTTGCAACTATAAATGGATAAAAAACCTACATTGTGTAATTAATAATAAAACAAAAAGTGGGTCCCCTGGACAGTTAAAAACAAAATATATATATATATATATATATATATATATATATATATATATATATAAAATTAGAAACTACACATTTTATTTATTTCTTTTATCTCTCTGATTGGTTCTCATGCATCATTCTGTCTTGAAGTGTACGTGAAGTAAAACCTCGATGCTGTTAACATGTTTTTTATGGATCGCATAAAATTACGATATTAGAAAATAGGAAATTAATAAACCTCACAACCCCCCCCCCCCATACACACACAAACAAACACACAGTTTAAGAAGTCGCTGTGATATAAGAGGAATAAAACATGTCAGGATGTCCTAGGGTTTTTTTGTGTGTGTGTGTGTGTGTGTGTGTGTATGTGTGTGCAAATAGTTTTTGATCGCTGTTCTATAACCACATTCCTCCAAGTGTATTTTTTTTAATTAATGCTGCAAATATTTATTGACGTGTCGTATTGTGTTCTTTCTGATTAATTTTTGCTTAAATCTCAGGGAGCCTACAAGTCATCCACCATCTGCTACAGCCCGGAGAAGGGAACATGGACCGAATTAGAAGGCGAAGTAGCAGAACCTTTAGCTGGACCAGCATGTGCCACTGTCATACTCCCAGCTTGCCTGCCGTTTAACAAATGACAGATAATTGTGTGAAAAAAAAGCCCTTAGGATGGACAGAAAGGCCATCATTAAAAAAAAAAATGCAGACTGTCTAGGCAGACCGATTGCATAGGAGGTGTATAAATTATTTTTTTACACGTCTGACGAGAGCACTTTCTTTCTTCCTTTCTTTCTTTAATACTTAAAAAAAAAAATCATTTTTATGTGTGTTGACATTCAAACCTTTCGGTCACCTTTCCCCTTTTTTCCGGCTTTACTCGATATCGCACGCATTAACCGATATAGCTTCCATTTGTACTTTGTATTTTGTGATGGGGGAA
>JACRUU010000002.1:13146738-13229238 GCA_030449085.1 Kryptopterus vitreolus | reverse complement strand
GGTGCTAATATTTACCTGTATTCAGCAAGATGGTTATATTCCTTCAAACCTGTGATTGTTTTTTTTTTTTTTCATCGTTTTCCTTTAGCTGAAGAGTTTGGAGCAGTACATCAGCAATATCCTCTACATTGGCTGGAGGAAATGTCTCACACAGAGCCTTCATCAAGATTACTTTAGCGGACGGGTCTTCTACACGCTCAACGTGTTTCACAATGCCATCGATAACCCGTAACGTTTCTTTAATGTATTTACTGTTTAACTATCAGTTTGTAGTTATAAAAACATTGATTTGTAGTTTATTAACCAACAAACGTGACTAAAAATATCTTCTTCCGACATTTTACTTTTACTTTACTTTCTACTACTTCCTATTTCATTTCGGCTCGTTTTTATTCCGGCTTGTCATCGTTTTAAAAAAAACATACCTATACAATTAAACGTCTACATCCGGATCAATGAATGTGGTTGGATGAGATATAACGACATTTTACTTTTACTTTACTTTCTACTACTTCCTATTTCATTTCGGCTCGTTTTTATTCCGGCTTGTCATCGTTTTAAAAAAAACATACCATGATTGTTTATATTCGGTATACAGATAAACGTCTACATCCGGATAGAATGAATGTGGTTGGATGAGATATAAACATATACCATTCTACCACCTGTTGACCAAGGCCCTTAACCCTCAATATATATATATATATATATATATATATATATATATATATATATATATATAATGTCAACTGCACAGCTAAAAGCGTTTTTTTTTTTTTTTGCATTGACATTCAGCGGGTGTGTGTGTTTGTCGTACAGAGACCAGAGGATGACTCAGGACGCAGAGAGGTTGTGTATGCAGTTGAGCAGCATGGCGAGCCGACTGGTCATTTCCCCATTCACCATCTCCTACTATTCGTACCAGTGCTTTATAATGTAAGCATTGCTCGTCCATGGAAGTGACGTTTATCCGCACGCGCCACGTTATCTGTGCACCATGGCTGTTCTATTTATGTATTTATTTTATTTGTTTTGCAGCACTGGATGGATTGGATTCGTCAGCATCCTCGGCTTCTTCCTGGTCGGCACCGTTGTCAACAAGCTCTTGATTGGCCCGATCGTGTCCACGTTGGTCGAGCAGGAAAAGCTAGAAGGAGACTTCAGGTAACTGTGTAGTTAATCTTAGAGAATTCCCATCGTCACAGCCATTCAGAGCGACTACTGTTGGTAATAACAACAGAAATGTGTTTTTGTTTGTGTGGAGATTCAAGCACATGCAGATCAGAGTCAATGCGGAATCGGCAGCTTTCTACAGGTCAGTTTATTCTGCATCAAGAGTTACGGGGTCTTGTGCGTTTCCTCCAGTTAACTAATAACGTCTCTTAAACATCGCTTTCTGCTGCTTTTGTGTTCAGAGCCGAAAAGGTGGAACAGATGCGGACGGAGAACAGATTTCAGAGTCTCTTAGACACACAGAGGAAGCTGATAAACCGGGAGCTCCTCCTCTATAGTGAGTCTTTTTTAAGTCCATATTTGGATATGTATATTCATAAAGGAACGTCACTGATTTGATTGCCATAAACAAATTGTGGGAGGTGTTAGCCCAGTGATTAAGATGTTGGCCTCTGGACCGGAAGATCATGGGTTCAAACCCCACGACCCTCAATTGCTCGGGATAAGATCGTCCGCCATACAATGTAAATAATGTGACCCTTTAGAATTGTGAGAACCGCCATGCTTGTATGTTTTTGTTCCTATTGCGTTCTATTTTGTGATTTCTAGTCGGAGTAAACACCTTCGACTACATGGGAAGCATCCTCAGCTACATTATCATCGCCATACCAATCTTTGCGGGCGCGTACGACGGTTTGTCCCCCGGGGAAATCACCTCTCTCGTCAGCAAGGTCTCTCTCTTTAGTGTATAATGAAAGCGATACTTTCATAAAAAAAAAAAAAAATGTGTAATTGTTTTAACAAAGTTCATTTTTCTCTGGAATATTTCCTCCCCCTCAGAATTCCTTTGTGTGTATATACCTGATTAATTGTTTCACGCAACTCATAGATCTTTCCACGACCGTCTCTGATGTTGCAGGTTACACACACAGGTAGGTCAAAATAACAGACACATTTAATTGATTGTACTAAGTACATGGTTTTGTGTGTTAGGCCACCAGGCAAAAGATTTAGGCTACACATTTCCCATGTAATGGTTTTTCTTCATTTTCACTCCTATTTACATTGTAGATACTCACTGAAGGCTGAGACACAGTGGTTTAGTGGTTAGCATGTTCGCTTCACACCTGCAGGGTTGTGGATTCGATTCCTGCCTCCGCCATGTGTATGGAGTTTGCATGTTCATGTTCTCCCCGTGTGCTGTGTGTGCTGTGCAATGGGTTGGCATTCCATACAGGGTGTATTCTACCTTGATGCCCATAGGCACCTGAGATAGGAACAGGCTCCCCGCAACCTGAGGAACGATTGGTAGAAGATGAATGAATGAATTCAACACTGAAGGCATCAAACTATGAATGAACACACATGGAATTATGTAGTAAACAGTAAACAGGAGTGCTGCGCCACAGGGCCTGGCCTCCACAGTCACATAAACCTAAACCCAAACGAGATGGTTTGGGATGAGTTGGAGAGATGCAGAGGGAAGAGAAAAGGGCTTCAAGACTGTTGGAAAACCGTTTCAGGTGACGGACCTCATGAAGATCCTCGAAAGTGAGCAAAGAAACATATTTTGGGTCATTTCACACTTATTTGATGTGTGTTCATTCATAGTTCAGTGAGAATCTACAATGTAAATAATCCTGAAAATAAAGAAAAAACATTAAATGAGATGTCGTCCAAACTTTTGTGTACTTACAAAAACTTACTTACAAAGAATATGTTTACTCACTGATATTTTTGCTACGGCCGCCTCGGGTCTTTCAAATGACAGCTGTTTTGGCTTCTGCACAGAATCGGAGAACTGCAGGAAGTGATGAAGGACATCGGGAGGAAGCAGCGCGATCAGGACAGCGTTTCCGAAGGGAGGAGTAACTTTGGCAGGTATTAAATGAGCTGCTGTTTGACAGCTGTGCATCCAGTGGATTGGAACTGCAGATAAGCTTTTCTGTGCAGCAGTGATGGGGAAATCTCCAACTCGTCCGGCGATCCAGTTGTGGTACTGGACAAGCTGTCCTTTACGTCGCCGATCTCCGAGGAGCTGCTGGTGAAGGAGCTGAGTCTCAGGCTGTATGAAGGTGTCCACTTGCTGGTGGTAGGAAACACGGGCACTGGGAAAACATCTCTCCTCAGAGTCCTCAATCTTCTTTGGGAACCTTCTAGTGGTGAGGAAGGAAAAAAGGTCTCCTCTTTTTGGTTCAAACGTAATGAGTTTTTCAATTGGTGCTGTAATGATTCCTCGATTGAAAAAGATTCGTTTAGTCAGTTTAAATGAGCACGGAGCACTGCGTTTCTTGCAAACCATTATTACTGATGCGTCACCCGCTAAACTGGGAGTGCTGGACAGGTAAGAGAGGAGGCTGCAGAATGGAAAATGGAAAACAGTATAGAATAGCTGGAGTCCAAGCGCAGGGTTAGTCATATTATGGCATCCCTGGAGCACCATTGGGTCCTTTGGATCCCTGGAGGGTTAAGGGCTTTCTCCATGGACCCAAGGTTGGCGATACTGGGGTTTGAACCCCCGACCTTCCAGATCAATAGCCCAGCGCCTAAGACCAGTGAGCATTCATTCATTCATTCATCAGCTACCGTTTTATTCGAAATCTCTCTCGGGTCATGGGGAACCTCTGCATATCTCAGGCGTCTTCGGGCATCAAAGCAGGACACACACCGTGTATGGAATGCCAACCCATCGAATTATTATTTACTGTAATAATGAGGTATATTTTTATATTAAAAAATGTAGTAACGAGATCATTTCTTTCCCATGTATATCAGGTTCTGTTCAGATGAACGCATGTTTCGGGCCGAGGGGAATCATGTACTTACCTCAGAAACCCTTCCTGACTGACGGCACCCTTCGAGAACAGGTGAGATCCTAAAAGTTACGCCCGTGTGCGGGTTTGTCTTTTAGGGGGAAAAAAAACGGATTCGCAATAACGACACTAACGCTGTTCCTTTTCTCATTGACTTTCTTTTCTTTCTGTTTTGTTTGAAGGTGATCTTCCCATTGAACAACATCTATCCTGTCATGGGTACATAAACAATATATTGAAACTTATAGTGCAGTTGTTGTTTTCCTGTGTTAATCGAACGAGTAACTTTTCTACAGGTCCAGCTGATGATGAGAGAATTTTACGATACCTGGAACTGGCCGGGATGGTAAGTGTTGCAAAAGTTTTGATACAGTTTCTGTTTTCTATTTACTCGGTTTGTCTTCATTGTTTTTTTGTACTGCAGTCGAGTCTTGTGAAAAGGACCGGAGGTCTAGACGAGAGAGTGGACTGGAACTGGTAAAGTGCAACTGAAAAATAAACATTGAAATAATACCCCAATAAATAACAAGCCCTGGTAGTTTAAAAAAAAAAAAAAAAGAACCTTCTTTACTTTGCAAATTCCAGGTATGACGTTTTATCTCCGGGAGAGACACAGAGACTGTGCTTTGCCAGGCTTTTCTACCTTCAGCCTAAATACGCAGGTGGCCCTTCATCAGACATTGATTTATCTCACTGCTCAGACTTTGAAAGGTGTACCGTAGCGTTTATCGCTCGTTTTTGGTTTTCAGTGCTGGATGAAGCCACCAGTGCTCTGACGGAAGAAGCTGAGGAACAGATGTACGGAGTTTGTAAACAGCTGGGTATGACTCTGATTAGTCTGGGTCACCGCAACAGCCTCAAACAGGTAACCAGCATTCGCTACATCAGTTTATAATGTGAACGTTTAAATTTTTTTGAGCTATATAAGTAGGTATACATAATAAATAAATAAATTAAACGCTCAGCACTATTAGGACAAAAGTGAAATGTTACCCTACTCACGGGGGGTAGTAGTAGTAGTAGTAGTAGTAGTAGTAGTAGTAGTAGTAGTAGTAGTAGTTAGGCCTCTGGACCGGAAGATCACGGGTTCAAACCCCACCACCATCAAGCTGCCACTAGTGGACCCTTGAGCAAGGCCCTTACCCCCAATTGCTCAGTTGTAAGTCTCTCTGGATAAGGGCATCTGCCAAATTCTGTAAATAAATGAACAGACACAAGCAGATATTTTACCTGTACCTTTACCTTACCTGCAAATTTGATGACTGATTTTCTTTATTTTTTTTACTGAGGGTCGTTTCGGAGGAAGAATATTAGCAGTTTCTGCTCACATGCTCAACTCATACAGCGTGTGTGTGTTTGTGTGTCTTTTTTATAAATAGTATCATGACATCATGCTGAAGCTGTGTGGAGGCGGTCAGTGGGAAACCATTCACTTGGAAAAGTGACCTTCGCAAAGACAATAATCGATTCTCCCGCCATTTTGGGAGCGGAAGCTGTTTTCACAGCGTATGTGTGCGTATAATTTTCACGGACATTTTAATGCGTAGAACTGTAACATATTTATCTCAGAGAATAAGAAATCAGGCTTCCGTCAGAAAGTCAAATCCCAGCATTGCCATTTTGCCACTTGGGAAAAAGCCCTTTAACCCTCAAGTGCTCAGTTGTGTAAATGTGATCTTTTTTTTCCCCACTTCTTATCTAAAATGTGGACATCTTTCACCTTAATAACAGTATACACTATATTGAGGCCATGGTTGAACTAGGATCTTTCTTCAGAACCAAATTTCCTTAAAACAGTGAACATGATGCACAACAGATAATCGATTATGGTTATATACAAGAATATATCCCATGTATTTTACTGTACTTCCGAGGTAACATGTAATATAAGGAAAGGAATAAAAAAAGTCTTTAATTCTTCTTTAAAACAACCTGTTTTGTGTATTTTTGACACAATTATGTGTACATTCATGCGAAAACACTTTGTCTACCACAGTGTAAACAATGCAAAAAGTACACTAGTAATTAAATATGCGAAATTGTGTATTAAAATGTGACCATTCAGACTGTTAAAAAAGAAATGCCTGAGAGTGTTGCAGTAGCTCAAGTTAAATCTGTGCTGAACTGATGAGCATAAAAAAAATACATCCCTGTAAGGCGGGTACCTGATAACAGACAAGAATAGGTATGCGAAGCTAGAGTGGGGTCATCTGAAGATGTTGATATTGCTTGTTGAATCTTCTTTTTCCAGCACTGGGTTTTTGGATCTTCATGTTGGTGGGGGTAGTGTAATGGTACGAGGAATGTTTTCTGAACAGTCGTTTTGCCACTTAATACCAGATACATAGTTTTCTGGTTGTATTTGCTTACTTTAATTATACCTTCCTGAGAATAATACTTTATAATACTTCCTGAGAGCAATAAAACATCTTGTTTTTATGGACTACAGGGTTTTAGTGTGGTGGTGTAAGTGTGTACTGATATAAAACTGGCAAATTAATGTTATTTGTAATGTTGGGGGCACAGATTGTTCATGCCATGCGTGAGCCGCTAGGCATGCTAGGTGTGTGTGTATGTGTGCGGTCTGTTAGCCTGTTATTTGTGACACGTTGACCACGTTACACACGTGATAAATCATTTGTCCTGGTTATCACCAATGCCGTTTACACCTCTGCAAGATTTTATTAATAGTTGTGTAATAATAAATTAGCTTTTAATTACACATTTTTTAAAACTCCCTACTATTACAAGTAGCAATCACATGCTACAAATAATAGGTTTACATTTTATTTTGGGAAATGATGCCATGTGCCTTCTTGTATAGGAAAAAGTCAAGATTCAAGGTTACCCTGGGTTTGTTTAGCCAAGATTCATTCACGACTTTGTATTTATTTATGTATTTTACATTGCGCTTAATAGAGCTAAGGCACTTAAGCTCCAAATAATTCAGCTGAAGGTTGAAGGGGTCGTATCGAGCTTAAAATAAATTCCCGCATACACAGCTTAGGCTTAAAATCATTGTTGTTTAAATGAATAGTGTATGTGTAGTTAAATCCACGAAGCCTTATAAATCTGTACGATTTCAATGAATCTAAAACTACTTTTTGTTATTCTGTATTTGCTGTCAAGGACTCGATGCCGTAATCCGTGTCTTTGGTAACAGAAACATGCTTTGGTCGCTTGTAAACAGTCAGAGCAGGGAAGAGCTACAAGATCTCGGAGCTTCAGTTTCAAGCCGCTTTAAATACGAACCAAACTCTCCCTGCTGCTGTCAATCAAGCTGCATGACCTGGAGCCACAGGCCTGGGAAAAGCCTGCCTTACCTTCTGCCTCTAAACAGCCCAGGATTAGTTTTTTCCACTGGCCTGCTTGTTGAGATGATCAACAAATCTACTAATTTACAAGTGATTTTTAGAATTGTGTTACTCACAGGTTACGTTACACGCTTGCGCACGTTATTGTACGGAGGGTTTTTCTTCTTATTAGCAAAAGCGAAGCAGCTTCTAATGATATTCACCTTAAATGCTTACTTGATTCCAATTAATTGTACTTTTACTCCGACATTTATGTCATTTTAAAACGACCGTATAACAATTATCAAAGTTAATCAATGAAATAAAAAGAATGAGTGCCTACCAGATCTTTTATGGCTTTTGGAACTTCGTGCATGTCCCTTTTGTTTAAAACTAGGTAAAGGGGAAAAAAAACACAAGCGCTCGGTCAATAACTAGAAGTTTCTGTGGACAGATAAATAGATAGAGCAGTTGGAATATTTTTATAGTCATTGGTGCATGTGGACCAAATCCAATGAAATTAGGTGATTTACACATATTGTACAAGGTAAACAAAGTTACAAAAAAGTTTGCATATTCTTGCACTTTACCAAAGTTTAAATATAATGACAAGATTTCGCATAAAATGAATCCCTGCTTGATATTTTTTTGACGGACCATCTTAGGATAGCAGAGACAAGACTTCCTCACACCCACGGACAAACATGGTTTGGGGTTGTTTTGGAGCAGGGACAGTTGGAGATTTATTCTGGGTGAAATATATACTGAACCAACATACTTCAACATGCTCCCGTTCCATACTTCAGCTCAGTGCAATTCTGTCTGGACGGCCGTTAACGTTGAACGACTTTACCATGATGTTCTGTAAATGTTAGTCGGTCAGTCCAAGAGGCATGTCAAACTATTCCAGCTGAATGTTTGAAACCGTCTAGAAACTATAACGTGTAGCTAATTCCAAACTTTTGGAATTCCAAAGGGCTTTGTACTTTGTTAAAAAAAATGCTTTCAGTTGAAATTGGGAAAATAACTAATGAATTTTGGAATGGGGCGACACAATATGATCGCTTGAAACATATATTGGATTTTTCGCTTACATAAACACCAGGACCCAAGATTTCCTGCTATCACACTGATTCCGCCAGCTTGGCTTCTCCCATAGTACCTCGCTTCATATCTTTTGACCAGGTAAGCGTCACAAAAACATCAACACGCATAATGAAATAAAAAGAACAGTCTGTTCTGACATATAACATTTTTCTTATTTGTCAGATCACGACATTCTTTTTATTTCATTTATTAACTTTGCCGTTTGGTATAAGAATTGACAAAATGACGTCCCTGTTGGCCAAGCTAAAGAGTAAAGTAGAATTAATAGGAATTAAGGAAGCATTTGAAAGTGATAATGTTACAAATAGGGTTACATCTGAACAATTTCATGGAAAAATCAGTGCTTTAGAATACAGCGTGATTTTTATAGAACCGATTTTTTTTTTTCAATGGTTTGAAACTTTTTTTCTTAGAATCTTTACTTTCATTTGTCCACTTTAAGAGTACCAGTTACATTATTTTCATAAAGTAATTGAAGTTACACTACTTATTACCCTTGATTTAACCAGTGGCTGATTCAATAATATTTGCCTTTCATCCACAACTTATGTAAGTATGCATTTTTATTATTATTTTTTTTTTACTAATTATGTGCATCAGATAGAGTAGGTTGTTGTGAAATACGGGTTAATATAATATGGGAAGTCAGGTAAGCAGGGTCCTGTTCCCGGGGAAATGTTGACCTGCTCAGGGACGACGGGTTTATTTTGGACAGGAGGCAGAGCCGACATGATATGAGCGCCTCTGCCATTTGTCAGGCTGCAGAGAAAAGAGAATGAGTGAGTGTCGGGGAGGTGGTGGTGGGATTGGTGTGTGTTGAGGAGGAGGAGGGGGGGGGGGTAACTTGCTGGTTTTCAAGCACCACATTCCGCTTGTTCTGAACACCCACCTCATTCAGCACCTCCCTCACCAATACTGCGCCCGAGCCGACAGACCACTGTTTCTAACCTGTTATTTGTTGTATTTTTCTTTCCGATCACACGGAGATTCGCTTGGGATATTATCCGGACTTCATGACCCGTCTCGGAAACGCCTGAGGAACGGTAAGCGGTGCGACCTTTTCTTTTTGATTGGGGAACTTTGCCCTAATATATTCTGTCCTGTTCCTAAGACGCATGCGCGTGATCAGTAATGTGGAGTGGCCTGGAATCAGTTTTGCGCTCTTGAGTGCGTTTGGTAAAGTGATCGACAAGGAAAAGCAGTGAATTCCCTTTTGATTGCGTACATTTAAAGTAAAATCTAAATAAACTTGAGGCTGAAGCGGCGCGCGTGCTGGTCAGTGTCCTATCAAGCAGCTGATCGCGCGTCGCTTCTACAAATGGCAATAAAGCGAGACGCGCGCGGACAGCTGCAGCTATTTTCAGCCTCGAGCTCAAGAGTTAACACCACAAATGTCACACAGAGACACACTTATTATTATTATTATTTGTTATTATAATTTTGTTTTTATTATTATTACTATTATTATTATTATTGTTTCATTATTTATTTATTTTACATTATTTTATTGTATTTATTGTAATTATTTTTCATTATTATTATTATTATTATTATTATTAAATTATTATTATTATTTCATTCTTTTTAATTATTATTTTATTATTATTTTAATTATTATTTTCCTTCTTTTATTTTATTATTATTATTATTATTATTATTAATGTTGTTAAGTTAGGCATGACTACTTGATTGTATTGATTCGCCTTGCTTTAATGTGATTATCTTATTAGTCATTATCGGTCTTATTCTGCATCTAATTTAAAATAAAATGCTTACAAAAACGATTCTTTCAAATTGTCAGTTATATTTACCATACGTGTTTATGATGATTCATATGAACAGTCACATTTTTACAGACTTTTACCAAATTCTTATTTACACAAAATTTTGTTTGTTTGTTTATTATATCATTGCATTCCAATATTCAAGAAAAGATAACAACCCTTTACAAAAAAGGAAAAAATGGTTTTGCTTAGTTTGCTATTATCATTATAATAATAATTATTATTATTGTTATATGCAATATGACAATTCTGTTTTACATTTAACCCACTGGGGGTGGATTCATGGCAATACCCACAATAATTGAATTAAATACATTTTTGAAATAAATACCATCTGTTTTGTCTGCCGTAGCCTAACTTTTAGACTGGTTTAAATGTGAATATTTAAAAGATTTTCAAAAGTGGTACTTAAAAAAAGTTTTATTCAATCTAATTTGTAGGGTAATGACCTAAAATAGAGATACTCATCAGTAAAAGGGAGCCTGATTATATTTTCATCATTTCCTCATTTGTTGCATGTTCAATTCCTTTTATGTGAGATATTAATTCTAGTTAAAAAAGTTGTGTTTCTAATGTGTCTTCAGAAGCTGAGAATGGACAAGAATCTTCTTGGCGGAGCCCCTCGGTTCCTGACCCGTCCTAAAGCGTTCTCCCTCAGTGTGGGACGGGATGCTACCCTCAGTTGCACTGTAGTGGGGACTCCTGTTCCCATAGTCACCTGGGAAAAAGACAAACTGCACATTTCTACCGGAGGCCGTTTCAAAACTACCGAGGATGGCGACGTGTATCGACTCGCCATCTACGAACTGACCCTGGAGGACAGCGGGCAGTACATGTGCCGAGCCAAGAATAACGTCGGTGAAGCTTACGCGGCCGTGACCCTAAAGGTGGGTCTTCCAGCGACAGTGGTCGATCGGGCGCCGGTGTTCGCAGTGAAGCCCATCTCCACCAGGGTGGGTCTGGGTGGCGATGTTACCTTCTTCTGTCGCGTGTCGGCTCACCCCGCTCCCAAATTTGACTGGGAGAAGGATGGCCGTTATCTTGGCGAGACCAATCGCATCAAGATCGCGTCGGACGGCGAGTCCAGCTCCGTGCGAATTCAAAGCGTCAGGAATATGGACAGTGGCACGTACACCTGTCGGGCTCAGAACTCCATCGGTCGGGCGCATGCTGCCGCCGCTCTGGCGGTGGATGCGCAGGACACGAGGCTCCTCAACCCCGATAAAAGCACCTCCCTCCTGTCTCACCTGCAGAAGCGCAAAGAGGAGATGTGTAAGGATATTTCACTTTACCGCACGACCGAGAGCTACTCGCTGTCCTCCTCGACCTCCTCCAACATCATGGAGGGGCTTAGCAAGTTGGGTCTCGCCACTGATCAGGAGCAGCGAGTCTCGGCTTTGGCTGGCAAACTGCCCAAAGGTATCTTCACCCGAACCTGCACGGTGACCGAGGGCAAGCACGCCAAGCTAAGCTGCTTTGTCACGGGCCACCCCAAACCCCAGATAATCTGGAGGAAGGATGGGGTGAACATCAGCGAGGGTCGAAGGCACATCACGTATGAGGACCAAGCAGAGAACTTCATCCTCAAAATCCTTTACTGCAAGCAGACTGATAACGGTCTTTACACGTGCAACGCCTCCAACTTAGCCGGACAAACGTACAGCGCCGTTCTGGTGATCGTAAAAGGTAAGCTACGACAAATTCACACCAGGCCTGCAACTAACGATTATTTTTATAAGCCATTAATAGAACAGTGATTTTTCATTTGATTGGATAAAAACAAAACAAAATTTTAAATTCGATGTTTGTAAGAGGTGGGGGTTTAAGGCGATGGGCTACTGATCGGAAGGTTGGGGGTTCGAGCTCTGGTATCACCAAGCTGCCACCCTTGGGTCCTTGAGCAAGGCCCTTAACCCTCTGACCTCACCTTCCCCCCAAAAAAACCCAACAAGCTGGGATATGCGAATTTCCATCATGGGATCAATTAAGTGCAATTAATGCAAAAAAAAATTATAAAAAAATAAATATATACAACTAAGTAAAACAAGAGGGCCCTGCACACTGGAGTGCTTGGGCAAAATAATATATTATCAATATATATTTTATATTACATTATATAAACATTATATTTTAAGTGTTTAACTTTTTTGATTTTGACATTTTAAAGCTTATAGTGGCTGTTTGGAGGATAATTGTGGGAGGGCAGGGGGGATTTTTCTTACACACACACACACACAAAAAAAAAAATATATATAATATATATATATGTGTGTGATGTGTGTGTGTGTGTGTGTGTGTGTGTGTACAATTATGCATAAATTTAATATAGATACATAAAACTAAGCTTTTGAACCCAGTAAAGCCACAATAAATCACGCTTGGACAAACAGATAACTGTACTAGGAAAATGCTTAGTCTTAGCTTAGCCTAACTTCCAGGTTACTGTGTTTTTTTTCTGTTGCGTTGTGTTTAATATAAAATGCTCTGATGATTTGCATGATTGGGAACGCACCCTTTTTTTCCTCCCTGCTGGCAGTTGATCTGTTTTTCCTCGCCGCCATTTGGGAAGCAGCTGTGTTATCTTAAGCTAACCCGTAACTTGAGCAGCCCAATTAATAAATAACGGCATCCGTTGACATTTCATTATCGATTATCAGTTGTTGCAGGGTAATATATGTTATAGATAGATAGATAGATAGATAGATAGATAGATAGATGGATAGATAGATGGATAGATAGATAGATGGATAGATGGATCGATAGTTTTTAGAGTAAATACTGTCACATTTTTAGATATTTGCCTTTAAGAAAATCCAATTCATTGAATGGGGAAAATGGTTTTGTGAATAAAGTAAATGCATATTTGTTATATTAATTGTATTATATTTGCATGTAACTTCCTCTTGATAGCCAGTACAAAGTAAAGGCACTCTATAAAAATGCATTTGTTAAATTCTGCCGTTGTTGATCTGTGGTAAAAAAAAAAAAAAACATTTTATGGAATGAGTCTCCAGTGTGGGTGTAACAGTTAGAGGAAAAATATGTAATGGCAAGTAGCAAGTAAATTCTTCAATGGCACATTTGGGATATTTGTTGTATGCTTTATACGTGTCGTATTCATGTTTGCATGTGCCTTTGTAAATTCCTGTGGCCACATGTTTGTGAGTACAACTCCCATTGCTCATGATTATTGAAGTCTTTGGGCTCTTACTTTAGGTAACTCTTTTACAGTTACCTAATCAATTTATTGGTTTGTGTTCGGAATATAACAAGGATTTAACGATTCATTATTGGTCATTGTCTCATGTCAGATAAACCCTTTATGAAATCAATAATGAACAAAACATTTAACTTTTAATAAAGACTTTATCTGGTCATTAAAATAGTGTAATTATAATAGAATTTTTTCAATTATAATTGTATATGTTTCTAATCAGTAATTTCCCCAGCATTGCGTTATACATTGGACCTAAAAATGCACAGTAATGAAAAGTGTATTTCTTATATATATAAAATATATATAATAGTTTACTATTTGCTATTTTGAGACAGTTTAAATACAAATTTGCTTTAGCGGATGGGATTGTATAACCGTAACCTGAACGGTTTGTCTCTGGCAGTACTTCTTAGATTTGGTCGCACCTCGTCACTCCGTAATCGTATGTGGCCGTCATTCTTTAGGACGGTGTCGCGTTGCGTCTATTTTTTGCACGTGTTGAGTTGACTTAACTTGCAGTCAGATACCAGTGATTTTCGTTTTGTCGCGTTTTGATTTGTCGCGCCATTTGAGATCAAGTATTATGGGTTTAAGATGAAAAGGCGTCCTTGCCGATTACATGCGACATGCATTTTGGCCCTGTGTTTGATGATTAGCCAATGGTGATATCCGTTGTGTACTTCTAGAGGTTTCAGTTCAGGTATGATGCAGTTAGCACAGTGGTGTAGCACACGGTAAAGGTCACAGTAACTTACTCCTCAAGCAAAATGCCAGCCAAACACATCCCGGTCGATGTTTTCAATTAAGTGTGAAATACTCCTTTAGTGACATCACCATTTCGAATAGAATATATAAAATATAAAATAGATATTTTTCATTATCGCTCATGTTCAAATGTCTTGAGGTTTTTTGTTTTTCTTCCGATTATTTATTACTTGTTGATATCGCAAACTTTTATAGAAGGTCTATTAATAGTATTCGTTTTTATAGTACGGTTTCACTACCAAGACAAGCGTACATATTTCAACACCAACATGAGTTACAGGAGTGAAACCAAATGTCTTGCGCTGTTGTAGCTCATGGTTTGGATCGGGCGTGCGTTGTGAGGCGTTTAAAAAAAAATGTATCTGCTTTACTCAAGCAATTCTGACAGACACTGCCAACGAAGTTTAATAGCTGTCGTTAGAACGTCTATATCTATATTTCGGACTGTTGGAATTTGCAATTCGTTCTTTGACAGCATTTCTTAGAGATGGTGAAGGACAGCTCAGGGTGCAATTACAAAATAACCATATTCTATCATTCTTCTGGATTGTTTATCATTGCAACGATGTATCTATTGTCGCACCAATTTCTATTAACTCTATAGATTGCTTGAAAATATCAAGAGATTCATTTAAAACATGAAAACTGTTCTACATGATTTGATGAAGATTTGCTTTTTGTTTTTCTTCATCCGTTTCTCAGTAGGCAATAAAATGACCTGTAGATACAATACTTTGATAGCTGAGTTTACAAATACAGACAAGTACCCCATCTATCTATAGAAAAAAGACCTCCTTTTAGACCATGGCCAGATTTATTTTGGTGGTGGATCGTGTGTGTAGTGCTGAGATCAGTCTATCTAAAGTTTTATTCCAGTGTTCAGGAAAATGCCTTTTGTGTCTACTGTTTAGTATTTATTCTCAAATGTGGTAATTCCTATAATCCTATATTCCTATAATTACTACAAACACAAGTATTGCTTTTTTTCCCCAAGTTTGTTCCTATCCCGACAGTATACTATTTTTAACGTTCGCTCTTCTAGAGCCACAAGTGCCGTTTAAGAAGAAGCTGCAGGATGTGGAGGTGAAGGAGAAGGAAACGGCCTTGTTGTCATGCGAGGTGCCCATGCCGAGTACCCAGGCCTCCTGGTTCATGGAGGAGACTCGTCTAGAGCAGAACTCAAAGTACCGGATGGACGAAGACGGCACTCTGCGTTTGCTCACCATCCACAATGTCACGACCAACGATGATGCCGTTTACATCTGCGAGATGAAAGAAGGGAGTCGCACTGTGGCCGAGCTCACAGTTCTGGGTAGAGTACCGAGTTCAAAATCAGTACGAAAATCTAATGAGAATGAATTAAGGTCCTCACAAATCTCTAGTTAGCAAATCAAGAGGTTTATATTATTGTTTTACTTAAAAAACATGATATATATATATATATATATATATTCACATATATAGAGGGCTGTCAAAGTAAATGCGCTATAAACGCAGTGTGCAATACTGTGCGAGTGATCTGCTCCTTCACTTTGCGTTGTGTTGACGAATGAACGCAACCCAGACATCAAATAACAAAACGCTTCCTAAATTTCCCCTGAATTACGCTTACTAGCTGCGCATTCACAACAGGTATTAGCTACTCACTATATTACAGTATGGAACATTACGGAAGCGCATCGCATTCCCAAATCCGTATTACGGAAGCAAATTTTTCTTTTGTGAATGCAATGCGCTCTCATATAACCTAAATGTATCACCAGTTTATGTACAAATGCAAGCGGAACAGAATTCTTAAAGGAGCCACGTCCCATATTTTACAATTAAAACAACCACTAAACAACCAACTAAACATATATTAAATAATCAATTTTATTAAAGGGAGAGATTTTGAGAGTAGTATTTTGAGAAAAGTAATTTATGAGTTTAATCACGAGTTAACTCATGGCAATTGTGTGATGTTTAATTACGATTAAATATTTCAATCAATTGACAGCCCTATATATACAGTGGCAAGAAAAAGTATGTGAACCTTTTGGAATTTCATGGGTTTCTGAATAAATTTGTCATAAAATGTTATCTGATCTTCATCTAATTCATTGGTATTGACAAACACAATGTGTCTAAAAATAATAACACCAAAAAAATCCAATCTTTCTTGTCTTTATTGAACACAATCATTCAACATTCAAAATGGCAGTGGAAAAAGTAAGTGAAACCTTAGAATGAATAACTGGTTGACCCCCCCTGGCAGCAATAACCTCAACCAGGCGCTTCCTGTAGCTGTGGATCAGACCTGCACATCGCTGAGGAGGAATTTTAGCCCATTCTTCCTGGCAGAACTGCTTTAGCTCTGTCATATTCTTTGGACGTCTCATGTGTATGGCCCTCTTCAAGTCAATCCATAGCATCTCTATTGGGTTGAGGTCTGGGCTCTGACTTGGCCACTCCAAAAGGCGGATTTTGTTTTTCTGAAGCCATTCTGTTGTGGACTTGCTCCGGTGTTTTGGGTCGTTGTCCTGTTGCATCACCCACTTTCTACACAGTTTCAGCTGATGTACAGACATTCTCACATTATCCTGAAGAATTGTCTGATATACTTGGGAATTCATCTTCCCCTCAATGATTGCAAGCTGGCCAGGCCCTGATGCAGCAAAGCAGGCCCAAATCATGATGCTTCCTCCACCATACTTTACAGTTGGGATGATGTTTTCATGACGATATGCCGTGCCCTTTCTACGCCAGATGTAGTGCTGTGTGTTTTTTCCAAATAGTTCAATCTTAGTTTCATCAGTCCACAAAACATTTTGCCAATACCGCTGTGGAGTGTCAATGTGCTCTTTTGCAAACTTAAGGCGTGCAGCAATGTTCTTTTTAGTATAGCAGCGGCTTCCTTCGCGGTGTCCTGCCGTGGATACCCTGCTTGTTTTACGTATTGTAGACTCATGAACAGATATGTTAGCAAGTTCCAATGATGCCTTCAAATCTTTGGCTGTCATTCGGGGTTGTTTCTTTAAATCATTGATGAGTGTTCGTTGTGCTCTTGGTGTCATTTTGACGGGGCGCCCACTTCTAGGTAGAGTAGCAACAGTCCCAAATTGTCTCCATTTGTAGATTGTTTGCCGAACTGTAGACTGGTGAATTTCTAAAGTCTTTGAAATAACTTTGTAACTCTCGCCAGCTTCATGTAAATCAACAATTCTTGATCGTAGGTCCTCTGAAAGCTCTTTTTGGCGAGGCATGGCTCACATAATCATGTTCTTCTTGTGCAGAGCAAACTCCAAAGGTTTGAGGGGTTTTTATCAGTCAAAGTATCTGTAGTCCACACCTCCAAACTTATTATCTTAACAAGACTCCAGGTGTGCTAAAACCAATTAACTCCAATTAAGCTTTTTTAAAGGTCATTAACTCAAGGTTTCACTTACTTTTTCCACTGCCATTTTGAATGTTGAATGATTGTGTTCAATAAAGACAAGAAAGATTGGATTTTTTTTGGTGTTATTATTTTTAGACACATTGTGTTTGTCAATACCAATGAATTAGATGAAGATCAGATAACATTTTATGACAAATTTATTCAGAAAACCATGAAATTCCAAAAGGTTCACATACTTTTTCTTGCCACTGTATGTGGGACGTTTGTTTTTTTCTGAGCCTTTAATGGACTTAAAGCATTGTAGGTTATCATGTGCACATGTTCAGGAAACATTACCAAGAAGTTGCCCAGAAGGACCGTGGTGCCAGTGAGTGATACAGTGATATTTTGCGTGGAGCTTGAGCACCCCATGTATGATGCTTATTGGACCAGGAATGGAGAGAAACTGAAGGAGGACTCCAGGGTCATTATTGCTCACGTAAATAAACAGTATACGCTCACCATTCGCGAGTGCACCGCAGAAGACTCGGGCGAGGTGGCATTCATTGCCGGCGACTGCAAGACCTCCACGCGATTCTCGGTCACAGGTGAGAGAAAACCGTGAACATTCTACTCACGGTTTCTGTTTTAACTAGTTAATGTTTATGTCCAGCTCCTTGTGCATACTAATGTTGAGTGTTTGGGAGTAACTAGTTACATGTAACAGCGTTATGTAATTTAATTACAAAATAAATGTAACATTAATTCGTTACACTGAGAAAAAATGTTTAATTAAAATTACTTATTTTAATGTTATTACTGAGGGGCACGGTGGTTTAGTGGTTAGCACGTTCGCCTCACACCTCCAGGATCCGGGTTCGATTCCCGTCTCGTCCATGTGTGTGTGGAGTTTGCATGTTCTCCCCGTGCCTCAGGGTTTTTTTCTCCGGGTTCTCCGGTTTCCCCCGGTCCAAAAACATGCACGATAGGTTGATTGGCACCTTGGTTAAAAAAATTGTCCCTAGTGTATGAATGTGTGTGTGTGTGTGTATGTGTGCCCTGTAATGGGTTGGCATTCCATCCAGGGTGTATCCTGCCTTAATGCCCATAGACGCCTGAGATAGGCACAGGCTCTCCGTGACCCGAGGGAAGATCGGATATAGCGGTAGAAGATGAATGAATGAATGTTATTACTTGTTATTACTATTTTAATCTTATTACTTAGGAAATGTTAAAGATTACAAATAGGGTTACATCTGAAGAATTTCATGTAAAATCAGTGCTTTGAACGATGAAAATCTGCTGCAGTTTCATTTCGCCTTCATTTCCTTAGAATGTTAACTTAAAGTGCCACCTAGTGGACAAATGGAAGTAATAAAATGTAATCAGTTAATTTGCTTTAATAAAGTAATTGAGAAGTTACACTACTTATTACATTTTGAATCTCGTCATTTGTAATCTGTAATCTATTACATTTCCAAAGTAACCTTCACAACATTGCTTATGTAATACGTATGTCATTTGTCATTTTCAGTTAGATCTTTTTGTTCAAACTGTAGAGATAACCATAGAGGCTGAAGTATTATTTTTAAAGCATTCTTATGATGATGATTGATTATTATTATTACTTCGTGTATTTTATAGTGTTTTTTTCCTCATTTAGGTTTTTATATTTCGATGTTTCATACTTTCCAAATTATATATTTTTTCCATATTTTTTTGCATTTTTGAACTACCATTCCACTAAAACTTATTATTTACTAATTATTACCTAGCACCGAGGAAGCATCCTCCGGATCCCCCAGTCAACCCCATTGTGCTGAACAAAACTGACAATTCCATCACACTGACTTGGTCTCGGCCAGACAGCGAGCGTCCTGTACCGATTAATGGCTATGTGTTGGAGAGGAGGAAGGTGGGTGCTCAGACGTGGGTTCGAGTCACAGGCACAGAGCTGATAGGGACAAGCCAATATACCATTAATAACATCACTGAGGAGAGCAGCTACCAGTTCCGCATTTCAGCCGTGAATGATTTTGGCCAGAGCGCCTATCTGGAGGTTCCTGGAACGTATTATCTTGGTAAATCAACTTATTACCGATTTATTATCTGTCAGGAATGTTCGTTTTCATAGCAAAGCCAGGTCTCAGACTAATAATGTCCTGTGTTTTTGTTCAGAGCCAACAGCCTCGTTGATGTCAAGTCTGCAGAGCTGCACCGCTGTCTCCGGCGAGGAGGCCACTTTCAGCGTGGAGCTCTCCGCGACATGCTCCGGAAGCTGGATGCTAAATGGCCGACTGATTCGTAGCGGTGCAGACTACCTCATAACTCGCTCGAAGACCACCCACACGCTGCTGATTAGGGAAGTGAACGCGTCACTGGATGGAGCTCAGGTCAAGTTTATGGGGGGAGGATCTGAATGTGTCAGCAGTCTCAGTGTAAAAAGTAAGGAAAATGGGTGATGTATAAAGCACAATGGAAAATAATTGCGAAGCAGATGTCAATATTTTAATTAATTTCATATAACAGCTGGTCCTGATGTTCATCGAAACTGTTCAGTTGTATAAATATATGTAATTAAATGTTACTTGGCTCGTTCTATGAAGGCTTTGCAGGCTGTCCACATGCTTTATTCCCATTTTAGCTGCTCCAGCTCGTTTCACCAAGAAATATTCTGAAGTCGAGATATTTAGCTTCAGTGCTCACTCCTCTGCTCGGCTATACACAGAGGTTTCAGATGCCAGTGTTCAGGTAACGATAGAATGATAGATAGAACGATATATAGTTCGTTCATTTCTAATTTTTGGATAGTATAAAAAATTATATTATTTAATTTTATTGTGACTTATCAGTAAGTATCTATTCACAGCAATAAATCAACTTTTGGCTTGGTTTTATGCCCCACAGGTTGTCTGGATAAAAAATGGTAAAGAATTAAGAATGGGCAAAAAGTACGAGGCTTCCGGTGAGGGGTGTAAACGCACACTGACGATTCATAATGTGACTCATGAGGATGCAGGGATTTATGAGTGTGTGTGTGACGGTGATAAGATGTCCGTCCAGCTTGCCATTAAAGGTAAAGCCATTTTTATTTTAATATTCCAGATTGCCAGTTGGGAAATGTTGACATGAAAAATACATTTGAAGTACAGAAGGCTGTCATATATGGTACTGTATACAGGTAAATTGACAAGTGGCCTTAAACAGGCTAAGATTACTTTCTTCTCCAGGCCCCTTTTATATTGGAATTGTGCATACAAGGGATAGAAGGGAAAAGCAGCTAAACCGTTTTCAAAAATCACACCTCGAGAGAGAGAATGGTCTTTAAAATTTTAATTTCCAAATTTTTATTTTATTAATCTCTCATTAGAAGAAGCAGCGAAGTTTGTGAACAAGCCCATGACTCAACCCCTGGAGGTTTCTCCCTCGATGGGTGATGTGGCACTGAGTTGTGAGGTGGAGTCGCCTACAACTACTGTTGTGTGGAAGAAGGAGCATAAAGAAATGGCTAAGGACAACAGAGTGACCTTCGTGTCCCAGGGGACACGGAGAAAACTGGTTATCAAAGGAGCCAAGCAGAGCGATGAAGGACACTATTCATGTGAAACTGTGGAGGACAAGGTCACATTCAGGGTCAAAATACAAGGTAAAACCAGCGCTAATTAGTCTGGGGAAAAAAAAAAAAAAAGAAAACGGACAGAACGAATTTTTCAAAAGAAGAGCAAGCTTGTGTGGAGTGGTACTAAAACAATTAAACAATGGGCATAAATTAAAAAAAATAAATTAAAAAAAGCAATTAATTGAATCATATATTTATTTTTATATAGATCTATAGATATGTAGATGTATATGTATGTATATGTTTAATCCTTCTTCCTGATTGTCTATTGTTCTTGTAGAAACTTTCATCAACAAGGACACCTATCAGAAGGAGGTGAGAGTTTCTCTCTCTCAGAAAGCCACGTTGAGCTGTGAAGTGTCCGACTCCAAAACCGAAGTGAAATGGTATAAAGACGGCAAACAGCTGATCTCCAGTAAAATGCTCCGCGTGGAGACAAAAGGCAAACTCCGTCAACTTTCATTGGACAGCGTGGAGAAGAAAGATGCAGGAGAGTACACCTGCGAAGTCGGAAACGAGAAGCTGGTCTTCAAGATTCACGTGGCAGGTATGGATTACAGCAGATGGAATTTAGCACAAAACTAGCGTTGACGAGTTGCTTTGTTTATGCATTTACGGTGCAAGCGGTGATTTCATTACTGGTGTAACAAACTGGGAAAAAGAATTTACTCAACATAAAATATTTTAATATGAGCGATAGCTATAAAACCTGCTGTAGAATGTCTACGGAATGAGAGTTTGTGGTAGCGAAATGTACATTTGTAATAACTGAGTACATGTATTCATTTTAGAAGCTGTAGAAGCTCTAGCGACCTTGGTGAACAAGGACACCTATCAGAAGGAGGTGACTGTCTCCGTCTCTCAGAAAGCCACACTGAGCTGTGAAGTGTCTGACCCCAAAACCGAAGTGAAGTGGTATAAAGACGGCAAACAGCTGCTCTCCAGCAAGACCGTCCACATTGAGACGAAGGGCAAAGTCCGCCAACTGCTGTTGGACGGGGTGGAGAAGAAAGACGCCGGAGAGTACACCTGTGACGTTGGTAATGAGAAGCTTCCGTTTAAGATTCTGGTGACAGGTATGTAAAACCTTTTCCATTTAATGACTTGCACATTATAAAACTTTATTTTTAAGATGTATCTTATTGATATGCTATCCATCCATCCTCTGCCGCTTATCGGGGACCGGGTCGTGGGGCAACAGTCTAAGCAGAGATGCCCAGACTTCCCTCTCTCCAGCAACTTCCTCTAGCTCCCCCAGGGGGACACAGAGGTGTTCTCAGGAAAGCTTCGAAGGAAGCTCATTTCGCCGCCTGTATCCGGGATCTTGCCCTTTCGGTCATGACCCAAATCTCATGGTACATCGACCGCATTACTGCAAAGTCTGCACCTGTCAATCTCCCGTTCCATCCTCCCCTCACTTGTGAGCAAGACCCCAAGATACTTGAACTCCTCCATTTGGGGGAGGAGCTCTCCACCAACCTGAAGTGGGCAAACCACCAACTGAGGTGCTGATTTTCATCCCAGCTGCTGCACACTCGGTTGCAAACCTTTCCAGTGCATGCTGGAGGTCTTGGCCGGATGGAGCCAACAGGACAATATCATCAGGCAAAAAGCAGAGACAAGATCCTGTGGTCCCCAAACCAGACTCCCTCCAGCCCTTGGCTGCTCCTAGAAATTCTGTCTATAAAAATAATGAACAGAAACAGTGACAAAGGGCAGCCTTGCCGGAGTCCAACATGCACCGGAAACAGGTCTGACTTACTGCCGGCAATGCGAACCAAACTTCTGTTCCGTGCATACAGGGACCTAGCAGCCCTCAACAGAGGGCCACAGACCCCCTCACAGAGTGCAGCTTGGGACGCGGTCGAATGCTTTCTCCAAATCCACAAAGCACATGTGGACCAGTTGGGCAAACTCCCGTGATCCCGATCCATCCATGTAGAGGGTATAGAGATGGTCCAGTATTCCACGGCCAGGTTGAAAACAGCATTGTTGCTCCTGAATCCGGGGTTCAACTAAAGGCAGAATTCTCCTCTCCAGTACCCTGGCATAGACTTTCTCAGGAAGGCCGAGGAGTGTGATCCCCTTTAGTTGGAGCACACCCTGTGGTCCCCTTTCTTAAAAAGAGGAACCACTACCCTTGTCTGCCAGTCCAGAGGCACTTCCCCCAGCTGCCACGCGATATTGCAGAGGTGTGTCAGCCAAGACAGCCCCACAACATCCAGAGACTTCAGGTACTCAGGGTGGATCTCATCCACCCCCACTGCTCTGCCACCAAGAAGCTTTTCAACAACCTCGGTGACTTCAGCTTGGCTGATGAATGATTCCACCTCTGAGCCCATGGCCTCTGCTTCCTCATCGGAAGGCATGACTCCGGGGTTGAGGAGATCCTCAAAGTATTTCTTCCACCATCCGATGATGTCCCCAAGTTGAAGTCAACAGATCCCCACCTCCACTATACACAGTTTTGGCAGGGCACTGCTTCCCCTACTGATATGCCGGACAGTTTGCCAGAACTTCTTTGAGGCCGACCGATAGTCCCTCTCCATTACCTCTCCGAACTCCTCCCATACCCGAGAATTTGCCTCAACAACCACCCGGGCCGCAGCCCACTTGGCCTGACGGTACCCATCAGCTGCCCCAGGGGTCCCAAGAGCCAACCAGGCTCAGAAGGACTCCTTCTTCAGCTTGACGGCATCTCTTACTTCCGGAGACCACCACCGGGTTCAGGGACTCCCGCTACGACAGGCACCTGAATGGCTGCATTGACAATGGAGGTGGAGAACATGGTCCACTCAGACTCAATGCCTCCAACCTCCCTCGGGATCTGGTTGAATCTCTGCCGGAGGTGTGAGTTAAAGATATCTCTGACAGGGGGTTCTGCTAGGCGTTCCCAGCACACTCTCACAATACGTTTGGGTCTGCTGAGTCTGTCCAGCTTCCTTCCCCACCATCGAATCCAACTCACCACCAGGTGGTGATCACTTGACAGCTCCGCCCCTCTATTCACCCAAGAATCCAAAACACACGGACAGGACAGATGAAACAACCACAAGGCCTAGGGTGTCCTGGTACCATGTGTACTGATGGACACCCTTGTGTTTGAATATGGTGTTTAAGGACAAACTATGACTAGCACAGAAGTCCAATAACAGAGCACTCCTCAGGTTCAAATTGGAGGGGGGGGGCGTTCCTCCCAACCACGCCCCTCCAGGTATCACTGTCATTGCTAACGTGGGCATTGAAGTCCCCCAGTAGAACAACGGAGTCTCCAGTCTAAGAGTTTATCAGCAGGCCTCCCAGAGACGCAAGAAGGCCGGGTACTCTAGACTGCCATTTGGCCCATAGGCACAAATAACAGTGAGAGACTTTTCCCCTACCCGAAGGCGCAGGGAAACGACCCTCTCGTTCACCAGGGTAAACTCCAACCCATGCCGACTAAGATGGGGGGCTATGAGCAAGCCCACACCAGCCCGGCGTCTCTCACCGCAGGCAACTCCAGAATAATGGAGTCCAGCCTCTCTCGAGGAGTATGGTTCCAGAGCCCAGACTGTGAGTGGAGGTGAGCCCGACTATCTCTAGCCAGTATCTCTCAACCTCCCACACAAGCTCATGCTCTTTCCCCTCCAGCGAGGTTCTATGTCCCGAGAGCTAGTCTCTGTGTCCAGAGGTGAACATTGCCCGAACCACATTGCACCGGTCCCTTATGAACCTTCTTGCAGGTGGTGGGCCCATGGGAATGTGTCCCCACGTCACTCATACGGGCTAAGCCCGGCCCCATGAGTGGAGGTCCGACCACCAGGTGCTCTCTTTCGAGCTCCAACAACCCCGGGCATAGCTCCAGGGAGGGGTCCCCGGCTGCGCCATACCGGGCAACGTTGAGATCCTTGATTTAAATTATTTGTTCATAAGGGGTCTGGAACCGCTCTTCGTCTGAGCCGTCGCCTAGGACCTGTTTGCCTTGGGAGACCCTACCAGGGGCATATAGCCCCCGACAACATAGCTCCTAGGATCATCTGGTTACTCAAACCCCTCCACCACGATAAGGTGGGGGTTCAAGGAGGGGATTATTGATATGATGTTATTTAATTCTTTTTTGTAGAGCCTCAGGCCATTTTCGTCAACAAGGACACCTATGAGAAGGAGGTGAAGGTTTGCGTCTCTCAGAAAGCCACACTGAGCTGCGATGTGTCTGATTCCAAAACCGAGGTTAAATGGTATAAAGACGGAAAACAGCTTCTCTCCAGTAAGACCGTCCACACAGAGACAAAGGGCAAAATCCGTCAACTGGTTTTGGAGAATGTAGAGAAAAAGGATGCAGGAGAGTACACATGTGAAGTTGGAAACGAGAAGCTGGTCTTTAAAATTCAGGTGTCAGGTAGGAAAACAGTAATGTTTACCTACTTTTGTACGTGCATTAGATATACGTATGTTTCATTAGGCACTTTGATTCTTGCCTATTTAGAACCTCAAGCTGTTTTCATCAACAAGGACACCTATCAGAAGGATGTGAAAGTTTCCGTCTCTGAGAAAGCCTCGCTGAGCTGTGACGTATCCGACTCCAAAACCGAGGTGAAATGGTATAAAGACGGAAAACAGCTTCTCTCCAGTAAGACCGTCCACTTTGAGACGAAGGGCAAAATCCGTCAACTGGTGTTGGAGAATGTAGAGAAAAAGGATGCAGGAGAGTACACCTGTGAATTGGGAAACGAGAAGCTGGTCTTTAAAATTCATGTGTCAGGTAGGAAACAGTAATGTTTATCTACTTTTGTACACGCATCAGTTATACGTATGTTTCATTAGGCTGTCTGATTCTTGTTCTCTTTAGAACCTCAAGCTGTTTTCATCAACAAGGACACCTATCAGAAGGAATTGAAAGTTTCCGTCTCTGAGAAAGCCTCACTGAGCTGTGACGTGTCCGACTCCAAAACCGAGGTGAAATGGTATAAAGACGGCAAACAGCTGCTCTCCAGTAAGACCGTCCACACAGAGACAAAGGGCAAAATCCGTCAGCTGGTGTTGGATAATGTAGAGAAAAAGGATGCAGGAGAGTACACATGTGAAGCCGGCAACGAGAAACTGATATTTAAAATACAGGTGACAGGTATGTCTTCCCCCCGCAAATGTTTTTAACAGTATCATGTGGCAAATGCAGATGATTAGAAAACTAGACCTTCCCCAAGATCCATTTGCCACTTTGTCCAAAATCCAGTTATGGCATTTAGCAGACGCCCTCTTCCAGGGTGTCTTTCAACTGAGCTATTGATCGTTAAGGGCCTTGCTCAAGTGCCCACTAGTAGCAGTTTGGTGGTGGTGGCATCTGAACTGTCCAGAGGCGAAATGCCTTAACCACTGTGCTACCTCCTCCATTGTATCTGCCTGTCTAGACATTAAGTGACTCCTTTAAATGCATCTCAAATATAATTCAGTAGCATGAACACTCAGGACAGGTAGAATTTTTGTCCTGGTTCTTAAGAAACCTTATACCTATTGAGTATGGCTCATGAAGAATATTAATTTAGTATCCAGCAATGCACTCCAGTGGGGTCATGCAAAAAAAAATTTCACCTGCGCCATGACTAGTGCTAAATAGCTAGTTAGATTTAATTAACTTTCTTTTTTTCTATCTGTGCAACCAAACCTGACACTTGACAAGCAAACTGATATTTCCACTTCCTGGTTGGTGAAATAATGAATCTGTCCACCACCATCTAGACCCGTTTCAGGCCGCAGTCGTTTGGATTTGCAAGTGGAGTTGTTTTGTTGAGGTCTTCATTGTGTGTTTGTTACAGTGCCTCCATACGGTGCATTCAGAAAGTGTTCAGAACCCCTTTTTTCACATTTTTTTGCAGCCTGATGCTACAATTTTTTTTGTTACTAATCTACACTTAGTAGCCCATAATGTATTTAGCTGAGCATGTCTTTGGGTATAATTCATCAAGCCTTGAACACCTGGATTGTGGGAATTTCTGCTATATTGTAACCTCAGTCATGGTGTAAAGGGACAGTTGGTGGATGGCAACTCTCTCTCCGTCTCTCTCTCTCTAGAGATGTCCATCAGGTTTCTGACTGGGCCTCTCTTTGGGATTCACATAGTTGTACCTTTGAAACACCTGTGTTGTCTAGGTTGTGTAGTTATGGTCATTGTTATATAGGAAGGTATTGATAACTCTGGAACAGGTTTTAATTGAGTATATCCCTGTACTATGCAACATTCAGTTTCCCCTCAAACGTGACCAATCTCCCAGTCACTGCTGCAGAACCCCCAACAGCATGATACGGTCACCATCATGCGTCACTGTTGGATTGGTCTTGGGCAGGTTATGAGCAGTGCCTGATTTTCTTTCAGAATTCGCCCCCCACCCGAGATTGCCGAGTGACCAGCTCTTGCAAGAGTCCTTATTGTGCCACACTTCTTCCATTTAAGAATTATGGAGGCCACTGTGGTCTTGGGAATCAATTCAGCAGCAATTTTTTTTTCCTTCTCCAGATCTGAATCTAAGCCACACCTAAGCAGTTCCCTTGACCTTGTGCCTTAGTTTTTGCTCTGATATGAATTCTGAATGCTTGTATAGAGAGGTGTGTGCATTTCTAAATCAAATCCAGATAATAATCTTTTACACAGGCAGTCAACATTTTATAAACATCTGAGCAATGATTCAAAGAATTGGGAGGCACCTGAGCTAATATTGAACTGTTGTTTCAAATGGTTATTTTTTTTTAAATAGGCATATGAAGAATTCTCTTAGTCATTATGGGATGCACTGCTATAGATTATTGAGGAGCCTATGCGAAACAATTGAAATAACAGGCTGCAACATAAAATTTGAAAAAGTGAGGGAGGCCTGAATGCTTTCTGAAAGCAGTATATATAGCTTAAAAATTAGGCTCTTGATTATGTTTCCATTCAGAACCTCCAGCTTTGTTTGTGAACAAGGACACCTATCAGAAGGAGGTGAAAGTTTGCGTTTCTCAGAAAGCCACACTTAGCTGTGAAGTGTATCCGACTCCAAAACCGAAGTGAAATGGTATAAAGACGGCAAACAGCTTCTCTCCAGTAAGACTGTCCATACGGAGGGAAAGGGCAAAATCCGTCAACTGGTGTTGGACAATGTGGAGAGGAAAGATGCAGGAGAGTACACATGTGAAGTTGGCAGTGAGAAGCTGGTCTTTAAGATTCAGATGACAGGTACACGAATGGTTTCAGAGTTCATATAATTTTTTGTGTGTGTTTTAAATAACAAAAATATAGCTGAAGGGAAAGTGACTCAGCTTGACTGGTTACTATTTAACCTAGAGTATGTCTTAGAATGTCCAGGAACAGCTACTACTTCTGTCTTCTTTCAGAGGATTCAAATGAGAAAGATTGGTGTGCAGGCATACAAGTTGAAGGGATTTGGGTTGTTTTTATTTTAACTATTTTTATGGTCCATTTTCGTTTTTGCAATAATTGTTCCATCAGAGCCTCAGGCCACTTTCATCCACAAGGACACCTATCAGAAGGAGGTGAACGTTTCTACTTCGCAGAAAGCCACACTTAGCTGTGAAGTGTCAGATTCCAAAACTGCAGTAAAATGGTATAAAGACAGCAAACAACTTGTCTCCAGTAAGACCGTCCACATGGAGGCGAAAGGCAAAATTCACGAACTGGTGTTGGACAGTGTGGAGAAGAAAGATGCAGGGGAATACACCTGTGAAGTTGGAAATGAAAAGCTGGTCTTTAAGATTCAGGTCTCAGGTACAGGAATGGTTTCAGAGTTCATCTATTTCTAAAGTATTAAATAATCAAAATACAGCTGAAGAAAACAGCAACTCCTCCCATAATATGCAATAGAGAACGACATGGTCAAATGGCTAACAGGCAGGAAAACGACTTCCTCCAGAGCCTTAAATTAAGCAAGATTTGTGCAGGCATGCAAGTGGGACGGATTTGGCTTGCTTCTGTTTGTTAAATGCTTTCTTAACTGTTTGCAACAATTGTTCCATCAGAGCCCCAGGCCACTTTCGTAAACAAGGACACCTATCAGAAGGAGGTGAAAGTTTCAATCTCTCAAAAAGCCACGCTGAGCTGCGAAGTGTCCGATTCCAAAACCGAAGTGAAATGGTATAAAGATGGCAAACGGCTGACCTCCGGTAAGACCGTCCACATGGAGGCGAAAGACAAAATCCGCCAGTTGGTGTTGGACAGCGTGGAAAGGAAAGATGCAGGAGAGTACACCTGCGAAGCTGGAAACGAGAAGCTGCTCTTTAAAATTCAAGTGACGGGTATGTCAAATTGTTTCAATTTTTGCATGTTTTTATTAGTATGAAAAGGTAATTGAAGATGATAAGTGAACATTTACGCGCCACTTATTCCGTGAAGAACCACTGCAACTCTGGGCTAGACAGTGTGAGCAACTGGGAAGCCTAGATTTTTATGTAACTGAGCATCTGTTACATGAACAATACATTAAACATAGCAGAAGTGGCTAAGCTAGTAGTCCAAGCACTCAGGACCAACGAAATTTGTGTACAAAAAAACTGCTACCAACTGGCTGAGGCAAACAAAGGTGTTCATTTGATGTGTTGAAATGTAATTGGGCTTCTTAGTAAGGTGTTATTACCCATAATGGTGTTAAATGTCAACTAATATTTCTTCTTTTTGTCCTTTTTTGGGGGGATTCATGTCATACACTTAAAGTATGGGGCGCTAGATCAGTTGCCATCTTTTTAACATTCTTGGCCACAAATGTTTCACACGGGAATTAGAGGAAGGACAAGTGTCTCGTGGTTCTATTTTGATCTGTTTGTCAAGGTGTCAACAAACATCTCTGCATATTAAGCTCTTCATTGATTTTTTTTCCTTTCAGAACCTCAAGCCATGTTTGCCAACAAGGACACCTATCAGAAAGAGGTGAAAGTATCGGCATCACAGAAAGCCACGCTGAGTTGCGAAGTGTCCGACCCCAAAACCGAAGTGAAATGGTATAAAGACGGCAAACAGCTGCTCTCCAGTAAGACCGTCCGCATGGAGGCGAAGGGCAAAATGCGCCAACTGGTGTTGGACAATGTGGAGAAGAAAGACGCCGGAGAATACACTTGCGAAGTTGGAAACGAGAAGCTCGTCTTTAAGATTTCACGTCTCGGGTATGTTGAAGTCGGTTTGCACCAATGTGTCGGCATCAACTAAGGAATTATTCGCTGTTTACTGAAATATCCTCCTGTCTCTATAGATGTCTCGGCGACATTTCAAAGGAAATCCAGTGTAAAAGAAAATATAGCTGTGCAAGAAACCGAGAACGTTACCCTGTCCGCTACGGTAACGGCAGAACGTGCCGATGTCAGTTGGTTCAGGGACGGAGTAGAGCTGAAAGAGGGCGATAAGTACGAAATGAAGAGAGAAGGTTTGTCTCGTGTCCTTATCATTAAGTCTTCGGAAGCAAAAGACCGAGGCACTTACACGTGTCAGACAGCCGAGGACAAGATGGAATTCCAAGTTCAGATAAAAGGTGCGAATCCGTACCAGGTTTTTATATCTGCGGAATAAAACTTCTCTTGGATAACAAGTTTTTTTTTTCTTCCTCAAGAGTCTCCACTGAAGTTTGTGATTGGATTGGAGTCAGTATGTGTTGTCCTGGGCAGCACCATGACGATGTCCTGCCAACTAAACAGAGCTGAAGGGGATGTCCTTTGGAGACACAATGGCAAAGAAATAAAGCCTGGAGGCAGATATGTCATCCGTGCTGATGGAGCTCAACGTATCCTGACGGTGTCATCTGTAGCGCAGGAAGATGAAGGAGATTACACATGTGAATGCAAAGAAGACAAGACTACTGCTAAAATCACCACTAAAGGTTAGCAAAACCAAAAACTGCTCAGTTTTCAATTCTAACAAATGAGAACAGCATTTCTAACATGACTTGGATATGTATTCTTGTCCACTACGTAAATGTAAATATGTTCCAGGCGCCACGTTTGGTGAAGTTCGTGTCCAAATTGAACAACGTCGTTGGCAAACGAGGGCAAGGACGCTATCTTTAAATGTTCCATCACTCCAGCGGACGCGAGTGTGAGATGGCTGTTTAATGACCAACCCGTCACCGATGGTCCTAAATTCAAGATCGCACATGGAGGCACCAGCCATTCCCTCACAATCACTGCAGTCTCGCTGGAGGATTTGGGAGAGGTCGGTGTGGATGCTGAAGGGAAAGTGTGTAAAGCAAATCTGCAAGTACAAAGTAAGAAATGGCAAAATGTTCTAAGAATAATACATGTATTATTTGAAATATTATTTTTAAATGATAACATTTTTTTTTTTTTAGAGCTCCCAGTTATGTTCATTAAGACGCTAGAGAATAAAACTGTTCAAGAGCAGGACCGGGTGGAGCTTCAAGTGGAACTGAGTAGGCCATCCACCGAAGTAAAGTGGATGAAGAATGGTGTTGTGATGCAGCCTGAAGGCAATGTGCAGATGCAAGTTGATGGAGTGAAACAGACTCTGATCTTCCTAAGTGTAACGTGCGCTGACCGAGGCTTCTACTCTTGTGAGACTCTGGATGACAAGACTCAAGCTAAACTGACTGTAGAAAGTAAGTCTCCTTTTGTATTTGTATTATATATGTGTATCTGTACATTTTTTCGCAATTTTGTCAGTGTCGAGTTGGCGAGTAAACGAGACCCGTACAACAAAGACACTAGAGAAGAAACTTCATTCCGTGGCCTTCCCAGATAATCTCAGCATTGACCTTTCCTCAGACGTGCTTTCCGTATGTAACGTTAGAATGAAATATAAAAAGAGGCGATAAATATGTTCCCTGGTTCTGAACCATTTATTATGATTAATCGCGATTAAATATTTGAATCTATGGACAGCCCTTATACATGTAAGGGTCATGGTGTAAATTTAAATGAGCCAGTTAGGTTTTTTTATTGAGATTTGGGAATCCAACAATAATTATGTTTAAACAATCTGAGAGGGAACTGGAGGAATGAAGGGTAAATCGTGTTGGTTTATTTCAGACTCACTTCCAATTTAAATACGAATATTTGGACAACTAAACAATCTCCTTTGATTGTCATTCCTTGCAGTGAAGAAGATCCAAGTGGTTAAGGGCTTAAAAGAGACGAACGTGCATGAACAGGAGACGGTAACAATGGAAGTGGAACTCAGCAAACCTGATGTAGAAGCTTCCTGGACCAAAGATGGCCAAAAACTCAGAGCAAGTCCCAAAATCCTCATTACAGCTCTGGGTAATAAACATTCCCTGACCATGTCCCAGCTGAAGATGGAAGACAGTGGGATGATCTCTTTCCAGGCAGAAGGTGTCCACACCTCAGCAAAGCTTGTCGTCTCGGGTAGGTCCGTTTTCACTGGTTGAAGCTGAAACATCGGAATATCAACAGACTGTTGAACAGATGTATTTTATTGTGTTTCGCAGAACCTCCTGCAAAAATTCTCAGACCATTAGAGGATGTGACAACTACAGAAAAGGAAAAGACCGCCTTTGAGTGCGAAGTGTCCCGGGCAAATGCTGATGTGAAGTGGTTTAAGGTAATACAGGTGTTGTTTACTTATTTTGTTGCAACCAATTCTTCAAAAAGCAGGGGAAAAATGGCCAGATGGTTTTATGGGAATTATAAACACAGAATGATGAAAAAAACTCTTTTTCCTCAGAATGATGAAGAATTGAAACCAGGAAAGAGATACATGATGCATTCCCAAGGTCGGAAGCGTAGCCTCCTCATCCCGAAGTGCACTTATGAGGACCAAGGCTTCTACACTTGTAAAACGGCTGATGATAACACATCAGCCAAGCTAACTGTTAACGGTAACGTCTCGTTTATAGGTTATGAATCTGTTTACTAGTGTCAGTTTCTAGTAGCGTTTTCATATTTGGTTTATTTCCACAGCCCGTGACATTATGATTAGTAAGCAGCTACAGGATTTGGAAGTGACTGAGAAAGAGAGTGCAGCGTTTGTTTGTGAAGTGTCGCACGATGAAGTCGATGCGCAGTGGTTTAAAGGTGATGTCAAAGTCAAAGCCGGGGAGAGCATTAAGATGAGACAAGAAGGTGAGTTCATGATTTATGACCATTCAGAAGGTTGTACTCCGAAAAGATGGTACCACTTACAAGGAGATTGACTTATTTTAATAAAGCACACTCTGTACTCAAGTCCAAATAAAGGTAATGCACTCCTTCGAACTGTACTCCTTCGTTTTCAATGCATATGCAGTCTTTTCACCATACAGGCCACAGCTTTGACACATTTTCGTAGGTATAGAGCAGGGGTGTCCAAACTTTTTGTAAAGAGGGGCAGATTTGGTGAGGTGAAACTATGTTGGGGCCGGCCATTCAGTCTGACATTCCTTGAACATTAAAATTAAATGCAAATTAACAAATTAATTATTTTTTTTATTGCAAATGGCAGAATTTTTTTATTTCTTCACACATAACACAAAGAAATCTAAACAAGTTTTTTCTAAAATGACTTCTGAAAAAGGCCATATAAACTAAAGAAAACATTCAGGAAGATTAAACATATCTATTTTCATTTGAAACATTATATATTATTCACTATTCAATGGCAACTGTAAACTTCTAAATCCAAATCCTGTGAATAGGAAAACAACACTAACATTGGTCTTATTCTGAAGTACAAAATGAGGGTAGATAAGAAGTAAAATGTTATTTTATTTTGCCTTAATTAATGAATACAGTGGAATTTTATAGCTTTGCATCCTTCTTCTCTGACCTTTACGCGAGAGTGCAGCTACAGGTGTTCTGGTGAAATTTAAAATAGATACTGTTGGTCAACAGTGCTGGTGGGCCGCATATTATTGATTTTATGACAGAGACTGCGGGCCGGGGGAAATTTGAACACGGGCCACATTTGGCCCCCGGGCCGGACTTTGGCCATGCCTGGTATAGAGTATAGACCGGATAGAGGTATAGACAACTGTTATGCGTACTTTAAGGTCATTAATGTCAGTAGGTCTTGTAGCGTGCACATGTTCTTTCACAAACGACAAAAATAAACAAAAAAAGTCTGCAATATAAGTAAAATGATGTAGTACCATATGAGTGGTCACATCTTTTTGGAGAACCCTGTATAAAAAGTTCATCCTAAATGTACTTCGACTGTGGTATCATTTCTACAGAAATTTGAACAGATAAAAAGTATGTCTCGTTATTTTTTCAAGGCCGAACGTATATTCTGCTCTTCAAATCTGTCAAGCCTGAAGATGCAGGTGAAATCAAGTTTGTGGCTGAAAAGGCTTCGTCCGTCGCTAAGCTCACAGTCAAAGGTTGGATGTGTTTCAGTTTTAGTACAGTTCTGTGTGTTGTCCCAATAAAAAGCCTAAATTGGAGATCTTTTTAGGTCTCATTCGAGATCGATGTCCTAAAAGCTTTTAACTGATTTGCAGAATTGCCCGTGAGGTTTGTGAAGAAACTCCGAGACAAAATTGCCATGCATAAACACCGGGTACTTTTAGAGTGTCAGGTGTCTCGAGTCAGCGCCATAGTCACATGGTATAAGAACAAGGACA
Organism: Kryptopterus vitreolus; assembly: GCA_030449085.1. Taxonomy (NCBI): domain Eukaryota; kingdom Metazoa; phylum Chordata; class Actinopteri; order Siluriformes; family Siluridae; genus Kryptopterus; species Kryptopterus vitreolus. Next base: position 13,194,583 of record JACRUU010000002.1, on the reverse strand, counting down.
AGATCAAAGCCAGCGCCAAGCATCAGATCTCCAGCGAGGATATTTATCGCAAGCTCACCATCAACGACGTGGACTCCGGGGACGAAGCCGCGTACACGTGCGACGCTGGCGACGAGAAGACGTCGTGCAAGCTACTTGTAGAGGGTAATAAAAGGCAAATGTTTGCAATATGCTCGACCCGGGAATATCTTTCCCAATCAAATATTGGTTACATCAGATAAAAAAAAATCTGGTGCATGTCAAGAAATTGATATTTATTTTAAATATGACATGGGGACTGTGTCTCAAAAAAAAACTTTACTTGGTGCAACATTTTGGTTCAATTTTAATAAAACTTGGCAGAATTATCGGTAAATGAATTTGAAACAATAATTTACGTAGTGTTTACATTTGTTGCTACACTTCCTTGTGAAATCAGAGAAACTGTATTCCTGAATATCTTTTAAATAATTTAATATAATATAATATCCTTTATTGGTCACATATACATTAAAGCACAGTGAAATTCTTTTCTTCGCATATCCCAGCTTGATGTTGGTAGCTGGGGTCAGAGCGCAGGTTCAGCCTTGATACGGCGCCACTGGAGCACAGAGGGTTAAGGGTCTTGCTCAAGGACCCAAGGGCGGCAGCTTGGCCATACCGGGGCTCGAACCCGGATCTTCCAATCAGCAGCCCAGCGCTTTAGACCACTGAGCTACCCCCTCCTCTCCCCTAATTTGTAATATTCTTGTTAAAATATGCTCAAATGAGACCAATTTAATTCTAGCTTCAACATCAATTTCAACACTTGTTTATTAATTGTCAATATGCTGAACCAGCCTACTACGGTAACAGACAATGTTCTGTTGTAAACACGGTTGTTTTTAGCAAGCAAGACCGTATTTTGATCAATTTTGACAAATTTAAAGGTTATGGCCCAAAAGGATTATTGAGAGACTGTTATCGTCAAGAAATACACGTTCTCGGATTTTACAAGGTACCTATAATACTTCCAAGTTTGATTAAAATTGGACCAAAATTTTTTTGGAGACACGGTATAGTTACAAACATTTTGCTTGATCATTTCTTCCGCCCCCTGCAACTTAATCTGATGTATATCTGAGCTCGAGTTTGTCTTTAGCTTAATTGCTGATATGTTTTGAGATTCTAATAATATTCCCACAGTGTTCCCAAAGCTAAGAACTTAATGTCCTGGTGATTTCCAGAGCAGGCCATCAGCGTCGTCAAAGAGCTTAGCCCAGTGGAAGTGACTGAGCCGTTTGCAGCTCACTTTGAGGTGGAAATCAGCGTGGAAACGGTCAAGCCGGTAAAATGGGCCCTGGATGGAGAAACTCTGAGCGAGAGCACCGATATTGAGATCGAGAAAGAAGGCACGATGCATCGCCTTACATTTAAGAAGACCAAGGCTTCCATGTCAGGAACGGTGCAGTTCACAGCTGGAAAGAGCAAATCGGCAGCTCAGCTTACAGTCAAAGGTTTGGCAGGAAATAGTTTTAGACAGTTAAAAAAAACCAATGGAATGCTTTTTTTTCTTTTAATATTCTTGTTATTTAACTAATTTATTGTTCATTTCAATGTACATTTTTTGTTGTTGCTAAACTGTTAAATATGGTTACTTTAAGAATTCTGTTCCATTTTTGGTTTGCTTTGTATAGTATAATATACGTTAATATACTGGGAAATAAAAGGCCATACAATGTAGATCCATTAGCGATGGAAAAAAACAAACGTGGAATATGGTAAAATCGATATTAAATAATCAATAATTTGAGATTTTGAGTTCAATTTATATAGTTATAACAGCTGTTACAGTTAGAGTATTTGAAACATGAAAAGTATTCATTCATTTAAGGTACCTTGAAAACATGCGATTAATCACGAGTTAAGTCATGTAATTAAATAAAATCCATATTATGGTTGTCTGATTCATAATTCCGTGCTCTGGTATAAATGCATTAGCGATTTCCTTCACAGAGCGCCCTATCGAGGTGGTCGAACCCCTCAAAGATGTCAACGGGCAGGAAAAAGCCTCAGCCAAGTTGTCATGCAGACTATCAGCTGTTCCGAAAGAAGTGTTCTGGTTTAAGGGTCAAACTGCTCTGGAAGCATCCAGCAAGTACATGATAAAACAAACTGGTGCTGAAGTGCATCTGGTCATCCAGGCACTGAGTCCAGAGGACGCTGACGAGTATCGCTTTCAGAGCGGGAATTGCGAGACCAAAGCTACGCTCACTGTTGAAGGTACAGTTTGTCTTTTGTTTTTATTTTAATGTTCTTTCAGTTGTCATGCAGGGTTTTTTTTGCACATAGTTCATTATTATGCCTCTTTATCCCTCCATCCTTCCCATACAAGTGCACCATTTAGACACTTTGAATTGCAAAAGGGAACAACCCTTTTAAACGGAAACTGTTTTGTCCACAGAGCGTAAAGTTCAGATCACCAAACGCTTGGTGGATGTGGAGCTTGAAGAAGGAGGCGATGCTGTGTTTTCATGCGAGGTGAATTATGCTGATGAGGACGCCGAGTGGTTCCTCAATGACAAGCTGCTGTTCAGCAATGAAGTTAATGCTGTCCAGCATGTGGATAAGGTACACAGCATCACCCTTAAGAACCTGGCACCTCAAGATGGTGGGAACATCACCTTTAAGATAAGGGAAGAGAAGCAGACTGTCTGCCTGAAAGTAAAAGGTACTATGTTCAGGACTAAAGGTACAAAGTGCCTTGCACGAATATCCACCACCTTTTTTTAACATTATTTATGTATTGGGATTATATGTTACGGAGAAAATAATTATTTTTGTGTAACTTAGAAAGAGCCGAAAGGATGCATGTTCAAATGAGACCAAATATCTAAATAAAGCCTTTGGTGGAAACTTGTATAAAGACTGGGCAATGTTGCTCATCAAAATGTGAATGAATATTTGTACAAGGCACTGCTATAAGAATCCGGTGGCACGGATCGTTTTCTAAATGCTGAATTTTTGACTTGTTGAACCACAGAAAAGAAAGGCGTCTTCCTTAAGTTGCTAGACGACATGATTGGAGAAGAAAAGGGAACCGTATCTCTTAAATGCGAAGCCTCAAAACCGACAGTGTCCCCAGTTTGGCGGAAAGACGGAACGGCGCTTTGTGCAGACAACAAGCACGATTTGCTGCATGACGGTAGGATCCTGGGTCTAACAATCCGGGATATCGCACAGGCAGATGCCGGAGAGTACAGCTGTGACATTGGTACAGACCTTACAAGGTCAAAAGTCACAGTTAGAGGTATGATCATCAGAAAAATCTTCCATTTTTGTTATACATTAATTGTATTTTCAATTGTTTTGTTGTTGGACAGCATTATAATACCTGGAAAATAGATCATACAAGGAATCGGTGATATAATGATTTGTCATGATGTTACAATGATCTCCGCTATTAATGTCACACAGATATCAGCATTGGCATCACGAAACGCTTAAAGTCTGTTGAGGCCAAAGCAGGTGAAACCTGCGTGTTCGAATGTATCCTCTCCCGAGAAATTACAGAAGTGTGTTCGTGGAGCCTGAAAGGGCAACCTGTGATGAGCGGAGGGCGTTTCCAAACCAGCAGCAAAGGGCGCAAGCACACACTGAGCATTAAAGGAGTGACCGGGTCTGACACGGGGGAGGTCGTTTTCACTCTCAAGCACTTGAACTCCAGTGCAACATTGTCTGTGGAAGGTGAGACACAAATGGCACAAGTATAGTAGACACCCCTGAAGTCGGGGTTCAGAGGTCGGGCTTCTTTTCATTGTGCATTTATTCTTAGAAACGTATCTCATAACTGTTCACGGAATAAGTAAATACCTTTTTTTTTGCATTTTAATGCTAAGTCATTTGTATCATTTAATGATTGGTGACAAAGAAAGAAAAAGAAAGTGCGTACCATAGAAAATGTACTTGAATGAAATACAGTACATGTACTGTTGGGGTAACCGTTATTTTACATTGCAGCACTGAAGGATGCAGTGCAGTACACTACAGTAATCATGTTTACCTTTATATTAATTTTTTTCAGTGGTTTTGTGTTAAGTTTTAAATGAAAGTGTTTTTCCTGTGATATTAAGGGTTTAAAATGTAGTTTTTTTTTTTTACACCATTCGCGGGTGCTCTAGGAAAGTAACCCCTTGCGAATTTCAGGGGTTGACTGTACTGGTGGAAAAGGTAGCTTAGCGGTCTAAGGCACTGGGCTAGTGATTGGAAGGATACCGGGGTTTGAGCCCCGGTAGTGCCAAGCTACCACCCTTGGGTCCTTGAGCAAGGCCCTTAACCCTTTGTGCTCCAGGGGGCACTGTATGATGGCTTCCAAACAAGCTGGGATATGAGAAGAATGAATTTCACAATGATGTAATGTATGTGACGCACAAAAGCTGTTCAATTGCTTTTGGCCATATTCATCCACCAGCTATACTACCTTTTACTACTGCAAGTCTACAAATGTCTCTCTGCTTTTTTTTTGTTGTTTTTGCATCTGATGGTAATATGTGAGAAACAACCAAATATGTCTTTTAGAAGTATGAAAAGTCAAAGGAGTTGATGGAAATGTGAGCATTTCGATACAACCTCTTCACTGATATGTTTTCTTGGGCTTTAGGTGAAATTCCCTCCTTCTCTAAGGAACTACAAGGCGTTAGCATTGCATCTGGAGAAGATGCTACATTCCTCTGTGAGCTCAGTCAGGCTGGCTTGGATGTGGTTTGGTGCAAGAATGAAACGTCAATCAAGAAGAGCCTGAAGTATGAGATGGTTCAAGAAAACAAGGTTGCGAAGCTGATTGTGCACAACGTTACTGCTAAAGATTCTGGAGAATACAGCTGTGAGGTGACCGGCGGACAGACCACAAAAGCTCAACTGGAAATCAAAGGTGATTTTTTAATAAATGTAAATAAGAATTATTTTATAATGTTTGAGTTCAGACCCTAATTGGTATTTTGATTTTCAGAGCCCGTGAACAAGTTCGTCCGTGAGCTCAAAGACAGCACAGCGTATGAAAAAGGGGATGTCACTTTTGAATGCGAATCGGCCCATACGGCTTCCAGAGTCACTTGGCTGAAAGGTTTCAAAAGAGATCAAAGCAGGAAGAAAGTATCAGATGGCGCAGGAGGACAAAATTCTCATTCTCACAGTGAAAGATTTGGAGAAGGTCGACAGTGATACATATTCGTGCAGCCTAGACACTGTCAAGACGACTGCCAAACTAATTGTCCAAGGTAAGTTTGGAGAGGATTGCTCACGTGCCTGACGTGCAGCGTTTTGGAAACGGGTTCAGTAATAGGTACAGGCTCATAACTTGTGGAGAGGGGGGTAGCTCAGTGGTTTAAGGCACCAGGCTGCTGATGAGAAGGTCTGGGGTGGGTATTGCCAAGCTGCCGTGTTTGGGTCCTTGATCAAGGCCCTCAACCCTCTGCGCTCCAGGAATGCTGTACTATGGCTGACCCTAAGCTCTGGCTCTATATTATGGCCAACTGTGCCCTCTAGTTTGGGGTCCCAGCCCATGTATCTCCAAGCTAATCCCCTTAACCTTCTATGCTATAGGGGGCAATGTATCATGGCTAACCCTGCGCTTTGACCCCAACCAGTTTCAATTCTGTTCTGATCACTCAAAATCTAGAATTGCAGACTTTTTGAAGAATGCTTGAACCTGAAAATTGTAAGCCTTCCTGAAAAAGTTGTGGAGTGAATAACTTGGGCAAAATGTACTTATTTTTGCGGTTGCTTTACAGCATATTTATTAGCCTGATATAAAATTTCTATTGAGAATGTATCTCCAAGCGGACCCTCTAAACAAGTCAAAATTCAGATATTAATTTTAGATTGTTTATGATAGGCTCATTGACCCATTGTCCATAGAGATGAAATTCATTTGAAGCTTCATTGAGTAGATTTTAAGGATTTCTATCTCTTGATGCTAGAGTTCACCAAATGCATACATCAACAGATCGTTCCGCTAGTATTTCTCTGGAATAGATCACCTACCAATGATCTGTGATATTTACCGATTTAAATATAGAGCATATTTTCTGTAATATCGCCTTACTTGGCAATTCTATTCTTTTATCATTCAAATCGCCAGTTCTTCCGACGATTTTCACTCGCGAGTTGAAGAACCAGGAGGCTTTAGAGATGGAAAGTGTCACCTGGTGCTGTGAGCTGTCTAAACCAGACGCAATAGTTCAGTGGCGCAAAGGCGAAGTAGACCTTTGTCCCTGCGTCAAGTATGAATTCCGGCAAGACGGTCACCTTTTCCAGTTGGTCGTTCACGACGTTGACCTGGAAGACACTGGAGACTACACCTGCGACAGTGGAGATCAAAAAACGACAGCACACCTAGAAGTAAAGGGTAGGATTTGAACCAAGTCTGGGAATCTTTTTGTGAGGGCACAGCAGGTTTTTCCATTTTCCTCCCCTTGAACTCCAACCTGTTCACTTTGCAGCACTACCCGTTTTGTTTAAAAGCCCTCTGAAAGAACTGGAAGCCGACGCCGGGGATACGGCCGTATTCCGGTGTGAGCTTACCAAACCGGGAGCAACTGTAGTGTGGAGAAAAGATCAGGAGATTCTACAGTCCAGCAGCAAGCACCAGTTAAGGCAAGACGGTGCAGTGGTTGAGCTAGTCATCTATACTCTACAGAAAGCAGACTCGGGAGAGTATTCCTGTGATTCTGGGTATGAAATGACTTCTGCCCGGCTCACTGTAAAGGGTAGGAACCAAAATTCTATTTTCTTAACTGGTGACAGTGGCTCTAAACCCTTTACCTCCATTCCCATGGCTCTTTCTGCATGGTTCGACTTTCCACATCTTTACTTCCTTAAAAAAATGGAGACATTACTTTCCCCACTGTTTCTATCTTCATTTCATTTTGCAATTCTCTCTCTCTCTTACATTTTAAGATAGTTTTACTCTCTGACCGCATGAGTTTTTTTTTTTTTTAATGATGTTCCAACATTCAGAAATGTCATATTTTACTCATGTTCTGCATTATCATTATTATTATCATCATCATTATTATTAATTGCTGGCACATTTTTATCATGTAAAATCTAACTTTGCATCTTCTCTACATCGCATCTTTATTTGGAATCTGACATGCTCTCTTGTAGTTTGGAGGTTATTAGTCAAAGGCTTTACACTGTGTGGCCAAAGGTTTGTGGATACCTGATCATCACATCACAACACGGTTAAGTTCTAGCAACATGGGAACAATAACTTGTGTTTTGGGTGACAAGACAACTAGACTCACACAGACAGTGCCACAGAAATCAACACAAGAAAACAACTACACTAGGCTGTATTTTTAACAGCTTATCTAGGTAACCACGAGCAACAACTAGCTGACTACACTAGACTGCTATATATATATATATATGTGTGTGTGTGTGTGTGTGTGTGTGTGTGTGTGTGTGTGTGTGTGTGTGTGTGTGTGTGTACATAAAATACAAGGGCAGCCCTCTAACCTAGGGTGTTTAAACAATCACAATACCTATGTGGTAAAATGTAGGTGCGCACACATTCCTACCTCTTCTCCAACCAGGTGAGCGAGTATCACAACAGAACAGCGCGGCTAGCACACGCGACAGCGGCTAGCAAGCGCGGCTAGCACACGCCACAGCGGCTAGCACACGCGACACAGCGGACAGCACACGCGACAGCGGCTAGCAAGCGCGGCTAGCACACGCACAGCGGCTAGCACAGCGGACACAGCGGACATGCGACAGAGCGGCTAGCAAGCGCGGCTAACACACGCGACGGGAGCGGCTAGCAAACTGGCTAGGCCGCGTGACAGAGCGGCTAGCACACGCGACAGAGCGGCTAGCACACGCGACAGAGCGGTTAGCAAGCACGGCTAGCACACACGACAGAGCAGCTAGCGCACACGACAGAGCGGCTAGCACACATGACCGAGCGGCTAGCACACATGACAGAGCGGCTAGCACACACATGACAGAGCGGCTAGCGCGCACACGACAGAGCGGCTAGCGCACACGACAGAGCGGCTAGCGCACAGAACTCTCCTTTTTCTTCCTCTCCCTTTGCAGGGGCTTCAGGGTGCTGCTTTTAACTGGTAGTCTCCCGCCCCTTCAGGTCAGGATCTGGCTCTTCATTTGTCCTAGATGCTCTTCAATCAACTGGTGACTCCACCTAGTAGGATGCCAAAGTAGAGCAACCACAAGGGGCGGGGTGTGTGTGTATGTGTGGGTAGTAGTAGTAAACAACTGTAGCAGTAAACATCTCCATTCGAGATAAATTCCTTATTTGTTTTTTAAGCCCTGATATTGGGGGTTTGTTCTCTCTTCAAGACCATTAGTCAGGTAATGCACTGGTGTATCGTAAGAACGCATGAAATTGTCTTCATGGTACTGGTATTTTGCTTGGGGCCATTCTTCTACTCTGCAGTATGGGGTGAAAAGATGTACTCGTATAATTTGTCAGAATCTCATCATTTTGGTCATACAGTGTAATATATTATTATCACATATAGTAATAATAATAATAATAATAATAACAGAATGTACAGATATTTAGAAAAGAGGATCTGGTTGAAAAATCTCATACACCAAAATACACATATTACCATAACACAGACAGTTTTTATACAAAACATATGGACAGACAAGGCAAGCATCAACAAGACATGTATCTTTTATGTTCAGTGAGTTAAAGGCTACACTGGTTATAGCATTGAATCAATGCCTTCGCTGCGTAAATATTTATCCTGGATGATGTGTATTGAACAGAATTTGACATTACTATCGAAACCGGGCTGAAGAGCTGCATCGTTAACGAAGGCGAAGATGTGTCCTTTGAGTGCTTTGTATCTCATGACGGAGCCCAGAACGCGAGCTGGGAGCTTCAGGGTGTTCCTCTGCAGAGCAATGAGATGAATGTAATCCGAGTGGAAGGCAAAAAGCATTCCCTTACTCTAAGGAGCGTGACCGAAAAAGACTCGGGCACCGTGTCCTTCCATGTGGGGAGCCACACTTCATTTGCTTGTCTAACAGTTAAAGGTAAACTCGGTCTCTCCGTTGGCTGCAAGGCATTGCGTCCCCCCCCCACCCCCACCCCTCCCGGGCTGTCCACGTTACTTCAACTTCCTTTTGGATAACAAAACCCCTTTAAAGCTGTTATGTGGAGAAACTATATTACTAAAGCATTATCTACGAATTGTGTTCACTTGTTTAACAGTTTTACTGGCCTTTTTGAATATAACACAATTATTCGTTTTTATTAGCTACATCAATGTTGTTCAACATCCATCAACCAAGTTAATTTCCCATCTCACATGCATTATAGCAACTGTTACCTCACCAAACCTCCCAGCACAATGTCAATACTAACATTACAAAATCTCTATTTTTAACAATTCATAACTTTTCTCATTAAGGGCCAAAAATGATTTGAGGGCTGTGGACAGAAAGACACTTAATCCAAACTGTATTATATAAAAATGTAAAGTTGGTATTGTTGTCTTGAGTTTGTAATATTTAGAAATAACTAAATAACTAAAAATAGAAAAATAAATTATAACCAAATTCTTGTAATAGCAGTGTCTTAAATGAGAGACATGAAGCTTATTACATAAAGGCACTACTGCAGTTTGGGCTTCGTATTCTCTTATTTATACTGTATATTTTATAGTGATGTACGCTAATCATATTAATTATGGCAATAGCAGCTAAAAGTCATTGGTGCCACAGGTGCTCACCATTTAATATAAATGAATGGTCACTTTTAGACATATTGCATATTGGTTTAATAGATCGACCATGTTCTTATGCTATGTCGCAGCTCTCACTCTGCACCCTTGAGTATATGTTGTCATCCTGATTGCTGATGATCGGCATCAGAAAACAGGATCGACTCAACAGAAACCATCTAATGTTCGATATATATGTTTTTCGAGAAGATTGGTATGTTCTTCTCTAATGACCGAATTACTGTTTGCTACTTTTGCTTCTAGCTGTCCCTGTGCTGCAATTTACTAAAGACTTGACAAGCCAGGAAGCCATAGAAGGAGAGAAAGCAACATTGTCCTGTGAAATTTCGACTCCCGACGCCCAAGTGACCTGGAAGAAGGGCAGAAAAATAATTTCTGAAGGAGACAAGTATTCCATCCAGAGGAATGGTACGACCCAGACTCTGGAGATCTACAAGCTAACAGCAGACGACGCCGGAGAGTACGCGTGTGAAGTCGGAGACAAACAAAGCAAAGCCACCTTGAGCGTCAAAGGTGATCATTCATTGTTTTGTTTTTTTAACGTTTCTTTGTCTGGTTCGGCTCGAATTCTCTCAATACTCACAAATGCAGAAATGCAGAAACCGAACGGAATGTCATTCGAATCGCTATTTAATTTCCTTGGTTAATAGGCGCGTTGTCCGTAGAAAGAGGGCTTTTTTTCTTCATTGAGCTTCTTTTTGTTTTTTTTTACCTAGAACGCGTGCGAATTACGAAAGAACTTAAAGACGTCACAGTGATGACTGGCGAAGACGCCACGTTCCACTGTGAGGTTTCGCAGACAGGAATAACTAACGGCGAATGGTGGCTAGGCTCCAATCACCTACAAAACAATGATTTGAATCAGATCAACTGCCAAGGGAGGGAACACAGCCTAGCATTAAAGATGGTCACTCCTGACGATTCAGGGCGATGTGGCCTTTGTGGTTGGCTGCGAGAAGACGGTTGCCTCTTTGGTGGTGAAGGAGAAACCAAAAGGTAAAGGGTGCTTACGAGTCTTGGGTAATCGATCCATTGGGTGGCACTTATGAATGCTCCGAGTGCATGTATGCACAAGAGCACCGTGTTAAAATGTCAATATCGCTGGTTTCAACTAACCTTGATGGGGTTAACCCAGGTTACACAAAAAGACAAGGCTCTTTTACTTCAGATTTCAAGCAGTGTGAACGCATCACATTGGCACAATTGCTTTGTACGTGGTTAAAAGTGTGCATTATGCATTTTGCCAGTTTTTCGCAATTGATCCCAACGCTACGGCATGTTATAACGTCAGCAACCCGCTTCCAAATTAACCGACTTTCCAACGCTCTCACACTCACCAGAAACGCCAGCTTTCTTTCTGAAAGAACTTGAGAACTTGGACGCTGTTGAGGGTGACACGGTAACACTCCGTTGTGAAGTGTCTCAGCCCGAGGTCAACGTAGAGTGGCGTAAAGGGGGAGTGGTCCTGCAACCCGGTAAGAAGTTTCAGCTGAAGAAAGAGGGATGCGTCCAAGAGCTACACATACACGACCTGAAAGTGGAGGACGGTGGCTATTACACTTGCGACGCTGGAAATCAGTTGACAACAGCGTCCGTTTCGGTGCAAGGTAACAAGCATTGTTGTTATTGGGTTGTTTTTGTTTTTTCACTTTAATGTTCAGCTTAAAAATTCACGACTTCTGACATGGACTGTTCCAGAATAATTTGAGGAATCAATTAAAAAAACAAAAATAGACTATTGGCTAAATAAAAATGATCTTTTATCTAAAAAGGAATGTATGTGTTAATGTAAAAGATTCTATTAATATAAAAGAGTAGTAATTCATTGAAGCTGGAATATTTGTTTTAGGGCAATTAATGTATTAACCCCTTAGGCCAGGGGTGTTCCTGAGGGGCCACAGCCCTGCAGAGTTTAGCTCCAACCATAATTAAAAAACACCTGATCCAACTAATCAAGTCATTAAGGCTTATTTGAAAACTACATGGTATGTATGTTGGATGGGAACAAAACACTGCAGGGCTGCGGCCCTCCAGGAACGGAGTTTGACACCCCTGCCTTAGGCCATGAGCTAATTTTATTACCGTTCATGTAAATTTTGGTGATCTTTTTTCACATTTTATCTAAACCATATAACATAATTTTTTCATGTTGAATGGCTCATCCAAATTTCTGTATATGTGTGAGATGGTCTGGGAAAACAGTCAGAGGAAGTTACTGCGGTTGAATTCTGTCAACAAAAAAATCTGCTTTAATATAATTTGACATCTCCACTATAAGGAAACAAACATATTTAACCAACATTACCTATGCGGGGGAAACTCAGTGGTTAAAGCACCAGGCTATCAATCAGAATGTCAGGAGTTCAAGTCCCGGTATAACCAAGCTGCCACCGTCAGAAACTTGAGCAATATAATCTCCATTATATACATCTCCATTATAAGGAAAAACACATTTGATGGCATTAACTAATCGTTAACCAACCTTGATCTCAACCTTGTGATCCTGTGATCCATTGAGAGATTAAATCAGTGGATTCCCCCCACCACCCATCAGTTTGTAATGACAATACATTCACGCACGCATACTTTGAAATGACGAGATTCCCTTTGTGACGGGTTTTCCGAGGCTGCCCCACACATTTCTGGACATAAAAGTGCACAACTATCATGACTTTTGCAGTATCTCCTGGTTATCCAAATTTGCGACTTTAAATCGATTTAAAAAAACAACAACAACAAAAACAGAATGTAGGACTTGTAAACCCTTGCTCAGTGTTGATGTTTTCTAATGATTTCCATTTAAAACAATCAGGGATGCTATTGATTAGCTGTTTGTCTGTGGTCTCTGCAGAGGCTGAGGTGCTCATAGTGTCTGGTATAAAAAGCACCGATGTTTTTGCGGGAGAGCAGGCAGTATTCTCCTGCCAGCTGTCTCGCCGGAGCAAAAGGGAGAGTCCAGTGGTGGCTAGATGGCACCCGTTTGGAGAACAGTCCCTTCAGTGCCATTGGGGTGGGTGAAGATAATGTTCACACCCTCACCCTAAAGAACCTGGCACCAAATGACTCGGGCACCGTCCTGTTCAAAACGGGAAGCTTGACGTCCTCGGCTAGGCTGTTAGTTAAAGGTACCAGACCAGGTAGAGGTGTTGAGGGGATCAGCTCTTTTGTTTACGGCCCTGCAGCATTGAAGCGAACTATTAGTAGGCCAGGTGCTGGTGTGTCTACGAACGTTCTGAACTTTTTCCCCCTTGTGCCTTGTGTAATTTCTTACAACACCGACTTCTGATTGGTTAGGAATAATTAGTACTGACAAATAGAGAACATGTTTGCATTAACATACTTGTTCTAATATGTTTGCTTTTTTTTCTAGAAACATCGAATTGACTGGAAAACATTAAAGTGTAATATATAGCTAATTAAACTGTATAATTACTAATGTGCGGTATTCTGTGACCTTTTTTTTAAGGTTCCGAAGGATTATTTTAAAATATTTTCTACTTTTCTTTGTAATAAAAGTTTGGCCGATGAAAGTATATCCTAATTACTTATTAAGGGTTACAAAAGGCAAAGGTTTCCTTTAGATATTTACAACAATTATCAAAATATTTGAAATTCATGGGTTTTATTGTGTGCAATTTAGAAGTGGTACAAGGCTTGGCCTCTCACACACACATCTGAACTAAGGCGTTTTATCGGACGTCACTCTTAAAATCGGCTGTTAAAAGCTGGTGAGCCCTTCAGAATGTTCCAGTTACCTCAGCGGAGAAACAGATTGACACTTTACACTCTGTTTTCTAAATGTTGGCATAAGTTTCCGATGCTCGCAGCGGCCTCCAAAAGGGCTTTTGTTTCCCTCCTCTCAACCAGGTGAACGAGTGTCTTGCTTGGCAACTCACTTATGCATGGCCTACATTGTGGTTAAATATTTATGAATTGTTTTTTTGTTTTTTTTTTTCATTTTATTTTGGTTTCGGAAATTAGATCCACTAACATCTGATTTAGGAACATGCCAATGTCAACCTACTGCTCATAGGTTTTAGTTCCAGAGTTACCACATATGAAATCCTTCTCAAGCTCATCATTTGCTGTCGGAATCAGGAGACAATAAGGGTAGCAAGCTGGAGTTGCAGGGGGATGGAAGGCATCACCAAGGGTCCTTAGGCTAACCCAAAAGGAAAGGACAGTGAATTGCTTCTTCAATTTCTTGCATTTTGTACCACCAGCACACACATTCTGTATAAAGACTGCAATGCCGATTCAACCATTTTGATTCCGAAATATAATGACTTCAACCCATACCTAGGAAGCCATTAACCAATACTCTTGCCTTCATCTGGTTTCTGCATGCAAATCCCCCCCCCCCAACTAAGTAGTAATGATTAGTAAGACTAATCAGAGACAATTAAACCTGGCCATCATCTTGAGCTTGTGTTTTATTGTACTTACATCGCCCACCATTTATAGATCCTACTGTGGAGGTAGTCAGTGCCATGGAGGATATCCAAATAGCAGAGAACCAGCCTGCAGAGTTCATCTGCCAGTTCTCACGGCCAGTCAAGGCCATATGGAAGCGAAACGGTCAACCCGTGCAACCTGAAGGCCACAGGCTTATAGTGGAACAAGACTGGACTGTAGCACGATTGTACATTAGCCAAGTAATCGCACAGGATGTGGGTGTGTACTCCTGTGAGGCAGAAGGGACCTGTGTTGAGGCACACCTAAGGTTGCAAGGTGAGCGTCCCTGCAGCCTGAACTAACAACTGAATATGACTAAAGAACTATGTTTTCCCAGTTTTCCCCAAAGGTTCTATTGAAAACGAGGTTGGGGTAGGAGCCTTCTTTAACATTGCTCAATGGTCCAGATATTTGTGCACTAAGGAATCTGCGATGTTTGAAAGTTGATTAATATGTCTCAGTATGAAAGTTTGAGAAATGTCAGAGTGTATGAATAATTTTTGGGGAAAAAAATGCAGGATTTATCAGCCATGAAAGGTGAGAAAGGTATAAATGCTGGTTGTGATGGAATGGGTAGAATGAATTCAGCAAGTAATAGAATGTTAATGCTATAAAACAGGACCCTGCTTAGCATTCATATTGTTAGGGATGAAGATACTATAAACATTGTAAAGAATGTTCAATTAAGGTTACCTAAAAGGTTTTATGATTAAATGTTAAATATTTGCACAATAGTTTTTTTTATAGTTTCTAGGTCAATTATCGACAAATTTATCGTTAAATTTACCTTTTATGGTTCATCTGTAAAAAAAAATGCACTTCAAATTTCAATAAAAGATGCAACCTCTCACATCTGTCCTGCAGCTAAACCCATTGAGATCATTCAAGGTCTGGAAAATGTGGAGACTATTGAAGGTGGCGAAGCCCTTTTTGAGTGCTCGCTGTCCGTCCCAGAGTCTAAAGAGTGCCGATGGTTGGTCGATGGAAAACCTGTAAAGGAATCTGCAAAAGTGGAAATTGTTTGCTTTGAGAGCGGTCGTCGCCATCTTTTGCTGCTGAAGGACTTAAGAGCTGGTGATAACTGCACAGTAACCTTTCAGGCTGGGACTGCCTCAACCTCTGGTCTTCTCTCAGTCAAAGGTTAGTTGAAGTTTGCGATCAAGCAAATGCATATTAAAAATATTAATGAATGGGTTTGTCTAATAGATGTAGGTTGGTTGATTGTGATCCATTTGTAATGACATTTAGGGTGGCAACTGGAAGTAGTCAAACCCTTAGAGGACAAGACTGCTGCGGTTGGTGAGCAGGTGGAGTTCACTTGTGTCCTGAACAAGCCTGTCCCAGAGAAAGATGCAAATTGGTATGCTAACGGTGCTGAACTTCGGCCAGATGACGTATGGGCAATGAAGAATCAGGGATGTGTGTGCACCTTGATTCTGAAAAAAGCACAAGTTCAACCACCACTAGAGATCACATTTGCTGCTCAAGATGCCATTTCAGTGGCCAAGCTAATTACTATTGGTAGGTGCAAACCAGTCAATGCAACACTGTGGATGGCTAAAAAATGTTTTTACTCATTTAATTTGTAAACCTCAGCTGTACCCGACCCCCCTGAGGACCCTGAGCTGGTCACTAAGGGATCAACATCAGTTACTCTATCCTGGTTCACGCCTCTCAGCGATGGTGGAAGTCCGATTCTGGGATACCGTGTGGAGATGCGGCAAGTGGACAGTGCTCTTTGGCAGCCCTGCCATTCAGAACCAGTGTGCAATACTGAGTTTTCAGTGGAAAACCTTATTCCTGGCATTGGATACAGGTTCCGGGTGGCAGCAATTAACCGTGCTGGTATTGGTGACACTGTCCAACTTCCTCAAACTGTTACTCTGGGTACGTTATTTTATACTATTTGTAGATTAAAACTAAATAAAAAAAAATAAATCAAAAGCTTCATACTTGATTTGGGGAACATTCAGTAATTACATTTTTGTGTAGCACTTGACGATTAAAGTTTTTTTTTTCTATTATCTTGATATTTAGATGCACCAGTGACCATTGCCAAGAAGTTAAATGTCTCTGAGCTTCAAAAGGGTAAGGTTGCACGTCTGGAGTGTGAACTTACGTCTGAAAAAAAGCAAGTCCTCTGGCAAAAAGACTCTCAGGAGATTGAAATGGGAGCAAAATTCCAGATGTTAACAGAGGGCAAATCACAAATTATGCTCATTAAGGATTTTCAGCCTGCTGACCAGGGGGTGTATACTTGTGTAGCGTCCGGAGAGGCAAAAACCTCAATAAACCTTGAGCTTGAAGGTATCTGCTCTGGCTAAGTTTTCATACACTCTCATCAGTCTGCGTTTAATGTTTAATGTCCTTTTCTTTCAGTTTGTATTTTTTTTGGTGTGACTTTCAGTTAACTGCCAGTGGTGTCAGTGTCTCGTGACAGAGATCTTTTATTTTTAATATTCGGTAAATACAGTGGGATTCTAGCACAGCAATATTATTGTGCTCATTCTAAAGTGGATCTCTAGCATTCAAATAAATCTTTTATGTAACTTTTAGCTTTTTGTAAAAGTAATTCTGCATCATCACACCATCCAATGGATGAGTATGAAATAGAAAAGATGTTTTCTCCTTACAAATTACATGATGTTGCCTCGGTTTTACAGAAGATGGTACAGAGTTGCCCCAGCCCGAGGAAGGTGACCAGCCTGGCTTGCCCCCTGAGGCTGCCTCAGAGGGTGATCTGCACATTTTATGGGACGCTCTGGCCAAGAAGCGTAGGATGAGCAGGGAACCAACACTGGACTCCATATCTGAGCTGCCAGAAGAAGAGAAGACTCAAGTTCAGCAGGGTAAAGTCGTGGACCAAGAGCAGATCAAAGAGAAAGAGACGCCCACTGAAATCAAATCGGAGATAAATCTGTATACCAGTTTGGAGGAGGAGTCCATTAGTGGAACTTCAAGTCTGGTGTCTTACCTTAAAAAGAGCAGCAAATCTTCAGTCACGGTCATAAGCGAAAGCGAAACCGGCGCATCCCAAAAGCTTTACGAACATTTTCAAATCACTGAGAAATCAGCGGAGCAGACCCAAGCAGCTCCACCGTTTGAGATCGCAAACGATGACGACAAGGATGAGCTGCAGGAGGCAGCCATCAAAATTCAAGCCGCCTTCAAAGGATACAAAGCCAGGAAGGATATGAGACCCGCCTTTAAAGATGTCTTTAAGGACCAGAACAAAGAACCAAATATGACAATTCACCTCGAGTGCATTGCGGACGGCAAGCCTGACAAAGTTCGCTGGCTTAAGGACGGTAAACTGTTGATTGATGGTAAACACCACCACATCGACATATACAACGATGGGACTTGTTCTCTGATTGTGCCAGCTGCTACAACTAATGATACCGGAGTGTATACTTGCGAGGTAACAAATAAGTTTGGCGTTGCATCCCACAGTGGAAAGGTCACCATCGGCTCCGGGCGAGAGTCGTCGGGACGTCGCCCCCTGACTCTCGGTTATAGTGCCGACAGTGAACCCGAGAGCTCCGGCAGTGAGATGGACGAGTCTTTACGACAGGCAAGCAGGAGGCTCCAGAAGTTGCTCCGTACACGTCTTCCACCGAACGTGGAGGAGGAACCTTTTATAAGTGCCGACGAGGGTGACCTGCAGCCGCCGGATCCGCATTCGTATCGCGAAGACGATAGTTACATCTATATTCGCTTCGACACACGCAGCGAAGCTCAGGTTGCATCCCAGAGATTCCAGGAAATGTTTACACACCAAGGTGTGCCCGTAGACACAACTATTATTGAAACTGGAACCAAGATAGAACTTCGCATCAAGAAGATGGGATCCAGCCAAGATGGTTCCCAAACTCCAACTACAGAAAAGCCATTTTTCATGTCGGGACCACCGGGTAATGGCATATTTAGTTACACTTTTAGGACCTGCACCACGATTTAGTTGTCGCTATGTAAATGTGTTTTGTCTGGGCATGATTGGATGTTTGTTGTTTGGCTAGCAATATTTTGGAATTGTTTGCTATTCTGTCCAAATCTGTCCTCTAGAAACGGAGGCCCCCAATCCTGCACATTTTTGTGTTTTCCTTGCTCCCTGCATAGCCTTTCAGTGGGTGAAGTGTGTGTTACCAAAATCTGCAGGATAGGGGGTTCTCGTAGATTTGGGAAAACGTGGATATTCTTATTTGCATGAACTGTCGAGTTGCTTTGCCCCAAAGGTGCCCTGCAATGTTCTGTCCTGTGTTCTTTGGGCTCACAGCAGCCCCAGTCTTTCTTACACAGCTTCAAAACCAGGAAGTCCCAGACGGATACCCGGTCAGCTTTGACTGCGTGATTATCGGCAAACCTTCTCCCAGCATACGGTGGTTCAAAGACGGGAAAGTGCTCCAAGAAGACGACCATTACATGATCAACGAAGACCAGGAGGGCTGCCATCAATTGATCATTACAACTGTACAACCGGCAGACATGGGCGTGTACCGCTGCGTGGCTGAAAATGACAGTGGGCTTGCTTCCAGCAAGGCGGAGCTTAGGGTGGAACGTGAGTAAAAGAAAAAAAAAGCCACTCAAGAACAGAAAATGTAAAAGGGTGGAATGCCAGCTTTTTCCAAAGCATGCCAGTTTTGTTTGTTGCATGTTTTTCTATGGAATGGCAACGGTCATTTGCATCGAAGACTTCTGGAAGTCTGGCGGTTATTAATCAAAGTTGTGTTCAGGCAAATATTACGATAAAGCAAAAATTCCAGTGATAATTCCTGAATCGTTGAGTTTTTATGTTGTGTGTGTACACCTCATATTTGAACAAATTTTTTTTTTATTCCTGTTCTATGAAATGGACCGGAGCAACTTTGATGAATAAATGCCGAAAAATGTCTTTTATCTGAAATAACTAGGCGCCTTCATCTAATCTTTTCATTAGGAGCGACATGATCTCTACCATAAGCCTGTATAAATATTCATAAAGCCTCTGATAGGTGTAACTACACACAGCAGTCGCTCGTATGGGACTCTTTGAGATCTTTCACACCTATTGGCCTGAACTGCAAAAACGCTCCATTTTATGTATTTTGTGTATTTCTGAAAGAATGTACATTTGATTTAGTTTCACGGGCGTTTGTATGGCACCCTTCATTTAATCACTGTATTTGGTGACGGTCTTAACAAAGCGTCTCTTTGGGTCAGTGACACCGTCAGTGACACAGTCACTCGTTGGGGTGCCCTTCTGCGTATTGTTGTATACAAATAATAAACATGTAATATTCACCTCCCCATCTCATTTAACAACCTTAACAGTCCCCATATTTGTGAACATCGGTAATGCATAATGTCCATGCGTTATAACGCACTTTATTTTTTCCAGTGTCCTTGCAGCTCTGACTACGACACAGCAGCCGATGCCACAGAGACGTCTTCATATATCAGTGCTAAAGATTATGTCTCGAGGTACAAATCACACCATTTAAAGCTTAAATTGCTTCAAATATAATGGGGCCAAAAATTTGACATATAGCATACTAAACTACACTCTATAATACAATATAAATTCTGTATGTAAATCTACTGCAGCATCAAACCTGATTTCGCATGTAGCTTTCTCCTGCACCATTTTTTTTTTTATTGGTGTACATTTAGTGTTTTTGTTTTAGTTCTGAGCACAGAGACACGGAGGCGTTCGAATCGGTGGTGGAGGACGAGCAGCTTCCGCAAGTGGTGGATGAGTTGCATGACCTCTTTCTCAGTCCTGGAGCACCCAATGCAAAGATGAGCATCAGGGTCAAAGGTTGAGTTTGTTGAACTTACTTATTGTTATCATTGTGAGAATACATGATCGTTTTCTTGCAACAGCATGCGTGGCTCATGGTTTGTGTTTGATTTTGCTAGGCTTCCCCAAACCGAAAGTCTACTGGTTCAAAGGACGGCGTGGCGTTGTCGCCTACAGACAGGGTTTTACTGTTAACCGAGAGAGACGTGTTCAGTCTGGAGATTGTGGAGGTAAAGTCCGAAGACACTGGCGAGTATTCGGCCTACATCAGCAATGCAGCTGGAGCTGCCTACTCCTCTGCACGCTTGGTAGTGCTTGGTATGTAAGCCTGTAATTTTCAAAACTGAATATGGAAAGACATTTAATGCTATTTATTACATGGCTATCTACTACTACTCGTGCATATGTGTGTTATTCTCTTATTTCAGGTCCAGGTGATCGCGTACCCGAGACTCTAAAGACCAGAGGTGTGTACAAATATATATATATATATATATATATATATATATATATATATATATATATATATATATATATATATATTTTATTTTTTTTTTTTTAATTGGATGTTTTTTTTTTTTTTTACCTTGAATTCATCTCTCAGACTCCTAAGAACCTCTGATCCCACCACGCTTTCTGGAGAGGTTCTGCAACCGGACAGTGAAAAAAGGAGCAAGCATCACACTCTCTGTCAAAGTCGAAGGTAGCTGTATATTTGATTGACATTTATACACGGAAGCGCAGTACACAAATGTGTATAATGGGGTTGCGCCAGACAAAAAGCATCGTAATGTGAAAATACCTTAAAGCTGGGTGTACTCTACCAGTACGTTATATTAGCCTCACCCTATTGCATTGCAATAGCTCCACTGTGAGCTAACCAATGTTGCGCGGGGCCCAATACAAAAACCCCCGCATAGGGACGATCATAGGGATCGTACCACCGAAAATATCGCAACTGGCCAGACCATCGTGAAAATGGAAATATTGAACCATCATGACTTGAGGAACAATTGTGTATAGAGTAGGCTACAGTTTTTATATAAAGTGCTCACTCTAATAATCCACACAAGGATGAAGGGTGTAGCTCAGTGATTAAGGCTCCGGACTACCGATCCGTAGGTCGGGGGTTCGAGCCCCTATATCGCCAAAATGCCACCCTTAACCCTCAGTGCTCCAGGGGCGCCCTATCATGGCTGATCCTGGGCACTTTTAAATAAGCTGGGATATGCGAAGAAAGAATTTCACTGTACTGTACTGTACAGTGGTGTGAAAAACTATTTGCCCCCTTCCTGACTTTTTATTGTTTTGCATGTTTGTCACACAAAATGTTTCTGATCATCGAACACATTTTGTATATTGTATATTGTATATGTGACAAATTAATTCTATTCTGATATTCTCAAATGAATATGGGTGGGGTTTCTTTTCTTCCCCACACCCATAGGCTCTCCAACACCCTCTGTGAACTGGATGAAAGAGGAAGCAATGGAGGATGTTTTGTGCATTAAAGCAGACACACCAGGATACAAGATTGCCAGCTCTGGCTTTCAGCACAGCCTAATTCTGATGGATGTAGGGAAGGAGCACGGCGGGACCTACACCTGTATCGCTAGCAACCGCGCCGGCCAGTCCGTAAATACTGCTCGCCTAGACGTGGACCAAGGATTGACCACTCTCCCAGCAGGACAGCAAGCAGAGTAAGCTCATGAATGCAAGCGGTCAATTAAAATGCAATAGTTTTAACTGGGCAGTGATGGTTGGCACTAAAATCGATGCATCATGAAGAAGACTTTTAATATGCGTTTCTCTTCCGTTACAGGATTTGTGGGATTCGAATTAGCCCCCCAGAAGAAGGCGGCAAAGGTAGAAGAGTACATCTGTAAAGATCGACCAGTTAAAGCTCAAAAAAATAAACCTGATGATTATGCCCAGCATAGGCGAAATGAGTTTCCTGCTTCTCACCACATCACTGTCGGAATCTGGATTCTGATTGGTCAGGATGTGTTTATCTGATTAACCACCTACCCCCCCCCCCCCCCCCCAAAGATCGCAGTGTATCTCACATCGGTGTTTACAATTTTTCCAATAAGTGGAATTGGGAAATTTATATCCCAAAATGTCCAATACAGATGGAAGGATTGTGTGCTTCAGGGAGAATAAACACTATGTGTTTTATGTTATGAGGCGGCATTGCTCATCAAAGACTATATAATGTCTTATAGTTACACCTGGCCGTTCGAGGGCAACCATAATGCATATGTGGCCCACGGTGACAATGAGTTTGACAGCCCTAGTTTAGAATATGGTGTTGTAATATGTAGAATATATGTAGAATATGGTGAATATGTAAGTAATGATAGGAACAAGCTTGTTCTTATACAATTTAACATGAATTCATATTTGACTCAATAGTTGATTTACTTCATGTCTTGGCTGCAGTGCTTCCTGTTTGTTGAAGCTTCTTTGTGATTGGCTGTTGGTGAAGATATTTGGCATATATATATAGCTTTATAAGTTACTAGATACAATGTGCAAATCCTTCTATGTCTCGCAGGAGAACCGAAACTACCTTACCTGGCTGGAGTCGATAGTGAATTCTTACAGAAGCTTACAACCCAGATCACAGAGATGGTCTCTGCCAAGATCACACAAGGTGAGAGAGAGAGAGAGAGAGAGAGAGAGAGAGAAAATTGACAATTTTAACCCTTTTTTTTTTTAACGAATTTATCTTCATCACCCAATACATAACTGGACACATGCATAACAAAGCATTTAAATTAAATTTAATATTCATTTCATCAACCCCCTTCATGCTTTTTGGTCTTCAAATGAAACATCTAACAAGACCGGAAAGTTGTTCGACGTAAACATTGATTGAAACCAAATCGTAAAAATATTTCGAAAGGAAGAACCAAATATTTGATATTTTTGCACTAATTATTGTTGTTAATAATAATAACCAATAATACGAATAATAATTCACGATCATGAATTGTAATAATAGTAATAACCGTTGTTCTAATGAGGGAAATATATTGTAAAACATTTGAATTGTGATAAAAGGTACATAAGCATATGTAATGCATGTTAAATCCTTTCAAATGATTTAATTAGACATTTAAAAAGCAGCTGACTAAATGGGGCCGTGATTATATGGGCAATCATACAGCAAGTTTATTTTTATTAACATTAATATTTACCCCCCCCCATCCTTTCCTGACTCCCTTATCCCGCCATTACCTCATCACTCAATCGCTCCTCCCTTCACCTCGCTCACAGTGGTTCCACACACTCACTGAAACCGATTTGTTATTCAGACAGCTTACAGAACCATCAAGTGCTCCAGTGGATGAAAACATGGCCCAGAGTGACCAGTATGTATCCAATGACAAAACAGACAAAACTGACGAATCTTCACCTTTTTTTTTTTTTTCACCCGGGGTGCAATTAGTGTTTACTTTGCATCTGATCTTCCATTATTTTCTTTTTCATGCTGAAATGTCCTGATTGTTCTTTATTAGTAGTGTATATAATGACCCGTGCACATGGGATATAAATTCAATTGCAGTTACATCAGAACTTTTAATTACTTTTGTTTTTTTCTCTCTAATTAATCTGTGTGTGTGTGTGTGTCATCCCTCTCTTTGTCTCTCTCTGTCTTTGTCATCTCTGTCACTTCTATGTCAAGTCTTAATTTTCCCCCAGATTTGTCTCACAGAATGTTTCACTTTGTTAGCGTATGTCTCTCTCCTTTTTTTTTTTTTTTACCTCATTTATATGGTGAGGATCTGTGTTGTTGTCACGTTGTTGTTGTTGTTTTGTTTTGTTTTTTATCTCTAATTGAATTGTAAGATGTGATTAATATTATATTAGACAGGTAAAATCAAGATGTTCAATATCAAATCTCTTTCTCTGTCTCCATGTGTTTGTGTGTGTGTGTGTGTGTGTGTGTGTGTGTGTGTGTGTGTGTGTGTGTGTGTGTGTGTGTTTCTCTCTTTCAGCATCATTACGTGTGCCGGGAGCCGACAGCGATGATGAGAGTAAGACGCCGTCTCCGTCTCCCTATCACGGCCGCTCGCGTCCTGCTTCGCTGATTGCTGATTCTTCTTCAGAATCTGATGAGGGTGATGCCCGAGGAGAGGTAACACACACACACACACACACACACACACACACACACACACACACACACACCAATACTGATATCTGACTGGTTCTGTGTGATCGGAACCGTTTGTTTTTTGCAGATGTTACACAATGTTAACTCTGTTTATACATTCTGTATTGTCTTTCCAGATGCTATCGTTGCCAGATTATAGATAGATGGATAGATGGATAGATAGATAGATTGCATCTCTTCCTTCGATGAATGGATGCATGGGTGACTGGATGGATGGATGGATGGACGGATAAATAGACAGATTGTATCTCTTGTATCTAGATAGTATCTATTCCTTCCAATCTATCTAGTTGGATTGTATCTCTTCCTTCCATGGATAGACAGAGTGTATCTCTTCCTTCCATAGATAGATTAATAGATTGATTGATTGTATCTCTTCTTTCCATATATAGATAGATAGATTGTATCTCTTCCTTCCTTTACTTTATTGATCTCGAGGGAAATTACATGTATCCACATCAATAGACAGTAACAAAACAGAAATGGAGAGGTAATAGATTGAGAGAGCACCCTAAGTCTGTACAAAGTCTGTATCATTTCTCTGTGCAGATGTTTGACATCTACGTAGCGACGGCCGATTATAACCCGATGGGGCTGACTAAAGAGAACATTGCTCTGAAAGAAGGGCAGTACGTGGAGGTCCTGGACTCGGCTCATCCGCTCAAATGGCTCGTGCGCACGAAACCCACCAAAACCACGCCCTCGCGCCAAGGCTGGGTCTCCCCGGCGTACCTCGACAAGAAGCTGAAGGTGAGCGGGGCGATCTTTAGTGGTGGAAAAAAAGTGTGTGGAGGAGAACCCACAGATAAATGTTAAAAGACCTGGGTTTTGTAGCTCACTCCAGATACAGGCGAAGTCCCCGAGACCACGGGAGTTGAGGTTACAGAGGGAGAGTACAAAAAGAAGCTCTGGTAAGTTCTCTATCTCAAGCACTTGAATATTGTCATGCTTAAAAATGGACTCACAAATTGTAAGGTATCATTGTAAGATCAAGTGACTTGCACATTATGAGTACAAAATTGAATGAATCCCTTTCGAATGAATGAATGCAGATGCTTGCAGTACATTAAAATACCTTCTATATATACAGTGTTGGGAAGGTTACTTTGGAAATGTAACAGGTTACAGATTACATATGACGCTAATCAAAATGTAAGAAGCAATTTAACTTTACTTACTTTCTAACAATTACTTTCTAAAAGTAAAAAAAGTAGTTCTGCAAACTGTAAAATACCAGTATCCAGGTGCGCGCACACACTGTACAATATAT
Organism: Kryptopterus vitreolus; assembly: GCA_030449085.1. Lineage (NCBI taxonomy): Eukaryota > Metazoa > Chordata > Actinopteri > Siluriformes > Siluridae > Kryptopterus > Kryptopterus vitreolus. Next base: position 13,169,156 of record JACRUU010000002.1, on the reverse strand, counting down.
TATAGCGTTACGCAAATACGTCAAATAAAAGCACCTGCATACGTTATGGTGTTAGGCGTTCACACAATACAATGCCTTGAAAAAGAGTTTATGCTAACTTTAAGCATAAATTAAAATGAGCAAAGTTAAGAATGCAAGGGCTTGCAGTATTATAACTTGTATGTACACTATGATACGTTACAATGTAAGCTTTGAACACTGTATGATTTTTGACATTAAAGTATGTACTTGAAACAAGCAAGATTCACTTATATCTAGTGAAAATAAATCTGAAAAAGGGGTCAACGAAATTACTTTGTAAGATTTCGTGAAAGTAGGATTCAAATCTAATGGCTGGTAAATTCTGCTATATCCTATAAGCATTTTTTTTTCTACTTTTTTACCACTAGTGCTAGCTTGGTGGGGCATGAACCTACAATCTTCCAGTACAGTGGCCTCCCTCCAAGCTATCACTTCCCTTATAGGCTTTATAAACACACGTTGGAACCTTTCTTAAGATTCTTGATGTAGCAATTTTTCGGGTCGGTATTAGTCTTAATATTCATTTTTGAACATTAACTTTATTCTTGCACATTAAATCTTAATGTTTCTAGAGCAATTTTGCTCGAAAAGGAGTTCACATTTACTTGCCGAGACCGAACGAGTAAAATGTTTCCTTACTTTCAGATTTCTAGTCTAATGTGATTTTGAAGACTTTCATGACACAAAAAAGAGAGAAATAAACTTCTTAGATTTCAGGTTTTTGCAGTGTACAGTTAAAAAACGCAACGTACAGCAACGACGGTCAGCCTGTCTACAATTTTTATCAGTTCTACAGTATATAATACAAACAAACAAGAGTTTGTTTTATGATGATTAAAACTACTTTAGGTTATTGTCGATTGGTTGATCCATCTGCCATGTCTGTTATCATTACTCTCTATGAAAAGCCATCTCATCCAGGAGCTCATTAGCAGCGAGAAGGAGTTTATAAAGGAAATGGACTTTGTTACGTCGCACCATCTCAAGCATATTGACGAGGAGAACACACCACCCGAGATCCGCAACCACAAAGACGCCATCTTCCGTAACATTAGTGACATCTCTTCCTTCCACAGCAGGTAAAGTGATGAAACTACAAAGTGATATCATTCCGTAACACAAGATTGATACAGTTTATGCGAGAAGTTATTGTGTATTATGTTACGTCTGTATTTCTGTACTGTGTTAGTAGAAAGAATGTCTAGCTTTATATTTCTGGCCCTCATTTTTTTTTTGTTGTTTACTTTTTTTTCTGTAGCTCTTTTCTCCCTGGGCTTCAAGACTGTGACACTGATGATGACATAGCCATGAGCTTCCTAAAAAACACAAATGGATTCGAGAACTATCTGCAGTACTTAGTAGGTCAGGCAAAAGCCCAGGCAACGATTAGTGAGAAAGATGTTCATCAATATTTCAAGGTGAGAGCATTTAAATTTCTTAAACAAATAAATAAGTAGATGTGTGTGTGTGTGTGTGTGTGTGTGTTTTATAAATATATATATGTATGTATGTATGTATATATGTATGTGTGTGTATATATGTACATTTGCATAAACCTCCATCCATCCATCCATCTTCTAACGCTTATCCGGGACAGTCTAAGCAGAGTTGCCCAGACTTCCCTCTCTCCAGCCACTTCCTCTAGCTCCCCCAGGTGGACACCGAGGCGTTCCCAGGACAGTCGAGAGACATTGTCCCTCCAACGTGTTCTGGGTCTTCCCCGAGGCCTCTTCCCGGTGGGACATGCCTGAAACACCTCCCCTGGGAGGCGCCCAGGAGGCATCCGAAATAGATGCCCAAGCCACACCAGCTGGCCCCTCTCGATGTGGAGGAGTAACGGATCTACTCTGAGCTCCTCCCGAGTGACTGAACTTCTCACCCTAATCTCTAAGGGAGCGCCCAGCCACCTTGCGAAGGAAGCTCATTTCGGCCGCCTGTATCCGGGATCTTACCCTTTCGGTCATGACCCAGAGCTCATGGCCATAGGTGAGAGTAGGAACGTAGATCGACCAGTAAATTGAGTGCTTTGCCTTTTGGTTCAGCTCCCTCTTCACTACGACGGACCGGTACATCGACCGGTACATTACTCGACGACTGCATTACTGCAGAGGCTGCACCGATCCGCCTGTCGAGCCTGTCGATCTCCCGTTCCATCCTCCCCTCACTCGTGAACAAGACCCCAAGTTTACTTGAACTCCTCCACTTAGGGGAGGAGCTCTCCACCAACCTGGAGTGGGCAAACCACCTTTTTGCGGCTAAGGACCATGGCCTCGGACTTGGAGGTGCTGATTTTCAACCCAGCTGCTTCACACTCGGCTGCAAACCTTCCCAGTGCATGCTGAAGGTCTTGGCCTTCAAAAAGCAGAGACGAGATCCTGTGGTCCCCAAACCAGACTCCCTCCAGCCCCTGGCTACTCCTAGAAATTCTGTCCATAAAAATAATGAACAGAACCGGTGACAAAGGGCAGCCTTGCCAGGAGTCCAACATGCACCGGAAACAGGTCTGACTTACTGCCGGCAATGCGAACCAAACTCCTGCTCCGTGCATACAGGGACCGAGCAGCCCTCAACAGAGGGCCTCGGACCCCATACTCCCGGAGCACCCCCCACAGAGTGCAGCGAGGGACACGGTCGAATGCCTTCTCCTAAATCCACAAAGCACATGTGGACCGGTTGGGCAAACTCCCATGATCCCTCCAATCACCCTGTAGAAGGGTATAGAGATGGTCCAGTGTTCCACGGCCAGGTCGAAAACCGCATTGTTCCTCCTGAATCCGGGGTTCGACTAAAGGCCGAATTCTCCTTCTCCAGTACCCTGGCATAGACTTTCCCAGGAAGGCTGAGGAGTGTGATCCCCCTATAGTTGGAGCACACCCTCCGGTCCCCTTTCTTAAAAAGAGGAACCACCTACCCCGGTCTGCCAAGTCCAGAGGCACCGTCCCCAGCTGCCACGCGATATTGCAGAGGTGTGTCAGCCAAGACAGCCCCACAACATCCAGAGACTTCAGGTACTCAGGGCGAATCTCATCCACCCCCGCTGCTCTGCCACCGAGAAGCTTCTCAACTACTTCGGTGACCTTCAGCTTGGGGGATAGATGATGCCACCTCATCGGAAGGCATGACTCCGGGGTTGAGGAGTGATCCTCAAAGTATTCCTTCCACCGTCCGATGATGTCCCCAGTTGAAGTCAACAACAGCTCCCCACCTCCACTGTAGACAGTTTTGGCAGGGCACTGCTTCCCCCTCCTGATATGTCGGACGGTTTGCCAGAACTTCTTTGAGGCCGACCGATAGTCCCTCTCCATTCCCTCTCCGAACTCCTCCCATACCCGAGATTTTGCTTCAACAACCCCCGGGCCGCTTGGCCTGACGGTACCCATCAGCTGCCTCAGGGGTCCCAAGAGCCAACCAGGCTCGGAAGGACTCCTTCTTCAGCTTGACGGCATCTCTTACTTCCGGAGACCACCACCGGGTTCGGAGGATTACCTCCACGACAGGCACCTGAGACCTTACGGCCGCAGCTCAGAATGGCTGCATCGACAATGGAGGTGGAGAACATGGTCCACTCAGACCTCCATGTCTCCAACCTCCCTCGGGATCTGGTTAGAAGCTCTGCCGGAGGTGGGAGTTAAAGATATCTCTGACAGGGGGTTCTGCTAGGCGTTCCCAGCATACCCTCACAATACGTTTGGGTCTGCCGAGTCTGTCCAGCTCCCTTTTTGAACATGGTGTTCGTTATGGACAAACTATGACTAGCACAGAAGTCCAATAACAGAGCACCACTCGGGTTCAGATCGGGGGGGGGGGGGGGGCGTTCCTCCCAAACACGCCTCTCCAGGTATCACTGTCATTGCCCACGTGAGCATTGAAGTCCCCCAGTAGAACAACGGAAGTCTCCAGTCGGAGCGTTTATTAGCACCCCTCCCAGAGACGCCAAGAAGGCCGGGTACTCGACACTGCCATTCGGCCCATAGGCACAAACATCAGTGAGAGACTTTTGCCCAACCCGAAGGCGCAGGGAAACGACCCTCTCGTTCACCGGGGTAAACTCCAACACATGCCAGCTAAGCTGGGGGCTATGAGCAAACCCACGCCAGCCCGCCGTCTCTCTCCGCGGGCAACTCCAGAATAATGGAGAGTCCAGCCTCTCTCTCTCGAAGGAGTATGTTTCCAGAGCCCAGACTGTGAGTGGAGGTGAGCCTGACTATCTCCCGCACAAGCTCGGGTTCCTTCTTCCCCACCAGCGAGGTGACATTCCATGTCCCTAGAGCTAGTCTCTGTGTCCAGAGGTCGGGTCGTCGAGGCCTCCGCCTTCGACCATTGCCCGAACCACATTGCACCGGTCCCTTATGAGCCTTCCTGCAGGTGGTGGGCCCACGGGAAGGTGTCCCCACGTCGCTCATTCGGGTTGATCCCGGCCGATCCTGGCCGGGCCCCATGGGTGGAGGTCCGACCACCAGGCGCTCGCTTTCAAGCCCCAGCCCCGGGCCTTGCTTCAGGGAGGGGCCCCGGATGCACCTGCATAAACCTGCATAGTTAAAAAAAAGTATTGAATATTTTAACCGAAATAATAATGACAATGTTGGAGAAATAATAATGATGTAATAGCATACTTCAAAGCAGCATCTGTTCTGCTGTGTCTTTCAATCATATTTTTTGCAAACAAATGGTGGTGTTGTCGGCTTTGAGTAATTCTGTGCTTACTCCAGGCTTGCTGGTCGGATATCAATACAATTTGCGACCTAATTTAACCATTATAATGTGCAAAATTATTGTTATTGTGGCTTTAAAATGAGTAATGAAACGCTTGTCTCCGTACTTTCAACCAGAAATATGCAGATTCAGAGTTGGCCAATGTGGACCCTGCAGAAGGTCCAGTACTGAGTGTGAATAGTTATCTTCAGAAACCACTGGAAAGAATTCAGAAATACAAGGACCTCTTAAAGGTAACACACGTCTTTTATGAAACCCAATGTGTGTGTGGTTATAATTATTCTTTTATCTGCTATTATTGTTTATTTTATCTCAGAGTCCAACTTATTATTTGCTTTCATTTTTCTTTTTGCAATTAACAGAAACAATACATTAAACAAGTAAACATTCTTCTTCAATGTATAGCTCCTTCAGTCTCCTTTGATGTAAAAGGGAAATGGACAAAAAGGGGTGGGGCAAAAAAATAAATGTGCCCTCCCAATCCACCCCCCCACCCCCACCGACTATACAGAACACTTGAATGGACAGTATAGCATGGTCTTGATCTGTATTGTAAAATTAAAAGGGATTGGGCAGGGGGGTAATCAAAAATTACAACAAAAAAACATAAAAAATAAACAGATTTTACTAATTTCTAATGTTGCTGCTGTATGAGCCGTCTTGACTAAACATCAGTTCTTCCTCTAATTAGCTTGAAGTACTGATTCATCCCCAAAGAGCATAAATCTCGGATCAGATGGAAGCTTAACATTTTCTTAATATTTTTCATTATATTTGTATTGTATTATATTATATTATATATTTTATAGAAGGTTTTAAGTACAGAACATGTGTAATCCATAACATATGTAATAATTCTACCATGTGTAAAATATTGTGACACGTATTAAGTGTCATCATTTGCTTTAATTATCCAAATGTGCGTGAGGCAGCATTGATGTGGAATGTGATGTGACTCATAGGAGATGATCAAAAACAAAGCGAGAAACGGACAGAACTGCTGTATTTTAGAAGAGGCCTATGCCATGGTTTCTGCGCTTCCCACTCGCTCGGAAAACACCCGGCACGTCTCCCTCATTGAGAACTACCCCGCTAACCTGGAAGCTTTAGGAGAGCCCATAAGACAGGTCCCGACACACACACACACACACACACACACACTTTTTAAACATTCCAGACAACAAAGTTCGTAGGAAATACGAACTTCTGAATTTCTCTCCGGTGTTATATATCTGTCTTCATTATTCAAGAATAGACAATCAAACTGAATTGGTTGTTTGTTTGTTTGTTTGTTTTTGTTGCAGGGTCCGTTTCTAGTGTGGGAGGGTGCCCCAGGAATCAGAACCTCTTCAAGAGGCCATCACCGCCACGTCTTTCTCTTCAAAAACTACGTCATCATCTGCAAACAGAAGCGAGACACGAACTCGGATGTCCAAACCTATACATTTAAGAATATGATGAAGGTAAAAATGACCTTTTTAATGTTTTTTTTGCCAATTTTAAAAGGAGCATCATTGTTTTTGCATCACAGCCCAAGCGTTTAACTCGTCGTTTATTCGTCCTTTCCGCCATTCAGCTCACCAACATCGACGTAAACGAGACCGTAGAAGGAGACGAGAGAGCGTTTGAGATTTGGCACGAGCGCGAGGACTCCGTGCGGAAGTACACGCTGCAAGCGCGCACAGTCATTCTGAAGAACTCCTGGCTCCGTGAACTCCGCAACCTCCAACAACGCTACAGCATGCCAGCATGGAGTAAACACCTCACTTCCCACCCACTTTTCCCCCCTATTGTTACATTTTTTTCTGTCACCTATTCCAATTTGCTATTGTTGTAAAAAAAAAAAAAAAAAAAAGGATGGAATTTTTGGTTATATGAATCGAGCCTTGCATAGTAACTGCTTTATAGTAGTCGTGGGTAAAACTGTAACTTTTTTGTGTTATTTTTTCTCAGTAACTTTAACAAATTACTCTTATGTTTATTTTAAATTACGTAACGGCATTACATGTAACTAGTAACTTCCCAACACTTCGCAGTAAAGTAGTACAAATCTTATGTATTGATCACTGTAAGATGGGATAAAATATGTAATAGAAATGATGTGTGTGTGTGTGTGTGGGTGTAAAAAGGTCCCCCAGATTTTGAAGCAGTGTTGACTAACTGCACAGCGGAATTGGGACAGACTGTTAAATTGGCTTGCAAAGTCACCGGATCGCCGAAACCAGTAGTAGCCTGGTTTAAAGGTGAGTATGTTAAAGGATTGTTAGGAATTTATCTCCAAAACCATTGATGAAAAGGTTATGAAGTTGGGGTGTATTAGTGCCTATAAGTTTGTCCCATTCAAGTTTATGCCTAATGAACAACCTCAGTGGCTAGGAGGGGAAAAAACTCATAAAGATGGTATTAGGAAGAAACATCAAGAACAACCAGACTCAAAAGGGAACTTGGACTAAATGTCCAATCAATTTGGCTCTCTATCCATCCATCCATCCATCCATCCATCCTTTAATTCTTTCATTCATTTATAACAAGCCCAGTGGCTAGAGGGGAAAAACTCCCAAAGCTGGTATGAGGAAGAAACCTCAAGAACATCAAGACTCAAAATGGAACTTATGGAAAAAATGGATTTTTATTTTATAAAATGGTATTTATAAAAAGCCCAGTGGCAAGGGGGGGACTCCCAAAGCTGGTATGAGGAAGAAGCCAGACCAGACTCAAAAGGTCAACTTGGACTAAATGTCCATTCATCTTCATGATCCACTCTACCAAATATGCATTGGCAATAAAAAAGCCTATTATACGTATTGCTTTTCCTGCTATGTTACACCAATCATACTCCTAATGCACGTATATGAATATACAGATGGCCGTGCTGTGGAGATCGACCCTCACCACATCATTATTGAGGACCCTGATGGTTCCTGCACCCTAATCCTAGATAACATGACTGCCGATGATTCTGGCCAGTACATGTGCTTCGCTACGAGCGCTGCAGGAAACGCCAGTACCTTGGGCAAGATTGTAGTACAAGGTAGGTTTTAGGACCCAGGTATCTCCGATTCGTCCTATCTGCCGTAACACGGAATGAAAAACACCTTGCTCGTTTGTTTGTTATCTCTTTTGCAGTACCGCCACGCTTTGTCCACAAGTTGCGAAACGCTTCGCTGTTCGCAGGAGAGGATGCGCAGTTCACGTGTACAATACTAAGCGCCCCGAGTCCAAAAATAAGGTAAATAGATTGTTGTTATTGTTTTAATTGCATACGTGACACAAATTTTGCATCAGCGTTGTTCTTTTTCTCCGTTCAGGTGGTTTAAGGATGGCAGACTACTCACAGACCAGGAAAAGTATCAGACATACAGCGAGCCACGTAGTGGTGTGGTGGTTTTTGTTATCAAGAACCCTGGAGAGAAAGACCTGGGGCGCTACGAATGTGACGTATGATACTGCATAAACATTTCATTCACCTTTAAACAGTAAAAGAAGTAACACGTAATTCTGGTAACACGGCGGATCAATCACAGTAGATGATGGGTTTTTTTTGTAGCTCTCTAACCGACTTGGCAATGCGAGGTGTGCGGCAGAGCTGGTCCTTCCTACAGTAGCAATGGCAGGAGGAGAGCAGGCGATCTCTATTGAAGGTAACATTGACTATTTAATGTTGAATAAAAGGTTTGTCGTTAGGATGGTTATCATCCTGTATGTAGAGAACGCAATCTGTAAAAGGTTAAATTGAATTCAATTTCTTTTCAGACTTAGATTATTGCATGTACAATTTTTTTTTTATATATTCATGAAAATGTGGTCTTTTTTCCCCCCTACAGCGCCAAATTTCATTCATTATAGTTTAATGTGTCGACTTTGCTTTCTTCTAGTTACGGAACAAGAGACTAAAGTACCAAAGAAAACCATAATCATGTAAGTGACTATATTGTATTTGCATTTTTTTTTTATAATTTCTGAAAAAAAAACTCACTTTGGTATGTAAAATGATTTTATGTATGGAAAACAGCATGTAGACTCATGTAGGCTATAATTTTTTTTAAATGATTTATCAAACCTATTTAAATAGTTTTATAATAGTAAGGTTTAAATGGCAAAATCGGGGCCAGAGGATGTTTTTTTGGTTCTCCATCCATCCATCCATCCTTTCATTCATTTATATTTTATTTTTTAATGCCTAGAAATACAGAATCAGCATTAGCAGGAAGGTGCTTTGAGGATTTGAAAGACATATTAATCATAAATAGCTACGAATAATTAATTGTAACATTTGTGGACAAATGTCTATATTTGAACCATTTTTAATAAAATATTGCAGCAAATGCTGTCATTTACATGGTTAGATCATTTTTTTCGCTGTATCTACATATATTTGGCATTTGGCAGATACCCTTATCCAGAGTGACATAAAATTGAGGGTTAAGGGCCCCACAAGTGACAGCTTGGAGGTGGTGGGATTTGTGGTGATGGTGGTCCAGAAGATCCCGTATGGTCCTTATGTCTTAACCACTGAGCTACCCCCTCCCTAAACAGGAGTGTAGAGTTGTCTTTGTCACGTATACATTACAGCACTGTGAAATTCATTCTTCGCATATCCCAGCTTGTTTGGAAGCTGGCGGTCAGATTGCAGGGTCAGCCATGATACAGTGCCCCTGGTGTACAGAGGATTTAGGGCCTTGTTGAAGGGTGGCAGCTTGACCATACCGGGGCTCAAACCCCCCGATCTTCCGATCAGTAGCCCAGCGCATTAACCATTGCGCTCCACCCCTCCCTAAACCATTAACTGCCAGACATAGTTTATTTATTGTATCTGCAGCAGTTGTGACCTACAAATCCTTTTGCAGAGAGGAGACTATCACCACTGTGGTGAAGAACACAAGAATGAAGCGCCATGCGTCTCCCCGATCATCCTCCATGGGAGTTTATCGCTCCGAAACTTCCACCCCCGAACCCCCACGACAGAGAAGAACACTGGCAAGAAAAACCGTCCCCACTCTGTACGTGACCGAACCAGAGGGCGCCGTAGCCAGGAACCCCAAGTGGGTCGAGGTGGAAGAGATTATTGAGTATAAAGTGAACAAGTCACCAAAGCTGCCTAGGAGAAGAGGAGCTTCCCCCAGCAAGAGGCCACCCTCTGATAACCCTAACGCTAACAACTCTAACAACAATTTAGCAGAGGCGGTGCAAATGACTGGAGCTGGCATGGACTCGCAAGTTTTCGTTTGGGACGATGATGCAACCGACGAGTTCGAAGCAGAAACTATGGCTTCTCCAGAAGTTGTGGAATTTGATCAGCCGTGCCTTTTGACAGAAATGGACGACGATAACCAAGCAGCTGGGTGTGAGGACCACAGTAACAATCTCTTAGACGATGGGAATAAAGTGTTCACCCTGGAAGACCTGGAGGATTACGTTCCTAAAGAGGGTGAGACATTTGGTTGTGGCGATTCAAACATATCCCCGGAGAAACCGTGTGAAATTTCCGTTCTGCAAAGAGAAATTAACGAACCTACCGTCGGCCAACCTGTCCTGCTAAACCTGGGCCGTCCAATAGCAACGCCGAAAGTGCGTCCAGGGTTATTTAGTCGCTTTAAGGAGCACTTCTCAAACGTCTTTACTGACCCGTCTTCAGCTTCGACAAGTGCAGAGAAGATAATACCAATTCGTGTGGGCGGGGTCTCGTACAGTCAGTCTACCTCCATTCCCAGTCACAGTAAGGTGGAAGTACATCGGAGGTACTGCTCCGAGGTTCAGCGAGGGACGGCTGGCGGTCAACAAAGCTTCAAAGCCCAAATCTCTGCGCCAGTTGGACAACCGGTTACCGTTTCGATCCCCAAGATGAGCCAGCCAGGAAAGCCCGTAACCAAAACCGAAACCAGTTCATAGGAACATAGTTCATAGTCTCGTCTTAAAACCCCTGTCAGTTTTGACTAATTGTTTTCCTTTCCACGTGGTTGTAGTTTATATAGTGAATTTACCTTTGTCTACACAAGAAAGAACTATATTAGTTCCATGCTTTGTGACTGGTTTGAATCAGACAGGAACGTCTAGGCGAAAGATGACCTTCGAGTAACCCTGTCTACCAATGTGAATAAAATCATTTTTTCACCCATGGTGTATTTTACATACACTATTTTGCACGCAGCACATTTCTCCACTGGAAATGTGTACAAAATCTAATTACTTCCAAGATCATACTTGGTGGAAATCTTCCCCCAAAAAGGTTTCCCTAATATGTTCTCTTTCTAATCATATTGATCACAGCTTGAACGATTTTGCAAACATTATCGGAATGGATTTATGACTGCATGTTTTCCTAAACCATGACGCTTTAACATCGTTTTCCAGCTAACAGTTTATTCGGTAAGTTTGTTATTTATTAAGTACCGTTTTCATTTATTTTTCATTTCTTCTCGTGAAACAGAGAATAGTGGGCAAAAAGAACGTTTTACGTGTTCACAGCCAGTGAAGTGATGATATACATTTATACATTTAGTAAGCAAAATGTAATTGTGTCTTGTATTTGGAGGAAAAGGTTAAATTATTGGTAATTGGTGAGGGGGGGGTGTAACCGTGGTGCAAAGTAACAGCCATTTTTTGATGGGATCATTCCACATTTTACAGAATGTCCCGGAAAGCCGACGCATAGGGCAACTAGGGGCAACAACATCATAAGGCTTATGGTTCTAATGCTTGAAGCACATTATACCAAAGTGCCAGCAATAAGATGCATCCTTAATCTTACCAGTTAATACTTTCTTTTTAAAAAGGTCAAAACCTTACAGCGCTAACAAGTGTCGATGCTGGTACCTGATCCACTAGAAGTAGCACCTGAACACATACCATGGTTGCAGTTATAGCCTGTTAGCATGTAATTGTTTGCTAACCGTGTAATAAAAGTTCTATTTAACTGTAGAGTTTGATCTTGGTTTATGAAATATACTAACAAGCAGTCTGTAATACACTGTTTTACAGAGCATGTCTTGATCGTGGCCTAAACGCATTTCCATATCGTATTTACGAATGTATGTGAATGTGTGGTGCAAGCACAGATTGTTTTATTCAGCTAAAGGAAGAGAATCTAGGCATGAGTTTTATTTATAAAATTGAGAAATTCTTTGGTATATATCCTCTAAAGTCTGTATGAAAATGCACTAGATGATAGAATTGTATTTACGTGTTGGTTGGTGTGTGTTAGTGAAAAGTAGACACTTATTGACTGTAAATGACTCAAATTGAGAATAGTAATTAAAAAAAAGTGTGTCGTGCGAAGTAAAAATAAATTAAATTGTATTTCTCCTTTCATGCTACAGTGTCTACATGCTTACCTTTTCTTTAAAGCTATAGGATATGATTATATTTTTGGGGGGTAGGTTTGGATCTCTCTGGCATGTCATTGCATCAGTAATGCATTTTAAAGGTTACTTTGGAAATGTAATAGATTACAGATTACAAATGACCCTATTCAAAATATAATATAAAGTATAAATATATAATATAAAGTAAAGTGAGTGAGTGATTACTTTGATTGCCTTTTGACTACTTTCATTTGTCCACTAGGTGGCAACCTTTAAGTTAACGTTCTAAGGAAAAAATCTTGAAACCCTCAGAAAAAATTATATTAAAAGAAAAAAAAAAAAAATATATATATATATATATATATATATAAAATATTTTAAAAATATAAAAAGTTATCTTTTTCAAAATGAAACTGCATCAGAATCAGATTTTTAGTTTTAGATACGCAGTACCAAAAAAGAAAAGCTTCATAAGAAGTTATCTTGTAAAAAATATTTCTAACGTACCCATACGGCAGTCAAATTTACACAAATTATTTAAGTTTGTACACATTGGTTTCCAAGGAAATCATGAACACAGAGATAACACAGAATACATGGATAATAAGCGAGACTCAAAATCAGGACCCTATAGAAATGCTTAAATATAGCTGCGAGCAGAGATGTTGGGCCCAAGCCCATTGCTGCACGGGTATACATTTTCCAAGGTGCCAATCAAAGAACCCAGAGAAAAACACCCTGAGGCACAGGGAGAACAGGTAAACTCCACACACACAAGGCAGGATTCGAACCACCAACACTGGAAGTGTGAGGGGTCGAATGTACTAACCACTAAGACACTCTTCCTACAGTTAATATGAGTTCATTACAAAGGAAATTAAGGAAACGAAGCTTTACCTACTCAAACCAGTTATCCAGATATCAGTTTAACCAACCATGCAATATCAGGGGTTCAAAGTAGCAAAAGAATTTGGATAGAGACTGTGTTTTTTGAGTAATCAGAATCAACTGAAAGGAACAAGCCGAGGTGGGATTCGATCCAACAACAATACATATGAGCTATTGAAGTTCTCACCAGAATTAACCCTATGAGCCAGTCAGGCGAGAATTTTTTTTAGCATCATTTCATCTATTATACAAACATTTTAGCCCAAATTTAACTTAAAGAAATCAAATTAAGCACACTGAAATCAACTAAGCCACAAGTGCAGAACATGAGTACATTTTTTTTTTCAAACATAGATCCTCAAACACCACACGACACAAACCAAAAGTGGCAACAGGAGAGACATAATGCATACCTGGGTCAATAGTCTATTTTTTTTTTTAAAGACTTATTCTTTTGAATTCCCAAAAGTGCCAAATAACAAATAACAAGCACGGGGCTAAAACTCTGAACATTTTTGACGCAAACTACACATGGCACATCGCGAATGGGCCACCATGAAAGTCTTTTTTAAAATATTTTATTTTAAACTCGTGTTATAAGCACACACATTTTAACTGAAACAATCAACATATTATTTGTTCCTGTAAGTACTGAATAAAAAAAGGAACTAAACGTTTTGGTACAGGTGCGGTTTGGGCACTTCAACTTGGGCACGTCAACAAGCACTTCTGCTTGTTTTCTTTAAGTTAGCTTTAGCTGATATGTCTAATAGATGACATGATGCTATAATAATAGGGTTCCCAAGGTCCCTCTCAAATGGCTCAGTGGGTTAGGCGCTAGCCTGAAGCCATCAGTGTTGTGGGATCGAATCCCACCTTATCCTATTTCTTACAATTTGAGATGTTTTGTCTAATAGATGACGACACTCAAAAAATAACAGTGCGTCCTTGCTCCTTCCCATGTGGCTCCGTGGGTTAGTGCTAGCGTCCCAGAATTGTCCGCTTTTGTGGGATCGAATCCCACCTCGGCTTGTTTTCATCAAGTTAACATTGAGTTTGTCTAATAGAAGACATGATGCTCAAAAAAACATCATCTGCATGTGTCCTCCCAAATGGCTCAGTGGGTTAGTGCATGAATGAATTTGATTTCAGGAGCCTGTGGTGGTCAGGGTTCGAGTCCCTGTTAGAACGAGGATCTCAACAGGTTCTGCACATCTCAATGTGTTCTTTTTATTAAAAATTTTGCTTTAAACAGTGTTTGAGAATGTAGCGAAAGTAAATAAAAGCAATAAACAAAAATGATGCAAAAAGAAAATAATGAAAAGTAAATAGAATGATATATAAGAAAAAAAAATATATAGTATAATATAATAATAAATAAGAATATATATAACAATCATAAAATAAAAAAAATATATATATATATATATATATAATATAACAATATAAAAAAAAATATATATATATAACAATCATGGAAAAATATATATATCTATATATATATATATATACAGAATCATAAAAAAAAAATATATATCATATAAAGATGAATATATATATATATATATATATATATATATAATATATAACAATCATAAAAAAAAAATATATAAATAATATAATATATATATATATATATATATATATATATATATATATATATATATATATATCAATAAAATATATATATATATATATATATATATAAATATATATATATATAGCGCAGAGCAGCATAACCCCCTGTTTCACCTCTCCCGGAGGCCCCAGTGGGACAAGCCGGTCTTACTTCTTCTTTCTTTCTGGTTGCCGGTAACTTACAGTCCCACACACGGGGGTCAGTGGATGACACACACCGGGAGTCTCGAACCGAGGTTCTTGTTGAGACCGGACTACGCCTTTAACCCAGGGAGCCATCTGAGCTGACAAGTCTTCTTTCTTTTTTTAGGGGGTTTATCTTTTAAACTTCCACCTAGACATTATTGAATGGAAAGAAAAAACATTTCATTTCATTTTAAATGATTGAGAACTCACCAGGCCTGGGATTTGAACCAGGATCCACAGGTTAGGAGACCTACTTACCTTCCCACTGCACCACCAGGAAGCGAGGTGAAGCGAAGTGCTGATTTTAACAAGATTTATTTTTTTACCATTAAACACTGCATTCAAAGTTTTAAGGCTTTATTACTTAAGTTGAGACTCGAATATGAATATCTGAGTTTTTCCTGAATTTTTACATCACAAGCACAAACCACCGAATCCCACCTCTGCTTGTTTTCTTTATGTTGCTCTCTTTACATCAGACAGCACAACAGTTAAACTTAAAGGAAACAAGCCAAGGCGGGATTCGATCACACGAGAGACAGAGATTCAGGGTTGCCACCAGCACTAACCCACTGAGCAATTGTGGATGGGATTGTGGCATGTAGGTAGCGTCAAATTTTTTTATTTGAGCGTTATGTCATCTATTAGACAAAACAGCTAAAGGTTCACTTAAAGGAAACAAGCAAAGAGGGGATTCGATCCCACAAATCTCGGGGACTGATTTGAGACTAAAAGCTGCAGCTTACCCAACAAGCCATTTGGGAGGGATCAAGAAGCAGTGTTTTTTTTTTTTTTATTGTGTTGTCATCTATTAGACGAAACATCTTAAACTTAATGAAATAAACCGCAGTGGGATTAGATCCCACAAAACTGAGGGATTGATTCCAACTCACACAGCATTAAACCAATGAGCCAACTTTGGGAGGGAAACGAAGCATGCATGGTGGTTTTTTTGTGAGAATCATGTAATCTATTAGGGAAAACAGCTCAAATTTTGCATGTTACTTAAAGAAAACAAACCAAGGTGGGACTCGATCCCACAATACACAGATACAATACAATACTCAGAGACGCAGGGTCGCACCAGCAATAACTATCAAGCCGAGCAACAATCAACATATTATTTGCTATATTTAAAAAATCAGTTTCTTTCCTGTAAAATGAATTGTACATTATAAAATTAAAAAATAAATAACTAAACATGTTTGTCTGTTTTCAGAGGCTCAGGAAGAGCATTTCTTCTTTTATCAGTGCTGCAGCTTCAGAGTAATTTTCTTTCCCTTTTTTTTTATTATTCCCTCCCACCCAACTACAGCACTGTTTCCATACCTTTGTGATACAGAGAGGAACTGAGGTTCCCACCTGTTACAAGGTAGGTTACGGGTACAGACGTGAAAAAATTATCCCACTACTGAGCCTGACTGGAGCAGACAAGAACTCACCTCTTTTTTCAGGGTACTTATATACATTTTATCTTTAATCAACATTTATTTGTTTCATCTTTAATTTATGCCACTTATTATTATTTAGTTATTGAATTCTCATTTCACTTTGTTCCTTATTTTTTTTCCCACCCAATCATGTTAAAAAACATTACTTTACTTTGACTTGTCTATCCACATTTTTATTATTGTCCTTCTCTTTGCTAAATTAACAGTACTTATATACATTTTATCTTTAATCAACATATTATTTGTTTCTGTACTTATATACATTTTATCTTTAATCAACATATTATTGTCCTTCTCTTTGCTAAGTTAACACTGTTGTATTTTTATTATTGTCCTTCTCTTTGCTAATTTTATCTTTAATCAACATATTATTTGTTCAGAGGATCTGTAAATATTGAAAGAAAAAACCTTCATGTCTGCTTTTTTTAGAGGATCAGTTATTATTATTATTCAACATCGGGATTTGTTTTTTTTCATTTTTAGGAAATTTTTCATGCCGCAGTTCGGGGAAAAATTTATCTAGTTTCCCACCCAACTACAGCACTGTTTATACCGGATTATTATTGTCCATAATATGTATTTTTATTTACTTTTATTTTATTGTGTAATATGTGACCAGTGTGAAGTGTCCGTTTGTGTAACGTTGTGTGGATAAGAGAAGGTGAAAGTGAAATTAGTGCTGGTATTGGGTGCTGGGTGTTTCCTGGTTTAGACACTGAATGGACTGCAGGAAGAAGCTCCTCCTCATTCTCTCTGTGTTCGCCTTCAGGGAACGAAAGCGCTTTCCAGCACAAAACAAAATAGAGAAAAGAGTGCATTTGTTGGGACGTCTGAGGTCTTTCATAATCTTCCTGATCCAGCAGCGCTTATTGTAGCTCGGTGGTTCGTGTGTTCGAACCCCTGTCCAGGTGTGGAAGGTTTATATAAGCACTGTTATTTTAGTAAAGAGAAAGAAAATTGATAAAAATGTTGGGATAGACAAGTCACGAAAATAAGGTTGGAACAAATTAAGTGCTAACATGAAAACATAAATGGAAAAAAAAATCATTTTTAAGGCATTAATTAGAAAGATAATAAACCCCCTTAAAAAAAGGTGTGTTGTTGTCTGCTCCAGTGGCTCAGTGGGATAAACGTCTGTACCTGTAACAGGTTGGGAACCTCAGTTCCTCTCTGTATCCAGGTATGGAAACAGTGCTGTAAGTTGGGTGGGAATAAAAAAAAAAGAAGGAAGACTCCGAGCTCTCAACTACAGCACTGATAAAAAAAAAATAAAAAAAAAAAAAAAAAAAATTTTTTTTTAAATAAAAAGCCTGGAGCCTCTGAAGCAGACAAAAAAGTATTTTTTTTTCCCCCAATATTTACAGGAACAAATAATATGTTTATGGTTTAAGTTAAAAGGTTATGTGTTTACAGCACGCGTGTTTAAAATAAGTAAAAAAATTTTAAAAAAGACTGTTTACCCAGGAGGCACAGACTCCAGGCACGTGACCCGAGGGAAGATCGGATATCGTATATAGCGGTAGAAGAGGAATGAATGAATGGATGAATGAATGAAAGAATGTTTACCCAGGCAAGTGTGTCTTTCTTGGTGGCTCACGTGTCTTTCTGGTGGCTCATGGTGTCGGGATGTAACATGCGTAGTTTGCGGTCCTGAAACGTTTCTGAGTTCGAATACCTTGCATGTTTGTTGTTTGGTTCCGTTTGGAGTTTAAAAGACATCTTTTAAAAAAGTAGACTGTTTACGCAAGCAAGCGTTCGCGTCTCTCATGTTGGCGCAGTTGTTTGTTGTGGTGTTTGCGGTGTGAAAGGTTCTGAGTTTGAATCCTGTGCGTGTTTGTGTTTGTTATTTGGATCACTCCTGATATTTAAAAAATATACATATTTAAAAAAACAGACTCATGTTCAGGTCTACACTTGTGGCTCAGTTGATTTCAGTGTGTTTAATTTGATTTCATTAAGTTAAGTTTGAGCCAATAAGATAACGAACACATGACATGATGCTAAAAATGTCTGGAAAAAGAAAGCCTGAACCTGACTGAACACCAAATAAACATCACAGACTTTAACAGTCGTGTCCATGTGTGTTTAGTGTTAAATCCAGCAGCAGGTAAAGAGTTAAAATAAAAGATAAACCCCCTAAAAAAAGGTGGGTTGTTGTCTGCTCCAGTGGCTCAGTGGGATAAACGTCTGTACCTGTAACAGGTTGGGAACCTCAGTTCCTCTCTGTATCCGGTATGGAAACAGTGCTGTAAGTTGGGTGGGAATAAAGAAAAGAAAAAAGATCGCTCTCAACTACAGCACTGATAATAAAAAAAAAAAAAAAAAAATAAAAAAACAAAAAAAACTAAATAAAAATCCTGGAGCCTCTGAAGCAGACAACAAGTTTTTTTTTTTTTTCAATATTTACAAGAACAAATAATATGTTTATGGTTTCAAGTTAGAATGTATGTGTTTACAGCACATGTTTAAAATGAGTATTTTTTTAAAAATAAGACGCGTTTAAAGAGGATGAATGTGTGAATATGCGTGTATCTCATGGTGGCTCCTTCGGGGTGTACCATGCGTAGTTTGCGGTTCTGAAGCTTCTGAGTTCGAACCCAATGCCTGTTTGTTTTCATTTATGGTTTAAAAATAAGTCTTTAAAAAAAGTAGACTGTTTATCCAGCAAGGGTGCTACGTCTCTCATGTTGGCGCGATCTCTGTTGATTCATACCAGGTGCTGTCTCTGTAGTGCCAGAGGTTCTGAATTCAAGTCTCTTATATGTTTTATTTTTGGATCACTTTTTGCATTAAAAAAACAAGTGTTTAAAAACATAGACTCATGTTCAGGTCTGCACTCGTGGCTCAGTTGATTTCAGTGTGTTTAATTTGATTTATTTAACTTAGCTTTGTGCTGTTTTGTCTAATAGATGAAATGATGCTAAAAAAAAAAAGCCTGAACCTGGAACACCAAATAAACATCACACACTTTCCTTTAAAGTGTTGAACCCGAAAACAAATAAATTCCAGCTTTACTTTAACAGGGTTCTCTTGTGTGTCAGTGTTCCAAATGGCTCGTTTGGTTAGTGCTGGCTCTAAAAAAAGGCTCAATTACTGAGCTTTGTTGGATCAAATCCCGCAGTGGCTTTTTTCTTTAAGTTAAGATTGAACTCTTTCGTCTAATAGATGACATAATGCTCACAAAAAAACACCGCTAGTCTGTTTGCTCCCTCTCAAATGGCTCGGTTGGGTTAGTACTACTGGTAGCACGAATTGGAATCTCTGAGTTTTGTGGGATCGAATCCCACCCTGCCTTCTATATACCCTGCCGTCTAACAGATGATATGACGCTCTCACCGATGATATGACGCTACTTGACCTTGCCAGTGCTAACTTTACTTAATGACTTATGAGGGATCGAATCCCACCTCAGCTTATTTCTTTAAGTTAAGTTTGAGCTGGTTTGTCTGTGTCTAACAGATGATATGAGGATCAGACAACACCTTCTCTATGTGCCTTCCCAAATAGCTCGGTGGGTTAGTGCTGGTACAACTCTTAGTTCCTAACTTTTGTGGGATCGAATCCCACGTCGGCTTGTTTTCTTTTACTTAGAAGCAGAAGACATGATGCTAAAATAATGACCGCCGCACGGTCACCCTCAAATGGCTCAGTGGGTTAGTCTGGGTGCGAGCCTGAATCTGTGAGTGTTGTGGGATCGAATCCCACCTTATCTTGTTACTTTAAATTTGCGATGTTTGTCTAATAGATAACGACACTCAAAGAGAACAGTGCCCTCTTGCTCCTTCCCGAGTGGCTCGGTGGGTTAGTTCTGGTGACCGTGAATTATCTACTTTCGTGGGATCGAATCCCGCCTCGGCCTTTTATCATTTAGTTAACATTGAGTTTGTCTAATAGAAGACATGATGCTCAAAAAACATCATCACTATACGTCCTCCCAAATGGCTCAGTGGGTTAGTGCATGAATGTGATTTCAGGAGCTGTGGTGGTCAGGGTTCGATTCCCTGTTAGAACGAGGTCTCAATAGGTTCTGCAAATCTCAACGTGTTCATTTTATTTAAAAAGTTGCTGAAAAGTTTAAACAGTGTTTAAGAATGTAACGAAAGTAAATAAAAAAACAACAAACAAAAATGATGCCAAGAGGGGAAAAAAAGTAGAAGAAAAATATATAATAGTAAAAAAAAAAATATATATATAATATAATAATATATAAATAAATATATATATAATATATATATATATATATATATATATATATATATATATATATATAGCGCAGAGCAGCATAACCCCCTGTTTCACCTCTCCCGGAGGCCCCAGTGGGACAAGCCGGACTTACTTCTTCTTTCTTTCTGGTTGCCGGTAACTTACAGTCCCACACACGGGGGTCAGTGGATGACACACACCGGGAGTCTCGAACCGAGGTTCTTGTTGAGACCGGACTACGCCTTTAACCCAGGGAGCCATCTGAGCTGACAAGTCTTCTTTCTTTTTTTAGGGGGTTTATCTTTTAAACTTCCACCTAGACATTATTAATGAAAGAAAAAACATCCCCTTTTAAATGATTGAGAAGTTACCACAGCTGGGATTTGAACCAGGATCACCAGGTTAGGAGACCTACTTATCTACCCACTGCACCACCAGTAAGCGAGGTGAGCGAACTCCTCATTTTAAGAAGATTTATTTTTTACCATTAAACACTGCATTAAAAGTTTTAAGATTTTATTACTTAAGTTGGGACTCAAATCTGAGTTTTTCCTGAATTTTTACATCACAGGCACAAACCACCGAATACAACCTCGACTTGTTTTCTTTATGTTGCTTTCTTTACATCAGACAGCACAAAGTTAACTTAAAGGAAACAAGCCGAAGTGGGATTCGATCACACAGACCTCAGAGATTCAGGGTTTACGCCAGCACTAACCCACTGAGCCATTTCTCTGGGCACATGCAGGGGGTGTTTTATTTGAGCATCATGTCTATCTATTAGACAAAACAGCTCAACTTTAACTTGAAGAAAACAAGCCGTGGTGGGATTCGAACCAACGAAACTCAAGAAGACATGATTTCAGCCCTCTTTACCAGACAAGCTATTTGTGAGGGAACATGGAGGCAGAGTTTTTGTTTAGTGTTGTCATCTATTAGACAAAACATCTTAAGGTTCACTTAATGAAATAAGCCAAAAGTGGGATTCGATCCCACAAAGCTTTCGGGGGATTCAGACTCACGCACAGCACTAAGCCAAAGAGCCACTTGGGAAGGAACTAAGTGAAGGTGTTTTTTTGTGAATCTATTATACAAAAGAGCTCAATATTTAACTTAAAGAAACAAACCAAGGTGGGATTCGATCCCACAATTCTCAGAGACGCAGGGTCGCACCAGCATTAACTCAGAGACAAACAATCAACATATTATTTGTTCCTGTAAATATTAAATACAAAAATATCTAAACACTTTAGTCTGTTTCAGAGGCTCAGGAAGACATTTCTTCTTTTATCAGTACTGCAGTTCATCTTGCTATTCTGTTTTTTTTTTTCCACCGAACTACAGCACTGTTTCCATACCTGATACAGAGAGGAACTGAACTCACCTCTTTTTCAGGTTCCCACTTATTTTTTTTGATCTGTTACAGGTCTATCACAACATTTTCATTATTGTC
The DNA here is from genome assembly GCA_030449085.1 of Kryptopterus vitreolus. Classification (NCBI taxonomy): domain Eukaryota; kingdom Metazoa; phylum Chordata; class Actinopteri; order Siluriformes; family Siluridae; genus Kryptopterus; species Kryptopterus vitreolus. The sequence continues at coordinate 13,147,302 of JACRUU010000002.1, read as the reverse complement.
CTTCTCTTTGCAGACGTACTTATATACATTTTATCCCACTGAGCCACTGGAGCAGACACCACCAAACTTTTTTTTTTTAGGGGATTTATCTTTTATTTCTTTTATTTTATGTATAATATGTAAAGTGTGACCAGTGTGAAGTGTCCGTTTGTGTAATGTTGTGTGGATAAGAGAAGGTGAAAGGAATTAGTGAAATTGGGTGCTTCCTGGTGAAATTACTGGTATTGGGTGCTGGGTGTTTCCTGGTTTAGACACTGAATGGACTGCAGGAAGAAGCTCCTCCTCATTCTCACTGTGTTCGCCTTCAGGGAACGAAAGTGCTTTCCTCCTGCACAAAACACAGAAAAGAGTGCATTGTTGGGTCTTTCATAACGTCTGAGGGTCGTGTGTTCGAATCCTGTCCATGTGTGGAGGGTTTATATAAGCACTGTTATTTTAGTAAAGAGAAGGACAATAATAAAAATGTTGTGATAGACAAATCACGCTAAAGTAACCTTTTTTTTTAACATGATCACAAAAATAAGGAACAAAATAAGTGCTAACAGGAAAATAAAAAAAAAAAAA
>JACRUU010000002.1:13058266-13146238 GCA_030449085.1 Kryptopterus vitreolus | reverse complement strand
TTAAAGTGCCACCTAGTGGACAAATGAAAGCAATCAAAAAGTAATCAGATGCTTCAGTTTAGAAAGTCACTACTAAAGTTACACTACTTACATCTTGAATGAGGTCAACATGTAACCAAAGTAACCTTCCTAACACTGATTACATGGCTTTATTTTAAAAACACACAACAAGGCTGCCCCAGGAAATCACATTGATAAAAAAACATGCATTTATATATCTGGCATTTCATTTCATTATTAATTAGTGCTTGCATATGTAATACAACCTGCCCTTCAATCGGGTTCATTTACACACCGCAGCATTATCTTTAAACAATTAGCCAGATAAATTATTCACATCGAGCAGGATCTATTATTCAATTTGAATCTATTCAGGTCTACCTGTATTTTTGTTGTTGTTGTTGTTGTTTTAAAAGTAGCAGCTTCAAATTGCACATTCATTATGACAAACATGAAAAATGGACAAGGTAATCACGGGTTTTTTTTTCTCCGAATGCAGCATCTGTTAGTAAATCTGTTAGTGCTTCTTTTTTAGTGCTTGTCTGATGTTGATCAGAGTATTTTCATTTAAAGACGCTTTCACATACAGTTTAATGTTTAATATCTGACGTTTTAACTCCGCTGCATTTCAGAGAAGCGTACCGCTTCATCGCCGCTTTGAAAGCGAAACGCATAAATTGCGCTAACTGCGAAACCCGTCGCGAACCCACGAGCGTAAATCCGCGTGACAGGGTGCGTGGGGCATGGGTGCCCTGACCGCATGTCTACAGCAATAGAAATCTCTCTGTCCATATTCATTCATTCATTCATTCATTCATCTTCTACCGCTATATCCGATCTTCCCTCGGGTCACGGGGAGCCTGTGCCTATCTCAGGCGTCTATGGGCATTAAGGCAGGATACAATTTTCCAAGGTGCCAATCAACCTACCGTGCATGTTTTTTTGGACCGGGAGAAAAAAAACCCTGAGACACGGGGAGAACATGCAAACTCCACACACACATGGCCGAGACGGGAATCGAACCCGGACCCTGGCGGTGTGAGGCGAATGTGCTAAGACACCGTGCCCAACACTCTCTGTCCATATGGTGAACGGAATTGTATGATGTGCATGAGAAGGGAATTTTAAAAGGCATCGATTGTTCAAATACAGTGGCCATAAATCAGTACTTTTACTTTTCATATTTAGGTCCAAAAAAAGCCAAGCGCATTTTAACTAGAGTAAAAATATATTTAAAAAAAAGAATAATAATAAAAAAAAAAGAAAGAAAGAAAAAGGCTTAGTTTCATATAGTATGTACTGTAGTTCTACCTTTCACTGGGTGCAAGACTTGTTTTCTTGCTCCGCCACTGCAAGTCACACATATACTTAACACACATGAGCACTGACCTTCAGGAAAGCAAGCAAGATTTATTTCTCCGCAGGGATGGAAATGACTATTTCTCCCCTCGTTTTTTTTTCCCCTCTTGTCCCTGAATCTGTATACTATTGTACTGTATAGTGAAATCAACAACAACAAAAATAAGACTAACCAACAAAATGCATATATATATATATATTATATATATATATATATATATATATATATATTTCTAATGCCTGGTGTTTTCTCAAAACAGGAACAGGGAGGAAGGGAAGGAGAAACAGACAGAATATTTGCTGCACTCTTGGCAGTCTGCAGAGCCTTTTTTTTTTTTTATGAGAGCAAGAAAAGCGTAAAATTGTGCCATCGTAATTATCAAGAGGAAGAAAGAAAGGGAAAATAGTGTGAGGGAGAGAGAGAGCGGAGGAAAAAAAAGGAAGAGGGGGGGAGGCACCTCAGGGGAAGGGAGGAGTAGATAGCTGGCAATTCGTTTGTATCTTCATCTTTGTAAGGAAGAAGTGAATCTGACAGTTACAATAATAGCAATGTGGAACACTCAATAGGATTGGGTCGCATGAATGCTGATGATTGGTCTTATTTTTTAAAAAAAAATGTAGTTTATGTTGACAGTTTATGTTGACGTCTTACCACTGGATATTTTGGCTTAATTCTGTCTGTGTAAAAAAAAAAGATGTTTTTATTTTCTCAGGGTTATATTTTTTTTTGAGACACCGACATCATCTGTACTGTGGCCCTTTTGGCTTTCCATAGACAGACGAAGCAAGGCCTCGATACGACATTAAAAAGCCTTTGCTGTCAAATAAAGCCTAGTGTCGGTGGCAAACACACACCTACAGTACGTAGCCTTAGCTCTGGGCACACTCGCATATATTCACAAATGCATGCACACACATGCACACACACACACACACACACACACACACACACACACATGTAGACTATCATGCTGAGCTTCCCCTCAGCACACCACAGGCAGAACTGCAACAGTTCACTTAGTCTCTCTTAGTGCTGTGCTCTCTCTCTCTCTCTCTTTTTCTTTGTCAGTTTAATCACTATTCCTATGTTCCAACGTGACAGTTCATCCTTCAACCGTCCACTCATGCAATTCTTCTACCTTTCCTCCTCTTTTGAATAGATCCACCATGAGTTTCAGCTCTCTTTCCCTCTTATATCTCTGCGGTCTCTTTATTCCCTCGAGTGTTCTTTTTTTTTTTTTCCCTTCCCTCCTCGAGCTCCACCAAGCTTCTTCCCACAGACAGTGTCTTAAGAGGAGCTTCCCGTGAGCCTTCGTCTGCTCCAGCGGCAAGGACCCCCGCTCAGTGACACTATCGACACGCAGTGCATAAATCTCAGTTTAGTTGTGTGTTTTGACAGCCAGGCCCCGGTGACATTGATGATGCATGCTCTGACTTGTTCTCTCAGCTGATGCCGTAGTTATCTCTCTCTTCCTCTGTCTTGCTCGCAGGGAAGGGTGGGGGGTGGGGGGGGGGGGGTGAATTGCAGTTCAGTGCTATCCTGCGGTTACGTTCATCCGATGCTGATTTTTTTTTCTTCCCTTTCTTTTTTTTGTTTCTTGCTGCATGAGACAATAAGCCGTCTGCTCTCTGCACGCATACACAATGCAATTAAAAGACTCCGACGGAGGAGAGGATCATCACCCGCCACGGTTCTAGCATCTTACTCAGCGTCGTCGTTATTTTGTCAGGTATATATCAGCTCGGCAACGTTTATATTCCCCTGTCAAGTCTTTTACGGCCCCCCTTTAGCGTGTTTATAGTTCGCCTGCCGTAGACGTAACGACGCCATCACTGCTGCTAAAACAAAATAATGATGAATTCGGCCGTAATGATGCATTAACGCTGCAATGCATCATTGAACATGAACTCTACACACACACACAAACACACACTTTTAATTGGGACTTTAAGAGGAAAAAAAAAAAGCCACCATCAGGGAGTGGGAGGAAACCTGAGAACCAGGAGGAAGCCGATCATGTACTAGAACACTATTTTCTGGTCCATCAAGGCTCCATGGTGTCAGAATGAGTAATGAAGTCAATCAGTGTGTCAAATGCGGAAAACGATCTGACTCGGATAATAGTAGATCACTCTAGTAGATCACACTTTTCTATTCTTCTGTTCTATTCTTGCATCACAATAAAGAGAACACGTCTGGAGATTAAAGGACTTTTGAGCGACTAACAGTTTTACTACAGTCGCTAGCAGCGGCTTTGTGTCATAGCGTAAAGGCAGGTAGGAAGGTAGGTAATATTGCAACGAGAGTCTGACAGACAAGCAGGCAGATGGATGGACAGATAGATTACTTATTCTTACAAACAACAAATATATACATGTAAACAGAGACTAAATGACTAGGATTCCTGTACAAAATATATTACAACTTGGAAGACTGTAAATTAAATACTGTCTATGGTTAGCATTTGTGGTGCAGTGTGTGTGTGTGTATGTGTATGTGTGGGTTCTTGTGTTTTTTCTTCTTACAGCCAAGCTGCTGGCAAAGCCAGTATGATATTGATGTTTGGCCCGTATGATATTGCTGGGGTGTTAGCTATTGTCCATGATCCTCTCAGTTATGCGCATTATCCGCCTTTCAACCAACACCTCTATGGTGTCCAGTTTGCAGCACACAAAAACGGAGCCAGATTTCCTGATTAGCTGATTTGATTTCCTTGCATCATCTGCTCCGATGCTGTGACCCAACGGCTTATAGCAAAAAACAAACAAACAAACAAACAAACAAACAAACAAACAAAAAAACCTGTGACTGCTAATCTCCATCTCCAGTCATTTGGGGGGGGGGGGGGGGGGGGGGGGGGGGGGGGAATAAAACGAGATAAGGATTACGTGGCATATCAACATATTTTCACTCCATTCCCTGCTAAATTACAGAAAGATGAATGAAAAATACGGCCCAATTGACACTGTCTGGTTAACCTTAGCTCTGATCAATAACTGAACTATCATTCCCTCTGCCCATGCCAAGAAATGTCAACAAAGGAAATTGACTTTCTTACCTGCCTGTAGTTTATAAATGTATTTTACTGAGGATTCATTCCAGGGAAAATCTGAACACCAGGGCACACGGTACACATCAGCCTTGTTCGGATCCCTGGGAAAGGACTGTTTCACCTTTCACCGACTCAATTCATTCAAATATGTCAGTCCTTCAAAGAACCATCACCTGGGGAATTTGCTTCCATTTGCTGCTTTTTTTTTTTGTTACTCTGAGTGGTCACCTTAGATTTAGTGACCACTGTTATTAAAGCTTAACGTCAGCGGAAAGCAGACAATAACAGACTTAAAAGCACTCGTCTCGTATTACACTGCTTTCTGATGTGACGAGCTCTAATTCAGCTAGACGGGGGAATGTTTTCTGAAGTGAAGAACAGACAAAGGACTGACTTTATACAGTAGAGAAAGTGGGATGCAAGTGCAAATAATATTTGAGGAAGAATACAAAATAAACCTAATATAAAGCTGCATGACCATACCCTGTACTATAGAAACAGACTGACATGTTATTATATAACTATCATGGGAGGATAAACATGAGATGTTGCATGACATATATATATATATATATATATATATATATATATATATATATATATATATATATATATATAAATATATAATATTCTACTTTTTCATTTAGCTCACTGCCAATAGATTTTTGTACTCCTCTATTACATTTTGATTGTTTTTCCATTTTGGGTCATTTTGCATTTCAATCATTTTTCTCCTGTGTTATGGACTTCCCTGAGGCGTTGTAATTTGCATTAGAATGCATGTCATGCGGTGTATGGTGGTGTAAGTAACATAAAATTGGAATTTGAAGTGATCAGTGACACGTGGCGAAGATTACGTGACATGCAGGGTCTGAAGGGAGATCCCCATTCAAGGCATGATCCTGACCATGTGTTACACGTCTAACCACACGGCTCTAAAGGTACAAGAAAAATCAAATGAGAGAATCCTGTAACTGAATTACTCAGATTGTGCCTCCGATGCATTTTTCATATGTCCAATATAAGAGTATATAAAAGTAATAAAACTTTAACACACTCTATAAATGTTAACTGTATAAAGTATTAGATTATTGTTTTTGCTTTTCTATTTCCATCTTTAAAACCCTGACATACATACTAGTGGTACAAAACACTACATAAACAACTGTATATGAGTATGTGTATGTATATATGTATGTATATATATATATATACATACATATATATACACACACACACATCACATGTGTAAATATATATGTATGCATGTATGTATGTATTTATGTGTACAAAAATATACACTAAAATATACTTTCAATTTGAAGTAATATATTTTGCTTCAGCGCATGTCCCCAGACACCTTCACTTCCTAGTGCAATAGTGAATCAAATGAAACACTACACATGCCCTTTCCCTCAGTGAATTATTCAACTCAATTAGATCCACTGAGCTGACAAAGAACAAATAAAATAAGTCTGCCTCACCCGAAAGCTTTTCCGCAAATATCTGCCTCGAACTGCAGCCGGGCTCGCTGATGTGGTTTGGGAAGCTGTGTACAGTGGAGCTGTATACTGTAACATTATAAACACAGCTATTCCGGAATGTCAGTTTGCTTCTTTTCTTTTTCTTTTTTTTCTATTCAATGTCACTCAGTCCCTTGGGAAATATCTGTGGCAGAAATGGAATTAGAAATCTGTTAGATGGATGTTTGTGGATGTTTTTGTCCCCACTGAATTGGAGATTATCTACGCCGAAGTGGGTTCAGTTAACAATGAAATTAAGTGCTGTCATATATTTTGACCCAAATATATCTATATATTCATTCATTCATTCAAGGCAGGATACACCCTGGATGGAATGCCAACCCATCGCAGGACACACACACACACTCACATTCACACACACATTCATACACTAGGGACAATTTTCCAAGGTGCCAATCAACCTACCGTGCATGTTTTTGGACCGGGAGGAACCCGGAGAACCCGGAGAAAAACCCCCTGAGGCACGGGGAGAACATGCAAACTCCACACACACACATGGATCCTGGAGGTGTGAGGCGAACGCGCTAACCACTAAGCGCCACCTTGCCATATATATATATATATATATATATATATCTATATATATATATATATATAGATATATATATATATATATATATATATATATATATATTACACATACGAAAATACAGATATACTAGATGTACTCGGCGGCGCCATTTACGAGACAGTTTTGGTCACACGCCAGCTATTTGTAAGAAGCAGAATAAAAGCAATTAGGTTATGATGACTGTTATTATTACTGCCACTATAAGCTAAAGCAGGGATCACCAACCTTTTTGTAACTGAGAGCTACTACATGGACACCGAGTCATATAAAGGGCTACCAGTTTGAAATACTCCTCTGAAATAACAAATTTACCTTTGTAATAATTATTATTATTATTATTATTATTAATGTTATATATTTTATTATTATTATTATTATTAATGATACTCATTTATCTATGTAAATACACTTGACAGTGACTATCAACAACGAATTAACTACATTTTACATTATAGACGCATCTCACTGATGAGTTGTGCACTTTTTATAGCAAGCCTGAGAGCTACTCATGTGCTCCTTGGGGGCTACCTGGTGCCCACGGGCACCACGTTGGTGACCCCTGCGCTAAAGCATGTCGAGCTAACATCCATATATACAACCAAGTCTTCGAAAGCAGCAAACGTAGTCAGAGGAAATACTCTATTAATACCATTCAAACACTCCCAGAAGTGCACTAACCTATTATCACTACACCACCTCCGATTTCCTCTACTTTAGGCAATATTATACCCATGTGCACTATGTTTCTTCAATTAATGGAACAAACACTGCGCTATAATAACGTCGCCGCCAGTCACGGGGCCGACGTGTACTGTTGTGTTCGGCCATCCAATTGTGTTAGGTGTAATCGGGTTTGCATTGGCCGATGCCTTGTTGAGCCCGGCACTACTGCTGGTTTGCTCTGAAGTGAAAACCGATAGTTGGTATGCTCAGGCATACAAGGCCAATAAAGCTGATTCAGATTCTACATGCATAAGCTCAAAGGTGCCCTAGATAGGTTAATGTCACCCTGAGTGACAGGGGCGAGAAAGTATGGCACCGTTCCACCCAGAGAGCATGGCAGGTCTGTTTATTTATTTATTTATTTATTTATTTTTAACGCTCTCTTGGGTGCTAGCGCATGCACTTTTCCATTGTTCTTTTCCATTCCTTTTCCAAAATGTCGTTTAATCCGCTCATCTTCAGCTGGTAACATGTTTACTGAAGGTGGGAGAAAACATGCACCGGCACCGGCATTTAATCTACATTGCTGTTCTTTTTTTTTTTTAATAGGTTATTTTGTTTATACAATTTGGGACATTTCCTAAAATGCCATCGTTAATTTCTCATCGGCGTGCTTCCTACTCGGGGTCTTAGACAGTAACCTTTAAACGTAGACGTTTTACTCATTTTCCTCCATGTCTGTGTGGGTTTTAAAAATACAACATAGTGTAGGTGTAAAAGCTACTCGAACTACACAGTTAGTGTGTGTGTGTGTGTGTGTGTGTAATCTTTTGATCCCCTTAAGGATGTGTGTGTGTGTCAGGTTTGACTGAGCTGGGGCATTTGGTAGGTTCCCACAATGAAATCTTAGGGGGGGGAAAATGAAACAGAAACAAAAGAATATTTGAGTGTGTGTATGTAATTGTGTATACATGTTTATGTTTGTGTGTGTGTGTGTGTGTATGTGCGCACGTGTCTATGTTGGTGAATGGACGATGTCCTTCTTAGATTGACTGATGTTTAATCCAGATGGCTTCTACATCGAAATGAATGGTTGTCTGAGTGAACACACACACACACACACACACACACACACACACACACACACACACACACACAATGTTATACATTTTACGCACACTTCATTTAGCAGTCATCAAACACTAACGCTAAGTTGAACATGCACAGTGACACAATTTGATCCAGTGAGTGGCAGTGACATTAATTCTCTCACCTTCAATTGCTTTATGTAATTCTTCTTACAACACACACACACACACACACACACACACACACACCTGACACAGAGTTACTTCGGCAAACGTGTCACATGGCATTTGCTCTTTCAATCAGTCTCTCACTTTTTTTTTCTTTTTTGCTTCCGTGGCAACAGATACGGTAGGGAGACGTGGAGGAAAACCAACGGCGGTACAAAAGAAGAAAACATCAGCAGGCTTTGATATTACAATGATTAAAAAACAAAGTTCTTATTTTGACTACCCGCTTTCTGTAACCGCTTTTGTTGCGTCTGCTTTTTGTTTCTCAAACATGTAGCCGAAAAAAGCACTCCTTTTTTTATCCCGCCATAATAACCCCCCCCCTTCCTCACAGTATGAATATATAAAGTGCAAATGGCTGCACGGACCTCTTCCTGGTAATGAAGAAAATCTTGTTCCGTGCGCGGAGTGTTTGTATTTATGTTTCAGAGGGACGTCTCGGTTATTTACAACCTCGACCTTGAATTTAAGTGCTTTTCGCCGTGCGATGTCTACTACAGCAATAATTTTACTGCCGGGGCCTGACGATTTGTTGCAATCACAATATTTCACCCTGAAATACGCGCGCACACACACACACACACACACACACACACAAAAAGGAAAACAACAACAAACAAATATGGAATGCCATTTGAGAACAAATATAGAAATATAACAATACGAAAAACGCCAGATGAATTGTCTGAACCGTTCACACTCCTGTTGAACCTTGGATGTGAGACAGAGTATGGGGGTGGGTGTTTCTTTTTTTCCTCTCTCTCTCTAGAAAATCACATTGTTTTATCGCAGTGTAACACAGTTGATTACAGGTTTGGGTTTACTGCGTTCATCATATTGCTTGTGTTTTGTTTTGTTTTTTCTTTTACGATTTCAATGTTTCCATGATATTCCATGTATGTACATGTAAATAGGAAGCGGGCGGTAGTAAGGGATAAAAGGTCAGGTGTTTAAATCCCACCAAGTTATCACCTTAATCATTTCCTTAAGCCTTCAACTGCTCATTTATATAAAGGAGATAAATGTAATTCACTCCGGAAAGTGTTGTCTAATACATTTCCTAAATATTATACCAGGCCAGGGTTATTTGGGTTGTTATAACAGGCCAGTTGAAGGGTTAAGAGATGTGATTAAGGGCATAACTTGATAGGAACTCAACACCTTAATACCTCAATACCTCCCGCTCCCTATTACATGTACATTGTAATTGTAATCCAAACTGTAAAAGAAAAACAAAACAAAGCAATATAATGAATTCAGTAACAAAAACTGTATATCTACATTTACATTACATTTGCGGTATTTAGCAGACCCCCTTATCCAGGGCGACGTACGTACATATCTATCTATCTATATATCTATCTATCCATCCATCCTTGTTTTGGTTTGGTATATAATATATATATATATATATATATATAATATAATAGACGAATATGATATATATATATATATATATATAGATAGATACACCACATATCACACGTAGACATTCACATACAGACATACATACACACACATACATACATACAGACATACCATACATACATACATACATGTATATACATGTATATATATATATATATATATATATATAGATAGATATATATACACACACCACACACACACACACACATATATGTATACATACAGGTACAGGTACATGTATGTATGTACATATATAAGAAGCATTAGTTCTAGTAGTCAAAAAAACAAAATAAAATACAAAACATTCATTTTAAAGCTATAATACATTTTCTGGTTCCAGAATCACATAATTGACTTTATAGCCATTATAGTACATAAAACATAAATAATAATAACCCAGATGAGGTCTGGTTCATGTTTATATGTTTTACATGGGTTGAGATGGCACATATTGAGTGGCCCTTTTACACCCTTTTCAGTACATCTAACATAAGGCAGTGCATACATCCCAGGCCACCTCACCCTACATCAGTATCTGACTAATAACCTTCGTGGCTGAATGAGCACAAATCCCCACAAGAACACGCCAAAATCTAGTGGAACATCTTCTAGTGGAAGGCCTTTTGTCCATGTATTTCAGTCTGTGTACATCTGTCAGTGTAATTGGAATTTTTGTTAATTAGAATTTGAAATTGAATATCATAACAGATGGTAGTAATTGTGTGATATTCGATAATAACCTAAAGATTTAATATACCGAGGTTACTGTTATGACTTCATTTTTTAGTTTTAGTTGCAGTAAGATTAATCAGGTGTTGAATTAATGAAAATTGCTCCTTCCAGCAGCTACGGGGCACAAATATGGGCATCTCTATATCACACGTATCTTATAAACCTTATATGCTCACAAATCAGAAATCAGGATTATGGTGAGGACGGGAAAGCAATGGGGGGAAAAATGTGGTCGTTACCTCACTGAGTGTAATTAAACCAGAGGCTGCTATTTTGTGCAAGCTTATATGATGACAGGATAGGGTACAACATCCTTCCCGATTCAGATTCAAGATTCAGACACAGAAAACACTCTGCTACACCACACGATACAATTTTTACTCTGTGAATTCACCAGCAGCTAATGAAATAAATTCCAAAAGCATTTGATGGGAGAAAATGGGGCATTATTCCAAATTTTACTAAAAAAAAAAAAAACACGGTGGTGCAAATGCAGGAAGGTGGTAGAAGGTACCGTATGTGTATATATTAATTGCACAAAGGGAAAATGTGTACAGTGCGCCGTATAAAAATATAAACGTATATACTAATCTAAAGCGTTCTGGGTGCGATGTAAACATGAACGACATAGTTAAAAAGGTTTATCACAGTTTATCACAGTACCAGTGAGGTGTCATTATGGTAATAAGGCAAATGCTAAGTGGAATAAGCCGAGATGCACTATGATGAGATTATGGAAGCGCAAACATTTAATAGAAGATTACCGTTGCCTTGTTTCATAGTTCAGCGAGTGCATGCATAATATGTGCGTGTAGGGAGTGTGCACGAGGGGTGCTCAGTGGACTTTTCACATTATTTTTGTATGCCACATAGGTTTTAATTTATCGCGGACCCTAACTGAAAGGAAGATAACTGATGCTGATGAGTAACATTTTCAGCCTTAATCCAATGTACGATAACAAATGTCTCCTAAACGAAGCTCTCTGTATCTCATTAATTACGGCCTCGCCGTTTTCTCACCGTGCCGGGTAGAACAGCGCGGCTCGCTCCGTTCAGCACGCCATTTAGCATACATAAATAACAAATCAGACAATAGACTTAATAACAACTCCTTGAAAAGCAATTCAACTGTATCATAAAGTCATAACTTGTAAGCAGAACACTGTAATTGCAATCATTAGAGGTTTTATTTGATTATTATTTCTTAGTAGATAACTAGGTAATTAGGTGAGGTAGGTCAGTAGATAGATAGGTAAGTTTTAATGTAGTTAAATGTAGACACATATGTAGGGCGGTATGTCAGTAAGCAAGTATTTAGGCAGATAGGTATGTATGTACATAAGGAAAAGTAGGCATGTAAGAAAGTAGGAAAATAAATAGCAACATATGGGTAGTAAGGTGATAGGTAGGAACACAAGTAATTAAATATGTATGTAGAAAATGTAAGTAGGATAATAGGTATTTTGGTTGGTCCATAGGTAAGTAAGTAGGTAAGTCATTAGGTAAGGGGAATGGTATGTAGGCAGGTATGTATGTATGCAGGTGACTAAGTAAGTTGAGAGATAGTTAGGTAAGGAGTTAGGAAGGCTTGGAAGTAAATATTTATGCATTTTGTTAGGTAAGCACAAAGGTAGGCATGATAGGGCAGTAAGTATGTAGTTAATTAAATAGGTATGCAAGTTGGTTAGGTAAGCAAGTCGGTAGGGAAATAGAAAGGTATGTAGGGAAGTTATGCATGTACTTTAATTAAAGAGTGTTGTTAGGTATGAAGGTTGATAGGAACGTAAGGTTTGTAAGTAGGCAGGTAGGTAAGTAGGTACTGTAGTTAGGTAGGTATCTATCTAAGTACGTAGGCAGGGCGATAGGTAGGAAAATTGCTAGTTAGATATGTACGTAGGCAGATAGGTATATCAGTGTTTATGAAAGTGGTAATATAGGTAGGTGTGTAAGTCGGTAAATAGGCAAGTAGAGAAGTAAGTAGGCCATTTTGTTTACAGATAAGTAGCCAGCTTGCTAAATAAGTAGGTAAATAAGAAAGAAGGTATGTAGGCAAGTAGAGAAGTAAGTAGGCCATTTTGTTTACAGATAAGTAGCCAGCTTGCTAAATAAGTACGTAAATAAGAAAGAAGGTATGTAGGCAAGTAGAGAAGTAAGTAGGCCATTTTGTTAACAGATAAATAGCTAGCTAGCTAAGTAAGTAGCTAGCTTAATTAAGAAGGTACGTAGGCAAGTAGAGAATAAGTAGGTGAATTTGTTTATGGCTAGGTAGCTAGCTAGCTAAGTAAGAAGATAGGTAGGCAGGTAGGGAATAAGTAGGTCGTTTTTTTTATAGATAGGTAGCTAGCTAAGTAGGTAGGTAATTAAGTAAGAAGGCACGTAGGCAAGTATAGAAGTAAGTAGGTCATTTATTAAGTAGATAGCTAGTTAGCTACATGCGTAGGTACTATTGGTAGGTAGGTAGGTTGGATATGTAGGAATGTAGGTGGTTAAATAAGTAGGTAGGCTGATAGGAAGGTAGGTAGGTGGGTGGTTCGATAGTGGAGTGGTAGTTTGGTAGCTATGATACGTAGTCTATTTCGGAGGTAGATTAGGAAATTAGGTCGATAGATATGAAGGTAAGTACGTAGGCAAGAGGTCTAGCTGGAGTAAGATAAATAGATCCTCTCAAAGCCTGCAAAACCGAATCGGTGGCAATTCAGTCGATGGCTACTCAAGTAAATAATTAGCAGCTATTGAAGCTCCAATACAGAGCACATGACCGAATAGTACACACGAAGGTGTCGGAGGAATGCGAGAATTTGTTCAGCAAGGTAGATTTACAGAGAGAAAGCTAGTTGGAGGAGGCAGAGTGGGTGTATATGGAGGATTCTATATATAGTTGTAGGGTTACGAAATAAAAGACAAGAGGGATCATAGTATGCATTTGATTGCTTAACTCTCAAAGCCATGGTAACCAGCCTACCAGCTACATAAAAGTGTTCATACACAAACTCTCTCTCTCTCACATACACACACACACGCGCGCGCACAGACAAAAGCACACACACACACACACACACACGCACATGCGCGGGTGGTATACGCCAATGTGCTGGATGATGTGGACTAAATGTTCATCTGAGAGAGGGTCAAGTTGCGATCCAAATCATCAGCATACACTCCGATTTCATCACAAACGAGCACACAAAAGTCTCCGATTGGCGCATTTAGTCTGTTTTTAGAAATGAGAGAACACAGGATCGCGAAGGTTAAAGCTTCGCATTCCAAGTAATCACATAGGGACGCGTGTTTCACCGAGATCTGGCTGATGAACAAACCACCAGCCACGTGTAGAAACACGCCAGAATTGTCCAGAGTGTAAATGCAAAGGCCTCTGTTGAATAAACACACACACACAAAAAAACCAAACACTAGAGAACTTTGATTGTGCCTCACAGCAGCGTGCGAGGCCTACAGGTGTACAGATCTTAGAGATTTTTGATAGTGTATGCGTGGGAGTGTGTGGGTGTAGGTATGTGTGTGTGCGCACAGAATATATACACAGATCATAAAAAAAGAGTGTGTGTGTGTGTGTGTGTATCTATTTGAACATTTTGATTCACAGACCTGGAAGCAAGAGAAAGTAGTGAACTGATAGAAAAGCGTGGCAGGGTCGGGAAGAACAAGCGCCCTGTTGTTGTTTTTTTTGTTTCTCATCGAGTGTGAATGAACGCAATTCTTTTTTTTTTGTTTTTTTTTTTTCTTGCAGGACTTCATCTTGAAAGTTCGAACAGAGGGTAGAAGACAAGATTTCAAATTCAATTAAGCAGTAAACAGCAGCTATAAAGGTTTGAAACAGCAGCGTATTTCTTACTATATTTATGTGGCATGTCAAAAATATATAAATCAAGCATTCCGATGAAATAAAGCTAATGGTGCACACAAGACTAATGCAATGTATTCGATCACGAGCCTAGTGCATTATAATGTACTTAAGTGAAATTTTTTTTTGGTCATATTTTCTAAGAAGAACAAGTTCATTTACTGTAGCGTAAACACACATTATAGTATTTTGTGCACATTTTAAAGCATGATCAATAAGTCAAAGGATCTCGTGATTAAGGGAGAAGGAAATGATCACTCTCTCATAAAGACAATTTGTCAGACTAAAGCAAAACTGTCACCGTCGTGACAAGTGACTAATGAGCATGTTTCGGTTTTGCCACTACAAGTATTTGCGGGCATAAATGAATCTCGTCTACATATTGAACGATTCAATTTCCCGAGGCAAGTCAATGGAATAAAGCTTTTTCTTTTTTTTTTTTTCCTCTCTCTTTGGTTTCTCCTTTTCAATCGGTATAAAGCCTAATCCGACAAAAAGAAACCTATCAATTGCATAAAAGGGTACTTATGAATAAATGAGGGACCTGTTGCAGAACGACCAAAGGTGTGCCAAACTCTGTCAGCAAGCAGCAAATGGCTAATCATCTCCAAAAGAGGAGGCATATGGAAAAACCGTCCTACTTTTCACTAATGGATGAATAACCTGCGCAGGAATGAAATACAGGGTCTGGATGATGAAACGGTAATTACGGCCACACAACAGGAAATTCAAGAAAACCTAAACGTACTCATCTCTCATTATATCATAAACATTATAACATGGCAGGTGAGGAAGGCATTCTGACTCAGGTTCACTTATGCGACAAGTCTACTGGTTGTACATACATTGTATTATACAGTACTTTTACTGTGCAAAAGTTTTAAGCGGGTGTGTAAAAAATGCTTTGGGGGGGGGGAATGCTTTCAGAAATACAAATAATGATTGTTCATTTTTGTCAATTTACCAAAGTGAGCGGAATAAAAGAAAAAAACAGATCAATATTACCTTTTTGCAGAACTAGAATTAGTGGAAGTGATGGCATGCTCCCCCCCCCCCCCCCCCCCCACCCCCCCCCCACACACACACACAGAGCCCTGATCTCAACATCATGGAGCGTGTGTGGGATTCCATGAAGAGAGACAGAAGGATGTGAGAACGTCTACATCAACGTAAGATCTCTGTTTACTTCTCCAAGATGGAACAACCTACCGGCCTTCATCAACACTGTGTGCGAGTGTACATAGAAGAAGTGCTGCTGTTTTGAAGGTAAAGCGTTTTCACACCAAATATTGATCTGATTTCCATTTCTCTTTCCTTCACTCACTGCATTTCCTTCATTTGATGAAAGTAAATAACAAACACTTCCAGTTTCAAACGCGTTCTTTGTATACAGCATGTTTCCACACCTGCCTAAAACTTTCGCACATCTATAACTTAAACGCTGAAACACGTCAAGAGCGCGAAAGCATTACCAACCTGGAATTGGTGAGAACGATTAGTTCTGGTAGGAAGCAGCTGCCATCAGAAGTCACGTAATTATACAAGTCCATCTGCGTGCAATTAAAGAGCCACATGATCCCAATATAATTACATCTGTTCCTTAAGGGCCTCAGAGGGAACATGCTCCTCCTAGAGGACATCCCTAAACCAACCTAAGAAGCATTTATCACATTTAGTTGTTTAAAGAAAGTATATAAATATATATCAAATATCTCGCACCGGTGTACCGGTATATAAATATATATATATATATATATATATTATATATATATATATATATATATATATATATATAATATATATAGATATATATGGCAACATATTTACTCTGCTTAGACAACCAAAAGGAAATGGTAATTGAGTAAAAGTGCTGAGCTTTTCTACAACACAAAGAGGGGAAATAAACGGCCTGGACACTCCAGCAATATTTGTATATGGGGAAAAAAAATCTATGAGATTAAAAAAATTAAATCCTGTTTGGTATAGACACAAATGACCAGGTATGGAAAAATCCTGACATTGCAATCCAATTCAAGAAGACACCATGTTACAGTCTAGAAAAAGAGTTGAAAATGCCCAACAGGCAGTGACTTTAAACATGTAATCAAAGCTACAACCTGGTGGGATTTAAACCTCCTGACTTTGGTGGCACAAGAAAGAATAAATCTCATTTCATTACTGACCTCAAGTATTTTACTCCCCCCCCCACACACACATATCTACTTCACTTCCATTTCTGTAGACTTCATTTCGAAGTCAAATATCTTACGTTTTTAACTTGACTACATTATATAAAAGCAGTCGTACCATTTGAATTCCAAGTTGATAAAAAAAAGCGCTGTGTATTGAGCACAAACTATAACACAACGTTACAGACACAATTCTTTGTACATTTGAAGGTAAATCATTTTTGGCCTCGTTTCCTCGAGCAATATTTGACCCAGTGCACCTGTAAATTTAACTCCAGTGTGTGGTCGGTGTATTTCCTCACCCACCGGGTCCCGAAAGTGTTAAAATGGCGCGAGTCTAGACATGATTAAGAGGCTGATTAAGAATTTGAGCTAGGATGTGAATATTGCTTTTGCACCGGCAGCCTTCGTCCAATCTGGAGCATCTTGAGTGATTCTGTCAGAACTCGGAATAGAAATCCAAACGTTGATTCCAGTGTTTAAACTGTGCAACGAAAAAAATTGGGGGAGGGGGTTTGGAAAAAAAAATATTATTATTATTATTGCAATTATTGTAATTTCAGTGAGAGTATTTTTAGTATAATCAGATTTTAAGGAATGTGTTTGCACTAAAAATCATAATAAATATTATCCATTCATTCATCTTCTACCGCTTTATCTGATCTTCCCTCGGGTCACGGGGAGTCTGTGCCTATCTCAGGCATCTATGGGCATTAAGGCCGGATACACCCTGGATGGAATGCCAACCCATCACAGGGCACACACACTCTCAGATTCACACACACATTCATACACTAGGGAAAATTTTCCAAGGTGCCAAACAACCTACCGTGCATATTTTTTTTAGAGCGGGGGGAAACCGGAAAACCCAGAGAAAAACCCCCTGAGGCACGGGGAGAACATGCTCCACACACACACGTGGCCGAGACGGGAATCGAACCCGGACCCTGGCGGTGTGAGGCGAACGTGCTAACCACTAAGCCACCGTGCACCATTAATAAATATTATTAATAATAATAATAAATGTGGTGCAAGTAAGGAGTGTAAAGTTGAGCAGCAGTCAATAGCATTAGCAGACACACATCGTAGTGTATGTAGTATATGTCATAGACGACTCTAAGCTAAACTTGAGGTGTAAGTGTCAAACGTATATTACACCGTCGCTCTCACCAGCTGCCGGTGAACTTGCTGTGTAAGTGGCTTTAAAATGAAACCTCGGCGCTGATATCCAGTCGGGGATAAAAGACACCCGTCTGTTCGCATTAAATAATTAATACGAGGAAATATAACTTTCATCAAACATTAAAAGGAAAGCAGAAAAGTAATACGCAGGCAGGTTTATTAAAGATTACAAATCCCATTCATGCTTGAAGCAAATATTCGTGGTCACGCCGTGCGCTCGCAGGAATCAGTAGAGTCGGGTACACAAGGTGAATTTGAATTTAATATACACGCTGTGCGTATAAAGAGTCTTAGGTTGAAAGACGAAAGGCGATTGAAAGCGCTGATATGAACCGATAAGCAATAACACATAAAAGCTAATATCCAAATGAAATCTTGTTGGTCTATTGTGTTTTCTACCACTAACAAGGCTATTAAAAATGGCGATAAAAATGGCCATAAAAAAGGCAGCATGTTTGGGCGCTGCGGAGAACGCCGAGGCACTGGTTGATTCATACAGTACACGAGCTACTCAAATTAATTCGTTCGAGGGGGAAAAAAAAGAATATGAACTTTTATATAATTATATAAAATGACTATATATTATATAAGAAATGACTTACATAATTATTATATCATTTTTTTATACAGATATATACAATTATATACTATAATAAATATGCATATGATCCTAATAACATTTTTTAGGCAAATATATGCAATTATATACTATAATAAATAGGCATACAATCCTAATTTGAACAATGCTTTCTGTTAGGAAGACACTGTACCAAACACACTGACCTCAGTGGTTGAGGCCGTGAACTTGGGATCAGAAGGTCACAGGTTCAAATCCAAGCTGCTAATGCTAGGCCCTTGAATAGAATAGCCTTTATTTGTCACATATACGTTACAGCACAGTGAAATTCTTTTCGTCGCATATCCCAGCTTGTTGTTTGGTAGTTGGGGTCAGAGCGCAGGGTCAGCCATGATACGGCGCCTCTGGAGCACAGAGGGTTAAGGGTCTTGCTAAAGGACCCAAGGGCGGCAGCTTGGCAATACCGGGGCTCGAACCCGGATAGCAGCCCAGCACCTTAGACCATCGAGCTACCCCCTCCCAAGTGCCTCCCAAGCACTTAAACCTTAACTCGGTTACTAATCAGAAGCTTCCAACCTTGGGTCCTTGAGCACGGCCCTTAACCATATGTGCTCCAGGGGAGCTGTATCATGTCATGATCCCTGCCCTCTGACTCCAGCTTCCAAGAACAAGCTGGGATATGCGAAGAAACAATTTCAATGTGCTGTAATGTATATGTGACAAATAAAGGCCATTCTATCGCAAGTCACCCTGCATACGAGCGTCTGCCAAATGCAATAAGTAATTTTTGTTCACCGACTCCGATTTCAGACACACTCAAGCATTTCTGGCCAGGAAATAATCACGCCACATCCACCACAACATGGTCATCATGTTGGAGTCCAAGTGCTATAAAGCCTTAAAAGCCGTGTTTAAGTTTCAAACAAGTTGAAATAAATAGACGAATATACCATATACCACTGCCAAACTAGCGCATGATTATATTCCGGACAATTCAACAGTCTCGCACTCTCTCAGGTGTCATTGATCACATTAAAACCAGCTAGATATGGACACAAGGAATTTCTGGGTGTCCGTTAGCTCATGTGGGAAAAGGCGATTAACATTCAGCTCCAAGTGACTGTGAATGATAAATGATGGAGCGATTATAGCTAGCTAAACAAATGTAGCTCAGACGGACGCAGGCAACATTCCTGGTCACCATTTGGAAAATAAATAGCGTCTGGGAAAAGCCTTTGAGCACGTTGTGTGTTATTGTTATTAACGCGCATTTAATGCGGCAAATCAAGCCCGGAAATCCACCGCGATGCACACGTCTGCTAATTAAAAGCTGTCCGACTGTAGAAACACAGCACAAGTTCCGTTGGGTGTCCTGGTGGATTGTGTCATTTGACACCATTAGTACTTTAAACCCTTTTTGTCTTTTTGCTCTAGGTTCAGTTTCCGTTACTAATGATAAACATGCATTTGCATAACACGTCAATATTTGTCAATGTTGACTAGAGTACTAACTAGAGTAGTATTTCTCTATGATGCATTTAGTATAAGTTGGGGTATATTTAGTATAAGTTGGGGTATATATAGTATATATATATAGTATAGGTATATATATATATATATATATATATATATATATATATATATATATATATATATATATACTACATTTCATTCATTCAGTTCTACCGCTTTATCCGATCTTCCCTCGGGTCACGGGGAGCCTGTGCCTATCTCAGGTGTCTATGGGCATTAAGGCAGGATACACCCTGGATGGAATGCCAACCCATCGGCAGGGCACACACACACACATTCACACACATTCACACACTAGGGACAATTTTCCAAGGTGCCAATCAACCTACCGTGCATGTTTTTGGACCGGGGGAAAACCGGAGAACCCGGAGAAAAACCCCCTGAGGCACGGGGAGAACATGCAAACTCCACACACACATGGGCGACGAGACGGGAATCGAACCCGGACCCTGGCGGTGTGAGGCGAACAGTGCTAACCACTAAAACCACCGTGTCCCGTCATATACTAAACAACTTGTTTTGTGTGCCCCGTCTATCTATCTAGATCTATCTATCTATCTATCTATCTATCTATCTATCTATCTATCATATATATATATCTATATATATCTATTATATATATATATATATATATATATATATATATATATATGTATATGTATGTATGTTTTGGGGCATATATGATCAGTAGGTTCGTCATCTAACTCTTTCAGTTTTTCAGAAAATTAAAAGAAAAAAAAAAGAAGAAAAAAAAGCATTTTTCGATTGCATGCTTATTCTTGATATAAGTTCCTAGCTAGATAGTCGAGGTATTTTTTTCATTAATTATAAACAGTTATTTGGCAGCCTCGCTATGACACTAATGATGATATGCAACAGTACACTCGGATCAGCTCCCCAAAAAGATTAGACTCCTTTGCCTCCCATTGTTTTTTTTTAAGGTCAATTTCACACTGATAAAAAATAAATAAATAAATAAATCGACTGAAATTGAAGAGAACGTTTCTCCATGTTTGTGTGAAGCGATAAACTACAGGCATCATTTCAGCATTAATAGCATTAACTGTGCTAATGATGAATGCATCCACAATACACTACGGTACATCGATCGTAATTTGAAATAAAACTCAAGTTAGTCGAGTTAAGCATTACTGAGTTACATATACAATTGACAGATATCAGGAAATTTATTTAAAAAATATATATTTTTAATGAAAGAAGTATGTTTGTATATAAAGTGTTAGCCACTTAATTCTGTTCTGTTCATCACATTCCCTCACAGTTTTATGGTTTCAATCACTAACATTAGCAAAATCATTCGTTTCCACTTTGGCGTATCTATAGCATCGCTTGTAACATAACGTTCATATGTGGTTATTAAAACAAAATAACAAATCCGAAAACAAAAGAACAAATCTAAAAAACAAAAGCTCTCATTGGCTTCGACACCTGTCAATCAAGATACTCATACAGTACAAGAGGTTTACCTACGTCCTGAATATCTTGATTGACAGGGGTCTTATCCAATGAGCGACAAGTATTTCATTTTCAAACCGTACCTCCCTTTTCCGGTGTGTAAGAGTTGGCTAATGTGTTTTTGTATTCGTTATTTTTATTTATTTTTTTATTTGTTAATGTTGTTCTGCTTCTGCTTCTCAGCCAGCGTACTTTTGTCTAGCTCACGTTCCTCCGCAGGAACAGTGTCATGGCTCGTGTGTATCTCTTGAGCACTGGCGAGATGATGGGGCAGTTAAGTGAAGTGCATGAGTGTCTCATGTGTCACTGGTTTCTTACAGCACTTACAGTGGATGAGTGACTCAGGAGCACCTCGGTAACGCGAAGCGCATTTTGAGCACATTGTCTCTTTGGCCAGGTTTGGTTACAGTACTGTGGGGAACCATAAACTCTAAATTTAGATGTTTGTTTGTTTCATTTAATAGCGGCATTTTTCCATTCCATTCATTCTATGCATGCAACCCCCACCAACTTCTAAGCTCGTTTAGAGAACTCATTATAACCTCATTTATATCACATACTACATTCATTTCTGGTCAAAGAATATTTTTGTCGGTTGCCATTTATTACAAGATCCCTTCCACCAAACGGGTGTCGGGTCTGGGTTTGCTGTAAGCAAGTCAAATTAATCACACTTACATGGATTGATTTATCCTTAAGGACTTGTTCAAATTAACTGAATAACTCCGTTACAAGAAAACACAAAAGGATTTAAAAATAAAAAAATGGACCAAAACTTAGCGAGAATGAGACGTTGTATAAAAAAAAATGAGTAGAATTGTTTTATTACGGACGAGGCATTATGAGAAAAGAAATCGTCTTGTGAATCGGATTCAGTGTTCAAAGAGCAAAAACATCAGCGAGCCCTTGCTTCTATATCATTAACTCGTGAAATATTCAGTGAGTCTGCAGGAGGTCATTTCTCAAAGTCATGATTTAGAACGTTAAGTATGCAGAAATGCGCAGCAGTGCAAAGCCACCACGCTTGGGGGGGGGGGGGGGTGGGGACATTCATTCTGACACTCTGTCGTGGATCCAGAGACAATCCCAGGAACACTGGGTTTGATGTAGGCGTAACACCCCTGATGGGAGACGAATCCATTACAGAGAAGCATTCATACCTCAGTTCATTCAATTTAAAGGTGGCTTTACAAGTCAGAGCGAAGCAGACGCTAGCCCACACAGACAACATGCGATTCTCTACATAGACAGGAGCCGGTGCATGGGGTCAAAGGTCGGATAATTCATTCATTCATTCATCTTCTACCGCTATATCTGATCTTCTCTCGGGTCACGGGAAGCCTGTGCCTATCTCAGGCGTCTATGAGCATTAAGGCAAGATACACCCTGGATGGAATGCCAACCCTTTGCAGGGCACACTCATTTTTTTGGACCGGGAGGAAACCGGAGAACTCAGAGAAAAACCCCCGGAGGCAAGGGGAGAACATGCAAACTCCACACACACACGTTTTTCTTAGGAACGTTAACTTAAAGCGCCACATAGTGGACAAATGAAGGCAACCCGAAAAGAAATCAAATGTAATCAGTGACTTTTATGTAGTAATAGAAAAGTTGCACTACATTTTGTATAGGGTCATTTGGAATCTGTAATCTATTACATTTCCAAAGTGACCTTCCCAACACTGTGTATATGTATATATGTATATATTCCATGTTATAACACTGGATGCTGCAAAAACGCCGCTCTCTCACTGCGCCACAGTTCAATCCTGACCTCGCTTTACTGACTATGTGCCGTTTTATATAGGCATAAAGTTGGTTCTCCAATTTCCTCCCACATTTCGGTAGCTGATTTTTACCCCTAGGTGTAAATGTAAATGTGCTATATATATGTATATATATATATATGCATATATATTATATATATATATATATATATATATATATATATATGACATAATTCTATATATGATATGTGTGTGTGTGTGCTTCTGTGAGTGCAGCACTATCCAAGAAAAAGTGCTTACTGAAAATGGTGGCTCGAATATTTAATGCATTGTACTCAAAGCACATTTCTAGAAGAAAAATATCATTGATGTTCAAGGACAGCGCAGGATGTCAATTTTTGCTTCCTAAGAACATTTGCACTGGAATACCGCAATATACATACTGTACCAGACCCCAGGGAAGCCTGACATTCCCAGCCACATGTAGCATTAAATTGCCTTATGAACTACGAGACCCCGACCCATGTTTCCGCAACGACCATTGCTCCTGCTCCACAAAATATGTTAGTTTGTTTGTTTTATTGGATTGGAGTAGAAGCTCTTTTAGTTGCCTGCTAAAAAGCTCTGACCTCAACCCTACTGAACACATTTGGACTGAATTGGAACGCTGACTACACCCCAGGCCTCCTCACCTCACCTACATTAGTACCTGACTTTACTAACCATGTCATGGCTGAAGTGCACTCCAGATTCACTCAGTTCATTATGTGGAGTAGGACGTTCAAAAAAAAAAAGCACATATCGATCTCATGTCCACAAACTATATTTGGGAGACGAAGAGTAAAAACATGTCTTTGTATTTTTTTTCTGAGGTAATGTAATTTATTATTAAGGAATATTTACATGAACGTCATATTTGGTATGACGTCCCCTTGCCTCTGTAGAAAGCATAGGATATTGCAAAGGCTTAACGAAGGAATATTTCGGATATTAATCATTGTAACTGACTCAAAAGTCATTCTTTCATTTGAGCAAAAAACAATCCCACGTTTTGAGTGTGTCCTTCTGACGCCACTTAATACTGGTGGAGTTTGTGCCTCAACTTTATAATCCTTGGTTTACAAAGTGGAATCCAGCATGGTGGAGCTTAGTGTTTAGCACACACCTCCAGGGTTCTAGGGTTCCCAGTTCCCGTCTCTGCCTCCAATGTGTGTGTGTGGAGTTTGCATGTTCTTCCCGCGCCTTAGGGGGTCTCCGGGTCCCCCCAGGTCCAAAAACATGCCCGGTAGGCACGTTAGTGCTAGTGTGTGAATGTGAACAAGTGTGTGCGCCTTACAATAGGTTGCCATTCAATACAGGACGTGTGCTGTCTTGATGATGCCTGAGAGACCCGAGAGAAAAGTCGGAAAAATTGGTAGAAGGTGAGGGGGGGGGTTAAATTGGGAGGTGGTAGCCCAGTGGTTAAGGTGTTGGTCTCTGGACCGGAAGATCATGGGTTCAAACCCCACCACCACTAAGCTGCCACTAGTGAGCCTTTGAGCAATGACCTCGGTGGATGCCCTCCCTTAACCCTCAATTGCTCAGTTGTAAGTCGCTCTGGATAAGGGCGTCTGCCAAATGCTGTAAATGTAAATGATAGAAGATGAATGAACGCAGCACGGTCCTCTTCCCATGTCGTCCATTTACCTCAAGGCTCGACATGCTCATCATCGAAATTCCACCGAGTCATTTTCCAGGTTACAGCCACCTTTCCGTCAAACTCTCCATTTCCCCCCTTTTGACCTACTTAGTCACTTTGCGAATAAATATCACACAATAGAATCTGTCATGTAAGCAGTAGAAATACTGACACGTCTGTCATCAAATCACGCCCACATTCGAAATGACTAAAATCACATTTTGACACGGGATGTCAAGATTACCTAAAGCTGCCGATGTGTAGCTTCATGATTTCAATGCCTAGCGCCGCTGCCACACAATCGGATGATTATATAATCGCACGAATGAATAGGTGCACGGGTGTTAATAATAAAGTGACCATCTAGCGCAGGTCGGAACAAATTCATGACTTAAAAAAAGGAATGTATAATAAAATATAATGCCTTTACCCAACCTGTCCCTCAAGAAAAAAACAAACAAAACAAAAAAACAAACTTAAATGCAAAACAAAATGAATCAGCCAATGATATATATATAAAATATATATATATTATAATATATAAAATATTATAATATAGTATAATATACTATATTATAATACTATTGCTATGTGCAATGTGTAGAAGTAAGAAGCAGCAATGGTTGCATGTGAGAGAGACAGAGAGAAAGAAAGAAAGAAAGAAAGAGAGACACCGAGAGAGAGACTCTCTAGGTGCGTTTCCATTACCCTTCAAAATGCGCAAATTTAATTAGCGAATTGAAAATAATGGAAACGTGTCAAATGCGCAAAAACTCGCATGAATAGCAAAACAGTTTTTCGCATCGCATGAGGTGTTTTTTTTTTTTTGACGTTGCGAAAAAGGATTAATTCGCAAAAATGTAATGGAGACTGGATTATTATTTTTGTTCGCATTTCCAGGTCACATGATATATGTGCGATTGGCTGCGATATAAGTAAGCCTGATGCCCATTTTTTTTTTTTTTTTTTTGAGTGACACATCGCGAGAGAGGACGACAAGTTTTAGTCGCATGATATGGTTAATGAAAAACATTTCGGAAATATCGCAAAAGCTTTACGCAAATTTGTAACGGAAAAGCACCTAGTGAGAAACAGAGGGAGAGAGAGAGAGAGAGAGAGAGATAGAGAGACAGAGATGCATGTTGCCTTGGGTTCACTTGGGTTATGCCATCCATAAACCTTTCTATGTACATCGTCTTTCCGTACACAGGAATGTTTATTGATGTCGGATTTTTCGCTGGGAACGTCTCTCACTCGCGTTCAAAAGCAAAGACTTTCCTCCAGGCTTTAGATATCTTTACAATTGCTATTCGAAAATAATTTGGATTCCAACCATTCCGGAAACCCAGTGACATACTGCAAAAAAAGAGGGTAGGGAGAAAAACCGGCATGGGTGTGAACCTGCCTATGGTGTGGATATGAGCAGTTGTGTGTGTGTGGGGGGGGGGGGGGGGCGGGGGATGTGTTGGGGGGGTTTCAAGGGGGCGTCTTATAGGGTAAACTGGAACAGTAATCGAGGAGACAATAAGTGTATATCTATAAACAGCACTTAGGTAACTGACATCTCAGAGTACACTCGGAGCCATGCGAATATGACTGGTGCACTGTGGGGCACGTACATGGGAGGCTGCAGCTGTTTGTTCATTGTACCTTACCTTCCATTGCTCCTCTCTTTCTCTCTCTCTCTCTCTCGCTCTCTCTTTCTGATCTCATTTGCCAAGTCTTTTTTTCCTCTCTGCCTTATTAAAATTGCCTCAACAGAGCAGTGTACTGTACACTTTAGAAATGCCACTGTTTCAGCATTGCAAAAGTTCGAAATTAGCTCGCTTTTTGTTTGTGTTTCGTTCGTATTTATTTCTTTATTTATTTGCGCTTCCAAAGGTGGTAGTCTATCCATTAGCACGACAGCACTTGGAATAAAAACACCCGCCCACGCACAGACACAAATGTGCATGTTGCCGGGGGTCCTAACACAAAAAAAAAAAATCAGACAGTTACTTTGTAGTAAAGCTGCATTTTTAATGAAGTAAGATGGCATCGAGTAAACTTCCCGCGTTCCCCGGGTGCCGTAATTTCAGCTAAATGAAATGAAAGTCAAATCAACATTTCAGTCGCAGCCAAAAGTGTGGGTGCCTTAATTGTAAAAAGCATCAAGCTGGGTTATTGTGACTGCTGCTAGTTACGAACGAAGGTGGGAGAAAAAAAAAAAAAACGCTTTAATGTGTTATATTTAACTAAATATTAATTTGTTCAGGTCAAGGATTCAGTCAGGTTGGGCTTTTTGTTGACATTGTGACTGATAATAATCAGTTTTCAAAAAGAAAGCCAAACAATACTTGTTTGGTTATTGATTTGATTAGTCCACATATGATAGTAGGGAGGGGCACGGTGGCTTAGTGGTTAGCACGTTCAGCTCACAACGCCAGGGTCCGGGTTCGATTCCCGTCTCGGCCATGTGTGTTTGGAGTTTGCATGTTCTCCCCGTGCCTCAGGGTTTTTTTTCTCCGGGTTCTCCCGTTTTCTCGGTTCGGTTTCCTCCCGGTCCAAAAACATGCACGGTAGGTTGATTTTCCACCTTGGAAAATTGTCCCTAGTGTGTGAATGTGTGTGTGTGTGTGTCCTGCGATGGGTTGGCATTCCATACAGGGTGTATCCTGCCTTAATGCCCATAGACGCCTGAGATAGGCACAGGCTCCCCCTGTGACCCTGTAAAGAGTGGATATAACGGGAGAAGATGAATGAATGAATGATAGTATGGCTTATTTAGGAAGCCTAGTGAGTGTCGATTTCACTTCAGAGGAATCCAAAAGAAGTGAGGACATCAATGCCGAGTCATTTCCCTGATTGGACAAACATTATTCAGCTCACAGCTTAAACACACGGCTCATTCAATAAGCTGCTTGGCAACACTGGCGCTACGTCTTCGCCGGGCAAATCCACGATTCCGGTCAACGTACCTAGTTGTTTGTTCATTTTCGGTAGCCGCCGATTCGACAATTCCGCATCCCTGCGTCTGACTGATACCCTTGAGGAAGGTGAGAGCAACATTTGTGAACAGAAAGCTGGTTGTGGATAATTGCTGTGTGTTCACAGGAGCCAATCAGCCGCCTTTTGTTCTGATTAATGGGCTAATTTATTCAATTAACGAACAAACGGCAGCTTTTTTCTTTTGTTTCCGAAAATAAGTCGACATTTCAATGGATCCTCTGATTATTTTAATCTAACGGATAAATAGTGGTTGACCTTTTTTCTTTTTTGGGTTAGGTCAGAACATTATAAATACAACCATTTAGACATAATGAGGCATAACTGTCCAAAAGCAAAATAATGAATGAACTATGAATGAGCCGTCGAGAACTGTTCAAAAGGTTCCCGAATTGATCACTCCTAACACCTATGAATCGAGGGAACCATCTTATATTTGGAAACTAGTTAAAAAAAAACCCAACAACTTCATTTATATTTAGGTTTATTTTATATATTTCCTGGACCTCAAAACAATTAATTTCGCTAAACAAATTAATTCATTCATCTTCTACCGCTTTATCCGATCTTCCCTCGGGTGACGGGGAGTCTGTGCCTATCTCAGGCGTCTATGGGCATTAAGGCAGGATACACCCTGGATGGAATGCCAACCCATCGCAGGACACACACACACACACACACACACACATTCATATACTAGGGACAATTTTCCAAAGCGTCAGTCAACCTACCGTGCATGTTTTTGGACCGGGGGGGAAACCGGAGAACCCAGAGAAAAAACCCCTGAGGCACGGGGAGAACACGCACACATGGCAGAGATGGGAATCGAACCTCGACCCTTGAGGTGTGAGGCGAACACGCTAACCACATAAACCACAGAATACTAAACAACTTTTTTAAGATAAAAAAAATAATAATAATTGTATGCAAACATGTACAGACAGTGTTGGGGAGGAGCTAGTTACATGTAACAGCGTCACGAAGTTGCATTACAAAATAAATGTAACAACTGCAGTGGTTCTCAAATAGTCCCCCCCCCCCCCCCCACGTTGGCGGATGGGGGCCATCCATTACCCCCCCCCCCCCCCCTCCAGCCTGGAAAAACATCATTGAAAAGTTACACTACTTCCTACATTTTGAATCAGGAAAATTGTAACCTATAATCTATTATAAGCATTTTCCAAAGTAACCTTCCCAACACTGTACATACATGCATTGCAGTGTATGTACAGTGTAGTCTTTATTTGTCACTTATACATTACAGCGCAGGGAAATGTTTTCGTCACATATCCCAACTTGTTTTGCAAGTGCGGGGTCAGCCATGATACGGCGCCCCTGGAGAACTGAGGGTTGCTCAAGGACCCAAGGGTGGCAGCTTGGTGATACCTGGGCTCAAACCCTCGACCTTCCCATCAGTAACCCAACGCCTTAGACCAGTAAGCGAAATGGTAATTATGCTATTACTATCCTATAGGTAGGTTTATCCTATATATGTAGGTTTAAAAAAAAGGGATCAGACCTCTTTGGGTTAAAGGAACCTTTCAAGTTCCTCTGTAGAATCCTTGAGCCCATCAGGTTTCCTCATGTGTGGGAGCGAATCCTTTGTTCTAGGAGTACACTTATGAAATCATGGCTGAGTCAGGCATTTGTGGACATATTTGTGAGTCAGAAGAGTATATTTCAATTTATTAGACTTTGTATGGGTGGCACACAAAAGGGGGTATGTGTATTTATGTACTGCCAAGAGAACCAGATTGGCCAAAATAAATAAATAAATAAAGAAATAATGGATAAATAAATAAAAATAAATAAATAAATAAATAAATAAGCATGATATCAAAGTTAGGAGTGATGAATTTAAGTTTAAACAAACCTGCTTCCTACATGGGTGCTAGTTTCCTTACGGGCCTTCGCTTCCCGGCAAGCGCATTTACACCACCATGTGACTGTCTCTTTTACAACCTATGAACTTGCATAGAATATTTCCCCTCGCCCATGTGGGGAATAAAAACCTCCCGTATGCCGTTAGAATCCTGCACTCGTGGGCTATAATGGTGTTGTAATGCTACTGGCTGGAAATAAAAGGTTTGCAATGATAGGTTGTGCGGACTAGTGCATCAGCCAAACACTCACCTGCAGGTCTGATCGTATATATACACAAGATCCTGTCCTCCTTTGACTTTCTTTTGTTTTTTTGTTTTTTTTAGTGGGGAGGTCACATTTACTATCCAAGATCATTCCGAACAGCATAATGCGCAATTTTTAGCCCCCCCTGAGAGCTTAATTAATATAGCGGGATTAAGATAAATGCATGGTCTTCTTTGTGTGTATATATATATATATATAAAGTATATATATATATATATATATATATATATGGTATAGAGAGAGGGAGAGAGAGAGGGAACAAGAGAGACTCATAATCATGATCAGCAAGTCAATGTTTGACTAATGCAAATGTTCCCTTTTACTCTTGAACAAAATGTAGTAAGGCACGCACAGTTTGGTTTAACGCGCCTTCAGAAGGCTCAGGAAATCAAAATGCATGCGCAAGATGTACCTACCTATTTTATTCTGATATGCTCAATTTGCTAGCTCCTGCTCGCTACTGAATATATTTCTGCTTATGTTTTGGTTTATTTATTTTTATTTGTTTTGGGTTTTTTTTTTTTTTTGGTTTTTTTTTTTGGCTCATCTTAAAAGAAAACAATTACATGTAGAAATAGTCCAGTCTTTTTCTTTAAATAGAGTCGTAAGACGACAATGCAATGCGTGCAACAGTCGTACAATTATTCTGTGGATGGCAAGGACTGTACATCGCCATGCTAAAAATAAAGCAGTATATATAATATATATATATATAATATATATATATATATATATATATATATATATAAATATGGGGGGTTTAGCACGTTAGCCTCACACCGCCAGGGTTCTATTCTTGTCTCGTCTCGGCCATGTGTGTGTGGAGTTTGCATGTTCTTCCCCCTCTCCCGAGTGAGATTCTCCTCGTTATCCTCCTCTCAAAAGTCGCCTTCTCCCGTGCCTCAGGGGGTTTTTTCTCCGTGCCTGGGGGTTCTCCGGTTTCCCGGTTTCCCCCCGGTCCAAAAACATGCACGGGGTAGGTTGATTGGCACCTTGGAAAATTGTCCCTAGTGTATGAATGTACGGTGAGTGTGTGCCCTGCGATGGGTTGGCATTCCATCCAGGGTGTATCCTGCCTTAATGCCCATAGACGCCTGAGATCGGCACAGGGGTCCCCGCATGACCCAGAAGGAAGATCGGATAAAGTGGTAGAAGATGAGTGAATGAATGAATGAATGAATGAATATATATATATATATATATATATATATATATATATATATATATATATATATAGATAGATATATATACCTATATACCTCAGTATATATATATATATATATATATATATATATATATATATATATATATATATACATCTCATACTCCCACAACCAGCATACAAATACTGAGTTACAGTATGTATATACAGTGTGTGTGGATCCTATTCCAGTCCGGTTTGGACTGAATCAATCTTGAATATCCTATTATAGCGCTTTGACCTCAACCGTTTTGAACACCGACTACAACCCAGTCCTCCAATCACAGTCACCTCCCCCCACATCACACACCCGACACCCACATCACACCCGACTTCACAAACCCCCACCCGGGGACAAAAAAAACGCACAGACAAATCTTAATATTAACGTCCATACAGTGTATACCTGCACTTTACTCTAACTTGTACTCTGGTTTATGTAGCGCCTACACGGCAAACAGTTCGAGTTGACAGATTATGGTCTGCCATGGTCTGAACCAAGAACAGCCTTGAGTCCCAGGATCAGGTCAAAATGACAACAATCGACTAATCCATGTAGGAAGAATGGACTCCAGTTACCGGTCCATTAATCCAGTGATAAACAACAGACACAATTTTCCTTTTTTCCCCCCCCCCTAATATAAATGCCATGAGGCATCAGATTTTATCAAAGGCTTTTATCCAGCGTTTTATCTTTAAAAAAAACAACAACAAAAAAACAAATAAAACAAACACAAAGTACAGCATAGCCCTTAAGCAGCAGCAGTTCTCCAAATGATAGACACATAAGAGAGAGGTCTGTCTCACAAAGCAAAGGTTTAACACAATATGGCGTTCGCACTTTAGAAACGCTAACAAAACGCGACCCCAGGTGATTTATCACATGCCGCTCATTAACATCTTTTTCCCCGTCAAGCCGGATTTTACACAACGGCGGTACGGTGAGTTTGCGTTTGTGGCATTTCTGCAGTTGAACAAGATCTCCTGCGACAAAGGCAACTCAATTCATATGCTGTGTGTGTGTGTGTGTGTGTGTGTGTGTTTTGTTCATCCATTGTGTTCAAGGGTGCCATTCATCCATTCATATTCAAGCAAGTGCTTTTTATTCCGGTCCGGCTTGGGGTGGATTTAGAGCTGATGCCGTCATGAATAACATGCTGGCGGTACAGTTCGCTGTGTCTTTACAGACCCTATGGACAATTTACAAAAACATAAAAAAAAAAAAAAAAAAAAGGTCTAATCACAAAATGGCAGACGTTTTTTTTTTTTTGTTTTTTTTTTTTATGTATCTTAACACATTCTCTGTGGGGGAAAAAAATGAGCAAGAACTAAACGAATCAATGTAATTCTCTGCTCGTCTACATCAATCCTCTTTTCCATTTGTTTAAAAGAGCCGCCTCTGGTGAAAATAACGACTAAACACTAATGGCGAATCATGCCGGGATACACAGCGTTATAAAGAAAAGTTTGCTGACACTTTCTATGGGTTTCTCGATCCTCCGAATCCAGCGATTGCCGTTCCCATCATCCACCACTCTACCGGGAAGATTTTCTGTTGCAAGTACGGATGGAGGTGATGTGAGGCGGCCCCGAAGAGCGCTTAGAACACAGCCAGTTTAATCCGGCCCGCCAAATATCGTAACCTAATTGGCCAAAATTAAAGTAGGGGCGTTTCCTTTACCCTTCAAAATGAGCTAATTTAAATTTGAAAATACGAATAAAATGAACTGAAAATACGACTAATGGAAAAGCGTCAAATAGTATCACAAAAGAAGTGTTTACACTCGCATGAGGTGGAAAAAGAATTAATTTGCAAAAACAGTTTTTTTTTTTTTTTTTCTCGCATTTCCAGGTCACATGATATACGTGCGATTGGCTGCGATATAAGTAAGCCTGCCCATTTTTTTTTTGAGTGACATCATAGAGAGCGAGACGACGAGAGTTTTAGTCGCATGATATGGTTAATGAAAACGCCGTCATTTCGTAACAGTATTTTTTATTGTGTAACCGGCATTGGGGAAATATCGCAAAAGTATTACGTAATTTTGTAATGGAAAAGCAATGAAACCGCAAATACTCTCTGCAATATAGCAAAGCACATGCAAATGCTGGAATCGGAAGCGATTCGAGACATGGCAAGCGGCGACCGACAACCTTCCCTCGTCAACCCCCTTCCCCCACATAATAATACTTTTATTATACATAATAAATAATTTATATATATATATATATATATATATATATATATCTCTCATATACAGGACTATACAACACAACACCGACTGTACAAGGGGCGTGTCTTGAATCGTTGCCGAGGGAGGCGGGGCTTCTGGTTCGAGCTTCACAAGCGCGTCGCTATTTTTCTACTCGCAGCGCATACTCAAGACGATTCGGACAATTCTGTACCGATATTCAGCGGGCCAGATGTGTAGTTTGCCCATGTCTGATATAGACAATACAAGACTGTACAGACAATACAGCTGACATACGATCACAATATGCAGAGTATATGGCAGCTCAGTAACGTACATACAGTGCGAGAGTGCATGGTAGTGCAAATAGTGTGCATCATATAGGCCACGCAAGATCCTCCAACCACGATACATTCACGTCTTTGTGCACAGGAGCATTGGCGCGTAGCAGCGCGCCTCCCACTTTGTCGAAACAATTTGAAGAAGCCTGGAAAACGTAGGCGTTCCAATACTTTAGCCCACATCGTGCCCACGCAAAGATGCGTTTTTTTTTTTGTTTTTTTTTCATCAAAACATTTGAATCATCTGTCATGATTTTCCCTTTGTGTATAATAAATAAATCATTTCCCCAGTTTCTAGCGTCTCCTCAAACACGGGAGAGTCTCAGGAGTGCATGTGTTTCGTTCTGATTTGTATCTTTTGCCTTTTTTTGTGTGTGTTTTGATCAGCACATTTTACTTTCCAGCATGTTACTGGGAGGAATGAGACTGTGGGAACCCTGGAGGAAATGGGGAGAGCGACGGCACCCAGTATCGCTCTGGAGTTAATGCGTGGCAATGACACACACTGCACTGTTGGGAAGGATGATTTGGAAATGTAATGGATTACAGATTACAAATGACCCTATTCAAAATGGAATAAGTAGTTTTTTTTATTATATTTTTTTATATAAAAGTAACGTGATTACATTTGATGACTTTCTGATTACGGTCATTGGTCCACTAGGTGGCGCTTCAAGTTAACATTCTATTGAAAAAATATTTCAAACCCTCAGAAAAAGTAGGGTATATTTTTATACTATTTACTCTCCAACACTGGTTGCGATGCAACACATATTCAACGGCTCAACTGACATATATACAGGTAACAAATTGTAGCGTGCATGTGTTTTTAGTTTGCAACTAAAAGTAAAACTAAAACTAAACCATTGAGGGACGGTCTAATGTGCTGGGCGGTGTCTAAAACTGATCTAATGGTCGGTGGTTCAATCCCCAGTATCAGTTTACAGTATATGTTTACACCATATCACACAATTTA
This sequence comes from Kryptopterus vitreolus, assembly GCA_030449085.1. Taxonomy (NCBI): domain Eukaryota; kingdom Metazoa; phylum Chordata; class Actinopteri; order Siluriformes; family Siluridae; genus Kryptopterus; species Kryptopterus vitreolus. Next base: position 13,111,505 of record JACRUU010000002.1, on the reverse strand, counting down.
TCGTATCTTTTGCCGCGTAGGAAAAAAATTCCTTTTTGCACAATTGTTTACAACATTGTCGGGGCTTATTTATTGTCTTGTCTTGTCTTATTTTTAGTTCGGGCACATGTGCACTTTGCTTTTAACTACTAATTAGCTTTTCTACTTTTCCTTTGTGATTAGAACGATGTACAGTCCCGTGTCTTGTTAATTTATGTTGTCTGTAATAGCACTATGGTCCTTTTGTTTCACTGTACATTGTTGAAATGACAATAAGTGCCTACTTGACTAGACCAAGCTGCCAATCTTGGGCCCTTGAGCAAAGGCCCTTAACGCTCTGTGCTCCACGGGTGCGCTGTATCATGGTTTACCCTGCGCTCCGAACCCCAGCTTACAAAACATATATTGGGATATGAAAAGATTTCGAAAGATGTTTCGGGTGCTCAGCTTTTGCTGTTTTTTTTTTATCCCCCCCCTCATTATTAGGTCTTAATTTTATGTGTAATTACAAAAAAACAATAAATAAAATACAGCAAAAAAATGACCAAACACAGCCGTGTGTAAAGCTCACATTGTCCATCACGGTCACAGGGTTTTAGCTCAACTGCAGATCATGCTGGATAAATGTGCCTGCCAAATAAGTAAATGTCAATGTAAATGTTTTACTGTGGTGGTGAAAGTACACGGGGTGACATTTTAGAGGGAAAAAACGAGCACACAAGAAGGAAGAGAGAGAGAGAGAGAGCGAGAGAGAGAGAGAGAAAGAGAGGAAGTATCAATGCACGCAAGGAAGCCCACTAGAAACTGAAGCATTCATATTACTATTGCACCGTCATAACATGGTGATATAAAGTGGTAAAAACAAAATCTGTTTGCTTTCTTGCTTTTCCGCAAATAAATGGTTCACACATTTATCATTTGTGAAAAGAAAACAGTAATAAATAAATAAATAAATAAATAAATAAATAATGATGCCTAGAATGTGGGTGTAACCTTTAGCAACTCGTGAGAATCTTGCCAAATCTCTGATAAGCACATCGCTGTTAATAATTATGCTATAAATGTATCTTAGGATACGCGCTTAATACGCTAGATTCGTTAAACGGGGGAAACGACCACGTCGTAATGAGCTTAGCGAACTAATCAGGATTTAACAAACAAGACAAGACAATGGAGGGGAATGTAAAAAGCTCAGAGACAGGTGTCTTCCTTTTGATAAGCTTTGCTTAGGAAAGGGTGCTCACACACACACACACACACACACACACACACACACACACACACACACAATCTGATTTCTGGTATCTGCTCCTTGTGTGGACATTATCCACTCGACTAAATATAAATAAATAACTAAATAAAACCCACACAAAAACCGAAGCAACAATATCCAAATGCTAATCCGAAAAGCAAGATTTAAATAACGTGAAATATTGTGAATCTTGTTCATCAGACCCAACAAAATCTGTTTTGGAGACATTTAGTTCAATTGTTCCTTTGATCAGAAATAAAAAAATAAATAAATTAAATGGTGCATTTTTCAATAAGAAGATCCACCCAAACACATCTACATACATGAACTTTGCCTATAATTCCAATAATATATCTATATAAGGTGGGAGGTGGTGGCTTAGTGGTAATCCTCCGGCCCAGAAGATTGCAGGTTCAAACCCCACAACCACCAAGCTACCACTAGTGGGCCCTTGAGCAAGGCCCTTAACCATCAGTTGCTCAGTAGTATGTCGCTCTGGATAAGGGCGTCAGCCAAATGCCATAAATGTAAATGTATATAATAGTGATGGCAAAACCACACACATCTGTCAGAAGTAGTATAGTAGTATAAGAAGACGTATAGATACTCATGTTTTTAAAAAATGCCCTCATTGAAACATTCACTCGTTTATTCATTCATTCATTCATTCATTCATCTTCTTCTACCGCTTTATCCGAGTTCTCTCTCAGGTCGGGGGGGAACCTGCGCCTATCTCAGGCCTCTACAGGCATCAAGGCAGGACACGTGTATGGAATGCCAATGCACACACTCACACAAGGTGCCAGTCAACCTACCGTGCATGTCTTTGGACAGGGGGGAAACCGGAGAACCCGGAGAAAAACCCCCCTGAGGCACTGGGGAGAACATGCAAACTCCACACACACACACGTGGCGGAGGCAGGAATCGAACCCCCGACCCTGGAGGTGTGAGATTCACTTCGATCTAGTTCAAATTTAAATCATTGAAATTAGTTTGTATAAATATATTAATACGATGTGAGGTCCGGTTACCTGTGCGACACCAACACAGGTCGTAGTAACGGCTACTTTTTTTTACTTAACTACACGTCCGAGGCCCAAACCTCCTGACTTCACTGCAAAAACTGACTGCAAAAGGAAATAAAAGCTTATTTCTAGAAAATACATCGTATTTAGTTAAGTCTTAAAAATCACATTTCACATTAGAGTGTGTGCATTGGCATTCCATACACGTGTCCTGTCTTGATGCCTGTAGATGCCTGAGAAAGGCGCAGACGCCCCCCCCCCCCCCCCCCCCCCCCCCCCCCCCCCCCAACCTGAGAGAGAGAGAACTCGGATAAAGCGATAGAAGATGAATGAATGAATGTTTCAATGAGGGCGTTTCTTTTAAAAACATGAGTATCTATACTTCTTCTTGAATGACTGATATGTGTGTTTTTGCCATCACTATTATATAGACATAAATATATTATTGGAACTATAGGCAAAGTTCATGTATGTAGATGTGTTGGGTGGATCTGCTTATTGAAAAATGTTATTTATTTTTTATTTAGGATCAAAATTGAACTAAATGACTCATAAACAGATTTTGTTGGGTCTGATGAACAAGATTCACAATATGCAGTCAGGTCACATTATTTCACATTATTTAAATCTCGCTTTTCGGATTAGCATTTGGATATTGTTGCTTCGGTTCTGTGTGGGTTTTATTTGGTTATTTATTTATCAAGAAACGAAATAAATAAATAACTCTTAAAGTAAGAAAATTGTACTTGTAATTATACTCGGACTTGGCAAGTAAATCCTTTTGAGCAAAATAGAACCCCCGTTTCAAGCTTCTTTATAACCTTTTCTAACCACTATTAGGAGCTTGGTTGGTAGGATTTGAACCTGTGATCTTCTGGTCCAGAGGCCAATGCCTTAACCACGGAGCTACCACGTCTAACTGAGCTATATAACCTCCCTTCTAAGTTTTATAAACAGCAGTTGGCACCGTTCTTAAGATTCTTGATATGAGACTTTTTCAGCGCACTATTTGTCTTAACTATTAGCACAATATTCTATTTGAACATTCCCTTCATTCTTGCACTTTTTCTAGTGAAATATTTCTCAAAAGGAGTTACTTGCCAAATCTGAACAAGTGCAATTTTCTTTTGCAAGATTTATCATCTAATGGGAAATGTCATTCTTAAGACTTTATATCTTATCTGGCAGCAAAATTTATATTAAGAAAAAAAAATATGATTTTCTTTTTTTGCAGTGAAGTTTTTCAGTTTTAGTAATGAAGTAATGAAGTAACCTAACGTAAAAGTAAAAAGGTGGTAGCCCAGTGGTTAAGGTGTTGGACTCTGGACCGGAAGATCATGGGTTCAAACCGCACCCACCGTTTTAGTCACAAAGAATCTGCTGCCACTATGGGGTGGGCCCTTGAGCAAGGCCCTTAACCCTCAATTGCTCAGTTGTAAGTCGCTCTGGATAAGGGCGTCTGCTAAATGCCGCAAATGTAAATGTAAATGTAAAGTAGCCGTTACTACGACCTGTTTTAGTGTCGCACAGGCAGTGTTGCGGAGGAACTAGCTACATGTGATGGCGTTACATAATTTAATTGTAACGGGTCGTTGTTGTGTTTTGTTGTATTTATGGTTATGTTATGTTTATTGTTATGCACTGTCTTGTCTACTTGACAGTCTGTTCTGTTTGCGCTGTTTGCACCGTGCTGCACACGATGCAGGACGAACTTAGTCTAGTTCTCAGCTTTATGTCTTTTCCAGTTTCATATAAAAAAGTTAGCACCGAAGTTGAACTGACAAAAAAAAAAAGTTTTCCAAAAGTTGAACCTTTTTTCCTTAGAACGTTTAACTTAACGTGCCACCTAGTGGACAAATGAAAGTAATCCAAAAGTTACTTTTATGAAGTCATTTTTTGAAGCAATTAAAACACTACTTATTACATTGTGAATAAGGTCATTTGTAATCTAATAATTTCTATTAATCTAATCATTTCCGAAGCGTCCCAACACTGCACGAGGGGTAACTTGGTAACTTGGACATGTAAACGATACGCCGGTGGTACGCCGGTGGATTAGATTGAAAAAGCTACGCTGTGCGACGGCGAGAATTATTTTGGGAACGGAAAAAATAGTCACCAGTTAGATTAGATTAGAACGAAAATAACTAACGAGGCCGCTTTTGAAGACGTAAGAAGTAGAGTAGAATTATTTATGGTAATAGTAATAGTAGAGAAAAATAAATTGCGACGTAAAGTATCAATACCAAATGCATATCTACAGTAGTAAAGTCTCATTCATTCCCAACTATAGGACTGCATGGCGTCAATGGGAGTCACGTGAGGAAAATTTGGACTAGAAGACTCAGTTTTGTTTCCTCTACACAACCTGTGGCAATGATTTGCTCATGGAGTCAAATTAAACAGCATTCGACCCCAAAAGGAACGAATTGGTCACAGACGAGTCGTCACTCTCACACTTTCGTCTTGTTTGCAAAAACAACCGACTTCAGTTCGGTTTGTCACCCAGCAAATATATTCCCAAGAAAATATCCCATCTAGGTGTACAAAACCCTTAAACCCAAAACCCTTGACACCCCGTCTGGGGATTGTGGGTCGCAAGTTTCACTTTAGTCTTGTGAATGAATTGCATGTAACCTGTGAAGTAGCTGAGATGCACATGTGATGCCAAAATATATATCTCTCTCCATCTCCATCTCTCTTCACCCATGTGTCCCTGAGCGCTACAAATAAAGCTACATTTTTCACCGGGGTTTGGATATAGTGGAGTGTTACAGGAACCATTTACTGTGGGGGGGGGGGGGGGGGTGCATTCCACGACCTCTACTCTTGCAAAAAAAAAAAACCCTCATACAGTAGCAGCACTTCAGCTCTTGAAATCCTGAAGCACTTTATTTATTACATAAATGTTTTTATTAAACACACACACACACACACACACACACACACACAAACACACACTACACACACATATCTGCTTTCCTGTCAGCAGTGTGTAGGGGAATATTTGAGAAAATGAGGTCGTGTTCTTAGATTTATGATTAAATGAGGCAAAACAGATGTGTTTAGTCAGCTAGGGACATGTGTGCATGTGCGTGCGTGCTTACGTGTGTGTGTGTGTGTGTGCGTGTGTGTGTGTGTGTGTTTCATGTAATACATGTCTGAGACAAATGTGTTTCAAATCTCACAGGAAAAGTTGTCCAATCGGTTCAAAAAGAGGTTCCGCAAAAGAGGTTCCGCTGATTGAGCATGTGCAATATTTTGTGCTCAGACTTGTGGACGTGTTGGTGTGTGGCGTGTGTGTGGTGTGTGTGTGTGTGTGTAGGCCGGGGTATAGCCTGTAGTACGTCTGTTTTCAGCCACTGTTAATTATCCTGCAAAACCTAAATATTTAATCACTATTCGGTCTTTAATTAGCAGCTACAGCACGTGCGCTCAGCACAAAATAATAATGATGACTGAGATCCTGTCTGGCAGCCGCTTCAGAACGTGACCTCACACTCCTATTACCACCGGTAACAACCGCCCATAACCACGGCAACTCATCACCGCTGCAGCACAGACTAAAAGAAAGGAGGGGAAGGGGGGGGAGGGAAAAAAAAAGAGGCGATGCGAGACAGAGAGGGACAAAGGCAGCGGCGAATTCGTTTAATACAGAAAGGAAAGATCAGTCACAGCTTGAGCGATGGAGGAAAGAGATTTTAGATGAGCGATTTCAGACGCTACTCTCTGCAGGCACTTGGAACTTTAATCATGTTTTTTTTTTCTTTTCACCTTTTCTCTTTATTAAAGAATGTAAATTCCTGTGTCACTGGAGCTTCCGGGGGGGGAGGGGGGGGGGTCAATTCAATGCGGCTCACCATTAGAGGAGAAGAGAATGAACTTCGTTTCTCTCTCTCTCTCTCTGAAAGGTAGACGGGAGTGTGAACGAAACAAAAGGACAAAAAGACACCACTACAACATTAAAGCTAATTTAGCCGCACACACACTTTTTTCTCTCTCTCTCTCTCTCTCTCTCTCTCTCTCTCTTCACTTCATCCATTTTTCTCAGCCTTCCTGCCCTCATCACACTCAGCAGCACACCATTAGCCAACGGCTCTCCACCATCCACCTCTCCCACTCTTTCATCCATTTTTTTTTCTTTTTTACCCCCCCCCTCACATCCACTTCATCACACCACCTCTCCGGGCTCGACAGGAAGGCAGGACGGACACATCATACGAGCAAAGACAGCCAGATGGAGTGAGTCCCCGCGCTCGCTCAGCTCCATCTACCGAACTCCTCATTCTCTGTCTCGCTATCTTTCGAACCGCGCACACTCCATCCGCGCCAGCGAGATTAATTCACAAGGCGACGGATGAGAGTTATGTCTGGAGGAGTCTCAGCCGTAAATGGGCGGAGGAGCGGTGGGTGGGGGGGGGGGGGACAAAGGGTACAGGTGAAGCAAAAGGAAGGGCAGAGGGAAAAGGAGAAAAACAAAGCAAGAAATCATCTCCAGTGAGGTTTCTCGTGCATTCGCTGAGGGCTGAATGGCGATTTAGAGGTCAATATAGGGGTCCTTGTAATATATATATATATATATATATATATATATATATAAATAAAAAAAAAAAAACATCATAGACCGCAAAATCGAAGCGCGTAGGCAATCTAGAGAAGCGTGAGGCAGAAACGCACGGGAATAAAGTTGAATACGCAATTAGCGCCCTTGATTTGCGATTTACATATACCTCCAGAGCCAGCGATAGCATGGGAAGAGCGGTGCGAAGGAACGAATGCGGGCGCGCTGTGCAAACAAGGTGAAAAGGAGAAAGGAATGGAGATCTAAACAGCAGCTGTGGTGTGTGATTATGGCAAGATAGTGGAAAGGAAGAGAGAGAGAGAGAGAGAGAGAGAGAGAGAGAGAGAGAAGAGAACGAGAGAGCGAAGATAGATTACTTGAAGAGGGAGGGAAGCAAGAAATCTCAGATGTAAATGGGAACAAGGGGAAAGAAGGCCGTTTGTCATCCGGATTTAGATGAGAGATATACGGCGTGATAGATGAACAAAATAAACGGCTTGATTTCAGTCCTACAGTGAGTGACACTGTTTTAGAAGCGATATTTTTTTTTTTTTTTTTTTTTTTTTTTTTATATATATATATATATATACACACCTTCCTTCTCTCTTCCATATCTAGTCCGCAACAAAAGCAAATATATAATGATGTACAATATGAGTGGACCAGTGTCTGAGTGGTCAGATAATAAGATTACATATGTTTGAGGGAAAATTCAAGGGATGTTAGAAAAAAGATCTGGTAAACTACACCTAAACAGCCCTTAATGAGGGTCACACAGGGAAAACAGTCATTTGGGACAAGACCATGACAACACACTTATCTTACTTAGACATTAAGGCTGTCATGATCAAATTGGGACACTTCGTCTTCGTCTTCTTCATCAAGGCATTCGTTGACGTGGAAGACGTGGTCGATTCTAACAGTTCTAACGTTGGAAACGTAACTAATCTGGAAATGTGCAGGAAAGGAATGAATTGTCGTATTGGATGCTCACTAATAGTCAGTATTTGGGAGTAACTAGTTCCATGTAATGACATTATGCAATTTAATTACAAAACTGGATATGCTTTAGTGGTTAGCATGTTCGCCTTACATCTCCAGGGTCGGGGTTCGAGTCCCACCTCCGCCATGTGTGTGTGGCATTTGCATGTTCTCCCCATGCCTCAGGGTTTTTTTGTCCCGGTTTTCCGGTTTCCGCCGGGCCAAAAACATGCACGGTAGGTTGATTAGACACCTTGGAAAAATTGTCCCTAGTGTGTGTGAATGTGTGTGTGTGTCCTGCGATGGGTTGGCATTCCATTCAGGGTGTATCCTGCCTTAACGCCCATAGACACCTGAGGTAGGCACAGGCTCCCCGTGAGCCAAGAGAAGATTGGATAAAGATGAATGAATGAATGAATGAATGGAATGAATGGCATGGGACATTTCCTAAAGAAAATGTGAGTGATGTTTGCCAATGCAAACTGCAGCTCCGGGCGCGACCCCTTAGAGCCTGGTCCGTTAATATTTAGTGTTGACTTATTGCTAACTCGTTCGGAGAGACGTTTTGGGCGTTTTTTTGGCGGGGCCAGTGATGCACGTGACATCAAATTATCCTGCGATGTGCCGAGCGTTTAGACATGTCACATGACCCTCTGTCCAAGTTTTGCAATTTCGCAGATTTTCAGAATTCCGAACCTGGGGCAAAACAGCGGGAATTTTTTACCTTACAAAATGAACGGGATTGAAATTTCTAGCCTCACAGCTCAGAGTGTGAGCCTCCGACATGCACATATGACATATCCACTCATTGATAGTCCGGAGCGGATCGCGATCAATATACCTCCCGAATCCCACACTCATTTGGAATTTCAGGAAGTTCAGGCCCCATAGAGAATGAATGGGGAACATTTTGACATTCCGCTGTTCGGCCGTACCGTATCGACATATCCACTCGTCCGGAGACGCAAGGACATTGCACTGATATGATACTCGGTCTGAAAAATCACAGGGAATTATGGGTAATCAGGGCAAAATGCGATTTTTTTTTTTTTTTGGCCCGGGATGAAGTTTTTACCATAGAAAATGAATATCAACACTAAATATTAAACAGACCAGGTTCTAAGGGGTCGCACCCGGAGCCGAGGTTTGCATCGGAAAACATCACTCACGTTTTCTTCAGGAAAAGTCTAATGTCTAGTTGAAAGTTATAATACTTACCGTAAATTTCGGACTATAAGCCGCTACTTTTTTCCTAGGTTTTGAACCATGCGGCTAATAATAAGGTGCGGCTATTCTGCAGATTTTTTCCCGACCGCTAGGGGCTCTAACCGGAATTAGAATCAAAACTAACACAAAATAAATGCAAAGAAGAAGAATGCGCTAGTTCCTCTTTAGCAGATATAAGTGGGTAGAAGCGGATAGAAGGAGGACAAACTCTATCTTTACAAGGTTAAGGTGACGTGATTTCACACACAGGAGAAATGAAGGTAAATAGCGCTTATTTTCTCTTGGTTCTGTCCCGTTTTAATCAGTAAAGTCTCTGCTCGGTGCTCTCTCTCTCTCCCCTGCTCTTTTCCCCACACACACACACACACACACACGCACGCTGGCGGTGCGCTTTTTTGCGCGCGCGCACACACACACGCACACACACACACACACACACACACACGCGCACGCACAATACAGCCAAAGTGGTTTTTGATTTTCCCTCTCCCGATATAAGCCCGGTTCTCCCTACAATCCCCGTCCGGGCTCGTAGCACATACCTAGTGTCGCGGACACGGACGCTCGATATATGTTTATGCCTAACCTTTGTCTGTTCCCGATTCCCGGACTTCCAAGTCCGCCACCGTCCCTCCTCGGTACTCTCTCCGGTACTCCCGGTACCACGGCGCGCAGAGCGCAAGGCTCCCTAGCCTGTCTGGCCGCTCCGTATGAGCGGCGTCTCCTGAGTTCTTTATTCTAATAAATCCTGTTTTGTATGAATTCCGGATCTCCGCGTCTCTGTGCAGCGTCCACCGTTACACCGTGTTAAAATACAGGTTAGGAAAGGATCTATTTAGGTACATACATGTACATTTACAATTCAAAAGCGGATGCGGCTTGTATGCAGGTGCGGCTTATTTATGAATTTTTGGGTTTTTTTTTTTTTTAAATAGAGCAGATGCGGCTTATATCCAGGTGCGCTTTATAGTCCGGAATTTACGGTATTTCATTTTGCATAGGGTCATTTCCAAAGTAACCTTCACCAACACTGCTAATAGTCCATGTGAGGACGCTAAACAGTGCATATATATTCCACTGGTTATTACACAGTTTATAGTGGATGTTTGGCCAAGATCTGACTGGTATCTCATGCATCAGTCATCGCGAGTCCCTCAAGGGTTTCTACTGGGTCCCCTTCCAACTCCCAAAAAAACCTGCTTCTAGCCAGATTGGATGGGGAAAAAAAATTGCCTCTCGATATAAAAAGTCCATCCAAGGCACCTTGCATCCTGAAATAGGCTCCGGCTCCGTCACAATCCTTCCCAGAATAAGAGTGTTTGTTAAAGACAAATGAAGCAGGCTGCAGATCCATCGCAGCCCTTACCAGAATAGAATGTTTACTAAAGATAAATGACTGAATAAATGAATGCTAACACGCCGGACCGAAAGCCGGCACAGAATCATAACAACCATCCTTCGAACAAAGCAAGCAGACAAAAGCAAAACAGAAAGATTAAACACTCGACAATATATCAGTCTATTTCCCCAGGGTATTATTTTTAACAGCAATTGGCTTATTGAATACCCAAGATCCCTTTTCCGTTTGTTTTCCAGCTGTTTATTTTTTTTTTTTTTGCGCTGTTGTTGTTGTTGTTGTTGTGTAACCGCCTCGAACTGGGTACATTTAAAATTCGTTCAACTTAAATATTTCAGCTCTGTCTTGAAGTCATGCACTCGGCAACCAATTTTGAGACGACTGCCTGATGGAATATTGACCATTTCGAGGTGGCTGGGAAATGTCAAGTGTCAATTCGGCTCAGCCAGAGGTTTTTTTTTTTTGTTGTTGTTTTTTTTCCTTTTTTCAACCTCAAAGGAGGTGTATGCAGTGCACGTTGCATTCTCTCGGCAGCGATTTCCAAGCCTAGAATCCCGTTCCCGACGTACGATCCGCAGAAAAATCGCAAGAACAAAGCAGGAGCTAAATAATAAAAGAAAGCTGCTCCCACCAGCCTTAATGTAATGAGTCACTGATGCTCCAGAGGTATTTGTCATCGCTTTCCGACAAGCGAGGATAAAAAGAGGAGGAGTTGCGCGCGGGTTCCAAGGAAAGCCGCGCTGAGGGCTGGAAAAGTAACGGCCGGGGCCCCGTGCTATCTTCCGGCGGCTAAGATGCGTCCGCGCTGCTTGTTAATGCCTCGAGAAGGATAAATAATTCAGCGCGGGGGAAAGCGCTGACGGGGAGGACTAATTAAAGAGCGGACTCGTGAGGTGAGACACCACCACCTCGAACATTTGCCGACAATTAACTGTGAGCGGCGAACTCTGCGGCCGACGCCATTAACGTGGCATGCTAGCTGTCTCGGGCTGAGCATGACGGGAAATGTCAATCGGTGACTAATGACCTGACGCCAGCGCAACACACGAAGCAATCACACTCCAGCATGGCAGCGTATGGCAGCACACACTCGTTAACCTGAGGGGAGAGTTGTCAAGGCCTGACATTAAGAAGGACCTGAGTGCTTCTGACAGAAGTCGAGGCAGCTTAACAGCCCGGGCGTGTAAAGGACGCGCCACTCGCAAAATGTTTACAAACGTAACCACGAAGCCCAGGTTAACGCGGGCGGGTCGATAAGTTGTGCCGCTTAGTTATGAGCTCTGCAACAGGTATAGATTAATAGCGCTGTAAAATAAGGCAGGCGGCTGCCGAATCGGCAGGTGATGAGCTCACGGCCTTGGCCTTTTCCTCAAAGGGCTTTATTGTTCAAAAGACACTTCTCCTGACCTCGTAAAGAGAATATCGTTTCCATTAAAGCTTAAAAAACACGCCTCCACTCGTGACATTTGGTTGCGAAGAGACTGAAATGGCATCCTGCGCGGTAAAGGCTTCCAAGTCTGCCGGGAGGTGACATTAACACAAGCGTGGTGTGTCCGTCGGATGCTGTAATAAAAACCAACATGTTCCAGATAGTCACGTGGGAGCAGACGCACATGGCGGCGCACACGGCAGCTGGAACCCCTGGCATTTGACTCGCTACCGTTTCCATGAGACGTTCGATTCGGCTCTTTCGCCCGACAGTGAAAATCTTACAGCACTGCAGGATGACTGCAATTATGGCCACATGTGGATCCTGTCACGTCTTTGCTGCTGCCTTGCAACACCGGGAACACTAGGTCGCATGGCTCTACAGGTTCTAAAACACGTGGTGAAGAACATACAGCTGTTCTAGCTGCTACTTTTAGTAACTACTTCTAGAGAGGTGGGAGCTCACGCTTTCATCAAAACAGCCACAGACAAAGCTTGCACCTTGAACATTAATAGAATGTTTATGTTTTTACACACACATCTCTCTCTCTCTCTCTCTCATCTCTCTCTCTCTCTCTCTCTCTATAGATATATAGATATATATATAGACACACAAACAACTAAAGACCCTATCTCTTCCAACAACACCTAACTTCTAACTTCACCTAACACTTCAATCAACCTACCGTGCATGTTTTTGGACCCGAAGGAAACCGGAGAACCCGGAGAAAAACCCCCTGAGGCACGGGGAGAACATGCAAACTCCACACACACATGGCCTAGACGGGAATCAAACCCCGGACCCTGGAGGTGTGAGGCGAACGTGCTAACCGCTAAGCCACCGTGCCCCATACATATATCTATATATATATATATATTTGATATTAATTGATATATATAATTGATATTTTATTTTAATGTGTAAGTCAATTATCATTATCCAGTTATCAAATATCAATAATATTTCATGATTTTTTTGGGGGCCATTTCATTGACAACAAAGGTCCCATAATTCATTCACAATAGAAACACAGAAAACACATCAGATGAAAATTAGTTGCCTCTCAGGCCTCCTGAGGTGAAGAAGACGACTACACTGGTGCTGTTGATCCTGGATGATCTGGATACCACACAGCCGTGCCCTACGCTTATTAAAACAGCAAAATGTGGTCTGGAATCAGATACGTAACAAACCCCCTATTAAAGATATAACCATGTGTCCACAATTCCTTTGCCATTTACTACCATGCTCGGAGAAAGACAGGAATAGCCTTTTGATATATATATATATATATATATATATATATATATATATATATATATATTATAAATATTATATATATATATATATATATATATATATATATATAAAGTGCACCTTGCCATCTGTTAAAGCACGAGCGCGGATGCTTATATCCTTTGGGGTTTGTGTGAGACCCAGTGGAACAGGATATATTTCACAGTTAACAAGCAAATTGTGACACAGTCAGTCAAGAGTCTGACGCTTAAAAGAGATTGAGTTTCTCAAACAGGACAGTGATCCAACTCATAACTCAAAATCCACCTGGAACTCTTTCAAGTAAAAGCTCGGGGAAAAAAAGGCCCTCGTATCGTATCGTATCGTCCGTCGATTTGAGCGTCAATGGAAATCTGGGGGTTGCTCTTAAACGTGCTGTGCGTGCAAGATGGGCCAAGACGGCCCCGGGATGAGAGGTTTTGTGCAGGGAATGGGGGGTGAAATTTCATTAAAACGAGAGTAAATAGACTCCAAGATGACACAAAAAAAAACCCAAAAGAATTGCAAGCTGTGATCATCCGCGTGTATCACATGTTGAGAATTGTTCATTCCTTGTTAGAACAGCTATAGAGAGTTAATTCACTGTTCCTTTTATTCTTAATAAAAAAAATAAAAAATAAACGCAGCCCATCTTATGAAGTAGGAGAAAAGTAATGACTCTCTCATGGTGGAAAGAATACTCGTAAAAAGAACTGAGAATTCTGCAATAAATAATTTTCCACTTAAATGCTGTTATAGCAACGAGTACATGTATTTCATTGTTATATTACACGTGTAAAATCCAGTTTAGATTAAGCTTATATCATGTCCTTATTAATGAATTGCTACTATTTGTTCATCTATATTTACAATTGTATATTTTATATATAGTATATACACTATATTTAGAAAAGTCATCCAGAATAGTAGCAGTTGAGGGTTTATATATATATTGATGTGTGTGTGTGTGTGTATGATAGTATATATATATATATATATATATATATATATATATAGAGATAGAGAGAGAGAGAGAGAGAGCGAGAGAGAGAGAGAGAGCGAGAAAGAGAGAGTTAGATAGATATATATAGAGAGATAGATAGATGAATTCTACATTTTGTTTCTACATTGATATAATATCTATATGATATATATATATATCTATATATATATATATATATATATATATATATATATGTTGTTGTGTGTGTGTATGTGTGTGTGTGTGTGTGTGTGTGTGTGTGTGGTGTGTGTGTGTGTGTGTGTGTGTGTGTGTATCATGGAAAAGTTAATTTATTTCAGCAATTCTACTGAAATAATTGAACTCGTGTATGAAATAAATTCAGTGCACACAGACTGAAGACGTTTTTGTATCTCTTTGTATGTCTTTGTTTCTTTTAATTGTGGTGATTTTGGCTCATTTAACAAAAACCCACCAATTCATTCTCCAAAAATAATGTGAAGATGTTGAATGCGGCTAATCAACTCAAACCACCTGCAAAGCTTTCCTATGAATTCCAAATAGAACTGTCTCAGTTTTGGTTGAGTAATCTACACAATCACGGAGGGAACGGCTTTAACACACACAACACGTCACAAAGCAGCTTTCCCCAAATCCAGGTCACTAATGATCCCTAATAAGCGTGATGGGGAAAAAAGCTACAGGCAACAGTGACAAGAACAAACTCGCTGAGACAACAGGAGGAAGAAACCATGAAAGGAACCGGATCTGCTTCAAATCATTACATTATTCTGTTTTACTGAGAACAGCCAAAATATATATATATATATATATCGATATATATATATATATATATATATATATATATATATATATATATATATATCTATATAATATGAATATTGTAATGTTGGAAGGTATAATGTCTCGCTTATATGTAACAGTTCGTTCGAAAATATAGATTATGTAACATATATACGTTACAATATAGATATGTAACAACAGTTCGTTCGAAAATATAGATTATGTAACATATATACGTTACAATATAGATATGTAACAACAGTTCGTTCGAAAATATAGATTATGTAACATATATATGTTACAATTTAGAGATGTAACAACTGTTCGTTCGAAAATTTTGATTGTTCTATTTGGCAACATGAACATGATCCGGATCTTTTCAAGCATTTAAATGAACCCCGTTACCTGATTAGTTTAAGGATTTAAGATCAACTTTTGGATGGATTAATTACGATCTTGGATGGAGAGATTTTGTAAAACTAAATGCTACAATAATCTACAGACTTTTGCCAGACACTTATTCGGATTAGTCAGATTAACAGTCAGATTAGATTTGATTAGATTTCAGATGTCAGTATGCAGCGTGAAGGTGTAGACCCAATGAAACACAATTAGAATCTAGATTACAGCTGTTGCTATCGATTATTTTAGTGATCGCATATTCTAACGATTAATTCCATCGATTAATCAGTTAGTATTCAACACATTCATTTTCCTCTGTGAAATTTTTGTAATCAAATTACCGGAGTTACTTGCGTAATCGTTACAGCCCTAATCTAGACAAACAGTCAGACAGAATTTCTATTTGTCTTTCCTGCTATCTATCGATCAATCTATATATCTGTCTGTCTGTCTGTCTGGTTGTCTGTCTGGCTGTCTGTCTAGACTAGGGCTGTAATGATTCGCCAAGTAACTCCGGTAATTTGATTACATCGAGGCAAATTGATGTGCTGATTACAAACCGATTATCGACGGAATAATCATTAGAATACTCGATCACTAAAATAATCGACCGATAGATAGATAGATAGACAGCTAGATATATAGATAGATAGATCAGAGAGAAAGAGAGCTAGCTAGAGAGAAAGAGAGAGATAGATAGATAGATAGATAGACAGACAGACAGACAGACAGACACAGACAGACAGACAGACAGACAGAGATTTGCTGTCCATCCATGTAAAATTGCCCAGTTGCCATGCGGAGACTACACAGGTATATAACATAAACTGATATAAAATAGGGAATATTTCAATTATTTTTTATTTGTATGTATTTTCATTTTAATGTAACAAAGTCGCTGGTAAATAGAATTCCTTCTGGATTCATTCAAGTCTTATCTCATCTTTTCTTATCTTATACTAATTATATACAGTAATCAGCCACGGTGGTGTACGGTGTTACTAAAGACCAAACAGCTTTAATATTATTTACAGTACAGGGTTGTTTGTAAAGTTCAGTGTATGGGTTACTTTCTAATATCACTGTTAAGATAGTAATGCAGTAATGTGCACACACACACACACACACACACACACACACACACACGCCCTTACTAGCCACCACTATTTCACAGAGCAAGATAAAAAAAGACATTGATCCCACGTTAATTACAAACACTTATTGTGAAGCATTTAAGACCCTTCATGTGTGACATGATTAGTAGCCGTGTGACCCGGCTGGTACAGTATGTGGAGCAAATAAACATGTGCCGGAAGCTTCCAAAAAAAAAAGAAAAGAAAAAAGAAAAGAAAAGTGGGTCAGTGCTGTAAAGGATCCACATTAGTCAATTTGGCAAGTGAAGTCCAGCTTTCTGATTAACGGTTCACATATTTTCCAGAACATAGGCTTGGAAGTGATAATTCTTCATACTGTTTATAGAGGGGGGGGGGCAAAAAAGGGGGTTGGATTACAGAGGATGACGAGTCCATTTCAGCTGAGACGTCTCCAGCCATATGCGCATCAGCGCTCTAATCACCAACTGTGATCAGTAGGTTTGCATCATTTGGAATTGCTGACTGCACCCCAGGCCTCCATCATTAGTATGATGTGGCCCAGTGGTTGAGGCGCTCTGTTACTGGTTGGAAGGTCGGCGGGGTTTGAACCGCGGTATTGCCAAAGCCCAATACTCTTGGGTCCATGAGCAAGGCCCTTACCCTCTGTGCTCCAGAGGCACTGCATCATGGCTGACCCTGCGCTCCGACTCCAGCTGGGATTCGTAACGAAACTATTTCACTGTGCTTTATTAGAATACGTGACAAATAAAGATGTGTGAGATGTGTGTGTGTGTGTGACCTGCGATGGGTTGGTAATCCATCCAGGGTGTATCCTGCCTTAATGCCCATAGACGCCTGAGATAGACACAGGCTCCCCGTGACCTGAGGGAAGATCGGATAAAGCGGTAGAAGATGAATAAGTGAACTTGTTGTTCTGATATCTACAGGTAAGATGCTATAAAGTACAATCTTTGAGGTACAAGTAGAACATTTGAAATATGTATAGCGAGTAAACAACAGCCTGCATTGATTCTTCAAGCTGTAATGAATGTCTAAGCGGGTCATTGTTTTTTTTTTTTTTTAAATCATCCTTGCCTTCAGATCATCTGTTCGACCTTGTCAAATAGAAATGTATAAATATAAAGGCTATTACCATATATTAGATACTTAAAACGAAAAAACAAACCACCGTTAAAACAAACTGAAGAGAACAAGCACGAGTAATATACAACAAAACATTAATATATGAAGAAATATGTTTAAACCTAGAAATGACCCTGACCAGAGAACCGAGATAAAACCAACATGAACACGAGATCAAGCAAACGAAACTGCACAAACACTGCTCAAATCCGAACGGGCGACCCCAGGAGTTGTGAGGTAGCAACGCTTTCCTGCTGTGCCGCCTAATTAAAGCACAATGCTCTCGCGTTACAAGACTACGAAGAGAAGCGTCTTTGCAAATGATGCATGACAAACAGGAAACGGTTACGGAAGCCCTGATTTGGCACGAGGTTTCCGTACGCGCGTTAAGAGGACGACACAGAAATAATGAAATGTTCATTACGACTAGTTGCATCGCTTTAAGGTGTTCGTAAAGACGCCTTCTTTAGCACGTTCGCCTCACATCTCCAGGGTCGGGGTTCGATTCCCGTCTCCGCCTTAGGGGGTTTTTCTCTGGGTTCTCCGGTTTCGCCCCGGTCCAAAAACCATGTACGGTAGGTTGATTGGCACCTTGGAAAATTGTCCCTATTGTGTGAATGTGAGTGTGTGTGCGGGTGCCCTGTGATGCCCATAGACGCCTGAGATAGGCACAGGGTCCCCGTGACCCACGAGGGAAGATTGGATAAAGTGGTAGAATATGAACGAATGAATATTTTGTCAGTGCTCGTCAATTGTTTTGTCACGACCCCCGTAGGAAGAACTTGCCCCTCCCCCATACAGCATCTGGCAGACGCCCTTATCCAAAGTGACTTACAAATGAGGGTTAAGGGCCTTGATCAAATCAAGGGTAGAAAAAAAAAACCCAAAAAACAAAAAAAAAAAAAAAAAAAAAAAAAAAAAAAAAAAAAAAAAAAAAAAAAAAAAAAAAAAAAAAAAAAAAAAAAAAAGTAGCAGCTTGGTGGTGGTGGGATTTAACCCGGTGATCTTCCAGTCCAGGGGTCAACACCTTAACCACCTTAGCTCCCACCTCCCTCGTTTCGTTCACGCTACCAACAATTGATGATTGGGTAAAGACGCCAGTCTTTCTGAGTCTCCCACCCTAGTCACAGTGAATAGTGAATGCAAGCGCTACATGCGCTTTGCTATATTGTTCCGTCATGATAGTCCCTGACCATACTCCAGCATTGTTATGCATACTTGTTATGCATTATCTCGTGCTGTCAAACACAGTCTTGTTCTGTTTTTGCGCTGTTTGCACCAGGTTGCACACGATGCACTTTATGTAGCTAGGACAAACTTAGTGTAGTCCTCAGCCTTGTGTTCTTGTAGCTCTATGTTGTGCCATATGTCATTTGTAGCTCTATGTTGTGTTATATGTTGTTTTGTGTCGCATCAGGGTTCTGCAGAAATGTTGTCTCATTTCACTGTGCACTGTGTCAGCTATATAAAGTTGTAATGACAATAAAACCTCTTGACTTGACTTGAGAAATGACAGCGCCACTGACACCCACTGTAGTGGATGCGCAATTATATTTTAAGGACAGGCCTACGGGTGACTCACGTAGTCCTTGGGGGCGACTTGGTGACCCCTTGGTTTGGGATGTCTTTGGATGTGGAACATTACATTTTTCAACTAGAGGAGTCGAGACAAGTCACCTTTATTTGCATAGCGCTTTTAACAATACAGCTTGTGTTAACGCAGCTGTACAGTAATAAATAACACACAGAAACAAACATAACAAAATTTAAGTGTCTCCAACCCAGCAAGCCATAGGTGACAGGCTCAGGTTCTTCTCTGACCAACCAACTAGTAAACTTTATTCCTGAAGGTCGTTGTATATCGGTGCTGATTCGTCATCTGGATAAGGACTGGATCAGGGAACTGCCGTGACCATGTGATCAGGATACAAGAGGAGACGAAAACCTGTTCCAGCATGACATTGCACAAAGCCATCTCCGTGAGCAATGTGGGTTGGAGTGGGAGATCTTGAGCGGCCTGCAGTCCACAACTCTCCTGAACATGTCAATTGAAATGCTGACTGCACCTCCACACACTCCTCACCTCATTTACACCAGTACCTTTTCATTCATCTTCTACCGCTATATCCGATCTTCCCTCAGGTCACGGGGAGTCTGTGCCTATCTCAGGGTCTTTGCTCTCTTCATCAGGCGTCTATGGGCATTAAGGCAGGATACACCCTGGATGGAATGCCAACCCATCGCAGGACAATCACACACATTCATACACTAGGGACAATTTTTCCAAGGTGCCAATCAACCTACCTCCTACCGTGAATGTTTTTGGACCGGGAGGAAACCGTAGGTAGAACCCCGGAGAAAAACCCCCTGAGGCACGGGGGAGAACATGCAAACTCCACACACACACATGGCCGAGACGGGAATCAAACCCGGACCCTGGTGGTGTGAGGCGAACGTGCTAACCACTAAGCCACCGTGCCCACCTACACCTGACTTTACCTAATGTCTTCATAGCTAAATGAGCACACTTTATCTCCACACTTCAAACACTATTGGAGAAAATTAGGAAATGACCCTTCCAACAAGCGCACACAGATATTATCAACGGGTGTCCAAACCTCAACAAAGCGTATTCTGTACATTACTTTTGCAAACAGTAAATACAATTTAACCTCACCATGTCGCTATTTAAAAGCAAACAAGCCTTGTTTCTGTATCAGACCTTTGTATGATTCAATTCAAAAAAAGGGGGGGTGCAGACTAATTCATGGCCTCGGACGGAGCTTGTAAATGCCCTGGCCAAACTCATGCTGAGCCTGTTATGTTGCCATCATTTACTCGCGTGTCACAGCCAACGACTAAAATTACTGGCACACTACAGAGCGCGAACGGGGAATAACGGAGGGCGTTGAGAGAATCCGGGCCGATCGCTAATTTCCTCCTCCTTCTTTTTTAAGTTGCAAATGTGCCTCATTTCCTATCAGGATGTATGGAGATGCTTCTCTTGCTCTCAGCGAGGAGTGCACCTCAAGGCTTTGCAGGAGACAGCTAATCGATGAGGGCGGGTGCCCCAAGACCGCTGGGAGACCCCAATGCAGACCCTCTCATTCTTTACCTGGCTGAGAACCCAGACTTCCTTAATCTGGCCTCTTAGCAGCTGGGTTCCCATGAGCACCTCGGCTCTCTACATTTTCTCCTCAGATCCCACCTAAGATCGACCACATGGCCCGCCTTTTACTGGATTTCGAGTTTTGTAAAGTTTGCGATCCGTACGTCTTAGCAGTCATCTCGGAAAGCAGGCTACGGACTCTACAGGAAAAGCAGGCCTCTGCAAATCCATTGCTCTGCCATGAGAGAGGGCCCTGTACTCATTTCTACCGTATGCAGCTCTAATGGAGATGGATCTCTCCCACACCGGCACTGAAATGGGAGCCTACAGGTAGCAGCTGCCTTCGAAAGAGCCGGTCACTCGGCCGTAATAGGAGATTGATCTTAATTGCAACGCCACACAATTGGCCCCATTTCAAAAGCATAAAAGTGTGAAAAGGAGCGAAATGAAAAGGGCAGTAACGAACACGCCGGCGCCAAACAAAGCTCTGGAAACGAGTCGTCAAGCGCTGACAGGAACATCACGCACACACACAAAATAATAATAAAATCACAAATATTTGTACGTGCTTTTCTTCAGCTCGCTAATGGCAGTTTCTGACAGTCAAGAAGGAAAAAAAAAAAACAAACAAGTTATGGAATAATAGCTGTTTGCCCATTGTATCAGAAACACCGGCTCCTCTAAACCCGTCCCCCTCAGACTCGAGAGGCATGCAGAGTCATGATTCTGCTAGACTAAATATCTAATTGATTATGAATAAGCGAGTGAAATGGACCAGAATGCGAGCTTCAATCCTAACGCGGCTCACTCGCGGCGCCCGCAAAAAGCCCTGTCTGAACCGGATCAAACCGCTCGCAGTGATGGTCACTCATTATGTTCCCGACTCAACAAGGGCTACTGAAGCGCTCACAAAACAAAAAAAAAACAACAACGAGACAATAGCCCTGCATGTGTGCGTGTGTGTGTGTGTGTGTGTGTGTGTATGACTAGGCTGAAGCACATCACACCGACAATACTCATTGTTGAAACGGCTGATTTGAACGCCACACTTTATCCCGGGAGGCAGGCTTTTGACTTTTGACTGACATTCGTGAGAACAGATTGGCTAAAAAGGAAGAAAAAAAAAGAAAAGAAAAAAGGCAGAGTTGGGAATTTTGAGAAGGAATTGGCGTGAACAGAAATCTCGTGTCAAACGACTTGCTTTAGACCCTTTGTGGACTGTGTAGGTGAAAATAGGAATGACTATTGTACCTCTCTGGCTGTCTGTCTCTCTCCCTCTCTCTCTCTCTCTCTCACACACACAGAATCAGGTTATGTGATCATGAGTCACTAAGATCTGTTTTACTTCGGTGGCAGGAAATGACACGGTGACATTTAGAATTAAAAAAAAAAAATTACACACTGACAAAGTAACATTTACACAATTTCGATCAGTATCCGATGACATATCGGCTTCTCTCTATTGCTTTCTCATCAAGGCAAGAGAAAGGCTGCCGGCCGAGTATTCACATGGAACTTTTAGGCAGAAAACCTCGCGCATGACGCGTCTCGGCCCGACTTGGACTTGGACCCGCATGTTGTAACTGTTGTTCGGGTCTCATTTTTCCTTCGACCCGAGACCCCGACGGGAGGGGGGAAAAAAAAGCCCAATAGACGGGCCGCAGTGGGAATGATGTGGATGAAAAAATTGTTATTATCACCGCGACACCATCACTGGGCCATTATTCAGGCACAATAAAAAAAAGAGGGAGAGAGAGAGAGAGAGAGAGAAAGTCTTTTAGGTTTGAGATGTAATGGATGCCACGGATAGCCCGGCGCGTTTATTTGTGAGATAAGGTTACCATCGTTCCCCCCATTAAAAGAAGGAGAACGGCTTTACAAATGCACATTAACTCGAGTTTATTGCCTGGCTTAAATGAGAATCCCGCGCCGTCCAATCCGCGGCGATCGCGTTCCTGTCCTTTACACCGCACCGTGCGCCGCAGCATTACAGGCCTCCGACGCAGGCGGATAGATAGATCGCGTTCGAGACTGGCACAAGTGCTGCGCTATAAAACCTTATCTTCGGCGCTCAAGAGCACCGGTGATTTTATTGCCCTGCACAAAAGTTTATATTGCATCAACTGCGCCATTAACGCGCATAACTTAATCAGAGAAGCTTCATTATGGCACGATGATGGAAAGCCAGTAATTACCTGGCGGGGAAGTTAAGCTGGAGTAGAATCGCTCATTCGCGACAATCCACCCCCCCCACCCTCACGGAGTTAATCAGAAAAGCACCAGCCAATCACAAGCGAGGATTTTGCTACTGTGCAGTGCAGTGCGTTATCCTAAACACGTGCAGATATAAATGAAGGATTTTGTGTCTGCATTAGGACTTTCTGCAAAAAAAAAGAGGGGGGGGGGTGGTGTTCTTGCATGTTGAGCTTGAAAGCAAAGCTCGTGGGCAGGGTTGCCAGCTTTTATCAAAATGTCCAGCTCACAAATCACACACACACACACACACACACACACACACACAAAAAAAATGCTTGAACTAGTCCAAGAAAATCAGGCTCCCTACAATTCATTCTTGTATAGGGAACAAGCAAAGGGCGATTACGCACACATTTGCGAGGTGGCTAATCTATAAAGCCCTTGCAGGCCACATGCTGTGCTCGGCTTTGGCCTCCAAAACTTAATTGCTGTAATGAATTTAGAGAATATCGAATGAGTCCATTTCATGCGTTTCCCGACGTTCTTAAACGATTGCGCTTTGTTGTTGTTAAAGTGAAACGCGCCCGGGAAAATGACACGGGAGAACGCTCGGGAGAACGCTTTTGATTAGCTGCGCTGTCGTTTCGGCCAGCGAAGATTTCTGCTCTTTCGGGAAGGCGACAAATCCAAAAAACATCGTTACGCGAACGCAATGTAGACGCCTGACCATTCAGTCACAAGGGAGCTAGTAAAGGCGAGTAGTGTTAGAGCTGTATAGGAAAGCAACGTTAGGATCTTCCACACCACGTCACGTACACACCGTTGTGTTCATGCAGCTGGATTTGTGCAGCTTTGAGTCTCTATATGGTGAAAGTCTACCCTATTCAATAATGTCCAGTTGTGTGTGGGGGGGGGGGTGGTTTAACTGTGGTTTGTACTGTGGCTTAAGGTGCTGGTGTACTGATCAGAAAGGTTGTGGGTTCGAGGCCCGGTAGCCGCCACCCCTTGTGGTCCGTTAACCCTCTATGCTCCAGGTGGCGTCACATCATGGCTGACCATGGCGCTCTGAGCCCATCTTCCAAATAGGATATGCGAAGAAATAGAATTTCCCCTCACTGGATCAATGAAGTAAATAAGTAAATAAATAAATAAATAAATACTATCCTTTTTACATATCCTCGCTTGCTAGCAAGTTGGGGGTCAGAGCACAAGGCTACATAAGGCACCCCCTGGAGCATAGAGGGACAAGGGTCTTGTTGAAAAGCCCATTAGTGGCACTGCTGAGGCTTGTAATGAAATCAGTAACACAAAGCCATAACTATTGAACCAGCATTGCATTGTTGTGTTTTTTTTGTCTATATTATAACCTATACCTGCTATCCTTGAAAAAAACAACAACAACAAAAAAACTTTCCCCTTGTAGAACATGCATGCTTGCAGTTTAATTGTGACTCTGAATATAGGGGGGGGTCCTTTCATTTTGCACAGTGTTATCCCTTAAAGAATGCGAGGCATATGGAAAATGGTTATATTCACGAACAGCACATTTCTAAAAGACGAGTGTAACCATTACCCCCCCCCCCCTCGCTGCAAGTTACTATAGCAATGCAGTATAGAAGAGCGATCCTATTAGCCGCTCGATGGATGGGAAAGAAATACAAATGAAAAACAATACATCAATTTTGCGAATAAGACAACGATCAGCACCTATTAACCAGCAACGCCTTTCAGCGAAAGACGCCCTTAGAGGCGACGAGCTCTTCGCCGTCGCCAAAAGTCTTTTAGTAGAAAGCCGCTTCATTATCTTCACTTGTGATCACATCTAAATGGTGTCGTCCCCCCCCCCGTCCCCCCCCCGGTTTCATTTCAGGTACATCAGGAAATGTGATCGCGGAGTGATCTCTTATTGTGTCGTTGGAAGCCGGAATGATCCCGGTCATTATCATGGAGGCGACGACGTATTTCCTTTCATTCCACCAACAAACGTGGTGTCTAATCATGCCAAGGAAGACGCTATTAGTAAGCATGACGGATCCAGTTCTGGACCATTCTCATGAGGTGAACATGTGTGTGTGTGTGTGTGTGTGTGTGTGGGCTTCACGGACCATGTGTTCTGTGATATGTTTATGATCTCTGACACATCTGCTACTTCCAGTGTTTGCTCTCAGCCTACCAGTAAACAGCGATGGCCCGGTGCCATGGCAACAGAGCAGGCGAACATCACAGAGGTGTGTAAATGCAGCAATAACTCGCGAGTACGCTCAGACCTTGCGCCGGGCGCCAAGAAGAGACATACAAGCGTCAGACGCCGTGACGTCAGCAAAGAGCGTAAAGACGCGCGGGACCGAACGCCTTGTCCCTTAACGCTAAGGTATATTTAAACCCCTGGTGCTTCATGCAGATTATTTAAATGTCGAATGCAAGAAATACATTCGCTCATGTGTAAGCGCCCGGAATCAAATCCCTACACAAACCGACGGGCTTTGGGGTCGTTAAATCTTCACTTAAACCTTAAGTAAGTTTAGTCTTGCTTAAGGCTCGAATGAAGACCCAAATGGCGGGGGTCCGATATCTCTCAGGACATTCGCGCGCGCACGTGTGTGAGAGATGCGGGACAGGAAATTCCGATGGATTTATCCGGCTCCGGAGTGGAAAGGCGATGCTCTTCACAGCTCGCTGGACCGGTTAAGGGCATGTCCACACTAATTGTCAGGTAATAGAAGGAGCTGAAATGTCCCAAATGGCTTTGGCGTGCATGCTTAGAATTGTAAGGAGAAATGGAATTTTTAAAAAGAAATAAAAAATAAATACTTTCTGGCAAAGTTTCATCTTTGGATGTTGACTTATAAAGATTGATAGAAAATAACCAGGACATGAATTCCTACAGAATATAGACGGGGTAAATATGTAAGTGAAAGGCAGTGTATATGCAGGTAAAAGCGTGAATATTTGCACACTCAGGCGTGCTATAACTAGAAATTATAGTATGGGGGATTTTATATGATAGACGAACACATATTATAGCGGTGAAGTGCAAGAAAAATCATACGAGACATTAAAGATTATTTTTTATATAAATATAAATTCTGAAAAGAGTGCGTCTCCGCCTGGAGTCAATACCGCCGCCTTTCACTGCAATTTAGACTGGGAGTCTTTTTTTGGGTAAGTCTCTATAAGCGTATTTTTGCCCATCCTGGCAAAGCAGGATGCAGAACGTCAAATTTTCAAGCCTTGCCAAAGACTCGCAATAGGATTGAGATCCGGACTGCGACTGGGCCCTTCTATTACATGGACATGCTTTGATCCCCAACCATTCCATTGTAGCTCTGGCGGTACGTTTATGGTCGTCGTCCTGCTTGAAAGTGAACCTCCAACCCCATCCCTCCATTCACCCTCGCAACAAATCTGATTAGCATTCCCTGTCCCTGGTGAAGAAAAGCATCCTCACAGCATGATGCTGCCACCACCATGTTTGGTGGCGTTAGGTTTCCGCCACACAGTGTTTTTCTAGGCCAAAAATCTTAGTCTCATCTGACCACAGCACCTTCTTCCACACATTTGCTGTGTCCCCTACAACTTTCTTCTTGCCATACTTGCCATAATAGCCAGATTGCTGGAGTGCATGACTAATAGTTGTCCTGTGTCCTGACAGGCTCTCCCACCTGAGCTCTCCCACAGACCTTCTGGCTGCTTCTTGGACCAGTTTAGGTGAAAAGACCATGTCTTGGCAGGTTAGCGCTTGTGCCATACAATTCCATTTCGGGATGATGGAATGAACAGTGAGATGCTTTTATAACCCTAACCCTGCGTTAAACTTCTCCACAACTTTATCCCTGACCTGTCTGTGGTGTGTTCTTTAGTCTTGCTGTTGCAATTTGCTCACTAACGTTCTCTAACAAACCTCCGAGGCCTTCACAGAACAGCTGTAATTACACTGGGATTTAAGTACACACAGGTAGACTCTAATTACTAATTAGGTGACTCCTGAATGCCGTTGATCGCACTGGATTTTATGTAGGGCGGATCAGAGTAAAGCGGGGCTGAACACATATGAACGTCACACTTTCCACATTCGTATTCGTAAAAACCTTCCCACTTCAGAATGATATGATACGTACTCAACGTAAAGCATGAAGACTGGATACACTTGTAAAAACAATTGTGTTCCAAATGATGCCATTCATCACAACACCAAATCAAACTTTTTTTCTATATTTCAACAAGGACGTTTTTAATTCCCCGTGGATATGTGCATCACGGGGGATGTTGGTACTTGATTTGAGACTTGGAGCCTCAGTGAAATAAATCTTTAGACAATAAAGGAAAAGGTTTTTAGGTAGCGTTTATTTTGTTTAAATACCTGAGTAAAGAAAGGACAAAGGAAAGTAACTGCGTGTTTCAATTTCATATTGTATATTCATTTATTTATATATCATTAAAATTGTCAAAAAGAAAATCACATTAATTATCGCATTAGCACACGTTAATTTGGACAAATTATATATATATATATAAAAAACTAGATATAAAAATTATAAAATTATAATAAAATTATAATATATATATATGGCTCCTTTAAGAATTATGTTCCGGTTTTGGTTGCTCTCCATATAAACTTGTGATGTGTATATTGTGCATTAAATACAACCGCGAATACAGTGAGGAGCTCATACCTGTTTTTGTGAATGCGCAGCTAGTAGGAGTGATTTGGGGAAAATTTAGGACGTGTGAGCGGATTCACGTTGCTGGGTGGTTTTTTTGTTTATGAAACAACACATCTAACGCACATCTGTAAACACACATATACACGCATCTATATATCCACATGACAACACAATGCACAATTTCAGGAATCAGCTCCAACACACCAGAGCTCGAACGCTAACTCCACCTGACACGTTATCATTTGTAGATTGTATATTCATTTATTATATATATATATATATATATATATATATATATAATCTATATATATATTAATATCATTAAAATTTGGCAAAAAAAAAAATCGCATTAACTACTCGCATTAATTTTGACAAAGAGCCCTTATTTTATATTTCTTTTGCTCTGGAAATTATTCTTTTCGATATTCCTTTCGTCTTTACTTAAATAATTTCGTTGTTGATTTTTTTTTTTTTTTTTTGTTTTAATTGTTAAATATGGTGCGGGGCTCCTTTAAGAATTATGTTCCGGTTTTTGGTTGCTATCCACATAAACTTGCTGTATATACCTGTTGTGGAATGCGCAGCTAGTAGGAGTAATTCGGGGGGAAATTTATCAAGCGTGAGTGGATTCACGTTTTGCTGTGTGTTTTTTGTTTATGAAACATATATGCATATATATATATATATATATATATATATATATATATATATATATATATATATATATATATATATATATATATACACACACACACACACACACACACACACACACACACACACACATCTATATGTCCACCTGACAACACAATGCACAATTTCAGGAATCAGCTCCAACACACCAGAGCTAACTCCACCTGACACGTTATCATTTGCTGGCGGAATCGCGGACACACGGACAGGCCACAACAAAGCAAGTGCTGTTAGCTCACTCATCCAGAGACAACATGGATAATACACACACACACACACACACACACACACACACAGAATAGAGTAGAATAGTAATTTAGTACAACCACTACAACAAAAGCACACACAGAAGTAGGGGGTTTAAAAAAAAAAAGGGATTTACTTACAGAGTGAAGCATGCGTTGTCAGGAACAAGGTGCCATGGAGTTTGCTGTGTTAGGTGGCGAACTCGCTCCTCTTCGGAAAATGTCGGTTTTTGGTTCAAAGAGAGAGACAGAGAGAGAGAGATGAGGAGACAGAGAGAGAGAGAGAGAGAGAGAGAGAGCGGAAAATCACAATTGTCCAAACCCTTTGTTACTGCTACAAGTGGCCCGTTCCAAATAGATGACTTTTAAAGCGACGGGGATAAGCAGTCCCTCAGAAGTCTACAATTGTAAGAGTCTGATATCACGTGGGGTGGTGGGGGGGTGGATGTGGTTTATTAAGGACTTTATCCAAGCTGCAGAGTGTAGTGAAATCCTGGCTTGTGCTACTCACATCAAAAGAGAGAGAAACAAAAAATAGGGAATCACGGAAGAGGGAATTTTTTTTTCTTCCTCCCCCTCTTTTTTAGTCTTTATCTGTGGCCTAGTCTGTGATCAGACCACGGGGGGAATGAGACTCCAATCAGCTCAGGAAGCAGGAAAAACTCTCTCCGTCCTGCTACGACTTCCGTCATCCAGATGTTATCTTTTCCTGCCGACGATCATGCCCGATTTTTGAAGCGAACAGTAAAGGGAAAAAAAAAAAAAAAGCCCGGGATTCTCGACGCAATTCACTCTCACTGACATCAGCACCCGCGATCTAACACGCAATAACTCACCACCTGGCTTCCAAGTACGCATTAATGATTAGCTGCCTCTTTCTGTTAGCCTCGTGCTCCCAGACCTTACCCATAGCTGTATATGCAGACACGACACAAGCGTTTTAGGCCATGTGCATATCCAAGAACAATCCTAGGTCAAGACTTTGTAAAGGATCTGCTCGTAGTCCGATGACGGAGGGGGCTTTTGTTCCCACTTTAGTGCGTATTAGAGTAAACAGGTCCAGGTATCCAGCAAGGCCCAATCCTAGAAATTCCCACAGAGAGAGAAAGAGAGAGTTTCCTCACTCTTCCTGTTCTTGTGGCGGAGATGTCCGAGCACTTTAACAATTCCACTCCTTAGGTGTGTAGAAGACGGAGCGGACCATGACTCACTTGTGTCTTTCAACTCATATTTCAGCGAGCGTTTGAGCTAATATCCCTTCGGAGAGACCGAGATCTCGTTCGAATCTCGTTCGTTTCTCAGGAACCCTAAGGGAAAAAAAAAAGAAAGAAAGAAAAACAGAATCACATTTTGAAAGAGAAATACAAACTGTTCCACTGTTTTGGGGATAGGAGTATTAAAACAGTAATAGCTTTGGTATTAGAGCCAAATGTGGCGTGTATTTCTTTTTCCGTTTATTAAGCTGTACATAAACCGCTGGCAGGTCGCCATCATACCATCATCATCATCATCCCTTTAGCCGCAGAAGCATGGCCCAAACATGTCTTTGTGCGCCTTATTGAATGGAATGATCGGTTTACTCAGGAGATCTTTTGTGAGGCCTGTCAGTGCTGCGGCGGCAAAAAGCCCCCCCGAGTTCAAATGAACCGAGCGGACAGGAGCGAAATGAAACAAGGCAAGTGATGAAAGCAATCAGTAATAGAAAGAATGGCCCTGGGTACTATTTTAGCAAGGTCGAGATGGAACCAAGCGTTCGGCAGAGATGAAATGAAAGATGAAAGATGAAGGGGCGAGTTGGCTAGCGGGAGACGGAGGATGGGCAAAAGGGCAGCGTTTCAGTCACCCCTTATTTATCTCGCCACTTTGCCTCGACTGCATCTTTTGCGTCCACATTTTCCCCCTACTTTGGTAGCCGCCGCCCCCCCCCCCCCACACTTTTTCCACCACAACATATTTCTTGCCACGCACACACACACACACAGAATGAAGATAAAGCCTCACAAGCTGTCAGTGTGTTAAACAGGGTGAGCAGGGCTTCAGTGGTGGTGGGAGGGGTTAAAAAATAAAAATTGAGGCGAATATGGGTATCTGGAAATGCTGGACAGATTGAACTCTAGCCTTTAACAGCCCTCTGGAGTACTGCGCTTAATCAATACACAGCCATACACGCCATGAGGGGGCTTAGCTCGTTAGCGCTGTGCGTGCGAAGAGCTGGTATCTAAGCGTGCATGAGAAAAGGGTGTGAAGGAACCATGGCAGGAGTTCAATCAGCCCTGTGAGGTATGTCCTCCGCGTCTTGCACGCACACACACACACACACACACACACACACACACAGAGAGAGAGAAGCGTGCGCGTCTATGCGCAACAAATGTCACAGGCGAAATGTGAGTGATCTCTAAGCCAGATGCGCCACACTCTGACTAAAGTGAAGTGGAGGCATTACGTCCCTCTTATACAAACAAGAAGACAACACGAGGCTCATCGCCAAAGATAAATAAATAAATAAATAAATAAGGGGAAAAAAACGAATGCAAGACAGCCAGGTTTCTCTCAAATCCATCAGCAGAGGACAGCACTCTCTGAGTCAGAGTGGGGGATGGAGGGAAGCAGGGACAGCAAAAGAGGAGGATGGAGGGAAGGGAAGGGAAAGGAAGAAGAGGAGCAAGGGTACGGGGGGGGGGGGGGAGAAAAAGAAAGGGGCCAAAACAGAGAGAGAGAGAGAGAGAGAGAGAGAGAGAGAAACGAGTGAGAAGGATTGAGATGCTGGTTATAAATGAAGCATGTGGGGAAGAAACGGTTTCTAATAAACCCTGATGAAAATGCGCAAACGAGGACGAGGAAACGAGGCTGTTCGGGGGGGAAAAAAAAACTCGCCGCTTGAGCAGAGCGGTTGTCTGCAGGTTAACACAATCCCTGCTCTGTGGAGCCGTTCTGAACAGAGCCCGTTTGGAGCGCCGCACACCGTACACGGAATACCAATCGCACATTGGCACCATGCGCACACACACACACACACACACACACATGCACACAGAGGCAATGGCTCGGGACACGCTTCCCCGGGTAAATCAAAGGCGAGACAGCAAAAGTCATCCAGCGTTTTCCTCCTCGTCCTGTTTCCTGACGAACGACCCAGTAACGAGCATGAAAGACACGGTCGTGATGCAACAACGGCATAAAACACACACTTACTGTGAGGCGACAATCCCAGTCATAGGGTGGCACTTGCCGGTCTGCTCTGAAGTCTACGGTATGGTGGGGGGGAAACACACACACACACACACACACACACACACACAAAAAAACGATAGAGCACCCCTTGAGTCTTTTGCCAATTCTTTTCTCGCTCCTTAAATTTCCGCCAGGCTCCAGGAGGCTCGGACGTCTCGGCGTGTCCGCATTTGTACTTCCAAATTCGAACCCCTTTCAACAAGGGGGGGGGGGGAGGAAGAAAAAAAAAAAGTGCTCTCTTTTCAGGTCCCCTTACAATGTTCTCTGCTGTAATTCCACAGCAGGCACCGCAAGCTGCATTCACTCCCTGACTCCGACCCCTCCCTCCCTCTCCCTCTCTCTCTCACTCACTCAGCTCATTGTATCCCCCATACCTCCTCTGCTCGTGCTCCAATCTGAATCCAAAGAGCTATCACTGCTGTCCCTCCTCCCTCAATCCTGCTCCTTTTTTTCCCCTCCTCCTCCTCCCCCCCCCCCACCCCCTTTGCCCATTTATTAAAGATGGACAGCTACTTCCATCCCTCCTACTCTCCATCGAGGAAACAAGGAATAAAATAAGGGAAGCAGGACTTGGCGCTCCGAGCCAAGAGCGACATCGAAATGTACGTTTTTCCAAGACAAAGACGCGCTGAACGTAAGCAAAACGCGACAAATCTGTCAAAGCGAAAAGGGAGAGACAAGGTAATCCAACGATACGCAAAAGTCATGTGGACACTGATTACCACATGACACGAAACACACAGTCACATGTGGACACATCGCACCAACACGCATCCACATGTGGACACGGATTACACGTTACAGTTAGCCGGACCGCCCTCGTCCAAAGCTGCTGTACTGTTCCGAGAAAAGCCTTGAGGTAAATTTACCTCCTAGCTTGAGAGAAGGTGGGACTTGTTGAGCAGTGCTGGATGGTCTCCAGGGGTCGCTGCTGAGGTTCCTGAGGTAAGAAGGTGCAGGTCCATTTTAGGCTTTGTAGTCGAGCATGGGTGTTTTGAATCTAATGCGTGCTGCGGGAGAACACAAGTCGCCTTCCACCATCATGGCTCATGGTTGGGATGGTTTTTATGCAGGTGATGAGTGCTGAATGCTTTCCTACAGACATCACTTTTAGAAAGAAAGAAAAAAAAAGGGGGGAGGGGAGGGTGGAGCTTAGTGGTTAAGGCACTGGACTACTGTTCAGGTGGTTGGGAGTCCGAGCCCCCGGTATTACCAAGCTGCCAGACTCCTGGTGCTCCAGGGTGGGGGCGGGGCACTGTATCATGGCTGACCCTGTTCTCAGACCTTCCAAACCAGCTGGGAGTTTCCCAGTGCTGTAATGTATATGTGACAAATAAAGGCTGTTCTATTCCTAAAAAAAGAAACACTCGGGTAATGAATGGGAAATGTCGGTCCATTGTGCAGTCGAATTTAAAGTAAGTATTCCCAAGTGCGGTCTCTAAAACCCTCAAATGGTGAAACAGGCTCTCATGTGAACGGTCTCAGGGAAGGAGCTACCTCTGCTGCAAAAGACACCTTTATTACTACTAACTCCCAGAACTCAGAAACCAGCAATTTACTTAACCGCCTCTCAAGTGGCAGATATATTTCAGTATCCTCCGGCTAAAGAATTCGCTAAGTATACTACTTGGTCGAATTGCGGAAAAGAGAGACCATTACTTCGGAAGGACAACAAGCAGGCAGCGGAAAACTGTTATTATTTTTTTTTTCCTGAGGAGTTGAAAAGATATTTTTCGTTCTAATTGCCATGTATTTGTAATACATTGCGAGGGTGACCAGACAGGCCCCCGAATGTGTGGCTCCCACTGTTACCCATGGAGTAGGAGGTGTAGAGATGGTGCTTTGCCGGTGACACTTTTGGTGAATCCGTCACCAGAACGTCTAACACAGCCTTTTGCAGCGACAGGCCATTCCGTCTGCTTTACACATTGTGGGGACCATATTATTTGTTTGTTTTTTTTCAGCAGGAAAATAACCCCAACACACCGAGAGAAAAAATACATTTACAGCAGACGGACTTATCCAGAGCGACTTATAACTGAGCAATTGAGGACTTTTATCAACTAGCGGTAGGATGTGTTCTGGGATTTGAACCTGTTACCTTCCATTGGTCCAGAGACCAATGCCTTCACCACCTCTGCCAAATTGGAATAGAATAGCCTTTATTCATAGCTGCGGTCAGCCATTATACAGCGCCCCTGGAGCACAGAGGGTTAAGGACCTTGCTCAAGGACCCAAGAGTGGCAGCTTGGCGATACCGGGGCTTGAACCCCCGAACCTTCCGTTCAGTATCCCAGCGCCTTAAACAGTGAGCGACCTCCTCCACTCGAGCGCTTGCCATTTCCAAAAATAAATCCAATAATAATAATAATAATAATAATAATAATAATAATAATAATAATACATTTCATTTAAGGTGCCTTTCAAATCACTCAAGGTCATCGTACATCAAGGAGCAGTAAGCAAAACAACAACAATAAAGAACAACAAATGGTGAAAATGAAAACAGCAGAGAGCCAATCGCGCCAGCGCTCACTCAACCCAAAGTCCAATAATAATAATAATAATAATAATTATTATTATTATTATTATATGATGGTTTAGAACAGGTTGGACTTGATGGAGAACCAGTCACCACCTCTAGGAACATCCAAGTGTCTTACCTTGAGTGAATCCGACTGCAGGAACGCTACTAAACCCTTATTACAACCGTAATAATACATATCAAATATTTACTCTAGCTGCACAACAATCCTGGATCTTCCCGTCGTATTTTTTTCATTTCATGATGCTTCAAAAGTCTGCAGAAAACAAACAGACTCGTCTAACTATGAATTCATGCTGATGTAATAGAAGGAATGGAATGCAGAAGAGAGAGATGATCAGTGTGGTGGCACATGTGGCTCGAAAAACCTGTCTGGCACCGATGGTGCTTTTCCAGGTGCGAACGCTTCCCGTTTCATAGTCACTAACGGAACGCCACACCATCAGAGATGCCGGCTTTCGGTCTGAGCACGGATAACATGCCAGATGGTCCGTTTCCGCTTTAGTCAGGAGAGCGCTGCGTCCATTGTTTCCAAAAAGGATTTCAAATTCCAATGCATTAACCTCTTACGCTTTTTTGCTCCAGTACATTTGAAACGAGCTTTGGTGCAGAAGAAAACGCAAACATTTCCGGATTATGTTTCGCGCACGGATTCTCCCGCGCCTCGAGTGGCGTATGTCGATGGCGCGGGGAACTCGGTGGGCGAATTTTGACGCCGCTTCCGAGCCCATGCAACGATTACCGGTACGGAAGCATTGCATGTTTTGTTTAGTTCAGTGTTACTCGAGGGCCTGAGTAACTCAAAGGCTTCCAATATTGATTTTCCCCCTCGTCTACAAAGGGATTTACTCCAGAATCTCGGAATCTTCTGGCGATATCCTGTACTGTAGGTGATCAGATATTCAATCTTTGCAGCGTCGAGGAACGTTATTCTGAAGAGAGTG
The DNA here is from genome assembly GCA_030449085.1 of Kryptopterus vitreolus. NCBI lineage: Eukaryota > Metazoa > Chordata > Actinopteri > Siluriformes > Siluridae > Kryptopterus > Kryptopterus vitreolus. The sequence goes on along the minus strand of JACRUU010000002.1, from coordinate 13,076,384 downwards.
CACGATTTGTAGACACAATCTTTTTTTCACTGTAGATTTAAAAACCTCCGTCCCGTCTTTACGTCACTATAAGACCCTTATCATGTCACTGACCTGTTATTGGTCAATTAAGGTAATCATATGCAAAGTGTTTCAGATAGCTAGATATCGAGGGACGGAGGGAGGGAGGGATGGATGGAGGGGTGGATGGATGGATGTTTGTAGCGGTATGTAGCAGCATGTAGCGGTATGTAGGATATCTACATCATACCCAGCTGTTTCTTTTAATACACATTGTCGCCCTATATGTCATTTTAAGAGCTTAAGAGGTGTCGTAAAATAAGGCGATGCTGCTTTGAAGTGTGCTTTGGACAATACAACACATGCGACCCCCAACGTAACGGCGAGGGGTGGGAAGGGGGGAACGGGGGCGATATTTCCAACAAACGGAATCTCAAAATGTCCAAGAAGCGAGAGAAGAAAAAAAAAAAAGATGCAGACGGAAGGCACTTCCAAGAAAGACGGGAAAGAGAATACATGTTTGCACTAATATATACTGTCTTAAAGTTACAACTGGCCCTTCGAGGGCATCCATAATGACTTTGACACCCCGGTTTTAATATATATAGTTACTTTTACAGCTTTTTGATGCCTTGGTTGGGTTTTTTTTTCTTAATATAGAGCTTTTCTGTGAATAAAATGTAGGTTCCGTGAATTTCTTTTGTATACCCAAAACCAATATCAATCCTTTGAGCAGCTGTGCAAGAAAACAATTAAACACCTACAATCTCTCGCCATGTACATAACAATGTTTTGACAGCAGGCCAGTGGGTTCAGGAACGCCTATACAGATCTTCATTTAGTGTTCACATCGAGCAACAGCAAGCAGGGGGGGAAAAAAAGTCATCTCGGTGACTTTCACTGTGCCGTGGCTGTCGGTGCCAATGAGGCTTCGGTCTTTTCAGAAACTGCTGATCTCCTGGGATTCCCCCCCACACACACACACACACAGACACACAAAAATCTCTGGAGTTTACACAGAATAAAGCAACTGCTTTACTGGTGCAAGCCGGCAGAGGGTCTGCGTTAACTCGTATGAACAGCGTGGCGGGAACGGGAACAGGAGCGGGAACGTGATCCTGCAAGCGGGCACTGCAAACCCAAACACTGCTTTTCTGTCGTAGAATCCATTCTCCTTCTCTTTTCCCCTCATCCGGAGGCTTCCTCAGGAGTTCCCTCCAGCTCCATTTGCGCTCCACCCCATAAGAGTGAGTAGACGCTGGAATAAACAAGACCCCGCCTCCACGGCCAACCGTCTAGTGATGTACCGAACATCTGCACACATTCCAGACTCATCCGGTGAAGCACCACCTCTGGATCCCAATCTTTAGAGTCCACTCTCTTAATAATAAGAGTCCAGTACTCTTAATAACGACCACATGAGGATGGGTTTCCCTTTTTGAGTCCGGTTCCTTCTCAAGGTTTCTTCCTCATTCCACTGAGGGAGTGTTTCCTTTCCCCAGGCGCCCCAGGTCTAGCTTATCAGGGACAAATACACACATCATCCATATAATAATAATAATAATAATAATAATTCATTACATTTATATAGCGCTTTTCTGGACACTCAAAGCTCTTTATAATATGAGAGGGGGATCTCCTCAACCACCAGGGTGGACACTAGCTTACTGGTGGAGAAGAGGCAGAATGATGAAGCCAATCAGTAAATATGGCGGACGGTTAGGAGGGCCGTGATGGTCAGAGGGGCGAATTTGCCCGAGTACGCGCCTCTGCTCTTTTCCGAAAGACATCCTGGGATTTTTAATGACCACAGCGAGTCAGGACCTCGGTTTAACGTCTCATCCGAAAGACGGTGCTTTTTGACAGTATAATGTCCCCCGTCACTATACTGCCGTGTTAGGACGCATACAGACCACAGGGTAAGCGCCCCCTGCTGGCCACACTAACACCTTTATCAGCAGCAACTTGGTATGCCCAGGTGGTCTCGCATCCAGGTACTAACCAGGCTCATCCCTGCTTAGTGGGCAAACCGGTGAAAAGCGCTATATAAATAAAACTGAATTGAATCTTCCATCCATATCTATATCAAGGATTTTTTCCAAGAATCATTTCAGCTCACTACTTGCTATATATATATATATATATATATATATATATATATATATATATATATATATATATATATATATATATAGATAGATATATATATATAGAGAGAGAGAGAGAGAGAGAGAGAGAGAGAGAGATAGATATAGATAAATATAAAAAAAAAAGTGCTTACCATAAGATTCTTTGCTGTGCACAGCTGCTTCGAGGAAGAAAAAAAAAAAAAGCAAACTATACAAATAATTGCATTTGCCAGTTTGAAATTCTCAACTGACCGCTTTGCACCATTTCTGTTCCGGCTTAAAAGAATAAATAAGTAAATAAATAAATAATCCTAGTTAATGAATACTAATATACTATACCAGGAAAAGTTTGCGATAAACCCCCCCAACACCCCCCACTCCCCTCCCCCCTTCCCTCTTCCCCTCTCTTCAGATACCAACCGTAACCGAAGCGCTTGATACGCATCTGCATGATTGCCAGTGCCGCGCCGCCTCGACATGATTGGCCGATTGCATAATTGCAAGAATGAGCAGGAGGTTCCTAATAAAGCGGCCGTATCCTCCTTCCTCACCCCTTCACCGTTTATTTCCGTCTCCGAACTGTTTTTGGAACAACTCCAAGGCACCGCGGCGTGTTTATTGTGTATTCAGCCAATTAATTTAATTTCCCATTTCACTATTTTTCTCTCTCTCTCTCTCTCTCACACCGTTTTCATCCCTCCTGTCCACTTTTTCCCAAAACTGTATAATGTATTCTTTAAAAAAAGCAAAAAAAAAAAAAAACAGCGAAGGCGTACACCCTCGCCCTTGAATGTGCGCCTCCTTAATTACTCTTGTCATCTACACCTGTTGTCATGCAGCAGTGCTCTCCTTTGCTCTCTCTCTCTCTCTCTCTCTTTCAATACACACTCTCCTCTCTTCTCTTCCCTCACTGCTTCGGTATCAGCTTAGCGCAGAATCCCCTTTTTTATGCAGTACACACACACAAAGTCCTCGAAGTATCACACACACACACACACACACACACACACACACACACACACAACACACACACCAATAGCACCAGGAGTGTTTGCAAACCCTTTCCTTTTATTCATGCAAAGATATTTTTAAAAAAAAAAAGAAAAAAAAAGCGCCCTGTGTCCCCTTAATTCTTACGCCTTTGAGGTTTTAATGTTAACCTTTGCCTAGATAACATAGAAACCTGAGGGACACAGCAGGGGATGGAGCAAAAGCGTGGGAGAGAGGGAGGGGATGGAAGATAAGCAAGAGAGAGAGAGAGAGAGGGAAGAGAAAAAGAGAGAGAGGGAGGGAGAGAGACCAGCAGAATTGGCATTCCGTCTGTGCGCTGTGCCTCGCTAGTGGAATAATGATTAGATACTCAGTATTCCAGGCACATCGTCTCTACTATCAATGAGAGAGAGAGAGAGGGAGAGAGGAGGGAGACAGGGAGAGAGGGAGAGAGGAAGAGGGAGGGGAAAAAGGCAAGGGAAGAAGGAACGAGGAAAGGAAAGGGGAGAGGCAAGGTGAACAAAACAGGAGGGGACTAGGGGTGAGCGAACGTGCTAGCATAAAGGAGAGACAGCGAGAGACAGGGAGAAATGGCGAACATGGCCAGACAAGCGTGGAAAACCATCAACTGGGTACACACACACACACACACACACACACACACACACACGTGCGCCCTCTCACTCGTTCTAACACACGTTCCATTAACACTCAAGGATAAACGCGACAGCTGGCTCAACATTCGCAAGCGAAGCGGCGAGGGCTCGCCGATAACCATCAGAAAGGTTGCGAGTTCAAATCCCGCGTCTGCCCCAGATGTTCCTGATGTGGATGCGGCACCGGGAGTCAAGACCGCTGCCAGTGAATTCATGAGCGCAAGGGTGGAAAAATCCATCACGCTTTCGGAACGAATGGGACGGTCACTTTACACTAATACACGTGGTGCTATAAAGGCGCGCACACACACACACACACACACACACACACACACACACACACACACACACACACAGAGAGAGCACATAAGGGGGAACACTTTGTCAAAGTCAGACCAAGTCACAGCAGGTACAGCCACCTCAGCACACACACACAAAATGCAGAGGATGTGCGAAAGAGAGAGGGGGGGAAGCAATGACCAACAAAATGTTCACCATACGGAACAATTTGAATGTACACCCACACACACACACACACACACACACACACCACACACACACAGGCAGTGATTACAGAGCTCGTTCCGTGGCAGCAATACGTTTTCCGTAAGCGGCAACTAATCAACGGCATGCTGACAAACACGAGACGAGCGGCAGCATCAGCGTGCGGTCTGAGGCGCACAAGAGCGTCATCATTAAAATAAGGCATTTATCACGCATGCCAACTCCCCTTCTACACCACACACACACACACACACACACACACACTTGGATATGCATGGGTGAGTTTGTTGTAATACACCAGCGTATTGTAGGGTCAGCAGGTTTTCAGCTGCCTCAGCACCCTCGCTCATGGTCATCTCACGGACGTGTATTTATAGACGATCACAGGGACGGCGTTAAAGGTTAAATAATCAGGGTGATAGGAGGAATAGGAGCACATCATCGGACGCTGTTGGGAGGCGATTGCTGGTCCCGGGACCGTGAGAACCGTGAGACTTCAGTTTCCTCAAAACGAGAAAAACGCTTTTCCTCCTTCGATGTTTTTTTTTAACGGCGCTTGGGCGACGTGCCTCCACGGACGGAAATGTGTCGTCTGGAACAGATTTACGATTTGATATTTATGCTTCCACACTCATCCAGGCTTTCGGGGGTTGGGTGGCGGTGGCTGTGGTGGTGGTGGTGGTGGTGGGGGTTTAAGGGGGAAAAAAAAACCCTTTCAGCAGGTAAACATGGATACAGAAAATGTGCGTTAGTGCGTTATTGATTTCCTTCGAAGCGGCAGCAAGGAGGGCCCAAGTCATGGCAGCTTCCAACACGTCTGCATGTCAGTCGCACTCGTAACCCTTCCATCAGCGGAGGTTGCTGAGGAACAGCTGGTTTGGAACATGTGGAGCACTTTATTCCTATTCCCCAATGGCGCACACGGAATTTCCTCAACGTTCCAATAACCAGTCCTGCTTTCGTGAATTGTCCAGGCTGTACATTTGCACCCTTGCAAATATACACAAGGGCCTTGCACAAGGGCCCACCGGGTGGTGGGATCTGAACCTGCAACCTTCTGGTCCAGAGAGCAATGCCTTAAGCACCGCGCTACCACCTGTGCGCCTCCTGTGAATCATTTCTACCACTTTCCAGCATTCGGTGGTAATCCCTCTACTTTCCAGCAGTGGGCACACTAGGGCCCCTCGGGCCACATCGGGCCCCTTCATCATTTGAATCTGAAGAATGGTACAGAATTGTCCAAATTGAATCTTATCATATCATATAATAATGACTGCATTCATTTTTGACCTGTAATTGCCTGACGTTCCACCAGGTGGCGCATTAGGCACGGTGATACCTTGGATATTAACATTAATGCCTTTTATATGTTTATGTTTGATATGTATGAATCTGGTGCTCGCTCGGCCCATCTGTCAAATTTTAAAAGTCAATAGGGCACCTGAGCCAAAAAGTTTGCCCCCCCCCCCCCCCCCATCTAACGCCCATCTTTATCTGATCAACATCCTCAGTTTCTTTTCTATTTCCTTTTCTTTCTATTTAACAGTAATGGTCCTCGGTGGATCTTTCCATTTTATTTGCTGGTTTGTTTTTTTTTTGTTTTCAACCAATCCAAAAGTGGATGATTGATTTCCTTCTAAGGGCAGTTTGGAGACCCAAGTCATGTCAGCCTCCAGATCTTTGACCACAGCAGACGTTTTTTGTTTTTAACACGTCTGCAGGTCAGTCGCTCTCTCGAAACCCTTCCATCTGCAAAGGGAAGGACCAGCAACAGGCTAAAAGCTAACTCGCAAATGCTGCTGGGTTGAATTATCAGAGGGATTTTCACAGATGGCCGTGTCTCCGGTTTAATAAGACGGGTGCGGAAAACAAAAAACATCCAGAAAGCACAGGGTGAAAAACGTCCTGCTGAGAAGCGGTGAGGGGAAATAGCACATTTTATGGAAACAAAAATAAAAGCATCTTAGCAAAACACCTCAGTGTAGATAATCCACATTCGTCAAGATATACTCGACACCAGTGATGAGAATGTTACACTCTAATTTAAAGTAGAGTACATTTTCAGTCACTTTACAAAAAAATCAAGTAACTGATTACATTTGATTAGTTTCATTTGTCCACTAGGTGGCACTTTAAGTTAACGCTCAAAGAAAAAAAAAGTTTCAAACCCTCGAAAAAAATAGAACCTGCAGCAGAATGATGACATGTATATATGATGACATAGTCGAACGTTAAGTCTAAAGCACTGATTTTACACAAAATTGTTCAACTGGAACCCAATTTATAATCTAACATTTTCATGAGTAACTAATTACACATTTTTTTTCTCAGCACCGAACAAATTACTGTTACATTCATTCATTCATTCATCTTCTACCGCTTTATCCGATCTTCCCTCGGGTTACGGGGAGTCTGTGTCTATCTCAGGCGTCTATGGGCATTAAGGCAGGATACACCCTGTATGGAATGCCAACCCATCGCAGGACACACACACACACATTCACACACACATTCATACACTAGGGACAATTTTCCAAGGTGCCAATCAACCTATCATGCATGTTTTTGACCGGGAGGAAACCGGAGAAAAAAACCGAGGCACGGGGAGAACATGCAAACTCCACACACACACATGGCCGAGACGGGAATCAAACCCGGATCCTGGAGGTGTGAGGTGAACGTGCTAACCACTAAACCACCGTGTCCCCATTCCTGTTACATGTATTTTATAATTAAAATACAGATCGCCGTTACATGTAACTCCTGAACACACTGATACACACAGACTCACCTGAAGTGCACAGACGAAGATGAGCACAATTCATTCTTCATTCTGATGTTTAAACTCTTCGCCCTGTGTAAATGTTACGCATTGTTGTATATAAAAAAAAAAAAGGGGGGGGGGGGGTTGCAGGGGTAAAAACTTCAGAATAATTATAGCAGGCATTTGTTAAAAGAGAAAATCATGGAGAGGAAGGAAAAAAAAAAAAAAAAGAAAAAAAAAAACCTGGGAAGCCATTTTGTTTTTATTAAAAACACACACTATAAACTTTATGAGCGATTCATGCCAAAGGTAATAACGACAATCTGAAACGAAGAGAGTGGTGGAAAATATATTATATATATATATATATATATATAATATATATATACAAAGCTCGTAAAACGCCGTGGTCATTTTCCTCCGCGTGGGCTCTCGGCGTAGTCGATGGGTTCCGGGTCTCTGCTAGTACAGGGGGGTTAAATAAAAAAAAAAAAAAAAAAAAAATGTAACAGCTATTAAAGCCAAGCATCAGCTAATGTTTTCTTAGACAGGCTTAGACAGAGAGAAAGGCTTTATCCTGTAAGGGTTTAACCTCGGGCTCATACCCCCCCTTCTCTTTTTGGTCTAGATAACCTTTACGATATCTCTGTGGCCATCTCTGCAGCCATTTCACAACTGGCTCGAATATCCCCGTCTTTCTTTCCATTCCATTTCCTTCCTTCTCTCCTATCTGTAATCGCTCTCTTTGGCTCTACACAGTCTCCTCTATAATAAACTCGATGGTGTGTGGAACTTCTTGACCGGCTACCACTGAGATGGTGGGCATGTTCACCGCGGGCAGAGCGATGTTATTATGGAGGAAAACGAGCGAGGCGCCGTGCTGATCAGGCAACAGCGCGCCCTCCTGGATGATGGGCAGCGCGGTGGAGGTAGTCGGTGTGGAAGTAGGCGAGGGCGCCTCCTGGACCAGCAGGATGGTCTGCACGGCCGAGTCCTGGTCGGCGATGGCTGCGTCGGCGGCGGCCGCGTCGGGGTCGTCGCCGTGCATGCGGAGGTGTTTGTGGAGGTTGGGGCGCGAGCGGAAGGCGGTGGGGCAGCGAGGGCAGGCGAACGGGCGCTCGCCGCTGTGCACCCGGGCGTGCTCGGCCAGGCGCGCCGCCACGCTGAAGCTCTTCCCGCACACCCAGCACACGAATGGCCGCTCGCCACTGTGGATGCGCACGTGGTCCTGCAGGTGAGGCAGCTGGCGAAAACGCTTCCCGCAATGAGTGCACTACAAGAGACAGAAAGAGAGAAATTTCAACACCAACTCAAATGAGACCACGGGATTTGAAGGAAGCGCTCGAATCGCAAGCTAGCCGTCAACCGTCCTACACAGGCGGGACGTAAAAATAAACGCGCCGGTTCGGCCATGATCAGTAACGCGGAGGAGAGCCGAGGACAGCCTGTTGCTGGTTGGGTTGCTCGCAGTGTGTGTGAAGGAGAATTTCTACCTCGTTATGACGCCGTTACATAAATCTTTTTCATGAAGAATACGAGCAAGTCTTTTTTGGCACACGATGCACTACTGCCTGCGTGGGAGGAGCGATTCCGTATCTGGACTTTTGTTTCACCGGGCCAAATTGGCACGCGGGGCTATGCTGGATGCCTATTCGCTCGCACAGAGTGAAGTGTTCCACTGCGAGGGAAAAAAAACCCTCTCGGTTACACAATGACAGAAAAGAGCAGTAATGTTGTAAACTGAAAGGGGTTTGAATCGATCGGGCTCGTTTCCTAATCGTAGAAGCAGTCTTTTCATGATTCATATTGTTTGACAAAAATTTCATCAATGTTCTAGTTTTAAGTGGACGTGAAAGTCCCGACTTTTGTCACACAAACACACAAGAACAATGGCGGACGTCAGGAAGTTGGATTATAGACATCAGGAATTATTGATATGTATATATGTGTGTGTGTGTGTGTGTGTGTGTGTGTGTGTATATATATATATATATATATATATATATATATTGGTGCTTTGTTGATCTAGCAATAAAAACCCTGCCGTACACAACGCCTATTCTTCCGACGTGAGCCTGAAAAGGAAAAAAGGTATTTATTTAGATTTTTACCCCGATAACGTGTTTTCTTTGTCACTCTGTAACAAAAATGTGTAACAGATGGCAGCATGAGCTGAGCAAAATAATCACTCATTACACTCAACCAGTTACTCCCTGAACATTTGACTGCATTAGCCAACACCGAGCAACTTTAGAGCTGCATGAGCTAAAAATAAAAAGTTTTTAAATGAGTAGTCGGCCAAAACTGTCGTGAAAATAATATTCCCTTCTCCTGAAAAGTGTGTGGGTTTTTATTTTTTAATGTTATTACAGAAATGTGTATACTCACACACACATCAGTAGTACACTATTAGACTCTGGTGTGCCCTGGGAAAGTCCTCAGAGAAATACTGACTGTATACTGCATCTTATAGTATCTTACAGCAAGTCAAGATCTGTTCAAGTTAAGGGTTAAACATGCTATATATATATATATATAGATATATATATATATATATATATATATATATATATATATATAGATATATATATATAGATATAGATATAGATACATACAATATACTACAATATACACATACACACACACACCACACACACACACACACACACACTAGTGCTGTCAAAGTTAAACACATTATTAACTAATTTTATTTAGTGATAAATTAACAAATTTTGATTAACACATCGCGCATGGCTATCTGAGTGATCTGCTCCTTATATATATTACCGCATATAACCGTACGGAGGCGCAAATCCGGATTACGGAAACGCATTTTTCTATTGCGAATGCAACGCGCTTCCGTATAACCAAAACGTGTCACCAGTTTATATGGAAAGCAACCGGTACAAAATTCTTAAAGGAGCCACGTCCCATATTTTACAATTAAAACCACCACTACTAAAAAAATTGACTGAAATTGATTAACAAGAAATAAATATTAAAAGAATCATTTTCAGAGCAAAGTAAATATTAAATAATCAATCATTTTATTAAAGGGAGAGATTTTGCGAGTAATGTATATTATAATATCTGTTACAGTTAATTAGAGTATTAGAAACATGAAAAGTATTAATTAATGGTACATTGAAAACGTGGGATTAATGTGCGATTAATCACAAGTTAACTCATGCAATCGCAATCGTGTGATTAATTGTGATTAAATATTGTAATCGATTGACAGCACAAATACATATACACACACATACACCAGACTGGGAGATTAATGGTCATCATCAATTCATTATTAATTCGCGTTTATGGTTTATACCAATGTTGAAAATATGAAAATCGATTTTTAACGATTTTGCTTCGGTTTGGCACAGCGCGCTTCCATAGTTCTCTCTGACGAATCCAAAAGAGCTTGTTTCCAAGTGGGGCGCGGTTTCATCAGCTGTTCGGGTCTGCAAATTCAGACGTTCAACGAGCCAAAACCCTGCTGTAAAATTTGTGGCCACTAAAGGAAGCAGCACGACTAATTTATTCCAGAACCTCAAACAGAATCATGTTGTTGAATGGAGAGGTGTGTGTGTGTGTGTCTGTGTCTGTGTGTGTGTGTGTGGCGCTGTGAGCTAAACATGACAGCGGCAGCCCAAAACACCGGCTGAAAACAAATATTTTCTCACTGTATCCAAAATCCTAATTTGTCTATTAAAAAATTGATATGACATATTTCCCAGCTCTAACACAAACACACTCACACAAAAATGGTGTCGATGTAATCCTAAAGTAAGAGTACAATACGAGTGTAGCGGCGGTGAAGAGCGTTTCTGGTTGGGTGATTAATGTGTAGATGGAAGTTGAAGGCGGGTTGATAAAAATCATCAGTGCCTGTGCTCCGCAAATAGGTTACGAGATGGAGAAGGAGAGATTCTGGAGTGAGATAGATGGTGTAGTAAAGAGTGTATCTAGCAGCAATGATTGGTGATAGGTGCAGGCTGCAGTGGCCATGTTGGGGAAGGGAATAGAGGTGATGAGGAGGTGATGGGGAGATATGGCCTCAAGGAGAGGAATGTGGAAGGGCAGATGGCAGTGTATTTTGTGTATTTTGTGAGAAGGATGGAAATGGGAGTGGCGAAGACATTATTTAAGAAGAAAGAGGAGCGTTGGGTGACGGTTAAGAGTGGAGGAAGGTGCACACAGGTGGACTGTATTCTGTGCAGCCTGACAGAGCTTGGAAACTCTGTTGGAGGGTATAGTGTAACTAGACAGCATCAGACGGAGGCAAAGAAGAAAAGGAGGAGGAGCAGGAGGACCGAAAAGGAAGGCGGCAGACAGGGTCTCAGTGGTGGTTAAGTGGTGAAGGGAGATGGTAGCCCAGCGGTTAAGGCATTGGTCCAAAGATTGCCGGTTCAAAGTGTGCCCTTGAGCAAGGCCCTTAACCCTCAATTGCTCAGTCAGCGTCCGTGTCCGCCAAATATCGTAAATGTAAATGTAAGTGGTGCTGCAGGAGTGAGAGGGGAGTGTCATCTCGAAAGAGAAAGAAAGAAACAGATGTGGTGGTGGAAACGGTATGGTTTGATGCCAAGGAAGAGGAGGATGATGGAGACGTATAGAGAAGGAGTTGCATTGGATATTTGTGGATCTAGAGAAAGCGCATGACAGGGGGAGGAGTTGTGGTATTGTATGAGGAAGTCAGGTGTAGCAGGGGCGTATGTGAGGGTGAGGACAGGGACAGCCTGGTTCAAGGTACAGGTGGGACTGCATCAAGGATTGGCTCTGAGCCCTTTCTTGTTTGCAGTGCTGATGGACAGGTGGGACAGAGGACAGATGAGCGAGGACAGGAGTCTCTGTGTTTGGACTGATGGGGGATGGTCTTGTGATTTGTGGAGTCTATGGTGAGAGATCTTGTAGAACGATGGCGGAGTGGGGTTGAGAAGAGTCTGAGGTGGAGGTGTACACTGGAGCGAAGGAGAATGAAAGTCAGTAAGAGTTAGACAGAGTACATGTGTGTGTGTGTGTGTGTGTGTGTGTGTGTGAATGAAGAGGTGGTGAAGGCGGATGAGTTTAAGTCCCTGGGGTTAAGAGTCCAAAGTAATAGAACAGAACTTGATTGTCAATGTACAACAAGGTACAATGAGGAGTGTGTTAGAGGAGTGAAGAAAAGAGTGCAGGAGTGATTTGTCACAGAAGCGCATCGTCAAGAGTGAAAGGGAAAGTTTATAGGACAGTGGTGAGACGAGCGAGGCGGAAGATGAAGATGTTGAGATGTTCGTAGGGAGTGACGAGGATGGACAGGATTAGAAATGAGTTTATCATCAGGACAGAGCATGTGTTGGGGACGAGGTGGCGGGGGCTGTATTGAGGTGTGCGTAGGAGGGACATGGGGGCAATGGGGAGAAGGATGCTGAGGATGGAGGTGCCAGGCAGGAAGAAAAGAAGGGGGTCAGAGAGATGTACTGATGTGCTGAGACATATCCTACCCCACACTACATCTGTGTCTTTCACCCCCACTATACCTGCATTTACATTTTAAATTCATTCATTCATTCATCTTCTCTAGTCTACCTAAAAAAACCGCTTTATCCGATCTTCCCTCGGGTCACGGGGAGCCTGTGCCTATCTCAGGCGTCTATGGGCATTAAGGCAGGATACACCCTGGATGGAATGCCAACCCATCACAGGACACACACACTCACATTCACATCACACACACATTCATACACTAGGGACAATTTTTCCAAGGTGCCAATCAACCTACCATGCATGTTTTTGGACCGGGGAGGAAACCGGAGAACACGGAGAAAAACCCCCTGAGGCATGGGGAGAACATGAAAACTCCACACACACATGGCCGAGGGGGGAATCAAACCCGGACCCTGGTGGTGTGAGGCGAATGTGCTAACCACTAAGTCACCGTGCCCCCTACATTATAAATTATGAAACAGAATTAAAAAAAAAGAGGAGTCGTAAGAGTAAAAAATTCTATCAAGTACAGTAGGCACACTGAAACCTCCCCAAAACCGGGAGGTTGGTAGTTACTAGTGGCCTCTGTAAGGAACACACTGATAAATGCCTACGTGGACTTAAAAACGGATCGCATTTTTATTCAAAATCCCTACCATTTTTCACCGAGCTGCCAGATTAATATGGAAGAGGCCCTTACGAGACAAAAGGCCCTTAGTATAGTAAAATTGCTCAGTTTGAGGTAGAGTTTTCGCTTTTCTGGGACCTCAAAAGGCGTCTCACCCTACCAAGGGATGCTCGTAAATGTAAATGTAACAGTAGAATGACCCTTGAAAGTAAAGGGGCACGGTGGCTTAGTGGTTAGCACGTTCGCCTCACACCGCCAGGATCCGGGTTCGATTCCCGTCTCGGTCACCATGTGTGTGTGGAGTTTGCATGTTCTCCCCGTGCCTCAGGGGGTTTTTCTCTCCGGGTTCTCCGGTTTCCCCCCGGTCCAAAAACATGCACGTGGTAGGTTGATTGGCACCTTGGAAAAATTGTCCCTAGTGTATGAATGTGTGTGTGTGTGTGTGTGTGCCCTGCGATGGGTTGGTATTCCATCCAGGGTGTATCCTGCCTTAATGCCCATAGACGCCTGAGATAGGCACAGGCTCCCCGTGACCCGAGGAAGATCGGATAAATTAAAGCGGTAGAAGATGAATGAATGAATGAATGACCCTTGAGTAATGAGTCATTTTTCGATTGTTTCGAGATACAAGCAAACTTTTTTTTTGTTTGTTTTGGGATGTGAACAAATTTCAGGTCCCGACCATCGAGCGAGAATTTTAAAGAGGCGAATCAGGCGTGCGCCTGGTTCTATTCGCTCACTCGAGTGAGCTGCGCGACAAAAGCACTCGCTCTCAGTCACTTTGTTGCAGCATGTATAGTCATCGTTCTTTTCAATGGCAACACGACGTTACATTTTTTTAAAAAAGCAGACAGACAGAAGTGTCACTAGGTACATTTTTGATTAGAGTTGAGGGGGGGAAAGCAGTCAAGTGAATGTAAAAAAAAAAAAACAAAAAAAAGACAGAAAGAAAGAAAAGTGGATCATAAAAGCGCAATTCAGATGGCAGCCTTCTGGAAATCATAATGAAAAAAAAGAATCTCCTTCCAGAAAAACGAATCCTTCTCCTCCTCCACACCTCATCTCACTCAAATCTTCACTAAATATCATATTGACTTGTTTTACAATTAACAACAATAAGTGTAGTATTATAACTGTATTACTGTTTATTGCACTGCGTTTTTTTCTTTTTTTTATATTTTAAATGTCATTTTTCTGGAATGCATTATTATTTTATATGAATATATATATAAAAATATAGTATAATTACATATTATAAATATTATATATATGTATTAAAATGATATAAATATTATGAATTATATAATATTTTCGATTACCAGTATTACAAGCACTTTTCCACACATACGCACACACCATAATCTTGGCCAACGTCATCCCTGACGAGTGAAGGTTATTATGACAGGAAATAAAACGCACACGATCACAATCTTTGTATGTTGGATGGAAAAATGGATGGATTGCTGGGTCGATCGATCTCAAATGAACCTTACTGATGGGTGCAAAGCGGTTCAATATATTGAATAGTTATGTTTGTATTGAAGCACAATAGACAGGGGCAGTTATAGACACTGCTATGAGGCACTGAGTGGAGTGGATGGGTTAATAAGTGGAAGGTTATAGGTTTCAATCCCGGAGAACCTCTTCGAGACCCTTAAGTAAACGCTGCGACTTGTTTGTTTCCAGGGGTTTTTGCATGAGCTGGTCTGAGGTCCGAGCTGTCACTCAAAGTAAATCAATGAAGAAGTAAAGAAATACTGCATTTTGGTGTCTCTGTGCTTATACGGTTGAATATTTGTGAAAGTTTTTAACATTTATTTTACTTTTGAATTCATTTAAACACGATTGAAATAATTTTTATTTTACTAATTCTTCTACTATTATTTTATTTATAGTAGATGGCGTTGTTTTTACAAATGTATTCCCCTCCCATTCATGTTCACAAAATTCCAACCCTGTAGCGAAATGTGTGAAGAACGTGTGGTGTGTGTGTGTGTGTGTGTGTGTGTGTGTGTGTGTGTGTGTGTGTGGAATGACTGATAATCCGACATTCAATGACTATTGCACCTTTAGATGGATTCTACCGAATGAAACTGGCCTGGAAATAAGTGTGTTTGTTGTTTGTCGAGCTCACCTCGAACGGCCTCTCGTCCGTGTGCGTGCGCATGTGCACGGCGAAGGTGGAAGCGTAGGAAAACTCCTTGGTGCAGTAGGTGCAGGTGAATCGGCGCGGGCTGTTCCTCTTTGACAGGGGCGCGCGGCAGTGCGCCACCACGTGCTGCGCCAGGGACGAGCTGGAGGCGAACCGCTTCCTGCAGGGCGTAAGAGGGCAGCGTAGCGGCGTCTGGCCCGTGTGCGAGAGCCGGTGCAGGTCCAGACCGTCCTGCGTCACGCAGCGGTGGCCGCACATATCGCACTCCAGCTGACCCCCGACTCGGCCGCGCCCGTGACCTTTATAACGGCGCCGCTGAGTGGACTCTCCTGTGCAGCGCTGCATGTGCACGTCCAATACGGCCTGGTTCAGGAACTGAGAGCCACACTGAGCGCACACCACGGGCTCCTTATCTAAACAAGGGATTACAGCGGAAGTTAAAGCAACCAAACCCACTTTCACACCATAGATCTCTACCCTGGGGGTAAAGGGGGGGTTGGGGTTGGGGGGTTGGGGGTGACGATAGAGATGCAGAGATGGAGGGAAGACAACGTATCTTTAAAAACACACTGTTTTTGGCAGTTATCTACAGAGGCAAAAATCTAAATCAAACACAGCGTATACTTTGGCTTTTCCTTATCTGTTAAAAAAAAAGAGAAAAAAAAGAGGTGGGGTGGAGGAAAGGTGGAGAGGAACAAAAAAAGCAAAACACAGCCATACGTCTCTTATCGGAGGAGAAGCAGAAGAAAGGGGTATATACACATTAACATGCTGCACTCTGCACTCTCGGCTTTATCTAAAGACACGAGTGGTGGGAAAAGAGGAATTATATATATATATATATATATATATATATATATATATATATATATATATATATATATATATATATATATATAATATATATATATATATATATATATATACGCACACACACACACACACATATATATATAAAACTTTGGGAAAGTCTGTGTGCGCCTGTCCGAGCTTGACCTTTACTGTTTTCAAAAGCTCACTCTTACATAAATGAACTGCCATCTTCTTAATCTATTTCTCTCTCACACACACACACACACACACACAAACACACACACACGCACACACACACACTCGACCCAGTGGTATTAGCCTGATGAGAAAGTGACTGATCAGCAGCTGATCTTATCAATATGTGCAGCTAATCAATATGACCTCTGACCCCATTTATCCGCTTCTGTCCGAGGCCCGATCGATCGGAGGACATTCATCAGGGCCGCGGGAATATGGCGAAGGGGAGAGAAGGAGCGTTCGAAGAACACATGACTGTGCGAGTGCATAGACTGCTTTGTGCTCTCGCGTGGCCAAATAATGGTGAGGAAAGCACTCGGGGGTTAAATGTGAGCAACCACTGGGAGACAATTTTAATAGTATAATGGGATATGTTCCGCTTTCATTATGCAAATATACACAAAAGTACGTGCACACATGACGATAACCCGAAAGTCTGCCTTTATGAGCACGTCAGCCACCGGTTTGTTTGTTTCCCCACCATTGTGTTCATTCACAATCAAGATGGTGAGGCTGGACCGTAATGTCAGAGATCCTTATTAATCCCAATGGTGTCCATGGCACCTGAGGTCACGGCTTGGTCCAGATCAGATCCTTCTAAATCCTCAACGACCTTGGAACGGAACGTCTTCACTTCATACACACGGACATCGTCATGCTAAAACTCGCGTATGGGGTGTAAATATTCGGTTGGCATATAACACACAATCACACTGATGCTGGTTTCTGACCTTGGTGCATGAGAGAGTGCAGGTCGAGCTCTTTCCGTCGCTTAAAAGCCTGTCCGCACACGGTGCACGGGAAAGGGTGACTGGTGTGAAGCAGCCTGTGGCGGAAAAGAAACAAAACAGGAATGGACACGCTATTATTCAAACGAGGTCAACTCAAAATCGCTTAACAATCGGCCATACTGTAAGATTCATCTATGGCTTAAATGAACTTGGTACATGTAGACACCGAGGTGGCGGGGTGTACGAGCTGCACACATACATCATCCGAATAGCACCGGGTCAGCGGTGGAGCGGCGAGGATTCCTCGTCTGCTAATGGATTAATGGACCTAGTGAGAGGGGGGGGCAAGGCTGCATTGGTAATTATATACCTGCAAGGTCTTCCTATATGCCTGGGAAAATGAACGGCTAATGAATGTAGATGTAAGGTATTATATACCTCAGTGTATAGTTTTGAGACCTTGTGTGCTAAGAAATGTGTTAATGGTCGGTCGATGCAGACGGTCTCAAGTACTAGCAAAAATGAAGGGAAGAAATAAATGATACAATTTCCTTTTTATTTTATTTTTTTTCAATTTCTGCATCAAGTGAAATGATGGAAATGATCGTTAACGGGTTCAAATGACGCATCCTCACAAACAACAGACCCTGCCTCGTGGCGAACAGTTGGCGAACAAGCCTTGAGGGCTTCTAGGCATTTGTCGGATTGCTAAAAATAAATTGTCAACACTTTTTAAATAAATAAGTAAATAAAACATAGCGCTGCGAGAAGCGCACAAACGTCAGGCAAGTCCCAAAGTTCAGACAAAACATACTGCCCTTTGGAATCACTAGGGCTCTGTCCTAATCGCTCAAGGCTCACTATATTGGAGGGGTCGAGTCGGGTTTTTATTTATTTATTTATTTATTTATTTTACAAATGTTATATTGTTAATTAATTATTAAAAATGCTAAAAAAAAAAAACATGTTAATTACATAAGACACTCCCGTTTTTTTTTACAAATGTTATATTGTTAATTAATTATTAAAAATGCTAAAATAAAAAAAAAAA
>JACRUU010000002.1:13033266-13055766 GCA_030449085.1 Kryptopterus vitreolus | reverse complement strand
TGATTATCAGGAGAGATACGATTACAATTATCGGGAGAGATACAATTAAAATTAGCACATTTATACTAATAAATGCTTTCCTGTGAAAGCTGACCCTACTGTCAGGGCTGTGCCGAACAGAAATAATCAAGAAGAAGCTGAATAATTGTAGGGCGCAATTACATTTTGTATTGGATTTAATTAAGGGAATTAATTTTTTCTTTTTTGGAGATCAGGAACATCAAAACCTAAGCGTGAAATTTTCGGAATCTCCTAATGCCGATGTGGAGAATGAATAAATAAATAAATAAATATACGCGGCCACTGACCTGAGCGGCGATGCAGAAGGGCGGGGGACGCAGGAGGGTGTTTGGACAGAGACGCGAGAGTCTGGTTCAGTCTTGCAGAAGGAGACAGCGCGTTCTTGCGGTGCACTCTTCGATGGTACAGAAAGTGCGTGGTGCTCATGAACTCCAGGCCACACTCTGTGCAACTGTGCAGCGCCTCCGTCAGGCCGTGCTCGCTACTGCGGTGCTTGGCTAAGTCGTGGTAGTTGGTAAAAGAGCACCCACACTGACTACAGAGGAAGTTCTGGGCTGGGGAAAGTCCCGGCGACGCGGCCTCGCCCATCTGTGCCGCGTCTACTTCGCTACTCTCCATCTCGACTTGTTTTTCTTCGACCACGTCCTCGTTCATGGGCTCGACGCGACCTACGATTTCCTCCTCGTCCATGTTGACGATCACCTCCACTTCGGTCTCTTCTAGTTGCTCTCTTTCGATTGCCTGAGGCAGAGGTTCATCTCCGCTCGGATGGACGACCTCGCCTCGGATCTCCTGATCGAGTTCAACTTCTACCTGAGAGATGGGCACCGCCTCGGGGACCGTCTGCTCCAGAGTGGTGATCTCCATCAGACTCTGACCCTCGCCGGCAGTGGCGAGCAAGAGCAGGCCTTCTCCTGGAGCCTCCAGCAAGGTGCTGGAGAGCTGGGGCACCTCGACGTCTTTCGGCTCATCCTCCTGCGTCAGGCTGCGGTGCTGCTTGCGATGGTACAGGAAGAGCGTGGTGTTGAGGAAGCCCTCGCCGCACACGTTGCACCGATGGAGGGCCTCTTTCAGGTTGTGCGCCGTCTTGCGATGAGATACCAGCTCGGAAGCCAAGCTGAAGCAGCGCCCGCACTCCACGCACAGCAGGCTGGAGGGCTGTTTGGCCTTCTTCTGGCTTCTCCGTCTCACTTGCGGGCTCGGTTCCGGCGCTGTGCTCTCGGACGGCTGAGGCGTGGGCTCCGCGGGGGGCTCGGGGGCTTCGCCGCTGCTCTGCAAACTCAGCTGAGGGTCACCTTGAGCGAGTAATTCCGTGGTCGGCGGAATCTCGGCCTCCACGCTCGTTTCGTCATTGGTCCCACTTGGTTCCAAATCAAAGGCCTGGACATTATAGACCACTTCGCTCTCGTGCATGACCGCCTGGCCGATGGCTTGCGGCACAGCTGCATCCCCCGGTCCAGGTCCGGTCTCCAGACCGCACCCGAGCTTCCGGTGCTGCTGCCACAGCATCAGGGCATCGAATAAAAGCTCGCAATCAGCGCATTGGTAGAGGACACGCGGCACATCCGAGGAGGGTGTCGCCTTAATCTCGTCCTGAACCTCGGGAACATACACTGACTGCGCTTCCAACTAGTAGAGAGGGGAGAAAGGTAAGAAGACTTGCTCAATGCATTCAGAGTTGTCCTTGGAAAACCTATACGTTTATAAGCGATCGATACATGTGACATACTAATGCACCGCTTTGTGTCTATTACAAATGGTTTGAGTGCAAAATTCACCTCAGGTCTGCTCGTTCTTACTTTCGCCGCGTTCCGAAAACGGATCTCGATGACCTTTCCACCCTCCGTTTCACTGCACTTACAGTCGCGCGGAAGACGCAAACCTCAAAAGACCATTCCCTTATGCCGCGTTCTAATCTCAAACCTTATGGAGCATAAACACACTTCTTTTCTTTTTTTTTTTCCCCGCGTCACATTCAATACCGTTATTAAGTGCAGAGTCTTTAGGAAGGACCCAGCAGGGGGGTTGTATTACAGTAATCCGATGGAACAGTCTGCGACATCCTCTTTATCTGACGAGGCGAGAGCCGTCTGCCAGCTGTGTGCTGTGCCAGCGTTTAAAAATAGTCGCCGCGTTCGTACCCTGTTCCGAGTGACGGCAAGGTGTTTAGATTGGCGCACAAAAAGAGACGGGGCTTTTTACAAAGTCTTTTGAAGCAGGTAAGATAGGAGTAAATAAGACGCGCACAAAAGACACCAATCAATGGTGCAAAAAAACGACGCTCGGGGAAAAACACCGTTCAGACAAAGGCTTCTGATCACCTGACCAAGATGCATTTTGTACGTACTAGTGTGCCCGTGTGTTGTTATAAAAACCCTTCTGGGAAGATTTTGGCGTTGCGCTTTGTACCGCGGTGGTCCAATTTATCCCAAAGGTACTCGTTAGGGGAAAGGTTAGGGCTCTTTAGTACGACATTCGAGATCTTTCTCCTGCTGCATCCAAAGACCTCCAAGTTTGGGAAAGACCCTCATATGGCTGGAGAATTCGGGTACTTTTGCAAGGTGACTATTTTTATTTCACCAGCATTTACATTTACAGCATTTGGCAAACGCCCTTATCCAGAGCAACTGAGCAATTGAGGGTTAAGGGCCTTGCTCAAGGGCCCACTAGTGGCAGCTTGGTGGTGGTGGGGTTCCGGTCCAACACCTTAACCATTGGGCTACCACCACCCTGACCAGCAGAATAACTATATGTGAAACATTGATGAAGCATTTAACTTTAGGCACAAAAAATATATAGTGTGAGAGGCAAGATCCTGCATTTAATTTAGAGCGGGATCGAGAGAGAGAGAGAGAGAGAGAGAGAGAGAGAGAGAGAGAGAAAATGGATTCAGCTCTTTTCTTGCTTAGTGTTTTTTATTTTAAGGATTTATAGGTCCTCGTTTATTGGTAGTCACCTGAGGAAATTACATCATTAAACATCGTTACATCTGTTGAAACTGCTTTAGCAAAATACGCAATGACAGGCAGCTAGTGCATTACTCTGCTGCTCCAGTTATGTGTTGTTGTTTTTTTTTTTGTCTTGATGTCCACAACGTCCTACTCTGAGCATAAACAAATAAAACCTTTAAACAACATGATCCTGAGGTCTTTTACAAACCTCTGTTCTCCGGTAGCGTACGTTCGCCCTTCGGATGACAGAAGGGGGGGGGGGAATTAAATAAATAAAACCCGGACTAATTGCGACTAATTAGAATGAACGGCGCACGGTATGAGGTTATCTAAGGTCGTCTCTCGTGCAGGCTCGTGAGATCACTCGTTTAGGAAATCAATACTGCGGTGTGCTCGCCGATATTAGTAGACAAAGGCAAACACTCGAGTGAACGAGTCTTCTTGCTATAATTATGAGGGGGGGGGTGCGGGGGGGGGGGGGGGGGGGGGGGGGGGGGGGGGGGGGTGGGGGGGGGGGGGGGGCGGGGGGGGGGGGGTTGGGGGGGGGGGGGGCGGGGGGGGGGGGGGGGGGGAGGGGGAGAATTAGGAAGTATACGCAAACCCCGGAATTACGCTTCAATTTACATTCCAAATATATTTTTGCCTTAAAAGCAACACTTTCAACAGTAGAGCCTATTTCAGATAATTACAGTTCTGTACTCAAGTACCATTTGGGGCGATGGTGGCGCACGGGGGGGGGGTGTATAAAAAAAATCAGAGTCAACTAAACAGAGGCATTCGCTTCGCATGTAATTACCTCGGGTAATAACTGGTGCCTAAAGCTATATGGGATCGTAGCAATAAGGTTGAAAATTAGCCTAGACCTAAGAAAAAGAGATCTGTTCCAGCGGCAGGGAGATCTTGGTTGATGACATTAGTCTAATAATGTGTAATAATATATTCCGTTTTCTAAAACAACATCGACTGAATGAACTGAATGCAAATAAACTTTTTTTTTTGGGTTTGTTTTATTTTACTTTAGGAAAGGTGTATCCAAACCTCAATATTGAGTCTGGGAATTACGGAGCAGATCTCATATTCGCCATTGGAGAGTGGCAATAATAATAATAATAATGAGGTGAATCTTCCATGCAATGAAATTATAGCATTAGTAATACACAGTAGTAATCTATTTACTCTTATAGTAATGCATTTTTTCATTGGAGGACAAATTGCAGAATTTAAGTAATAATTTTGTTTTGAATCAAGTTAAAATCAGCGCAAGTTAATTTACATTCGACCACAGTTAAAGCATTCACTTTTAACATTTCTCTATGGGGTATGTCAGTGTGCCTTTGGGGAGAAGTGAAAGCGAGAGCTCGGCTTAAAATAAATAAATATCGTATATATATATATATCGATACATCGGGAAAGTATTACCGTTACCGTTCAGCATCGATATATATTAACTGAAATATCAATATTTTTTTTGGACAACACCCCACAAGTGAGCGCAGTGCCTGTCTCGTCCCATTCACTCTGGTTAAATAGCATTTAAAGTCATAAAGTTAATATAATCTGACAGAGAAATTTTAAAAGTGAATACTTTAACTGTGGTCAAATGTAAATTAACTTGCGCTGATTTAACTCATTATTATTATTACTTTAATTTAATAATTAATTAAATTATTACTTTAATTCTGCAGTTTGTCGTTAAATAATTAGGCAGAGTAACCTCCTCATGCCGATGTGGAGAAGGAATAAATAAATAAATATACGAAAATATAGATTACTATAAGAGTAAATAGAATACTACTGTGTATTGCTAATGCTATAATTTAATTGCATGGAAGATATACCTTATTATTATTATTATTATTATTATTATTATTATTATTACCACTCACTGATGTCGATTTTGAGATCTGCTCCGTAATCTGCACACCGCATGGATTAAATTATTCTGCCACCGGATTTTTCCAGTCAAAGTGCCCTTGAACTACAAGATCCAAACCTGTCCCAGCATGACAATGCAGCCACCCCCCCTCCCCCCTCACCCCCGCCACCGTGCACTAAGGCAACTCCATGAACGTATGTTTTACATATTACATATGGAGTTGGCATGGAAGATCTTGTGAAGCTCCGACTTCAAGTGAAAACGTTCAGGATGAACTGGAACCCCGGCGCCACCCCGGGCCTCATTTACCTCACATCATTAGCTGACTTTATTAATGCCCTCTTGGCTGAACGAGCCTGCAAACTGCCACAAGCAAACTCCAAATCGAGTTGAACATCGTTTAAGAGTGGAGGATATTACAACAGCAAATGGGGAGTAAATGTGGAATTGTTCAAAAAGCAAAAATAAATGTGTGTGTGTGTGTGTGTGTGTGTGTAAAGACAAGGGGAAAAAATGGCACCTGTGGCAGACCCGCCTCTATTGCAGCAGCTTCAATGGCAGTGCCAGCAGGCAGCAGTTGTGTGTTCTCGGCAGTGCAGGTCAGCTGGTGTGTCAGCACTTCCTCTAGTGTGGGAAACTCCTGGTAGCACGGGAAACACATGTACACCGACGAGCTCTCCATGTCTGCCTAAAAGAAACACACGAGCAGGTGGGACTTTGAATAAAGGAGAAGGTTACATCCATAAGACTGAAAAAGCACAAGCAGGACACTCGTTCACACATTACAGTTGACAAACTCTCCAATCGTTTTTTGATAAGAGTACTGGGAGATTTTCCAAGCCGTATGCGCCATGAAAACACCGGTTTTCACGGGTTGAAGTGAATGATCTGAAGTGGCCTGTTTTAGGGCAAACCGGAGCATGGAGGTTATAATAAAAGCATTATAATGTAAGAGGTGTCCATATACATTTTTGTCCGTATGGTGGTCAGAATCTACCACTAATCTTTATCTTCAGTGCTCCCATGCAACGCGGATTTCAGTACAAGGCTTTGGGTTTGGTACACGTGTATCGAATGCAAGCGTTTTTGAACATGGGCGGGACGGGACACAGTTAAAATCCCCCTCAGGCACATGTTAAGTGTTTGACTGCAGAAAAGACGACGCATTTAAAACTATGCTGCAATAAGTAGACCAGTTAAAGGCAACACATACTAACATACAACGCAGTTAAAGTATTGCATTTCACTTTTTACACAATTTAATCAATATTATAAAAACCTTATTGCCATAACTTGGATAATTCCATTTCATTTTTATTATAACTTGTATACATTATTGACATCCATTTGCATTCGCATTTATAATTGTTTTGGAAATGTAAACGGGTGATGTTCACAAATGTTAATAATAATAATAATAACCATAAACTGCAAAAATCAAATGTTACGTTTTGCTGTTTTGAACGACTTAAAAACCGATGTGTGCACCAAACCGCTAATCTTGGGTACCATTACATCTAGTCATCATATTATTTAGTTTAGTAGTGATACCACACAGCATCTGATATTTTCACAAAATACCCTACTACACGTATAGCTCAGTTTCTGAGTGGGGGGGGGGGTCCAACCTTATTAAATCGTGCCAGCAGTTAATTATCTCGTTCGCACGCTTTACTAACTCGCAGCTATGACAATTATCTCGCCCCGACGTCTTAACGATCTGGTTCTCACGCCTTACCAACTCGTGGCTAAGATTCAACGATCCGGATCCAGTGATTTAATCGATCTAGTTTGCGTGCCTTCAATTACTGATAGCTATGCATTAGGATCCTTTTTTGTTCTGTGTGCAAACTGCTTTAGGTCCGTATTAGTTCAGATGTAAATATACACAGCGGGTCCGCAAAAAGCAGGATACAAAGATTAATCGTCAGGACGACTTGAAGTTGATTTATTTCATCTCGATTTGATGGGAAATACATGAATACATGAAATACATGAATCATCTCGATTTGCGTAGTCGTACATGAATCCTGATCGTTAAGCACGACGACATGCCGGAGTGTCACGTTCTAGCAAGAGGACTGTGTACCATAAAGAGAAAAAAACCACATGCCCAAATCTGACATAAACAACAGCTGAAATGTTCACGTATAACATTATATTTCTAGATTCAGCTGACCTGAACAAACATTAACTACGTTTCTATTACAAATTTGCTCAAAACTTTTCCGATATTTTCTAAATGTCGATAAAAAAAATACTGTTGCGAAATGACGGCGTTTCCATTAACGGTAACATGCGACTAAAACTCTCCCGATAAGTCATTAAAATGGAGACAGATATAGGCAGGCTTACTTATATCACAGCCAACGCATTTTTATTTTTAATCGGAGACATTATGGCAAGGTAATGCCTTTATACTTATATATCTATATATACTTATATATATATAATGCCACATATGCTCTTGTTCTGGGAGGTAATAACGCTTGATTCCCCGGAGGACCTGTGGATTCCGAATTTCCGGATGAAGCGTATATCATGTGACCTGGAAATGCGGGGAAAAAAACAGTTTCCTACAATCTTGCAAATGATTCCTTTTTCTTCTTAAAAAAAAAAAAAAAAAAAAAAAGGCCGTATTATCAATTCGCTGTTTAAATGTGAACATTTTGAAGGGTGATGGAAACGCACATACTGTCTTGTTACAAGGGCACTAAAGAAACAACAGGATGTACTTGTATTAGGAAGCAAATGAACAGTCGTCTGTCAAAGTTGATGGCTTTAAAGCAGGAATAATGGGATAAACCTTCTGAGCAAAGGGTCAATGTGTGACATCTAAAACAACTGGTTTCGAGCACTGGTCAGGGTTCTGCTGGAAAACCTTGGGACCTGGTATTCGTGTGGATTTAATTAATGACTTAAAAATCACTGGTGTCAAAAGTATTCACATTCATTACTCGGGTACAGGTATACAGGTATACTAGGGTTTAAAAAAAAAAACAACTTCTGTAGAAGAGTGAAGTATCAACTCAAGCTTTTTACTCGAGTAAAACATACTGGATTTAAAACTACTTAAAGTATAATAGTAATGTTGGGGGGGGGGGGTGATATTAAGGACCAAAGGCTTCGGCGGCACCGATATGTCTGTCTACACAATTACCTACTGTAGCTTCGTTTTTAATTACTTAATTTACCTCAAGTATTGTACTTTGTTCCTTGACACCTCTGCTTAAGATGAATGAGGATTAGGATAAAGCACAAAAACATAAAAAAATGATCATAGTTTGAGGAAGGGGATGCCTCGGACGATCAAGTCACCGCCCACAGAGTCCCAACTCAGACCTGACCGGACTTTACAGGATCTGCTTCTGACGTCTTGGTGAGGAATACCACAGAGGTCTTGTGCAGCTCAGGCTTCGCGTTAGAGCAGGTTTTGGTGGATCTACACGCTTTTGATCAGGAAAAACATTTGTTCTGGCCAATCGGTGTATGTTCTGGTTCAGGTGGAGGACTCGAGCGCCAGTTCTTGTTAACATAAGAATGAGATCTTGGTGGTTCCTTCCAGATGGGCCGATTTCACTACTTCACTGGGTCATCAGGCCTTCTCGGCTGTCTATTATGAGGTTTTAATGCATTCTTATCCAAATAAGTATGTATTAAATAATTCCCAACACTCTTCATTTCAGCCTTTCTCTTGGTCGAGCTGCTTCAGGTGGCGTACGTTCAGGTTCAAGTTTCCTATCCAGTCATATTTCAGCCATCACATTACAAGATGCCAGGGTCGAAGGCATTTTCAAATCCTGTGATTGGAACAACAGAGAGCGAACACACTAGCCTGAGCTGTCAAACAGCATCTGTAGCACACGGTACACATTTAAAGATATTCATTTGGAATTATAATAGCTGTTTTTTTTTATTCCATTACACATTTAAAGATATTCATTTGGAATTATAATAGCTGTTTTTTTTTATTCCATTCCACAATGGCTGAAGGTAAGAAATTGATTTGGACACACTTCTAGAAAAGTTGAATATCATAAGAAAAGGCCATCTAAAAGTGTCTGGGGTAATTTTTTCAACTATTTATACTTTATTGGAGGTTTTATTCCATGTAGAATTCATTCATTCATTCATCTTCTACCGCTTTATCCGATCTTCCTCGGGTCACGGGGAGCCTGTGCCTATCTCAGGCGTCTATGGGCATTAAGGCAGGATACACCCTGGATGGAATGCCAACCCATCGCAGGGCACACACACACACATTCACACACACATTCATACACTAGGGACAATTTTCCAAGGTGCCAATCAACCTACCGTGCATGTTTTTGGACCGGGGGGAAACCGGAGAACCCGGAGAAAAACCCCCTGAGGCACGGGGAGAACATGCAAACTCCACACACACATTCATGGCCGAGACGGGAATCGAACCCGGACCCTGGCGGTGTGAGGCGAACGTGCTAACCACTACGCCACCGTGCCCCTTCCATGTAGAATTAATTCCTGTAAAAAAAAATATCTGCCTTAATTTTTAATCCCTGTGAAAAATATAATTCATGACAGCGGGTCATTTTATGAAGTTGATCGTGATGCTTCTGCTAGAAATTAAGTATGCATGCACAGTTGTGGCTGCAGTCAAAAAGAAATGTTAAATCTGTTAACGGGGAATTTTTTTTAGTATTCGTGCATTTATTCTCAAGTCTGAGATCCAGAACTCTGTTGTCCTGATGTTCTCTATAATATGCATGGATCATATTAGAACCTAGTAATTAATCCAGTCTTTTATATATATATATATATATATATATATAAATATATATATATATATATATATATATAATAAAATCAGCATCAGCTGAAAACATGAGTGTGCTGCAAATTAGGCAACTTCTCCATCCCTGAGCACCAAGCTTTCCATGTCTGTTCTGCAATATACAGTAACGCTCCCGTACCAGCAGGGGGCAGTAAATTGTAGTTTGCATTCAAGCAATGTGGAAGAGGTAAAAAAAAAAAAAAAAAGGAGTGAATATGAAAAGCAAGCGGCGTTTCCACCTCTGCTGTGATTCGTCAAGAAGATTTGCAAAAAAAATGAGCAAAAATGACAAGAAGCACCTCCTCCTTTACTAGTACATAAAAGACAACAACATTAATCATATATCATTATATAATATCAGCCCTGATTTCTAAAGTCAGGCAAATGATAGCCATGTCGTTCCACCTTCTCGTTATAATGTGTTATAATGATGGACTTAAGGGGCACGGAGCCAGCACTGCATCCCATTCGTCAACCTATCATGAACAGGAACTGTAAACGAGTAAATCGAATATTTGTTCCAAGGAATTTCTAATTGTACCTAACAGGCTAGAGATTGTGGTGTTGTTGTTTTTGTTGTTGTTGCCAAATAACCCCCGAAAAGTGTACAAACACAATTCTGGAACCCAAATAACAGCGCCCTCTTCAGGTTCCACGAGAAGTTCGTGCACTGAACGAATGCAGGGGAGGGAAGAGGGGAAAAAAAGCGTTTGCCAACTTTACATTTCAAAAAGAACAACAATAAAGTGTTTGGTAAATATAAGAAGAAAGAATGCGTACTCTAAACTTCCCTGACGGCCGAGTCCGAGATCAGTGAAACATCACGCTTTATCACAAATATCACAACTTCTGCTTTTCTCTCTCTCTCTCCTTCCCTCAAACACCAGGTGCGTCGCGGCGTAGACACGTTATAAGCACTCTGCTACTGTGACGTAACGGGTTAGGGTGAGTATTATGACGTGTTTTGTTTGTTTTAGTGAGAACTTGCAGGATGGTCGGAAAGCGCAAGCCAACGCCTTTGAGCGCTAAGTTAGCCGGCTCTGTGTTAGCCGCAATGCTAGCTGCAAATGTTAGCAACCGCGCTAACACGGAGGGGGGGCTTTTCTCGAAGCGTCGCCGGCTGTCCATGGACCGGTCCTGCGGCGCCGGATGCTCAGAACGCCGCCTCATGCCGACGACGGAGGGAACGGAGGCTGGAGGCACCGAGTCGCTGTAAAACACTCGGCGACGGCAACAACATTGCGAAGAAGCGCCGAAGAAGGACGCCGCGCGCTTCTTCGGTGGTAATAATGGCGCTCCCGCGAGAGCAACGCGGCGGCTGTCTCCCCCCCCAGTAGAAACTCCAACCACCGATTATAATCGATACATAATCGATATTCGCTCCGAACCTCACAATCCGTGCGAAGTACACCGCATAAAACGGGGGAATTTATTCAAACAATCATAACAACAACAACTCACCAGATACAGCCTGACTGCTTTGGACCTGATATGACATTAGGAGCGTTTCAACAACACGCCGCCTGATTGGTCAGCTGGAGATCTCCAGTCCACCTATAGAATCGCACAGACGCGCCGAGAACTCTTCGTAGCAACACTTAGACCTGAATGTTGTGTTTTTTTTACTGTTATTATGTTTGTTTGTTTGTTTTTGTTTCGTTAAAGGATATTCACCTGTATATATTATGTGATGCAGCATTCACCTGAACCAAAGCGGTTACAGCATGACAACGCTCCTGGGCACAAAGCCTTTATGAACTATTCCATGAGCCTTTATAACAGTTCAGCAGTATTTAATGTTAATAGCCGTGTATAAGAAGGCGCATAAATCTCCCAAATCTAATAGTGTTCTTCCCTGGTGAGCACAGGATATTTTAATAGAGGTCAAATGTGAAATGGGATGTTTAAAACCTATGCACACATACATTGTGTCTTTGGATGGATATACGCGGGTCATTCACATATTAGTGCAGCACATAGAGTGAAGCACAGGATGAAGTCAGGTTTGTATTTCTTATGTAATATATATAAAAATATCTTATATAATAATAGAAAGAAGGGGCACGGTAGCGTAGTGGTTAGCACATTCGC
Source organism: Kryptopterus vitreolus (assembly GCA_030449085.1). Lineage (NCBI taxonomy): Eukaryota > Metazoa > Chordata > Actinopteri > Siluriformes > Siluridae > Kryptopterus > Kryptopterus vitreolus. The sequence goes on along the minus strand of JACRUU010000002.1, from coordinate 13,044,014 downwards.
CTCACACCGCCAGGGTCCGGGTTCGATTCCCGTCTCGGCCATGTGTGTCTGTGTGGAGTTTGCATGTTCTCCCCGTGCCTCAGGGGGTTTTTCTCCGGGTTCTTCTGTTTCCTTCCGGTCCAAAAACATGCACGGTAGGTTTATTGGCACCTTGGAAAATTGTCCCTAGTGTATGTGTGTGAATGTGAGTGTGTGTGTGTGTGTGTGTGTGTGTGCCCTGCGATAGGTTGGCATTCCATCCAGGGTGTATCCTGCCTTAATGCCCATAGACGCCTGAGATAGGCACAGACTCCCCGTGACCCGAGGGAAGATCGGATAAAGCAGTAGAAGATGAATGAATGAATGAATGAATAATAGAAAGTAGGGCACGGTGGCTTAGTGGTTAGCACGTTCGCCTCACACCGCCAGGGTCCGGGTTCGATTCCCGTCTCGGCCATGTGTGTGTGTGGAGTTTGCATGTTCTCCCCGTCCCCTGCCACGTGCCTCAGGGGTTTTTCTCCGGGTTCTCCGGTTTCCCCCCCGGTCCAAAAACATTCACGGTAGGGTGATTGGCACCTTGGAAAATTGAACCTAGTGTATGAATGTGTGTGAGTGTGTGTGTGTGTGTGTGTGTGTGTGTGTGCCCTGCGATGGGTTGGTATTCCATTCAGGGTGTATCCTGCCAATAGACGCCTGAGATAGGCACAGGTTCCCCGTGACCCGAGGGAAGATCGGATAAAGCGGTAGAAGTTGAATGAATGAATGGAATAATATAAAAGAATAAACGTGCTAGAAAAGTATAAAAGCGTGTTCAGACATTTATAAATTTGCGTTAAACAAATTTGCGATTTTTCCAAAATGTCAATAAAAACTGTTGCGTAATTAACCAATAAATTAAACCAATAAATAATTACCCATATCATGCGACTAAAGCTAGTCCTCTCGCAAAGAAAAAACATGGGCAGGTTTACTTATATCGCAGCCAATCACATGTATATCACGTGACCTGGAAATGCAAAATAAAAAAAAATGTTTCCATTACAGTTTTGTGAATAATTCCTTTTTCGCATCGTCTAAAAAAAACACCACTTGAGCGTAAAAACCTTTTTTTGCGGTACATGTGAGTTTTTGCGACTTGTTCCATTAGGCGTATTTTCAATTCGCTTTTTAAATGTGCGCATTTTGACGGGTAACAGAAGAGATGTTTAAACCATACACATGTCTTTACATATCTACACAGTGTCTTTGGCTGGCTGAATGGATGGATGGATGAGAGACATACATGCATGCATACATACGGTACATTCATACATATTACACCGGTCATTTTATTTATCCCAGAGGGAAATTCACATGTTACTGCAGCACATGGAGTGAAGTGCAGCATTTCTTTTAATAAGAATAAATAAAAAAAAATGTGCTAGAAATGTATAAAAGATTTTGATCGTAATGTTTTATCTCTTTTAATAACGACTTATTTTTTGACACACAGCCCTGAAAGGTTTATTGAGGATTTGCCATTTCAATATAAAGTGCAGCAGTGTGAACAGGAAACAGAATACGTTTAGAGTTTCAGTGTTTGGAATAACCGACACAACAGAAAATACTTCACATGTTGTATTTTTATTTATTTATTTGTTGTTTTTTGAGTGTTGTGTACTAGTTTTCGAAAGGTTATATATATATATATATATATATATATATATATATATATATATATATATATATATATAAAAAACATGCACGCTAGAGGTTGATTGGCATCTTGGAGAAAAAATGTCCCTAGTGTATGAAATGTATTTGTGTGTCTGTGTGTGTGTGTGTTGCATTGATGCCCCACGACACCCGAGATAGGCACTTGAGGGAAAGATCGGATTGTATAAAGCGGTAGAAGATAAATTATTATATAATATATATATCTATATATATATATATATATATATACACAGACGTGGACAAAATTGTTGGTACCCTTTGGTCAATGAAAGAAAAAGTCACAATGGTCACAGAAATAACTTTAATCTGACAAAAGTAATAATAAATAAAAATTCTATAAATGTTAACCAATGAAAGTCAGACATTGTTTTTCAACCATGCTTCAACAGAATTATGTAAAAAAATAAACTCATGAAACAGGCATGGACAAAAATGATGGTACCCCTAACTTAATATTTTGTTGCGCAACCTTTTGAGGCAATCACTGCAATCAAACGCTTCCTGTAACTGTCAATGAGACATCTGCACCTCTCAGCAGGTATTTTGGCCCACTCCTCATGAGCAAACTGCTCCAGTTGTGTCCGGTTTGAAGGGTGCCTTTTCCAGACTGCATGTTTCAGCTCCTTCCAAAGATGCTCAATAGGATTGAGGTCAGGGCTCATAGACGGCCACTTTAGAATAGTCCAATTTTTTTCCTCTTAGCCATTCTTGGGTGTTTTTAGCTGTGTGTTTTGGGTCATTGTCCTGTTGCAAGACCCATGACCTGCGACTGAGACCAAGCTTTCTGACACTGGCTAGTACATTTCTCTCTAGAATTCCTTGATAGTCTTGAGATTTCATTGTACCCTGCACAGATTCAAGACACCCTGTGCCAGACGCAGCAAAGCAGCCCCAGAACATAACAGAGCCTCCTCCATGTTTCACAGTAGGGACAGTGTTCTTTTCTTGATATGCTTCATTTTTTCGTCTGTGAACATACAGCTGATGTGCCTTGGCAAAAACTTCGATTTTTGTCTCATCTGTCCACAGGACATTCTCCCAGAAGCTTTGTGGCTTGTCAACATGTAGTTTGGCATATTCCAGTCTTGCTTTTTTATGATTCGTTTTCAACAATGGTGTCCTCCTTGGTCGTCTCCCATGTAGTCCACTTTGGCTCAAACAACGACGGATGGTGCGATCTGACACTGATGTTCCTTGAGCATGAAGTTCACCTTGAATCTCTTTAGAAGTCTTTCTAGGCTCTTTTGTTACCATTCGGATTATCCGTCTCTTAGATTTGTCATCAATTTTCCTCCTGCGGCCACGTCCAGGGAGGTTGGCTACAGTCCCATGGATCTTAAACTTCTGAATAATATGTGCAACTGTACTCACAGGAACATCTAGTTGCTTGGAGATGGTCTTATAGCCTTTACCTTTAACATGCTTGTCTATAATTTTCTTTCTGATCTCTTGAGACAGCTCTTTCCTTTGCTTCCTCTGGTCCATGTCGAGTGTGGTACACACCATATCACCAAACAACACAGTGATTACCTGGAGCCATATATATAGGCCCAATGGCTGATTACAAGGTTGTAGACACCTGTGATGCTAATTAGTGGACACACCTTCAATTAACATGTCCCTTTGGTCACATTATTTTCTGTGTTTTCTAGGGGTACCATCATTTTTGTCCATGCCTGTTTCATGAGTTTATTTTTTTACATAATTCTGTTGAAGCATGGTTGAAAAACAATGTCTGACTTTCATTGGTTAACATTTATAGAATTTTTATTTATTATTACTTTTGTCAGATTAAAGTTATTTCTGTGACCATTGTGACTTTTTCTTTCATTGACCAAAGGGTACCAACAATTTTGTCCACGTCTGTATATACATATATTTTAGATGCTGATACTTTCATTGATTTAATTGAGTAAACATTTTGCTGGCGTCAAAGTAATGGTAAATTGTAGTCTGTTTACTTAAAATGATTGCGTTTAATAAGAGCATTGTGAACCAGGACAATATCTCTGTGCACACAAACACTCACTTAATCTCAGTCTTGTTCACCGTATGTGATCGTTATCTACATTGTTGTGCATTAATTCACAATTAAGTCACATCAGAAAGTCCTGCTTGTGTACAAACAATTCTGGGTTTAAACATCCTTCATTCTGCTGAAACGATGTTCTACTCGATTTTGGAGTGTGCTCGTGTAGGTTTGTGTGCATTCGGACACGTGTGTGTGTGTTGTTAGGAAATTCCTATAATTCCTGATGTGTAGGTGAGGTGACGAGGCCTGTGTGGTGCAGTCACGCATTCTAATTCATCCCAAAGGTTGTGGTCGGATCTAGCTACAGGCCATCTCTAAAGATCTTCCACTCCTAACCCACAGGAGTATTGTCATGCTGAAACAGGTTTGGGTCTCTTAAGTTCAAGTTCAATTCATTCATTCATCTTCTTCTACCACTATATCCGATCTTCCCTCGGGTTATGGGGAGCCTGTGCCTATCTCAGATGTCTATGGGCATTAAGGCAGGATACACCCTGGATGGAATGCCAACCCATCGCAGGGCACACACACTCACAATGATGCACACTAGGGACAATTTGAAAAAGCCTGGACACCTCTTGATTAAAGCCCTCACTTGCTCATAGGGGTACATCGGGAAACTTTCCATGGGAACTTCATCTGGGGAATTCCGGAAATGTGTAGGTGGAAAATACTTTATGGGAATTATGTATAAATTTGAGGAAGCAAATTGTATCATATACAGATTTATCTTTGAATTGTTAGAATAATTGTTTCACAGTTTCCTACACACCTTTTAAACAAAATGTATATAATATTTGTGCACTTTACATTAATGCACAAAAATTGTGTGAGCAGGATTCAAGAAATGCGGTGCATGTAGCCGCAGCAGCCCAGCTCAAATGAAATCTGGTTGATTTAACCAAAGATTACGCTGTAAGTGTAATTTCCCCCAGCGACCTTTATTCTTCTCTCTCTCTCTCTCTCTCTCTCTCTCTCTCGTCTCTCTCTCTCTCTATATATATATATATATATATACACACACACATGTTACATATATATATATATATATATATATAATATATAATATATATTATATATATATATATATATATATATATATATATATATATATATATATATATATATATAGTATATATATACACACACACAATATATATATATACATATATATTATATATATATATATATATATATATACACACACACCACACACACACACACACACACACACACACACACACACATATAGATATATATTATATATATATATATATATAGGGGCACGTTGTGTGGCATAGCGGTTAGCACGTTCGCCTCACACCGCCTGGGTTCGATTCCCGTCTCAGCCATGTGTGTGTTGGTTTGGAGTTTGCATGTTCTCCCCGTGCCTCAGGTTTTTTTCTCCGGTTTTTCCTCCCGGTCCAAAAACATGCACGGTAGGTTGATTGGCACCTTGGAAAATTGTCCCTAGTGTATGAATGTGTGTGAATGTGATGTGTGTGTGTGTGTGTTCCTGCGATGGGTTGGCATTCCATCCAGGGTGTATCCTGCCTTAATGCCCATAGACGCCTGAGATAGGCACAGGCTCCCCATAACCCGAGGGAAGATCGCGGATATAGCGGTAGATGAATGATATATATATATATATATAAATATATATATATATATATATATATATATATATATATATATATATATATATATATTATATATAGATAATATAATAATTTTTTTTTAAAACCTGTAAATGTACTAGACAGCATACTAGTGAATAATCCTTACAATATTGATGATGTAGCAGTAATTTGCAGTAATGTTCCGTTTCTCCCTTCCAGCGTTTACCATCTGGTAGTGATGGTGTACCAGTTTGGTAGATTTGGAAGCTGGTCAGACAGCTGGAGTTTTTTTTTCCCCGTTTTTAAACAGGGCTCTTGGTTAATGACTGGAAAATGAGCAAATAAGTTCAATTACTGTAATTAAGGATGGAAATTCTCTCGCCCGGTGTCGATTACTATTTAGTATTGTTTGTAATTGAAGAGGGCGAAATGAAAGCAGCTCGAGTCCAAAGTGCAGCAGATACGAGGTCAAGAGCTTCAGTTTATGCTCAGAACAAGCAGTAGGACGGAGAGACGAGGGCGTTCGTTTGTGGATGTTTGTATGACTAACTTGTCATGGTAAACACCCCAGCCTTGCACACACGTACACACTTGCAGAGATCACACTTTTTCTTTGTGCTTGAAGCTCCCGTTATCTGCGCTACTTAGATGCGGCGACACGATTGGCTGAGGAGGTTCCTGTCATGTACATGCACATTTGACCTAATGAAACGAAGTGCAAAAGATAGAACATTGGTTTGATGTTATCCGAGTTTACATTCATTGCGTATGCCTAATTTAGTATACGAGTATTTCAGACGGCGAGCGCTTTTCCCCGGAAACGAACAGAGCTCGTAACCCCGAGGATCTTCTGTAAACACACTGTCGAGAAATAATTCCACTGCACCAGAAGAATCATTGGCAGAGACACTTTTCATCACTTTATTAACGAGCTTATTTAAACCAACAAACAAAAACACAGTTTTCTCTCTCTCTCTCTCTCTCTGTCCTTCTCCTAGCCCATTCCCTGAGTCCTGGATGGGCTAAGCCAGTCCTCCATTCCTCTCGCTCTCTCGCGTGCGCGCTTTTGAACGTTACGTTCAATGTTCTCAAACACATTCCAAGATACTATCAAGTTTAGGATATGAATGTTGTTTCTAATGACAGGTCACACACACACGCACACACACGTCTCTACCCCATAAGATCATTTAAAAAAAAAAAGAAAGAAAAAAAACAAAACACTGTCTGCAGTACAATAAATAAAATATTCAAAATAACATTTCTGAGGAAGGGAGCACATGAAGGACTGTGTGTGTGAGAGAGCGAGAGATAGAGAAAGAGAGAGAATGACGGAGGGGAAGGAGAAAGAGACTCAGATTTGTTCCATCCCCCCCTCGGCCCCTCCCCTTTAGCAGGGGTGAGAGGGGACAATTTGAAATGCTATGTACAAGTGAGAGCTCTGGGACAACAAGAGAGAGAGAATGAGAGACAGAGAGAGAGAGAGAGAGAGAGACAGAGATAGAGAGAGAGAGAGAAGAGAGAGAGAGAGAGAGAGAGAGAGAGAGAGAGAGAAAGAGATAGAGCTGGCCACTACCTGAACCAGCACTACTCCACTAGAAATAAAAATCAAGTTACAAGAACATAATAACAATAACAACAAAAAAAGTAAAAGGTACATGATATTTACATATCAGCAGTGAGAGAAGGGAGGAGTAAGGGATGGAGAAAGGGAGGGTGGATGGACGGCTCCAGGTGGGAGTGGATAGACATCGGTGTGTGTGTGTGTGTGTGCGTGCGCGAGCGCGTGTGTGTGTGTGTGTGTGTGCGTATGAGTGTGTGTGTGTGGGGGGCTCTATGATACTTACAATGATATAGATTCGTCACAGATCAGCAGCCATTAAATATTTAAATTGACTAACTCTACTGAAACACACACACACACACACAATTGTTTGTATGATCCCAAATCCTATAGAACGGTGCGATTTGCAAGAGCAGATGATATTGGCCTGGGACGCGGATAAATGAGACGCGCGAGCAGTGCTTCACGTTTGTCCTCGCGGAAAGGGAGACGAAAAAAAACCTTTTTTTCTCCCCCCAAATTACAGGGCCTTAAAGTAACAGTACTGGCTTCTAGGATCATCCCCTTGTCATCCCTATCACTAACATTACAGCGATGTAAATGTACCCTGACCCTACACCAGCACGTATGCACTATGACAGGTCTTTTTTTTTTGATGACCACTAGATGGAGCCCTTGCAACGAAAGCGATTGCGCTCGTTATAGAGGAGGGGAAAGAAAAAAGTTTTTTGATAAAAAAAAAAAAATTCTGGGTTAAGGAAACAAGACCGCCACTTATACTCACTGCTCCATAAAAACACTTCGTGTCAAGAACATACTTGTGTATAAGAAGTGGGGAAGAGAAAAAAAAATCAGCTAAAATATTACAATTTTAAGAGCAAACTTAAAAAAAAAAAGAGAGAAAAAAGAAATACACCTGCACATCATGGCTCTATCAGGTGTATTTCGGATTAAAACAATTAAAAGGTTGGATCGGGGCAGAGGGAGAAGGACGAGGGCCGTGTGTATGTGTGGGGCTTAAACGACTTGTTCTCCTCCTGCCACTAGAGGTCAGAAATGCCTCGACAAACCATTCTTTACCTTTTCAACTGCACGGCTGCGAAGTTCGCCTGAAATGAACGAGACGGACTGAATAACACGTTCTCCGGAAAGATACTAAATGTGTAACAAAGGGGTTTTGTGGGGATAATTCAAATAAAAATATCGGTGCGAAACAGATCTGGGCTCTGGAGCTTTTGTGGGGGGGGTTGGAATGAGGGCCAGGTGATGAGGAAGAGGAGGAGGAGGAGGATTGTGGTGAGGGGAGAACGGTGCAGAAACACAGAGGTAATGCTCAGGTGCTGTTGCTCAGGGCTCCGGGTGCTGAGCTGGACTGGGCCGAGCCGTCCGACACGCTGCCTTCTGCAAGCACGGAGAGCATTCGTTACACACAGGCACAAACACGAGCGGGCGGCTTTATCAGAGCTATGGAGGGAGCGGTGTACCGTGAGAGACGGGGGTCGCCTGCGAGCGAGCATGAGGAGGAATGAGAGTGGAGTTCAACTGTGGCTGAATAGACAGCTCTGTGAGGAGAGAGGGAAACACATTTACATGAGAGTGAATAAAACAAGCCGAGACAGTATTTATATAAAAATAAAAACACACACACCAAGATTTTCACAGTTCAGGCTTATTGTACAGAATAATGTCTAGGCTCTGAGGTATGGCTTGGCATTATGTCACAACTTTTAACCGTTTACACCCCCAGGCGTGATCTACCTTGAACCTTGTTGTGTACAAATAAAAACAAATTGAATTACGCAATTTCTGCACTGATTGAACCCCGCATTCTTAACAAAAGTGCATGATTGATTATACAGCAGCGCTGGAAATCTAATGCAAAATCAGCAGATCTATTTTCAAACATAGCGCAAGACTTTACATCGCGGCACAAGCTACACTTTGCCCCCGTGTTCTCCCAGGACTGACAAGCCGGGATGAAATAGGAGTAATGAGGCTGTTTTGATATTGTTAGGAGTGGAACCAAAAAGTCGGATGAAAATGACTACAGTAAAAGTATAGATTCCCAAAAGTTCTACTTAAGTAAAGTAACAATGTGTTTGTACTTCGTTACTCGACACCTCTGCTCGTGTGACACGACGTATGTGAAACAGGTTCGGTCACGTTCGCAAAAATTAAAGAAATGCCTCTTAAAGACTCGAGCTATAAAAGACTTGTTCTGATGTTTCCTTAGTGAAAGCTTCAGTATATATATATATAGATATATATATATATATATATATCATATATTATATATATATATATATATATATATATATATATATATATATATATATCTATATATTGATATATATATATATAAATATATATATACAACAAATACACACACACATACACACATATATATATATACACATATATACACGTACACACACATATATACATGCATGTATAATAGGCATACATTTCTGTGGAAAAATCTCAAGACACTATCAGGAGAATTTACGGAAGACAGAGAACAGGAGAGATGATGATTATGTATATACAGTATCTCACAGACGCGAGTAACCCGAACACATTTTAGTACATATTTTATTATATCTTTTCATGTGACAACACTGCACACACTTTGCTATAATGTAAAGTGTACAGCGTGTATAATTGTAAATTTGCTGTCCCCTCACAATAACACAGCCATTAATATTGAAACCGCTGGAAACAAAAGTGAGTACACCCCTAAATGAGAATGTACAAATTGGACCCCAAAGTATGAATGTTTTTTGCGGCCAACTTTATGTGTTACACTACTGGGTATGGAGATCACCAGATGTTAAGAGTGGATGTTGGAGACCTTGTTCTCCTCTCCCTTCCGTTTGAGGATGGCCCACAAATCAAATCAATTAGTCTGTTTTAGTCTGCAGTCGGTCCATCACCAGTCCAGTGGTCGTCTTGGAGGTGTGTCTGGGGTTGTTACGTAGGAATACTGCCCTGCAGCACAGTCTCTGAAGGCAGGGGTTCATGTTGCAATTAATGGTTACCCCAATGAACTGTAGCTCCTCGGTGCTGGCAGTAATCCTGCAGCCCCAGACCATGACACCGCCACCACCATGCTTGACTGTAGGTAAAACAAAATTGTCTTTGTACTCCTCACACGCTTGCCACCATCTGAACCTAACCAGTTTATCTTGGTCTTCTCAGACCACAGGATACGGTTCTTTTAGAAGAGGCGTTCTTCTGGGACAACTGACATGCAGCGAAACCCGGTCTGTTAAACTGTCGTATGGGCTTGGCCACCATGCTGCAGCTCAGTTTCAGGGTCTTGGTAATCTTCTTATAGCCTACGCCATCGTTATGTAGATCCTCTGAGGTGTCATGTTAAACTTTCAGTGCGCAGCATGAGCGAGTGAGAGTGATGACACCAAATTTAACACACCTGCTCCCCATTCAACACCTGAGACCTTGTACCCTAACGAGTCACATGACACTGGGGAGAGAGAATGGCCCAATTTGGACCCACTCACTTAGGGGTGTACTTACTTTTGTGGCCAGCGGTTTAGAAATGGATGGCCGTGTGTTGAGTTGAGACAGCAAATGCACATGTTATGTGAATATTATATAACATGTGGTTATACACGGTTATATAAGCTGTACACCCACTACTTTACACTATAGAAAAATGTCCTTTCTTCAGTGGTGTCACATTAAAAGAGGTAATAAAATATGTACACAAATGGATTTTTCTTCCATTCTAAACAGTTAAATTTGAGCAGCATTATGATTTTTTTTAGCCAATAAGTCTGTTCAATATTTACGGTATTTTTACTATTTACCCTCAATT
>JACRUU010000002.1:12980766-13030766 GCA_030449085.1 Kryptopterus vitreolus | reverse complement strand
TTTACTAGAACGCCTTTGATCGTTTGCACAAATGGCTCCAGGACAGAAATGAAATTTCACCGATGAAATGCACTTTTTGTTTCCAGGTTAGGATTTTAAACTGGAAATATTGTGCAATTAAGGAATTCAGTAATGCATATTTGGCGTCGTGAAATTTTAATTACTTTGTGTGAGTGAACTGAAATAAATCAGTACAATTTTTCGTTCAGGAAGAAAATGTAATTCTAAATTTTATGGTTTAAAAAAAAAAAACAAATCAAAACAAAAAACAAACACAAATGAAATGGTAGAGACAGTAGATAAGTCCAGCCAGAAAACAAACACACACACAACCAATGTACACACCTGCCAAAATCACACAGCTTGAGAACAGCAGTGTCGGGGTCCACTAGCAAGTTTTGTGGTTTGATGTCTCTGTGGCAGACGCCTTGGGAATGGATATATGCCAAACTGCGGAATAACTGATACATATACACCTGCGAGAGAGAGAGAGAGAGATTTATCATGACTTTTGAAACTTCATACCCTCCAATCAGAATCATGGCATTTAGCATACGCCGCAATCCAGAGCGACACACAAAAAGAGCTTTGTGTCTCTATCAATGAATAAATCAATGCTGGTTTGGTAGAATACACACGTAAGATACAATCAATATAAAACTCTATAGAGAGCACTTAAAAAAAAAACAAAGTGAATTTATGAATACACTGCTCAGCAAAATTAAGGGAACAGTCTGAAAATATATCAGATCTCATTAAGGGGGGGGGGGATCGTTTCATATACCTATACTGATATGGATTGGTTAATGTATTAGGAACAAAGGTTCAATAGGTGGAAATGAAAACGAACATTCCTAGGTGCAACCTGGAGTCTCTGGATGGACCAAAACATAACAGAGTGGAGTCAGGACAGGCAAACGGATAGATCAGTCAAAGCATCTATTCTTTCATCCTCCAGGAACTGCCTGCATACTTCTGCCACATGGCCGGAAATCGTCATGTTCCAGGAGCAACCAAGCACCCACTGCACCAGGGTAAGATCTTCCACTGGGTCTGAGGATTGCATGCAGATACCTAATGGCAGCAGGCTGCAGACCTGCCAATCAAGGTCTCCTGTGTCCCTTCGTGTATATTATACCTCTCAACATCATCTGATCAGCTGACCAACAATCAAAACCGATCACGCTGACGCAGAATCATGTTCTTGAGTAAACGCCGTAGGTGCCGTGGAGTGAGAACAGGGCCTAGGACGTCTGTTACAGGTTTGTTTGGTCAGATACATTCATACCAGTGGCCTAATAGAGGTTAGAACTGGGAAATGAATAAGCATTAACGATTAATTCGGGTTTATGCCAATGTTGAAAATACAAAAATATGATTTCTAGGTATCGCTTCATGCTACCAGTGACACTGAATGCAAAAAAATGCTGAGACACACCCACTTTTGGGGGTCACTGCCACTCAATTTCATGAGCACAAGCGCAGCTCAAACTGATTAACAATCCAAAATACATATACACCCAGGTCAATCATTACATATAAATAACTTATTCATGATAGGGATCCTCAAGAATTCCTCAAGCACTGTTTTTTAAATCCTTAACATTTAGAATGTAATAAGCAGTGTGCAGAGAGAGAGATGCAGCATATTATTAAAGTCCAAGCTCCTGTCTTAACTTACTTTAACGTAGATGATGGGTATGGTGGTCTTGGCCTTGTTGAAGTGGCGTGCAACTCTGTACACAGTCTCTGGTACATAATCCAGAACCAGATTCAAATACACTTCATCTTTCTACAATAGATTGATAGAGGGGGAGAAAAAAAAAAGACAAAAATGATCAGACAGTAAAACATACATCCAGAACGCTCACAACCATATATGTATATGAATGAACGAAACACGGACAACAAAGACACTAGACAAGAAAGTTCAGTCCGTGTTCTACCCAGATCATTTAACATTGACCTTTTTCAGCCAGCGCTTACCGCTCGTAATGTTAGGATGGAATATCAAAGAGGCGATAAATGAGTTTTATTAACAAGAAACACACAGCAATGTGCATCCATTCATTTTTAGTGAATGAATTAGAATGAATTTGAGTGAATCTGTTACAATTAAGAGTATTAGAAATATGAGTAAGTAGTATTAATTTATGCTACGTGTGATGCTACATAAAAATTTATTGACAGCGCTTGCTTTTATATATATATATATATATAAATACTCATACATACATATATACACACACACACACACACACACACATACATACACACACCTTTTCTCCACTGGAATAAAAGAAGTAGCGTAGCCTAACAATGTTGCAGTGGTCCAGCTTTCGCATAATCTGTAGTTCTCGATTCTGCAGGAAGGAGAAAAAAAGATGGAGACTGGTTCAACATCAAATATCAACTCGAACCCTGTCTCCAAGGAAGCCGATGGACGATATATATACCTCTATATACTTTTCTACTAGATATACATTTCATCCCGTAATCTAACAGTGAATTAATAAAACATAAATCACATTAAAATAAAGGCAAATATCGAATCGTAGATTTTGCAAGTAATAAAAATATATTAAGGGAGATTACAAAAAGCACCTGACAATTGTATGGTAATATTTTTAAATAAATTTTTATTTGTATGGCACTTTTAACAATGGACTTTGTCTCAACGCACCTTTAGTGAAGTGAAAATGAAAAAGACCGTATAAATGCAAGTTTTTCCGTATACTATTTCTCCAATCATCATCGTTGTCGTCATCAGTGTATGAAGTCGGTTAAGAATGGTTAGAGCGCATTTTCCCCTTCTTCAAGGAACCTCCAAGGTGCCATGTTTAGGCCACTTGATTAGGTACACCTGTACACTCGTGCAGCTGTGTTAACATCCCGCACCAGAATGAGGGAATACTCGGTGTGCTTTATACTGAAAGGATGTGGACACCGGGGAAAAACGATTTCGATGTGCGTTTTGAACACTGCGCCCTACATTTAGTCCCAAATTCCTGTTATAATAATCTGCACTCGTCTGCAAAGCTGTTCTATAGGGTTTAAGAGTATACTTGTGGTGATTGGTGCTTACATCCGACATTACACACAATCGTGTAGCTCCAACTATGTGGTTTATTTTATATATATATATATATATATATATATATATATATATATAGTATATATATATATATACACACACACACACACACACATAAATATACATACACACACACAACACACACACACACACACACACACACATATATATATATATACATACATACACATATACACATATATATATATATATATATATATATACATTACACACACACACACACACACACACGCACACACACCTGGATGTCAAAATCAGATGATTAATACATTTGTCCATTTATTGAATAGGACAAAGATTAAAGAAATCATTTAACCAGGCCCCACTAGGATGATTTGGGTTTTTTTGTGCAATTTCTGCATTCACGATGAAGGATTTCGTGGTTGAATGAGCACAAATCTCCACAAGCACACGGAAATCTCCGTCGACGAGAAGAGGCTTTCGTAAAAATGGGATTAAATGAAAGAAAGCCGGTGTTCAAAAAGTACAGAATAATCTTTTTATTTATTTATTTACAAACACAAACATTATGAAATCGGACTTAATCATAGTCTTTTATTCGGCCTCTCTCATCAGCAAGTCTATAACCATCGTTGATCACAATGATTGCTCGAGCATTTTCAATTCTTGTGAACCCCCGCAGCCCTATTCAAGATTTTCAACGTTGAATCCGTTACACGCCAACTCGCAACGTGGAGCGCGTTCTCAACAACGTCGTTCTTCTTACCTTAAACCGCTTGTCCTGCAGCACTTTCTTGATGGCCACCATCTCCTGGCTGTCGCTGAGTCGGGCCTGATACACCACGCCGAACGAGCCATTCCCAATCACTTTAATGTCCGTGTAAGACACTTCCTGTGGGCGATCTGGACCTTGTCCAGGTGTGGCTACGACCGTGGTCACCTTCCCACTGTCCCCTAGAACACGGGCAGAAACAGAATTAGACTCCGAGGACGGCGCACTCTGAGAGACCGTGTCATGGTTTTGAAGGGATCTTGATACCGTTAATTAATTCTATGCCTGGTGTGTCAGGATCGTCCTTATGTTTTTTTATTTTTAAATACAACAAAAATGTCGTCTCTCAGAGAAAGGCTTGATTTTAATTTGATAAACACTTGATTGAAAATGATTATTAAAACCTTCTGGTTGTCCATGCAAGTGGATCTATAGAATTATCATGGTCTTATCATGGTAAATGTTTTGTTCACAGTGATACACTGATATGGGTTTTTTTTTCCCGGTCGATATACAAAACAATGCCGATATATACCTCTATATTTTTCTGCCTCGTAATCCAACAGTGAATTATTAAGAAGTGGTCAAATTAAAATGAAAGCAAATTTCTAATCGTAGATTTTTCAAGTAATAAAAATACACAAGGGAAAAATGACAAAACGTGTCTGACAATTGCATGGCAATATTTTTCACTTCATGTTTATTTGTATGCCGCTTTTAGCAATGGACATCGTCTCAACACACCTTTACACGGTTAAGGCTAGATTAATAACCCGGGCTTTAACTATTCAGGTTGGCTCTTGGTGGACAGCGCCAGCTCTTTTTTTTGGCTCAGCGAGAACTCTGATTGGCCATTCAGCTTAACGAACGAGCACGCCCGATTTGACAGAATGACAACGACAGAATTAAGAAAGAACGCTCCGTAACACGTCATGGTGTAAATGCTGCTTCCTTTATATACTCACAGGCCTATCATTCACTGTTTGGATGCTGAATATAGACTACTGCCACCTGCTGGTATGGGGGGGGGGGGGGGGGTTATGTTCACGTACGGTTTGGCGTGCCTTTCTATTATCGGGCATCATTCAATCGGTTGATCAATCAAAGTCGTACGTTTCAGGTAACGTTTCTGTACCAGACAGATCTCACAGTGTAGTGGATATATACAACTTGCCTTTAACATTTATAATCATGCCCTCGGACAAATGTTTCCTATTGAACAAAAGAAAGAGGGTGTGTGTGTGTGGGGAGGCCATGTGCTCCCACAAAAGCTTATGAAAAATGTTTCCAGTAGGTTTTGGCACAACACCGGTGGTGCCGTTCGTCCGTCACTTTCAGATTAAGCAGCAAAAAAATTAAGAGGCTTTATTTTTTTTATCACAAACAAAATGAATTATGGAGATGTATCATGTTAGGGGGAAGAAAAGAATACGTTTCTTCTATATTTCTAAGCCAGTGCGCTTTCACACACAGCCTGTGCCAATAAGCCACTCAAATTGGTCTTGCAATGGCGGAATTAAGAGTCTTACACATGTAATTACAAGGTTACGCTCAACTGTGAATTAATGAATACTGTTTTTTTTTATATCCTGTTCATTATTAAGCAATATACATACTACGCAAGAAGAGAAAATACAGCGAGTGATACAGTTCATCAGAGGTTTCTGCGAATAGTAATTGTTTTATTAAAATGACGTTTTGTTTAACGATGAGCTCTGGGTAAGTGTGTGTGTGTGTGTGTGTGTGCGCGCGCTGTCACGGCTTGGTTAAAGAACAGTTAGCATGTTAATCGTTGATATGGGGGGGGGGAGCCATAATCAAGGACAGTTTGTCCACCGTGATTAAACGATCCTCGATGAACCCAGAGACGGAGAGAATTTCTCCAGACATTCCTGCTGCGTAAACGTTCAACATTTACATGTCAAATATTAATTATTATATGCACAATTTACTTTCACTAACAGTAAATTTATTCATTCATTCATTCATCTTCTACCGCTATATCCGATCTTACCTCGGGTCACGGGGAGTCTGTACCTATCTCAGACGTCTATTGGCATTAAGGCAGGATACACCCTGGATGGAATGCCAACCCATCACATTGCACACACACACATTCATACACTAGGGATAATTTTCCAAGGTGCCAATCAACATGCATATATAAAAAGAAAAAAGTGGAGCAGATATGAAGTCACCATTAAACACACAGACCTGAAGTACCCGATTTGTTTCCGCTGGCTGGTCAAAATATACTTTATTTACCCGAGCGCGCTTCGTATCTTTGCCGCTCCCGCTCCTCGTGTCGGGAAATGGTCGGTTTTGATGCACGGCACCTGGACAATCCAGCTCTTTGCATCACAATGCTGCCAATGCGCTTGTTCGCACATACACACCCACGCACACCCATAGATTGCTTGCTTTCGAATGCTGGCGCTTTCGAATGCGTGCATACCCGCGCACGCCTTTGGTTTCGATATAGCTCCCGGCGGCATCGAGCGAGGTGTGCAATATATTGCTGACGCAACCGGGGACACGCCCTTCAGGATATTTAAACATGGGTGGAGAGAAACCGGGGCTCGGACTCACACACACACACAGAGCATGGTGAGATTAGTACGCTGGTTTCTAGGTCTCACTGAGAAGAATCAGATTCATGGGCCTAAACTTTGATAGGATACGTGTAGAGCTAGGAGATTCATCGGTTTACGCCGACGCTGAAAACATGATTTTACGATTTGACCTGGTTTGGCACAGCGGGTTTCTGTAGTTCTCCGCCTGGCATTACACTTGCGACATACAACATGGCAGCGTGGTCAAATTCTCTGACCAATCCAAATCAGTTGCGTGGAAAAGGTTTAGGTTTGCAGGTTCAGGCGTCAATCAAACCCAAAGCCCACTGTAAAATTTGTGGCGACTAAAGGAAGCAGCACGACTTATTGATTCCAGCATCCTCAAACAAACCAGCTGTTGATAGGGGGAGGCGTGCGGGGCGCTACAGCGGCAAACCCCAAAAACACCAGCCAAAAACTGGTAACAAGAGTGGACACATTTTCCCGCGGTATCCACAATCGGAGAAAAAAAAATCCGGGATTCAATTTATAGGACACATTGCCTAGCTCTAGATAACCTATGTGGTTCTATGCGAGTACGCCTTATATACGTATAGCAATTCCCATACCAAGGTAACGGTAGCGCCTGTGTACCGCCCTAGACTCGTAGAAATCCCTGGTAAAGCTGTTGTGCAAACAATCGAGCGAGGGGAATGAAGCTTCCTTGAATCTATTTGGGTGTTGTCTATTACTAGGCTTGTGTGATAACAGGTTATCGCTACCCCTGGACAATGTCGCGCTGCCGTGATCTGCCGTGACATCTTGCGAAGTTTATTCTTATTACGTTACCATAACCGGGTTTGCCGCTTACGGCATGCAGGCAAAAAGTCCCGGACCATACGTCGATCTTCCTCAAACTGTTGCCTCGGCACCACACAGGATGCCTTTGTCTGCTACAGGAGTGTATTCAACGAAACTACGAGGCCCCCGACCTGTTCCAGCATGACCGTGCCTCCGAGCGCAAAGCCAGCGACGATGCCGTTCAAGAACACACTCAATCTCTGCCTGTGCACGGCCCTTTGAGATAAACCGAATCCGCGACCTGTGCACCACGCCCTGACCTCGCTAACGCTCGCGCGGCTGTAAACACACACGCTTTCTTCAATTATATATGAAACGAAACACACTCAGCAGGCATAACATTATGACCACTGAAAGGTCAAGAACACTGATTATCTCCATCATTAGGGAGGGGGGTCAGTGGTTCAGGAGCTGGGTCCCTAATCAGAAGTTTGGGGGGGGATTCGAGCCCCGGTATCGCCAAGAAGCCACTCTTGGGTCCTTGAGCAAGGCCTTGAACCCTCTGTGCTCCAGGGTTCAGCCGTATCATGGCTAAGAATGAATATCTCTGTGCTGTAATGTATACGAGACAAATTAAGGCTCTTCTTCTTGTTTGCACCTGTTATTGGGTGACGATATTTTCATCAGGTCTGACGTGTTAAAAGCAGGAAGTTTGACAAGCGCCACATTGTGATTGGTCAGAGCATCTCCGAAACTGCAGCTCTTGTTCCTGAAATGGTCAGAATCGGTCAGAAGTGGTCCGAGAAAGGAGCAGCGGTGACCTCACAAGACGTATGTGGGGGGGCGTAGTTACATTATGTAATGCTCGATGGGTCAGGACTGTCTTGGCAAAGTTGGTGCCAATAACGTTATCGAGGTGTGACCGTTACACAATGGCGTGTATATGCTCCTGCACGCGTGATACGAATCATCCTCCTCTTTACTCGCCTTCTGCGTCTTCCTGCCTTTACATGCTTGCAGAGGATTTAATCGGCGGCTGCGGCGTTTTCAAATGGCACGTCGTTCAAAAGGAGGAGGAGGAGGAGGGAAAAAAGTAAATCAATATCGTACGGCCCTAGCCTATACAAGCGGCATTGATTAACAAGCAGCGTGATGCCTTTACTGGTCACGCAGTGTGGCTGAGCACCTAAACAAGTCACAGCAGTACACTAAGCACGCCACAGCGTCTCGTTGCCTAGCCAGTTGGCATGTTGCATAACAACAGCAAAAGCGAGGAGGCCTTTGAGCACGGAGCCAAGTGTGCCCTCGGGGACGTGCCGACACATGGCACTGCTGGGAATTGAACCTAAATCTTTCGGTAAGGGTGTAGTTCTGCAATCCGTTCTCTCGGGCAAAATCCTGCAGGGATCAAATAAAAAAAGCCAAAGCAATTTTTCACACTTATTTACACCTGCAACACAGATATAGGAAATGTGGAGCTCAAAATACGGGTAGGGTTTTGGACAGTGCACCGAAAGCACGCCGTTTTCGCAGAACCGTCGGTGGCAAGGTGAAAGCCGGCGTGTTTTCGTTTAAAACACCAGTCGGCCGAAAAAAGAGTGTGCGCGGACGAGTCGCCGAGATTCGGGTTTGCTTTTCGAATCTTCTCTTTTCACGTTAAGTTTCCGCGTGCTGTCCGGACAACCTTTGCTTTTCTAGGAAAAAACGCATTTGTGCGGATCTGTGCTCGGCCAGCAACAAGAGGGTTCGTAAAGCCAGATACGGCGTGTATCCGAGGGCGACCGTCAGCATTCTGATCCATTCAATCCAGGGTTGAGGTCAGAAAAGCGATCGCAGGCCACTCGTCCGTTCCGTCCGCGGATGCACAGAACAGGCTCCGAGTTTAAGCGAGGGGAAGATTTCATGCCCACTGCATCCAAAGTGCGTAAAATGGACATTTTTACCAGGAGTCCTGGCTGTGAGGGTCCTGGCTGTTTGAAACAAGTGAAGAGAAATAAGGACCGCGTTGAGAACCACTTGGAATCGGAAAATATACATTGGAAAATTCTCTCCCTGGAAAAATGCACCTACTTTTTGATTGCTAATATATTGATGGTATGAAAAATTCAGTTATCCAAAGCGACTTCCAACCGAGGGTGCAGGACCGAGCAGTGGTAGCTTGGGATTTGAACTTATGCCCTGCCGATCCAAGGTCTAATGCCTTAACCACGAAGCTAAAACCTCCCTCGATCAATACATTATGAAATATTCAGTCATACACCGGCGTGGACAATGAGGGTGGAGTGGGGGGTATGAACAATAATGTGTTGCTGTGGTTGTGTATGACATCATACCCATACCATCATACACCATACAACCATTAACATGGGTCCATTATAGTTAATATGATCGACTTATTCAAACTAATATATAAATGAGTATAATTTGAGGTGATTTGTATTCCAACTCGCAAACAACCGCACCCGTACCCTCAACCCTCGCAGGTATGAATCCACAAATCTCCATTAAACCTTCCCATGTGCATCCAGCTGGGTTAGGAAGCGCTAAAACCTTCTCCCTAGTAGAATAAAGACACCTTCAAAATGCATCGTTACAAGCTGGGACGCAACCACCGAGTGCGCATTCAGGCGGCCTAATGGGCGTCCAGGAGGAAATCGAATCGAACGAGTCGATTCGCCAACAAAACCCTGCTACAATAGATTCCATTCGCATGGGTGCCAAAAGCGTCTCGGTACGGCCTCCGTGTAGCACGAGGAAAACGCCAGGGAAAAACGCCCCGTTTTTCCCGGGGATGTCCTTCTCACCGGTGCGTTTCGATGATGCGCAGAGTCGTATATTGATTCGTAGACATGACCGTTCGGTCGTCCTGGAAGAGAGAGCCCGGACCAAGGGCGAAGTGCTTTCACTGGAAAAGCATGACTATACATGACTATAGAAATCGTAGGCACAAAACACTGGTATCCTCTGATCCCCCAATAAGAAGCAGCTAAAGATCATGTGATGACATTACGTAAGGGTGGTTGTTTTCTGAATGGAGGGGGAACGGTGAGGACAATTCTACGTAGGAACTACATTTACAGCATTTGGCAGACGCCCTTACGCCCTTATCCAGAGCGACTTACAACCGAGCAATGGAGGGTTAAGGGCCTTGCTCAAGGGCCCACTAGTGGCAGCTTGGTGGTGGTGGGGTTTGAACCCGTGATCGTCCGATCCAGAGTCCAACACCTTAACCACTGGGCTGCACCACCTCCCTACGGTAGAGCAAGGAACGACACCATTTTACAGCTTGGACCCTAAAAGACGGAAGGGTTTCAGGAATCTGCAGCGCCTGACGACAGACGAATCCAATTTCCTCTCGGACTAGCGCAAGTGGCGCAAGGCTTTGTGCTGCACGGCAGCGCGCTCGAGAATATCCCAGGCGCCCGCAACGCTTTGCCAAAACCCGGGAAATTCACTAGCGACAAGGATGTCGGGACTGAGATTATGTCGATCTCAAATCTGGGCCAAAAGAAAAAATCAGTGTAATTTATAATCCACTTAAAACATTATGGCACATTGATTGCGCTCCGCGCTCCAAAGCGAAGCGTCTTAATGCAGTGCAGTACTCTGCGGGAGGCTTGGATAACACCGCATGGCTTTCTACAACGTAAAATAAAACAGTTCCGGGACAAAACGGCGTCTGGAGCGCTAGGGTGAGAAGAAGAAGTGCGCTGCACCGAAGTGCACGAGCGTGCGTCAAGTTCGACCAGTTACTAGTGGAAAAATTGATAGTGTGTACTTCGGCGAGGATGCCTACAGAAAGGTCAAATTCCCGTGCGCTGCAGGAGATTCCGCGCGTGTTGGTGCGTTTCCCTCTGAAACAGGAAGTCAGGCGAGGGAGATGCCGTGTACAAGTGCACGGCTGTCCGGTTTACAAAAGGTGCAACTATAGCTGAGAAACGCTGTGTGCCACGCCCGGCGGATTTTTATTTTTTCTTCCTTTCTCTATAAACCAAGCTACAGCGACGACATAACATTCATTCAGTAGACTCCCATTAAACGCTCGGAGTGACGAAATAAAAGTTCGCCTCTGATGCACTTTGACCTTTGAATTTCTATCACACGGACTAGTGGTGCGGACTAATCCAGTCATGGGACGAGAAAAGGGGGAGGAGACGGATCTAATTTGCTTTTCCGTTTTGTTACGGCAAGGAAAACCCGCTCTCGCACCCGCCCACGTGATTTCAATGATTCAGGAGGCTTTTCAAGTTCTGTTAATTAAGGTTAACGCGCAATTGTAACAAATTTGGAATTAACCCGTTGCGCCCTTTGCAAGTGGCCTACTAGCGAGCGAAATGACAGCTTCTGAAAATGCGATGTGAGGAAACAGCGCCCCGTTTTACGCGCCAAGCGTGCAGCGTCCCCGCATACATGACCAGATTCTAGACTTCTGACATCGTACTCAGCCGCCGCCTATATATTCACCACAGGAAATTCCCCGTACTGGTGTCGGTGCGCCTACTATTCAACCGGACCACACCCATGGGGGCAGGACTTTCAAAGAACACTTAACTGGACAAACAATATATTCTACTCCTGGTTCATATGACGGTATGTTGGATGGAGGAAAAGCTCTAACACACAAGGAGATGGGGAAGGTCGTACCGTGGCGCTGGAGCACTCGTTAAGAGATTTCACATTTACACCGCGCTAGCGAACAGAATTTGGTGACTTAGCCATAGGGTCCGAATCCAGACAGCACCAGCCGATGACAATTGCACAGCGGAGATATAAATCTGTTAGCGTGCACAGATCACTGTACCCAACTTTAACGACCCACTGAGGACAAATACAATGCACAGGGACAGATTTTTAGATATTTTTCGACGTTGCCTCTGCGACCGAAGCTCATGGTAGTACAGAGCGAGACCCCACCCATGGGGGGGCAGGACATAAGCTTTCAAGAGCATTTCATTGGTCGGATACGAGACAAGTACAGGATGAATCATCATTTTTTTTTTTGGATTTATGAAATGAAGTAAATCCCAATTGGACCAGTGCATGTTGCAGTATGTAGAAGCGGGAGGGGAAAAAAGCCTCAGAAACTCATTTCCATGGCAGAATTCACGCACTGCCCTGTAGGCAAGGTCGTACTGCGGCTGTCCTCAAAACGCTCACATTTACCCCATCCTTCTGATTACGATCTGATAACCAAGTCAACTGGTCAGCCGTGGTGTCCGACTTCAGATAAGCATGATGGAGATGGATGTCTGAGATGTGTCCATCCTCATCATCATCATCATCATCTGTACAGTGCGGGCTGATGTCCTCAGACCCAATTTAAATCGGCTCAGCTTTGTTCTAACGATCCATCGAGGAGAACCATGACCGATCGAAATTAATATCGTGACCCGGTTCTATCAAACGCTCCTTTCCACACCCGGATCGGGAACTTGGGTCGCTATTCACCTTCGCTGCCCTACTCGAGATTGCATTTAGCATCCAGCCGGTGCCGCTCGGTCCCGTATCCAACCGTTGGCCAAAAAAAAAAACACGGCTAGCTCGGCTAAGTAGGTTAGCGCTCCCTT
This sequence comes from Kryptopterus vitreolus, assembly GCA_030449085.1. NCBI lineage: Eukaryota > Metazoa > Chordata > Actinopteri > Siluriformes > Siluridae > Kryptopterus > Kryptopterus vitreolus. Next base: position 13,017,998 of record JACRUU010000002.1, on the reverse strand, counting down.
TTCGCCCATAATTGTGAAATAAATATCGCATTCGGGAGACTATTTATCTATATATATATATATATATATCTATATATATATATCATAGTATATATATATATATATATAGTATATATATATATATATATATATATATATATATATATATAAAATACGCGCTCCGGAAAGCGTCGGGCCGAGTTCGGTTTGAAACCATACTTACTGCTGAGCTTCAAGTTTCCAAAGCCAGTCGAAGTAGCGCCGGAGGCCTGAGCAGCCCCGGACTTTCCTGCAGCGCTCCCACCCGCGACGGCGCTTCCGGCGGCGGCTGCAGCGGCTCCCGGAGCCCCCGGCGGCTCGGCAAACGAGCTGGTCCTGGGCCGCCCGCTGCCGCTCATTTTCTTTTCTGTGAGTGTGCAGGGGCGAAGGGGGGGGAGAAAGTGCGCCGAAAAACTAGGGCCTGGCGTTCGCTGGCTATGTCGAGTTCAATCCACAATCCCTATTATATAAAAAAGACATATAGCTATAAAGACAGCTTGAATGGTGTAGCGGTGGGGCTGGAGCTCCGTCTTCTCTTTCTTCCCCCTGTCTGGTTGTGTGGTCCGACCTGACGTACAGCAACGTGCGCCTCGCATTGCCTTATGGGTAATGGAGTTCGTCCAAACTCACTCGGTGGCTCTACTCGCGTCAAAGAGCGCAATATTGGACACTTTGGCACAATGGACTGGTTGTTTTTTTTTGTTGGTTATTTTTACAGTAAACATTCATTTGTGTTTTTAAAATACCCAAATCTACATCGTATACACATATTAAAGTATCTGGTAATGCTAAAGATACTCAAATCTCATCCTGTAATTCGGACAAGGAGCGCAGACATGGCGGAAACATTATATTTGACTCCTGGAGGTCACGTCTGCACGGAAGTGATTTCTAATTGTGTGATTCGGATTTTGGTGTCTGCACTTGTATTGTATCACTTTTATCGATTAATATAGGGTTGTTGTTGTTGTTGTTTATATTCACGCAGGAACGCGCGCACACACTTCAGTGCTGCAGTGGCGATAAGGACTCAAAAAAAGACGAGTTCCGTTTGCGCGAGTTTTTTTTTTTTTTTTTTTTTTTTTTTTTTGTTTTTTTTTTTTTTTTTTTTTTTTTTGGACTGACAGCCTCAACTTCCAATCAGCGTCTTGGGATGGCAGCACGTGACCCAGGTGGGCGGTTCAGCATGCACACACTACGAAGACAACGGCAAGAGGAAAAAAAGATACAACCCGTCAGTCCCGGCGTGTATTTTATTTATTCTTTCATTGTTTACGACTTTGTTTAGAGAGTAGGCGAGTTGTCCGTGTTGGTCGTTTATTCGGGCGGAAAACCCGCGTCTGAGAGCGCTCGAAGGGTCGTGCGGAGGCTGGACACGCCGCAGCATGAGGGAGCGTCCGGGCGGTAATGCTGCACACGACCGAGGTAAGAGAGCGCGAAGGGGAAAGAAGGCCTCGCCCGAGCGCGACGGACATGCGGGGAAAAGTGAAGAGCGCCGCCTAAAGACCGCCGCGCTCCGGCTCGGCGCAACCACGGACGCCGCGGGGCGCTCGAAAAACGCGGCAGTGCCGAGATTCGAGGATGAGCGACGCCAAACGCACAGCGCCGTGTTTTAAACACGCCGGGGAAATCTTTAGGGCCCACAAACAATCAAACAACGCGGCGTCCTAGCGGTGCCGAGGAAATGCGGCCGAAACGCATCATAGGCGCCATCGCTTTTTTGTCACGGTTGCGTCCAAATGCGCATATCGGCGCGAAAGCGAACGTTATCGGCTTATTCTAGTCTTGCGCAATGCGAGCGCCGGGTTGAGGAGAATTCGGGTCATTCCTAGTCGCAGGGTTGAAAACGTTTCTTTTGCATCCCATCGAGCTTGCAATAGTTCATCAGCACTCATTACTGACATCGAGGGAGGCTCCTGCATGCAAAAAGAGTGTTCCCAATCAGTGTCAAACGAATAAAACGTGTAAAATATGTATATAGTCTGCAAGCAGACATAAGAACATGTCAAATACGGGTTGTATGCTAGATGGAAAACCAGTGCACAGTGCAAATATACAGGAAAATACCCTCCTGTGGTTTGCATTTTAATGCAATATCTCAAGCTGGGGAACAAGATTTGTGATGTGGTTGGTTTTCTGGTACTTTATTTGTTGCGATGGCCAGTGCCGGTGCAAAATCATAAAGCGCAAAGAAATTGGCATCTTCATCAACAAGCAGAAATGAGTAGAAACTCGAATTTTCCTGAGTGTGCAAAATTTGTCACCAAACACGCTCGAAACAAAATTCTCCTCGCCAAGACCAGTATTTCAACACGTCACATGACTGTGTTTGTTGTCATTTAGAAAAGGTTATGTGACATTACCCTGCAATTAACACGCCTAATTGTGCAGAACGTTTTCCCGTAAGTCGTGTGTTGTGCGGGAGTCGACGTGGCTCTCGGATTCAAGTGCTTCCGAATGCACAGTTTTTCCGCGAATCTAGCGATCCTAATCGGGCATGTAATGTCATGTGAAATTTTTTTTTGACCTTTCCAAAGTGGTTGGAAATGTATTAATAATGCATACGTTCTGTATGTATGTATGTATGTTTTTCAGATTGCCCAGTCGTCATGTTGCTGTGGACCCATCTCACATATGGTGCCCCTCTAAAAACCCCTCTATGACTTCCTTGAAACCTTTCAGACCCTTTCCTACACCAGCGGCCGCTTTCCGTTCCTTCTTTTAATCCCTGTCCCAAGTGGAACATAGAGACAACAAAACATTTAGCAGTACCAAAAACAACCCTGCACTGATCATGAGTGAGCAGCAGGACGAGTATGTGGAGCATCACTACATGTGCAGTGAGTGCCAGCAGCTCTTTAATACTCTGGAGGAGGTGCTGATCCACCAACAGGTGCACACTGGGGCTGAAGTCGAAGACCTGGTGGCCATTACCGGCCACGAGGACACCAGTCAGTACCAGTGTCTGGAATGTGGCGCCCTTCTCCGAAACTCGGAGGAGCTGCTGCTCCATCAGGAGCTGCACATGAGGGAGGCGGGTCTGGATTCAGAACACGGTGTGTACGATGGTTGTTGTTCAAAAAGTACTACCTTTTGACTTCGCTTTGTTAATTGCATGGGCTCGTTATTACCTGGCAGGTCTTTGCGAGGTGGCAGAAACCGACGCGGCTGTTGCGGCGGTTCCAATCCACTACCAGTGCCTGGAGTGTCTGGCCCTCTTCGACACAGCGGAATTGTGGATGGCGCACCGGCAAACTCACAAGATCAGCACCCACAGCGACATGGCTGACACCGTGAGTGTATCCATAATTCTGCGTTGCTGTGCTATGCTTTGACAGGGACTGTCGGCGACGTTGCAGAACTGTATCTCGTTTGCTGAGCAGTGCTGTAAAATGTGCATGGGATATGTGTAAAGGGCATTAGCCAGTAGCTACAGGTCAACAATTTCATCACCAATGTATTCCTGTCAGGGTCACAGAGTAGGTAGTGGGATCGGTGATATTTTCTAGAAATAGGGAGCAATGGGAATAAAACAAAAAACGGTCCTGTACCACAGTATTGAGAATCCAGTGCAACAGTTTTGTAATGCATCTGCAGCATCAATAAACACGTTGTTGGCGACAGTAATAATCCTGCCATGTTCTTAACTGTTTTAGGATTACGTTCTTCAGCCAGATGGTTCCGTCACGCCAGTGACCAAAGTGCAAAACCTGGTGCTAGATGAACAGAGAGCTGGAGAGATCCTAACCTTGGCCCAGGTGCTTATTGATCTTTTGCAGTAATTCATATTGTATAACAGGTGGTCCTTGACTTACCAAGATTCGACTTCGACAATAAAATGGTTAAAATATATTGTTAAAAATATTCTACATTTGTTCAGTAGCCAAATATCTATACGCCTGCCACCATTTCCACCGATCATGTATAACATTACGACCACCTGCCTGATATTGTGTTGGTCCCACTTTTGGTGGGGAAAAAAATAACAGCCCTGACCCATGGATCTCTAAACATTACCTTCTTCAACAATTTGGCTACAGTAGCTCTTCTGTTGGATCGCACCACATGGGCTAGCCATTACTCCAACGTTACGTGAGACTTTGCATCTCATTGCCGGTTTTGATTGCCGGGTTGAATCTTACACTTGTCCATTTTTCTTCTTCTAACACATTAACTTGCAGCCGGATATATTCCACCCACCAACAGGTGCCATGATGACATTTACCGTATTTGGCGGACGCCCTTATCCAGAGCTACTGGTTTGCTCAAGGGCCCACTCAATGGGGCTTAAATGGCAGCTTAATAAGTGGCAGGAGCTTGAACCTAGTGGCAGGCGCCCTGAACCTGCGCCCTTCCGGTCTAGAGGCCAGTTCCTTAACCACTGAGCTACCACTTCCCATGAAGAGATAATCAGTGTTATTCACTGGTCATAATGTTATGCATGATCCATGTACGTTGTATAGCTTATTTAATAAACTATAAAGTGCTCTGTTTTGTTACATGGTAAATGTGTTAAACTATTAACAAATTGCAGTGTACTTCGCCATACTGACCACATACTTTTAAGCCTCCTGGTGAGGCTCCTTTGTAACTCGGGGACTACCTGTGTGACAAACATAAAGGCATCTGAGGGATTCACAAAGTGAAGAATGCCAAAAGTATATCTCACGATGGATTAGTTGCTATGCAGTTTTTCTTGCCTACTTCACCAGGCTCTTCGAGAACAGCAGTCTCTTCCCAAGCCCACAGCTCCATCCAGGACGTCCCTTCTTCCAAGCACCCAGGCTCTGTCCGGCTCCACTTCTGCCATGCTCCGCCTCCAGTTCTGCTCTGCCCAAGAAACTCCTCCCTCCACTCCTCCCAAACTCTCCTCCACTCTAACTCTCCCTCCATTGCCGATGGCTCAGCCTCAACGAACATCCGCAAAGCCAAACTCCTCCCTCCACTCCTCCCCTCCGAGCCGATCAGGCTCGAGAACGGCATTACTACGCTCAACCTTCTGCCCACCGCCGAGCACGCGGACTTGGGGAAGCACGCCGAAGAGGAGGTGTTAATCATTCACCCGTACGAATGCTCCGAATGCAACCTGCTGTTTAGCACTCCGGAAGATTTCCTTCACCACCAGGGTGAGCACTTTCTGGCTCAGGACAAAGAGAGCGGGGGCACCGGGGTCATGCACGACAGTTCCAGGTTGAGGGACGACGAAGCAAAGAAAGGTGACGCGAGAGAGATCGGGAGCAAAGCGGAGCAGGGGAAGGGCCCAGGAGGGAGGCGGTCGTACACCGCTCGGTTAGCAGGTCTCGGAGTGAATTCGTCTATTTCGTCTGCCCGCCAACCTGCAGTGTGACGAGTGCAAAAGGATTTTCACCACAGCCAATCGCCTGGCAGCACACCTCCGAGTGCACGAGCAGGGAACGCACGAATGCCCCGAATGCGACAAGGTGTTCAAGAAGGTGGGCTCGCTGCACACGCACATGCGGACACACTCCGGGGAGGCTCGCTATCTGTGTGTGGACTGTGGGCACAGCTTCACTACAGAAATGACCCTCATCATACACAGGTACGATTCACGCACACACTTTCTAGTCCAATAAAAGCATCACCAGTGCCTTTGATAAATGCCCGTTTCTGTTTTCGTTCCCTAGGAAGTCCCATACGTCCGAGCCTCTCCATAGGTGTCCTTTCTGTGCCAAAACCTTTACCAACATGACCAAGTTTCTCTACCACCGCCGCACTCATACCAACCGCGAACCAGTCAGCTCTTCTTCCACAGTAATGCTCTGAAAACACAATACAATAGTGAAAATGATCCTGCTACAAAAAGACAGCGGGGGGTCTATATATACACACACACACACACGTCACAATAAACATTCGTGTCCTCTTCCCGTGCAGGTCAAGCTGACTCAGCAGATGCCTCTCTCGATTATGCAGAGGGCAAGAGAGCGAGAAGCTGTGTGGAAAAAACAGAAACTTGCGGCTCCTGGAAGTGGCGAAACAGACACGGGTGAGAGTCTCCTGGAGGCCGCAGCCTCTCTCTCTCAGGCCGCCGTACCAGCAGAAAACGGAGTGGATACGAAGGGTCCCGAGCCAGCACAGGCACAAAAGCAACCGCCAAATCCAGGCAGCGGTATCAACCCGGACATTATGGAGGATTCGGACCAATGGCAAGCTCCCATTACGGAAGACGACTTCAAGTTCCCTTGCTCTACTTGCAGTAAAACTTTCACTTCCCAAATCCGCTTGTTAAGTCACCGGCGCACGGCGCACTCCAGCGAGCGCCGCTTCAAGTGCAACGTCTGCGGAAAGCCTTTCAAGAAGCAGATCCACCTTAGGAACCACCTGCGCACGCACACTGGCGAGCGTCCTTTCCAGTGCAGCGTGTGCGGCAAGACCTTCTCTTCGCTGGCCAACCTGACTCGGCACGGCCTGACTCACACCGGGGTGCGGCCATACCGCTGTGACGTCTGCCACAGGGCGTTCACGCAGTCCTCGAACCTGCGCCAGCACCGCCTCCTCCACAGTAACCCCACGCCCTGGGCTTGCCCGGACTGCTCAGCGACGTTCATCCGGCCGGCGAAACTTTTAGCGCATAGGTTCCTTCACCACCCAGGCTCGCCGGCGCCTTACCCCTGCCCCCATTGCTCAGAAGGGTTCTTGCGCAAGAAGCAAAGGGATTTGCACTGCCTGCAGGAACACCCCAATCTGACGTACGCTTTTACAGACGCCACGAACGAATTACGGTTTAAAGGTCAAAAAGCACCGACTGAGGGGGCAGAGCATGCTGCACCGCCGCTCCCCAAGCCGAACTTGGACTGCACCATTTGTGGGAAGCGCCTGAACTCTGCTGCCAACCTCCGCCTCCACCAGTTGAGCCACGGACCGGGACCTGGCCGCCCTCGCGACTCGGGCTCAGCCTCCGGGAAATCGCATCCGTGCCCCGTGTGTGGGAAGTTGTTTGTTTCGGCGTCAAGCGTCACTTTGCACCAGCGCGTTCACACCGGCGAGAGGCCGTACCCTTGCGCCGTCTGTGGCAAGCGCTTCCGGCAGAACACCCACCTGCGCGAGCACCTACGCACGCACTCGGGCGAGCGGCCGTTTCGCTGCGAGTTCTGCAACAAGGGTTTCGTGCAGAGCATGCATCTGGTCGAGCACCGGCGGACACACACCCTTTCCCGGGGAACGGCCGCACACGTGCGCGGAATGCGGAAAGACCTTCAAGACCGTCTCGAACCTGAGGAACCATCGCAAGACCCACAACAAGGCCGTACAAGAAACCGAGCAGGGCAGCGGCGTCAAAACGGAGACCGCCGCAGAGAGCAACCTTGCAACGCTTGCTGTGCTGAATACATCCGATATGAGCCTTTGCCAACAGAGTGTCCAGCTGGGACACCCACAGCTCATTCAGATTCAGACGTCCGGGCTGGAACAGGTAGGTAACGGTTAGACTGTAGTGACTTATACCGTCTCAATTTTGGGTTGTACTGGTAACACTCAATTCTCATCCTCTCTTGCTTTGTCAGAATCAAGGCACGCCCACCATCATGTGTAATGAATTTGGGGAAGCGATAGCAATCATCGAGACGAGCGGCGATGAATTTGGCCGAAGGCGATAGAGCTTTATCATCGAGACGGAGCGGCGATCTGGCCGAGGCTATAGAGCTTTACCATACGGCGCTGGAAGGCGGCATCAACATGGACACCATCACTCTGGACAACCTGCAGCTTATGTGAATCGTCAAGAGCGAGTCCATAATGGCGGGGCCGCTTAAGGCTGACAATTGATTTCATCGACAAGCTAATAGTGGGGGAAACCGCCTCACTCTGGCAATTAGCATCGATCTTAAAGGATACAAAGAAGCCCAGAGTGATTAAATGAGCGCGTTTCAAGAAGCGACAAGCCGGAGTCGGTGACGCTCGTGATCGACACCGCCGAGCCCCTTCACGGTTCTCCCTCTCCCAACTGTTACATGTCTGTTAAATGTGTTCTTACAATTTTTTTTATCATTCTGTCTCAAATGTCAAAAATTGTTGTAAATAAAAGATTTACAGTTTGTCTTTTGATTTTATTGGTGATTCACTTTAAGTCATGAGGTAAATTGTCATAGCGTTTAAAGCTCTGACGTCTAAAGCCTCTTAAGATTAGGTTTACACACTGACCAAAAGCAAATGGACGCCATACCTTCGGCCCATGCAAGATCCATCAAGACCAGTGATGGACAGTAATGAAGTAAATAGAATGTCTTCTTGTACTCGAGTAGCTTTTTCATGTATCTGTAGTTGACGGAAGTATTTCCATTTGAACTTCACTACATTTCAAAGTCAAATTTATCTTACATTTTGTAGAATCGGGTGTTTTTAATGATGAACGGTTAAAATGAACGTTAAAAAAACACACTAGCAAGCATCAGGGTGTTTTTAATGATGAACGGTTAAAAAACGAACACACTGCAAGCCATCAGCATAGTGCGCGCTCCGTTTCATGTACTTGGCGTGAAAGTTCCGTATCGGAGAGGAATAAAAGATTGAAGAAGCTCTAAATTGTGGCCATATTTACATTAAAAAAATGGTTGAAAAGGTTTTGTGAAAAAAAGCTTAGGCAAGTTTAACTTCGGTCGAGTTCTAATAGTCCTTGAAGACTGTAAGAGAGTGAAGAGCACAGAGAGTTTGTTCTACAAAACTTTAATGAGAAGCCGGTACGTTGATGCCTTTCGCATCTCGGACGAGTGTGGATTAGAAGGTGGACGTTGCCAGTGGTAGATGTTGTAATGTGCTCGCTGCATCTCAGTTGGCTGTTTGAGGAGTCGATGTGGTCGGTTACAACAAGGAATAGAGTCTGAGTACAAAGTGAATGACTAAACTGCTCTGGAGTGAACTGTGATGTCACAGAGACAACTTCACCTGACTAGTATTGCCAATCTCTCCCCTAATGGCCAAGCATGGAATTACAAATAATTAGAAAGACTTTCCTACAGGGACTCATGATGATAATAATAGATTGCAATCAATATTTGACTCAATATAATTATATTAATAGATTGCATTGGAGTATTTTCATCTAAACAGAGGTTGGTAAACAAAATGTCTTAAAAGAGCTGCAATGAATCATAGTACTTTGGATACTTAAGTCAATCTTGGTGAACGTTTAAAAGGAGCATTTTTGCTGAAGTAATATTTGAGTCTTTCTCTACTTTAAATCAAACGCATGGGCTTGTGCTCTCCATCCGCCATTGATTAAAACACATCTTGATAAAGTTGATATGAAATAAATGCAAATAAGCGCTAAAAGCATTATTAAACACCTTTGACAAGAATTGGAATGCCACCTTTCCTAAAACCACCTCAGTTATTTTTGTTATCCACAAGCATACTTGACTTAAAGAAAATGTCATTCAGAGGGTTGAACGGATGGATCATCACAACACCTGAACCAGCCTAAACTATTGACCACAGTCAACCCCCCCCCCAACCTTTTCCCCATTTTATTGAAACTCCGCCCACCTGATCCTGACACAATCCTGTTCTCGGTGGAAACCAATGTGGTATTCGGCCGTTGTACTCTACTCTGCCTCGGCTTCGACGTGTAGATGCGTTTCTGTTCGCCGCATGGCCGTATCTGGCTCAGATCTCTTGCAGCGCTCAATTTCTGTTCCTGTGTGGACAATTTACACAAGAAGTGATAAACACAGAACAAAAGGTGTGGCTGTTTATTTGAACATCTATTTATTCATATACTGAGAGAAATAGATACAAATGTAGAGCTTATTTGTATAAATCTTTTCACATAGTTAGCAAAATGTTAATATTCATATTTTTTGTCATTTTTTTTTTGTTTTGTTTGCTTTACAATTTCAGTTCCTGTAATGGCATTTGTTTAACATTTAATAATGCTCCTTACTATGGGACGGAGTCGTGAGACTCCTCCTGAACTATGTACAACACGAACAAGCCTCACAGCACGATCATCACAGACACCCTGCGTCCTTCTCCTCTTCTTCCACCTTTCTCTCTTAGCTCAACCTAAAGTGGCTGAGGTGTAGAAAGACCAATAAAGTGACAGAAGAAGGGGGAAAAAAACAGGAATGAAGGAACAAGGAGGAATGTTTAGTGGAGAAGGGTGAACTAGAGCTAAAAGACTGGGGTTTCCTGGACAACACGGGAGCATGTTATAGAATTATGTTCCTGAAAGAAGAAGAAAAAAAGAAGGAAAAAAAAAAGCATCACCACATCTCTGTGATTATTAAGAGTAGGTCAATAAAAGGAAAAGTCGCAGTCGAAGTGTGATTTCTGGAGGACAAACAAATAATGGAGTTTTTTTTTTCCTTTCTCCTATCCTCTTGTACTCCCATCTTCGAAAGCGAGAGAAAACCAAAGGTGCAGTATTGTTGGTTATACGGATCAGATCCATAAGAACAGTATGAATAAGAACAGGAAGGTGAAATTCAATCAAATATTGACCTGTAGATTGAAATTAAGTTTGCATTTTTCTTTCTTTAAAAAAAAAAAAAAGAAAGAAACATAAAAGTTGTCTCGTAGTAAATTCCTAACTGATTTTATCGCCCTTTTAACCTCCTTGTCTCAAATGAACTTGAATAAAATGGTAAGGAAAGAATTTTTTTTAAATATGTTTCTCAATATACGAATATGCATTTAAAAAAAAGTCCAATCAATGGCCATAATGTGCCCGTTTACTTCCCTTCTAAGAATGTCTTCCTTCATGGCTGACCAATCTGTAGTTTAGGCTGTGACTGGCATCTACAACAGCCAATCATAGGAAGAAGGCGCTTGTGAAAGTGAAGCTAGTCTCTCGCTGAAGCAGTTCAGTGCTTTGACAACGCTTGCTGATAAAAAGCCTTTAAAAGTGGAACACAATGGAAAAAGGCGAAGAAAAGGGGAAGTAAATATCAAAATATGAGTCCATTAAGCCTTCGACATCTCTAAAACATAGCCAGTGGAGGCCGGCCTCACAACGACTGGCTGTAAACCATGAGCCTACAACAAACCATCTGTGCCCGAATGATACTTCCACATGTGTCATGTTGGGGTTGGGGGGGTGGGACCAGTTTAGTCTGTAAAGGAAACTGATGCCCTCGCAAGTCCCGCCTTTATATAGGTACAGGGGCAGCCTTCACTGTATTCTTCAAGTCTCAAGAGTTCAAAGGAAGCCTTCGCATTAAAATCATGTTCAAGTGTGGATATTTAAGACATTGAAAAGTGGTGTGCATGTGTGTGTGTGTGTGTGTGTGTCTGTGTATCAATGTAACTTATGCTCGTTTGTAACTGAAAGTCTTTTAAAAACAGGAAATACTGTAGAATTCAACTGGGGAAAAAAAAGGCCAGTTCGTAATGGGACCTCCCTTGTGAACATCCGTTACACATTCGCATTCTTTACTGAGAAGAGCGATGCATGTGTCTTCTATAGATGCAGGAGGAGGGATCTGGTCGTCGCATCGGTCCTCTCGATTCATCCGTCGAACTCATCTGGTGGAGTCCAGCGAATCGCCTGCGTTCCTGGGCTCCTCGGAGTTGCCTTTCTCCTCGTCTCGCTCCGCCTCTCTTTCGGCAGATTCGGAGCCGCCGGCCCCCTCGCCGGCCGCCGGCCCAGATGGGCCCGGTAAACAGAAGGAGTCGGAAGTCCCCGCAATTTCGCTAGGCGCGGCCGTTTGCATGATCTTTTGGCGGACCTCGCGAATCTTCAGTTGCAAGCACACCTTGGTTGGGAAGATATCAGCATATCGTGCCTGGAATGCAGCAGTGGCTTGGGCTACAGGGAAACGTACGGGAAGGTTAGATAACGGACAGTGTTGTCTACCTGGTTCTAAGAGTGTCTGGCTTGAACTACATGAGAAAATGCAGCTCAGACAGAGAAAAACAAAGATTCATAGTGCCAACTGTGTCGGCATTATAATGTTTACTCCTTAAACATATTCATGTTATGAGGTCATCTTATTTATTCTCCTTCAGTTCAACTCAAGTCTTCTAGTAGTGATGTAGTTGTATCAATTGTACTAAATTAACATGTTTGAATTGGTTGTTATAGAAAAATTAATAAATAATGCAGTTACTTGATTTTGTATAGCAGTATAACCTGGAATGGTTTATCACAGCAATTTGGCCAACTTTAATTTACATTACATTTACGGAATTTGGCAGACGCCCTTATCCAGAGCGACTTACAACTGAGCAATTGAGGGTTAAGGGCCTTGCTCAAGGGCCCACTAGTGGCAGCTTGGTGGTGGTGGTGGGGTTTGAACCTGTGATCTTCCGGTCCAGAGTCCAACACCTTAGCCACTGGGCTACACCACCTCCCCTAATTTATTAAAGATGTCTTAATGCGAAACATCCAAAAATAATGTTCTAGGGCTGTGAATCGAAAATCGATTCCGATCCTGGAATCGGATACTTACTAATAAGGATTGGATACTTGTTATGAAATGAAAATGTCAATTCCTCTTAGCGATTCTTGAGTGCATATTTATTGTTTTATCACCTGGCAATCTGACGGGACCTTATATGGTAATCTAAACATAAGTTTGCAAGACCGACCTGCCAGGATCCCCGGGTCTCGAGGCACGAACTTCCGGTTCTGGGATGAGCGCACTTTCTGATTCAGTGGCCACGCCGTGAGCTTTTTAATGGGCGTCTGCGTCTCATGTTTCGGCGACTTTTCCCGCCTTCTGGTTGACCAGGATTATTAATCTTAATAAAGCTCTTTTGTTTTTGCACCTTGCGACTCGCTTTGAATCCTTTATTAACCCTGTTGACCCCTCTGAATAATCATATAGCTTAGGAATATCTGAAAGTGCACTGTATTGACAAAAATGCTGGTATCCCTCACTTTTGTTGGAGTTGCAGGAAAATATTTGGAGACACAGTTGTATAGGATGTCTTTGGATGCAGTATTGAGAAATAGAATAGAATAGTCTTTATTTGTCACTTTTACATTATAGCAAAGTGAAATTCTTACTTCACATATCCCAGCTTGTTTGGAAGATGGGGTCAGAGCGCACCTGATACGGCGCCCTTTGGAGCACAGGGGTTTAAGGCCTTGCTCAAGGACCAAATGGTGGCAGCTTGGTGATCCCGGGACTCGAAACTGTGACCTTCTGATCAGTAGCCCAGTAGCTGCCTTAACCACTGAGCTACATCGACCCCCCCCTCCCCATAGGAGACTTAAACCTTGTTTAACTCTATGAACATGTGGTTTACATGTGGGTGAGAGCAAAATCCTAATACTAAACACCTTTGGGTGATTTGGACCCTAGGCCTCCTCAACCCTACATCAGTAGCTTTTACTAAAACCTATGTGGCTGAATGAACACTAATCTCCACAAGCACACTAGTGGAACATCTTCCCCGAAGAGCAGAAATGGAGGATGTTCACAAAGCACACTCATATAGTAATATAGTCAGGTGTCCACAAACATCTGACCTTACAGTGTGTCTCTGCCATAACCAAAGTTTGACCCATGAGTTGTGTGTGTGTGTTACCTGAAGGGAAGAAGCCGTGTTCCTGGAATAGCTGCATGACAAGAGCTCTCCTCTGATCCAGAGTTCTTCTCAGAGAGGAGTATGGCACCTTATCAAACTCCAGCTCCCCCAGAATGTCCTCCCCGTCTGTACCTGTCAAAGAGCATGAGACAATAAGACAAGCTGAAATCTGTGAGGGTCTCTCTCTCTCTCTCTCTCTCCTCTCCTTTCAGCTGAGAATCTGTGCATCTCGGGTCTCTCTCTCTCTCTCTCTCTCTCTCTCTCTCTTTCTTTCTTTAGCTGAAAGTCAGCGTGTGGTGCGAGTTGTCTTACCTGGCCTGTCAAAGGTAAATATATCACCCTCGCACTTGGCAGCACTTTTGGGTGTGTTAGGTTCGGAGCTGCAGCTCGACCTGCGCCGGCTCTTTCTCTTCGGGGAGATGGGGTCGTCCGTGGATGAGTCTAAATCTGCACACGACACGCTGCTATTATTATCGCCGTTCCGAGTTAAGAACGTCGGTTATATTCAACACTAAAACTCTTTGCTCTTGCCTCTCTCACCGGTCGAGTTCTTCCTCTTCCTGCGGTAGCTGCCCAGGATGGCGCGTGGCGATGTGGCCAGGCTCTGCAGGGTTGGCGATGGAAGCACCTCCTCTGGACGAAACTCCGGCAGTTCGGCGAACCGCTCCTCAAAGTACACCTCTGACAAGACTCTGCGCACAACGCAGCTTATGTCACAAACAAAACAGCATGTAAAATGTATGGTAAAACCTTTTTTATTTGAAATGTAAGAATCATTTTGGGGGGGAAAAAAAACGCTCACTTGTCGACCGAGTCAAACGGGCGTTTCAGCGGTGGGGGCCGGGACTTGAGCTTTTTAGGAAGTGGAGTATCTTTGTCCGACTGAGGAAGGGGCGGGGCAGGCTCTGACGCAGACGGAGGTAACGGAGAAGAGGAAGTAGAGTCTTTCCATTCAGCCTGTGGGGGGGGGGGAGGGGGTCAAAAAGAATCCTTTCAGAGCTACATAACACAGCGAGAGATTTTATGTTAATTCGTGCGCTGCATTCAAGAGCACGAAAAACATTAGCGAGGGACTTTTGCCCGGCTCGTCACCCTGCTTCGCTTCAACCGTCTAACATTAAGTGCTGGGAAAAAGAACACAATACTACCGGGGCGACCGGGGCCCTTTATTATTATTATACTTGACACTTGTGTGGGAAGGGTGATGTGAGGTATCAAAAATGCTTCCTGACTTTCCACCGCTTTCCACTGAATAAACTTCACTCAGTGCTAAAGACACCCTGGCTGCTTCATTAACATGCGTGAAACCTCAAATCTCAGGGCAGACCTGCACGCTTCATGGGTGGCGGACAAGCAGCGTAAACGCCGAATGTCTGTTATGATTATGATTACAGACTGATAGCCAGGTTTTAAAAGCCACTTAGAATCGTCTGGAAAGCATTCATTACCAATTCGCTAACACATGGCAAATATACCGTTCATATTTCCTTTCCATTCGCGATATTAATTATGATATTTGGCGTCAAAGGAACCGAATTCGGAGTGCGAGGACCGCGCCGCTTTTCATTCAGTCATACCAAGCTTGTCTAATTACACATATAATACAATAAAATACTGTGTATTTGGTTTACGATTCTGTCTTTAAGTCTTATCAGCCCTCTTTTTATAGATCCAGCGCAAAATAAACATTCATAGTGCAACATTACGCTGCATTATGGGATTGTGTTTGTGATTCACAGCAGGTGGTGGCAAAAAAAACAACTGCTTACTCATTTCACTGCAGTCTTTGTGCCGTAGAATAAACAGATTTACAAAATTCGTGTGATCTGATCACATGACTCAAAAGTACTATTATTATTTTCCTTTTTTTTGGGGGGGGGTACATACAATTATACTGGATAATACTTCCAATATTCACCTCTTTAGCATTGGCCTCTTTGCTGCGTGTGCTTGTGGAACCCGCTTCGCCGACACCATGAGCTTCGGTTTCCGGGGAGCCATCATCTAGAGAGGTGAGAGCAGCGGGAGTGGTTTCCCTCGATCTATCCACCTCAAACGAGAAACAACTGCTGCTCTCTTTCTCCTTCTCCCGGTCCTTCTCTTTCTCGCGGTCTTTCTCTCGCTCTTTCCCTCTCCCTCCTCCGTCGTAGCAGCCGACGGGGATGTTGGCCACGGTGGCCTTGACTTTCTGCGGAGGCTTGGCAGAGGCTGCAGGGAGTTTAGAAATGGCAGCTGGGAAAAGAAAATACGGGAGCGTGAATCACGAGCGGCTCCTGAAATATTCGGGAAATACTACTTTCTGATATAGAAAACTGCAAGTTTATACCTGCGAGTGGGGGCTGAGCTGGACTGGAAGGTTGTAGAGGCAAAGTGGTGCCAGGAAGTGGAGCCGCTGAGCTGCTGCCGACTTTAGTGAGCCTGTCGTTGTGAGACAGAGGCAGTTTATCCATCGGTCTGTCTAGCTCAGAGTGTGCGGGACCGTGACCGGTCCTGTCCGGGGCCGGAAGAGACATAGGTGTCACGGAAGTGGTTGAAGTGTGTTTGGCAAGGATGGATGGGCTCGAGACCGTATATACCACGCCGGGTGGCACTGTCGCTCCAGATACCACCCCGGTGGCCAGGGTGACCGCGGTAGTAGGGTAGATGGCGGTGATTGCTGGGCTGGGAGATTGGGGCGGGGCTAACAAAGGAGGCTGACCTGTTAAATCAAAGAAAAACATGAATTGACCTCAGTTAAACTCTATGGCTATATTTACACAATCCTACCCCAAACGTAATCCGTCAGCTAATAGATATTTGGTGTTAAATGCTCGCTCGAGCTGAATGCCAATAAGAGAAATGTGGGGCAAAGATGATCACGCATGATCTAGATCTCTATTAACCTCAGGGGTTGATTGATGATGTCTGGGGTAAGAGCAACATTGGGTAAATGTTACACAAGCTGATACACTAACCAGCGATAATTGGCTGCACTAGGGTCTGCCCCGAATGAGCGATCGCTGCAAAGGTGGCCAAAGGAGATGGCACATATGCTGATCCGGGTGCTGGGGGGGCCGTCTGTGAGGTGGAGCCTGTTGCCGTGGACACAAGCGGAATCGGGGACGGCCCTCCTGGAGTAGACTGGACATAAGTGATTCTGCGAGAGAGAGAGGAAATGGTTGTGAGTAAAAAAGACTGCAGTAAACTCTAGTACTGCAGCATTGTG
Organism: Kryptopterus vitreolus; assembly: GCA_030449085.1. Lineage (NCBI taxonomy): Eukaryota > Metazoa > Chordata > Actinopteri > Siluriformes > Siluridae > Kryptopterus > Kryptopterus vitreolus. Next base: position 13,001,284 of record JACRUU010000002.1, on the reverse strand, counting down.
TAAGAGTGGGAGTGGAGTGTTCGAGGAATCGTGCGTGCGTGCCTGTGTGTGGTGTGTACCGTACCTCGTGGGTGGGGGAGGCAGCAGCACAGCTTGTGAGGGGGTAGAGCCTGGGGGGGCAACCACTGTGGCTGCTGCCATTGTTACAGGGAATGGACTCCCTGCTGAAGGAAGCGGGGATTGGACGACGGGCATGGGGGCAATCTGGATGATCTGGAAGAGGAGAAGTAAGATGACACCCCATAATCAACCAAGGGACCAATCCCTAGATGTGTGTGTGTGTGTATGAGAATGTTTGGCCACCTTGTTTCCTGCCTGTGCTCCGTTCTGCACAGGAAGAGGTGGAGCCATCAATGGAAACTGCTGAGAAGGGGCAGGAGTGGTCCGCACAGTTGCCATGGGAACCAGCATCTTGCCCTGTAAGACTGGGGACTGTGTTTGTACTGTAGATATAAAAACACACACACACACACACACACACACACACACACACACACACCAGTGTGATATAAATAACAGGGGCGCTATCACTCCAGCACCTTACCCATCTAGCACAAGCCACAAAAAGGTACAACAGTAAAAGCAATGGAGAAGAACTGAATCATTATTGCATTTAATCCATTCGTATGATAGAATAAATATGATATATATTTGCATAGATATGATAGAATTGAAGCTATACATTTTTCTATACAAGAAAATATAACAACCGCAGCAATAAAGCAGACATGCAAGATTTTTTTTTTACATTTGATTTCAATAGTAACTGCCCCCCCCAACATGGTAAAAATATATATAAATATATATCTTAATACCTCTAGCTCCTGGATTGATCACGCCTACTGCAGGGCCTGATGTGTATCCTGACTGCTTCCCATTTGCCACTGAAGCTAGTGTAGGTGGAGCTGTAGGCAGGGTGAAGATACTGGTTGGTTGGCTGGGCTGCTGATGCGAGGGGCTCTTGGGGTTGTTGGCAGAGAGAGTGGGCAGAATGTACTGTACTTGTGTTACTGCTTTCTGGCCTGCAGAGGGTGCGGGCGAGGCTGTAGGCAGGATGTGAGGCTGCAGCAGAGGCAAGGTTGCAGGACCATTACTCTGTGTAGGAGCAACCGTGGCAGGGGACACTGGGTTTTGGGGAGGAGGACTAATAAGCTGCACTGCAGACGGCGCCTGAAACGGGCCTCCCAAGACGAGATTTAGTCCCGCTTGACCTCCAGATGCGGGACTGGGTGAGGACGAGGAATAGTACCCGCCCCCTCCGGCAGGTGCCAAAGCCGCACCGCTTCCTCCCACTCCGGATCCGATAAGAAGCTGCGTCTGAGGAGCGGTCGTTTTTCTCTCTTGGGACGATTTACTGGCTATCGGCACTGGCGTACTGATGACAGGACGTACCACGTTAGTGACGATAGTCGATGCTACTCTTACTGCTCCCAAAGTTGATGATGTACTGACTGAAATGGACTGGCCAGAGGAAGACAAGGGAAGACTGTGAGACGTACCACCGTCAGCATCCCGACGCTCTCCCTCTCCTCCGTCGAGCCCACGCTTCCTCTTGATGGAAGTTTCTAAGGAGTGTCTGGAGGACGGGTAGGAGGAGAGAGATACACTGCGCCCGTGACCGGGCCCAGACGATGACGTGCAGATCACGGGGGCAAAGACTCTCTTAAAAAGAGCAAAATATATATATATATTGAAAGAAAAAAAAAGCCTATAATATTGCCTAACAATATTTCTAGCATCTACAAGTAGTGTGCTGGCAACAAGTGAGAATCAGGAGGGCTACCTTGCGTTCACCTTCGTCCCCAGATCCATTTTCACTGTCGCTGTCGGTCACTTTCTCCTTGCACTTCAGGTCAATAGAGCTGCTTGGATAAGGGTCCTCTGTTTCAGAACAGGGAGACAGAATGCCACTAAGTTATTGATGAAGTCACGCAAACGACCGATGCAATGACCTCCTCTTCAGCTGAGAATATCCCCTTGTTTTTTTTTTTATTTCATTCCACTGACTGCTTCACGTCCCACAGCAATCAGGCTGGAGCAAATGTTAAAAAACAGCAATAATAACAACCTGCTTTTAGTCCTTTTTAACACCCACACATCTTTTACCCTAAAGCCCTCGAGCTTCACTTTTGGCAAAAGAATTTGATTCCGCTTTTCCGAACTACTGTGAAATACAGAAAAAGGAGCACTAGACAAAGACAAATCTGAAAAAAAGACACTGATGCTCAAACTATTCCAAAGTTGTTCCGACTGTTCAGGCTCCGTTGGCAAAAGAGTCCCTCTTACTCAATCTACCTACACTATATTGGAGAAAGTGGGTGGATTTAGTTTAGACACACGAATGCTTCATAAACCTTCCAAAAAAAATAATATCTGAATTTTCTTCACCTGATACCAAAAGACAAACGGTATCCACCTCCACTCAATCAGTCAGATGTTCACAACTTGTAAAATGTAACACCAAATACTTTATTCCTACACAGCACTAGTGCCGTTCACAATGCTGATAATCACTAAGTAAAAAAAAAATGTGTAAAAATATTTGAATACTATATATATTATATATATATATATATATATATATATATATATATATATATATATATATTATATATTATATATATACTATATAATTTATATTTTATATATATAAATTTTAGTGGACAATACAATTACAAGAGGTACTCAAAGTGGTGGTGGGCATGTTCTTTTTCTGAAATGTGTATCAAATCTTTTTGGCTGTCTTTGTGTATATTTATCTCTTCATCATGGCACCTGTTAGTGGGAGGGATATATCAAGCAGCAAGCGAACATTAAGTCCTCAAAGATGATGTGTTAAAAGTGGGGAAGATGGGCACGGCTAAGGTTGTGAGTTTGACATGGGACAACCTGTGATGTCTAGACCACTGCGTCAGAGCAGCTTCAAAACTGAAGCTCTTGTGGGGTGTTTTCAATCTACACTGTGGGCCAAGAAAGGAACAGAGGGGAACCGGTGAGGAGGATCATGGGCAGGCCAAGGCTCACTGTTGCACATGGGGAGTGCTGACGTGTGTGCGTGCGTGTATGTGTATACACATACATATACACATATATACATATACACACACACACATACATACATATAGATACATACATACATAAATACACATACTGAGCATTTGAAACTGTGCTGCAGGGAGGATTTCGATGGCAGGTGTAGCTGCCTGTGTGCCATGGAAAATGCTGAATTCCATCTAGGATGGTGCCAAATGCCGATAGCGATGATAAATGACAAATCTTAACTCACCGATGACATCATCATCCCCCTCTTCTTCACAGATGACCATGCGCTCTTCATCACTGGTCATGTCTTCACTCACACCCCTCTGGACTTGAGAATGTGTTCCACCACGACCTGAAAATTGGGCCCCGTCCCCACAGATCTACAAAGAGAAGACAGAAATAGTGATAACATTTTACGCCTTAGTTTTTCTGTTATTTTTTTTAATGATAAGAGCCATTGGATTCTACAACAGCCTAGAATGCTATAAGTGTGTATGAATGTGTGCGCATTACCTGTGCGAGCTCCGCAAGCACCTGAGGGTTGCCTCTCTCGCTTCTCTCCAAGCTGTGCATAGCACTCTGGGAGAAGGCACGAGGGCGCGCAAGCCTGTCTCCTCCGGCACGCTCGGACACGCCTACCACACCCGGCCCCATCCCTTTAAGCTCAGCACCCAAGGAAACCAACGGAGGCTCTGAATGAATGACACATTTTTTGTTGGAAGATTCAACCAAGAGAAGTATTCATCATTCATTTTGACACTCTTGCTACCTGTCGTCTCGGACATGCTTCTCTCCCTGACATCCTTTCCACCTGGCGCATTACGACTCTCACTGCTCGACTTCTTCCTGTCCTTATTACACCACTTCCAATCGGGGTGGGCCTTAAAGTGCGCTTCTTTCACCTGTGAGAGACGGAAAAAAAAAACTGAAGCAGCTCACCGTGCTTTAAAAAGAACATAACCTGCTCCGGTTTTTGCTTCTCGCAAACAATTAGGCCTTCAATCCAGGTTAGGAGCAATTTATATGTAATATGAGCAAAAGTTTTATCAATAGGTTTCATACCTGAATTGAGGCAATACACGTAATGTTCTCCTGAGTCATTTACATTTGTATTTGCGCACTAAAATATATCTACATGTCCGATTACTAAAATAGTTCAGATGAACAGGTGTAATATGCAGAATCTGTGCTTTGCTGAAGTTTATTTACAGTAATTGCAATAATTATTTAAAAAAAACAAAAAACAAAAAGCAGTTTAATCAAATTCCAAAACATGATCGCTACATTCCTCACATACCTGCAAAGACCCAGCAAAGAAAAGTCTTGCAGTACATTTGTTCAAATTTATTACAAATATTCTTTCCTGCGACTATGAGACAAGCCTGAAAAGCAGTACACCGGCGTGTGAGATTGTACGCATGCATGCTACTTTACCTGGAATGCAAGGTCGTGATATTTCTGTTTTTCTTTGGGTCCCAAAGCGTACCACCACTCTCCCAGGATCTTGCTTACAGTGCGGTTGTCCTGATTCGGATGCCGCTGGTGAACGAGAGCGCGGTGGCGCTTGCTGAATATCATGAAGGCATTCATGGGCCTCCGGATGTGATCCTTTTCCCTCTAGAAGAATCAACAACACATATAGTGGAATCACTATATTTTCTGTACTGGAGTGTCCCTGTTCGTGTGTGTAAATAAAACCTTGCCAGGACTGTTTTTGTCATCTTTGGGCAGCGCGCTCAGAGACTGAGACCGGCGTTTCCCAGGAGATGCCGAGACTGGCGGGTCCGGGAGGACACCTGGTAAAAACCTGGACACATGCAGATATTACAGGTCAACTAGTGATCAAAACTACAAACGTGTCCTAAAAGAGTCCATAATAAAAGCAAGAAAGAAATCTACACTTTCTATATGTACACTGTAAGGACTAAAGGTTGTTGACCGCTGACCATTAGATATACACATGAGCCTTTTGAATGTTGCAGTCTACATTTAGTCACCCATATGATGTTATAATAACTTCTTCTATGAAGCATGGTAGCACACTCTAAGGCATCCATTTCAATCGTGTTCCGCAATTATGAGCTGAATAAGTCAGGTGTTCCAATACTTTTGTCCATATAATGCTTTCATATCATACTTATCTAGGGCTGTGGCTGTGACCGTGGCAACCTCATCACCGTGGTGGTACGGTTCCCACCCCAGTTGTGCATTGCCACCGGAAGTAGTGCACATGACGTCAACACTCTCTAACGTTAACACACAAATTTCCATTACGGTGACGCGTATGACGCGTATACGTTAACGAGTTGAGAGACGCAGGTCTCCTCCGACCCTCAGAAATGGAAAACCAAATGTTACATCCCCGATCTGCAGTCAGACTTGTTGTCTAATATTTAGCTATATTACATAACTATATTACAGGCTGTATTGTGTTTTTATACTGACGGAAGTTCATAAATAAGCATGCATGTTTTTATTTTACATAAAGATCTTTTGTCTCTTAGTTCAAAGGTAAAGTGAACTCAGACTTTCTCCCTCATAGACGTACACTTTTATTGGTTGCGGTTATACAGTTATATTTATACATATTATACAGTCTTTTGAACACCAGAATAATGTCCAGATTCATTCCGGAGACATTTCAAACCAGAAACGGACAATACAGACCGGACTTTTGGCTGCATTATGTTCTGAAGTGAGACGTTTGTCTATACACGGTTGCGCCAGTGTCTTTCTTGTTGCTATTAAATTTATAAAACGCATGTAATGAAAGCCACTCTCTTTAACACTTATCAGTTTGGAGTCTGGAATCAAAGCAAAATGAATACTCTTGGATAGGTATTTGGTTCGACATATAATTAAATGGGCTAAACCACATAAAAGCTGCCTGGGGTTCGTCTGTAGCACTGAAAAGGTAACAAATAAACTTCTTCATTCTCTGGTCAGAAATAATGATAATGGGGAAAAAGTGAGACTTCTGTGTGGGTGAATAGAAAATAAATAAATAATTAAATAAATAAATACATAAATACACACAGTCGTGTGAGCATGGGAGAACACGAGGCTGCACTCGCAATGTTAATAGATTGTTACACCAATGACTAGGTCAAATCAGTTTGTTATAGTTCATATGATTTGTATTTATAGGTTCATCCCAATGCCTTCAGCAATATTTCTGCAGTACTCATCTCTGTTGTGTGGCTCGCTTTGCAGCTACAAAAAAAAAAAAAAAAAAAAAACTGTTGCCCACATCCTAAAACGCATGTTTGGTTCACTTCCTGTATTGGCACTGATTCAGGATCGGGTCGCTGAGCGAGAGCGTTTGATTAGAACCGTTCCCTGCGCTACACGTGGACGATCTTACACTAGATACTATGCTCAGATTGAAATAACCAGTAGTGCAGTTCCAAATCAGCTAATGTGTGTGAAAGCACCCAAGGAGGAACTCTCACACGTGAAGGATGAATAAATGTCAACGAGGAAAAACTATTACAACTAGATTTATTTCAAACCCAATTCTCTCATGGATAAATGAGATATATAAATAATAATAATGATAATGAAAAATGTGGGGCACGGTGGCTTAGTGGTTAGCATGTTCGCCTCACACTGCCAGGGCCCGGGTTCGATTCCCGTCTCGGCACACATGTGTGTGTGTGGAGTTTGCATGTTCTCCCCGTGCCTCAAGGAGGTTTTTCTCCGGGTTCTCCGGTTTCCTCCCGGTCCAAAAACATGCACGGTAGGTGGATTGGCACCTTGGAAAAATTGTCCCTAGTGTATGAATGTGTGTGTGAGTGTGTGCCCTGCGATGGGTTGGCATTCCCTCCAGGGTGTATCCTGCCTTAATGCCCATAGACGCCTGAGATAGGCACAGGATCCCCGTGACCCGAGGGAAATCGGATAAAGCAGTAGAAGATGAATGAATGAATGATAATGAAAAATATCGTTGATATTCTCTATACTCGCTTCGAAAGACATTTTGACCACTCTCATCCTGATCCTTGTCTTATTCATCTTTGCTTGGTGCCATGGCACTTTCTTTTTACTTGGGGAGGTGGGTAGCTCTGTGGTTAACGCGCTCGGCTACTGACCGGAAGGTCGAGCCTCGACATCGCCAAGCTGCCACCCTTTGGTCCTTGAGCAAGGCCCCGAACCCTCTGTGCTTCAGGGGGGCTGGAACAAGGCTGACCCCTGCGCTATGACTCGCAGCTTCCAAACAAGCTGGGATACGCGAAGAAACACCTCCACGGTGCTGCAATGTACATGTGACAAATAAAGACTATTCCATTTCTAATTAAATATGAGTGCGTTAACCACATATGTTGTATATAGAGCTCTTTGGATTCATCAGAGCACGTTGCCATGTTATATTTCCCAAGTGTAATATGGGGGGGACCGCGGGAGCTCCCTGTGCCAAACCAAGGTGAAATCGTAACACTGATTTTCGTATTTACAACATAAACTCGAATTAATCGATAATGGCGTGGAATCTCCCAGATCTAGTTGTACATGTTAATAAATGTAAGTACAGCGTACAGCACCACTGCATATTGCTCCTGTGTGCTTCATACAGTATCGCACCCATAAGCTCAGTTGAGTGGAAGACCTTGTGTGGCCTGCTGCAGAGCTCTGACCTCCTCCCTGGAACACTGACTCACTCCTCACCTCCCCTACACCAGTACACCTGTATAGGTGAAGGATCACCAAGCACACTCCGCAACCCTAGTGGAACATCTTCCTAGAAGAGTGGAGCTTATTATAACAGCAAATCATCTTTTAGTCCACAAACTTTTGTTCGCACAGTGTGTACAAGGTATAATTCCTTGTCCGTACTCCTGTTCTTCTGCGATACAGAGGGACTATTTATAGATGCTGTAGTTAGTCCAATTAGCAGATACTGTGTTTAGCTAAGAAAGCTTTGTTTTCTTTAAATTTAGACACGAGAGCAACCGGGGAATCAGACTGCGGACATCCAATATGTTAAACGCCGCACGGCGCAATTCGCCACGGACTGAAATGTAAAATAGATACAGAAAATAATAAATAAGCATCACACAACATTGTCTCCAGACAATGCTCGAATTTCATTTGGACAGAAGAGTGTTTGTGTTTATGCATGAGTCAGTCGTCGTGTTTTTCCGCAGTGCGAGATCGCTCTGGCGTGTCTGTCGAACAGCACGGGTGTCTCTGTAAAATACTGGATCCTGTCCCCGTTTCCGTGTTGCATCTGAACGCAGGAGAATGTCTCTGATCTCGAATTGTTTGAACCCATGCCTTTACGCACGGTTGTAAACACCGTACGGCTGGGTTCACTAGGGTTGCGCGACTATAAAGTAACACTAGTGGGCTATTTTCGAACGCAGAATTTGCATGTCTCCTCATTAAAGAGCGGGAAATCATGCTATATCAAACTCATTACCTAAATTGCTCCTGTCCCTAATACACAGACAGACACACACACACACACACACACACACACACACACAAACAAAACATAACAGAGTGGATTGCTTTTCTCTCCCCGTGTTGCCATTATGTTCATCTGATTGGACACACTCACACATGTACGCATGTGCACAAAAATTCGCGCACACACACACACCTCTTTGCACAAGTCATCTGTTCTGTTTAAAACAGCTGTTGATACAAAATGCAATAAAAAAACTGATACAGTATGAATAATACTGCGCAGTAGTAAATGAGCACTGGAAGCTCGAGGCCAGTGACCAAAAGATTCCGTTTTCACATCCTGGACTGCTACAGAACAAGTGTTATTTCCTGTTTCCCAAACCCACTGAAATGCAAAGATTTCTTTTTTTTTATTATTATTATTATTTTTTACAAAAGGGGGGCACGGTGGCTTAGTGGTTAGCATGTTCGCCTCACACCGCCAGGGTCCGGGTTTCGATTCCCGTCTTGGCCATGTGTGTGTGGAGTTTGCATGTTCTCCCCGTGCCTCAGGGGGTTTTTCTCCGGGTTCTCCGGTTTCCTCCCGGTCCAAAAACATGCATGGTAGGTTGATTGGAATCTTGGAAAATTGTCCCTAGTGTGTGAATGTGAGTGTGTGTGTGTGCCCTGCGCTGGGTTGGCATTCCATCCAGGGTGTATCCTGTCTTTATGCCCATAGACGCCTGAGATAGACACAGACTCCCCGAGACCCGAGGGAAGATCGGATATAGCGGTAGAAGATAATGAATGAATAAATGAATTTTTACAAAAGAAAGCAAACATTTAGCGTGTATGGGGCTTTGCTGATAGAATAGAACAGCCTTTATTTGTCAAATATACATGTGTGAAATTCTTTCTTTGCATATCCCAGCTTGTTTGGAAGCTGGGGTCAGAGAGCAGGGTCAGCCATGAGAGGCGCCCTTGGGGCACAGAGGGGTTAAGGCTTGCTCAAGGACCCAAGGGTGGCAGATCGGTGATAACGGGGCTCAAACCTCCGACCTTCCGATCAATGGCCCGGCACGTTAATCACATGTCTAACCCCTTCATACTGATGATTAAAAATGGGACAAACAAGGAATTATTAAGCATGGAAACTTGGGGAAACTTGAACAGGATTCTTTCCTACTTTGGATGCTTTTTTGGATTATAGTGTGCAAAATGAACAAATATGAATGTAATACAGCATCGATATACACAGCATTACATTCATTACAATGTTAGAACTATGTAATTGTGATGGACAACACATATAGAGACATATTGTGATGTAATTGTGATGTTTTAACTATTAACTAGCTATTTACACATACTAGTACACAAGATGCTGTGGGAACACTGTATGGGTACATTGCTTGCAGATACCTGACCAGTGGATTCATGTGATTTTTGAACATGCTTTGTGTATGGCTGTGTTGTCACGCTGGAACAGGTTCCGAGTCTCCTAGCTCAAATAACGGCGGAAATTTCACACCAACTCATCCTGAACATCTTATACAATTGCGTGCCTCCAAATTTGTTGTAACAATTTGAAAAAGAACCACATATGGCTAGAAAATCCCATGTCCTAATATTCTTTGTGTGTGTGTGTGTGGCCTTGAAAAACATAAGTGATCACCAAAAGGACCCAGGAGCCTTCACCTCACACACACACACACACACACACACACACACACACACACACTCAGAGACACATGACACACAAGACGCACGGACACAGATGGAGCACTTACGGATCATCGACGTCGCTCTCCGTTTCACTGTCTGGCCTCTCTTTCTCCGTCTCCCTCTCTCGCTCTCTCTCCGGGGGAAGATCGTCGACAGAGGGCGCAGGTCGCAGAGCAGGGTTTGATGCTGCCTCTGCGACCTCCTTCACCGCCACGCCGCTCTGGGACTCTAAAAGACAGGAATGAGATGATGTCTGTGTAACCCGACGACATTTATCTCACCTGAAATGTTCCAATATGGTATCCTCGTTAGGTCAGGCACGATGTTAGGTAACGGATAACTTACAGATAGTGTTACGTCATGTCTCAGAGACCAAAAAACAAAAACAAAAAAACATAAATACACCAAAAAAATGTTTTTTCTTTTTTAATTGCGGGGCTGAGAAAGATGATTTCCATTGAAAAAAAAAAAGCAGATAAACAGAGGAAGGAAAAATTAGAATAATTACCTTTCTTAAGAGTGCCAGCTTGAGAGTGATTGACAGGCTGCTGGCCTTCACTAGGCTGTGTCGATGGATCTGATTGGGTAGGTGCCAGGAACGGCACCAACGAATGCCAGGGAAAAACTGGAACCGAGCGTGGCTCCACGTTAGTCCAGACTGCAGAAAATAAAGCATAAATTTATCATTTATTCCAGTCTTTATTCACCTCACTCGCAAAGCACAAAATCAATCATACGACATAAAACAAAAAGACCTGATTATGGAACCTCAATGTACAAACTATGCCATCAGTGAGATATATATATATATAGATATATATATAGATATATATATATATATATATATATATATATATATATATAAAACCAGATTATCTTGTACAGTGCTTGCCAACTGGAAGACTGCAGTCCACATGCAGACGCAGCAAAGCTTTTTAGCAAAAAAATAAAAACCTACAAATCTAGTTTTCTAAACACGAACGTGTTTACGTCGCGTGTTGTTTCGCAGAAATGCTTTTGCATTTTTACCCAATGACATTCACACGAGTCATTTATTTCTCTGAAAGTTGACTAGATACATGGCCAGAGACAGATTCCCTTTATTTATCCTCTCTGATTTAATTAGCAAACCATCAATGTGACTTGTTGAATGTAGCTAGATAATTTTATTATCATTTTATTATAAGATATTATTATTCTGAATACACATGCCTATTAGAACAGAATGTTGAAAAGACAAATGGATGAAGAAGTAAGCTTTTGCTGATGTGAAGTACAAAGCACGTGGTCTATGACACGTTCAGGATGACCCCACGACTCTAGTCGAAAGAGATAACTTGAAGTGATAAAACGAAACCATGTTTAAATGTCATGAAATAATATTTCCTGTTTATGCAGTAACATGTACATATGTTTGCCAGTCAGGCAACCAAGTATACAGCTTGTGAAAAAAGCCAACCATTTTTTTATGAATTCTTTTCATTAACCACCAATTAGCGATAATCCAACGCACATAAACCTACTATTTATTCGGTTGCTTTGCGTGATTTATTAGTGCCTCTCAAAAGTCGCAAGACACCACAACATGATTTGGTTGGTGGGTTAAAATTCAGCCCTGCTGTTCCATGTTGTACACTCGTACCCATTCGATAACCACCATCATCATCTCACTCTGAATACTGTTCTGAGAGCAGTCTGACATCCCAACCAGAGCATATCTTGACCCTTTTTCTTTTCAGTGTGGGGCAAAACAGAGTAAACAAAGTGTGTACAGTAATGACAAGGCAACACAGAGAAGCCAGGAAAGAAAACTACTATTATATACTATATATATATATATATATATATATATATATATATATATATATATATATATATCCTATATATATATATATTCCTGGTAGTAGTTCCTTGGCAGTCCTTGAAGTACTTGAGAGAGGTAGGAATGCTAATGTGTGGAGGACAATCTCACACATCCAGTCTCCAGGGAGCAGGTTTGGGATCCTGTGACCTACAAAGTGACCTAGATGGTTGATGGTACGTAATATAAACGAGCTAATGGTGTAGCTAGGATTATGGTGGTTATAAAAACTGCAAATCGACAACACAATATATATATATATATATATATATATATATATATATATATATATATATATATATATATATATATTCATACACACACACACATTTTCCTCCACTTATATGTCCGTATACGGGATATTATAAAAAAAAAATGAAGAAACTAACCGAACATGCTCAGTCCTTGGCGGAGATATTGCGGTGTTTCTGAAGAAAACATTGTCGCTCGATGTACGTTTTGAGCCTCTTGTCTTTATGGGAACTTCATTAATATTTACTACAATGTCCACTGAAGAGGAAGTTGTTTAAACTCCAATTTGGTATAAAAAATGAATAATACAGAAGAAAACAAACAAACGAGAGAGACAGCAGGAATTCTGGCTAGTACAAAGGCAGCATCTTCATGCTCGTTGTCCTTGGCAGGTGCTGGTCAGTGCACGAATGAAACCAAGCGGCCATAACAGACCCGAACGAGAACTCTGGTCCCTTTTTAATCTTTGGATAGTTGTTTGCCTTGTAAAAAAAATACATATATATATACACGTTTAAAAAGGGCTCAGTCAAAACAACGTCCAACCTTTAAGCTACTAGCGAGCCGCAAAACAATCCCGCCGAAACAGGCTAGTTTCATAAACACGGCATATACAAAACACACATACAAAGCTAATCGTCAGTAGAAATCGTCACCAAGCACGAACAACTAGAATAATAAATAACGTATGCGTCGGAAGATCTCTTATTATTGTTGTTGTTGTTTTTTTATTAGATTTTTGGTCCAAGTTTCCCCCCTTCAACTCTTATCCTCCCTCAACCCTGTTTGTTTACATTCACAGCTCGGAGCGGAGGTGGAAAAGCTTCCCACTAGGCCTTGCTCTCATCCACGGGCTCGAGTACGGACAAGCCCAGGGCGAACCCCGAACCAAGTAACCACTACATGTATTCTATATTCCCGCGACTCACCGGATCAGCGACTCGAGTCAGAATGGCAATAACTGATTGCATTATTAAATAAATTATTATAATAATAATAATGTTAATTATTATTATTATTTATCTTTCGGAGGTGAGATAGTGTCGCATGAAAGCATGCTAAATCAGAAGGGTTTTCTCCAGATGTAGCTGAGAGCAGCTTTTCCCCACCTCGGAGAAGGAGACTGCGTGCCGAAGACCGGTGAAAACACGGAGATATACATATATATATAACAGTACGGAAACATCAGTGAAGTCAAGGATTAAGATGAATAATACGAATGTTATAAAGGATACTTAAAATTGGACGCTGATGGCAGGGGACCGACTTAGCCCATGACAAAGTTATTCTCGTATCTGTATTTTGAATGATAGATATATGGCTATAGGTTTCGGCGCTATTTCTCAATGAGGTGTGTGTGTGTGTGTGTGTGTGTGTGTGTGTGTGTGTGTGTGTGTGTGTGTGTGTGTGTGTGTTTAAAGGTGCCGCAGGTTCAGCAGGACTAGCAGCAGTATCACTAGAAGCGGCGGCAGCGGTGCTCCAGTTGAGTCCGTCCACTCGGGAACGCCCCTGAGCCGCTACCTGCAACCGGGCGCTCCGTCATGTCCACCGCGAGAGCTCTTCCAAACGAGCAAAAAGAATACACACACATACACACCAAAAATGTCAGACAAACCGTCGACGCCAAACCAAGACAGAGAGCGACTCCTCTACACGCGGCGAACCGTCAGCGGCCAAACGCAAGTCCGAGCGCGTGTGCAACCTGTTTCCCGTCGCACTCCCCCTGACTCTCCGGAACGGCACCCCTCACAACCCGTGTCACGTGACACCACGGAACCCCACTGACAACAGCGATTTTCCTTTAAAAGCGCATTCACGCTCCCCGGTGTCCTCCCTGTCCTGCCTTCTTCTCTTCTTCTCATGCACCGCAATCACGACCTTAAACTGTCAACGTGCTCACAACACCTCTCATTTTTAAATGCCCTCTTCTGCTGCTGAAGGAGGCCCCATCCTCTTAACCGCACACACACACAATGCACACACACACACACACACACACGGGACACACACATACACGAATACAAGCGTGCGCCCAACGAGATCGTAATCTCTCATCCAGAATCAGGTTCAGATCCCCGGCACTCAACTCTTAACGCAGAATGTTAAGACAGGAAAACACACACACACACAAGAGACACGCGAAAGATGCTGAGTGAAGCGCAGCACGGGCGCCCCGTGTCCAGGTCCCGTGTGTCCCTAGAGCAGTAATGTAAAAAAAAAAAGAAAGAAAGAAAAAAAACAGAACAGTAGGGCCGCTCGCTCCTCGCCTCCGCTGCAGCCGCCGCTCCTCCCCGCGCTCTCCCTTTACGCCCTCGTAGTAAAAAAAGTCGCTGGATCACAACAGGAATCCGTTTGGGCCTCCTCTCTCCCCCTCTCTCTCTCTCCCCACTCTCTCTATCCCATCTCTCTCTCTCCCCCTCTCTCTCTCTCTATCTCTCTCCCCCTCTCCCTCTCTCTCTGCGTTCTATCGGTTTGTTCTCTCTATCTGTCTCTTTTCTCACCTTGCGGCTCTCTTTCTCTCACTCCCCTCTCTCCTCTCCTCTCTCTCTCCTCTCTCTCTCTGGTCCCTCTCTCTCTCTCTCTCTCTATCTCTCTCCTCTCTTTCCTCTCACTTTCATCTCCTCTATTCATCTCCTCTCTGCTCTATCTCGTTCCTCTCCCTTCCTCCTCTCTCTCTCCCTCTCCTCGCTCTCTCTCTACTCTCCCTCTCTCTCTCTCCTCTCTCCCTCTCTCTCTCTCTCTCTCTCTCTTCTCTCTCTATCTCTCTCTCTCTCTCTCTCTCTCTCTCTCTCTCTCTCCTCTCTCCCTCTTTTCCCTCCCTTCCGAACCCTTTGCCTTTTTCTTTTCTTTCTCTTTTCACTCCCCCTTCCTCTCTGTGTTGTACAGTATGCTGCCCCCTTTCGGTCGCGATAACCTCGCCCAGTCCTCGACCCGCCTTCCAATTCTCCCTTCCCGCGCTGAGATTGGTTCCGTCGTGAGCCGTCTTCAGCCACTGATTGGTCCGCGGAGCGCTGGAATGTCAGTCATATGCAAATGTAGCGGCGTTAAGCGTAAAACGTAACGAGTAACAAAACAGCTTCTTAATATTTAATGACTTAAAAAAAAGCTGACCGTTACTTTACACTGATTGGATGCCGCGGTGACGTAATAGCTCGCGATCTTCTTACCTAGAGTTGTTCGTTTGCATGAATTTACATAAAACCGCTCTTCCTTAGACAGACACCACACACACACACAACACACACACACACACACACACACACACACACACACACACACACACACACACACAACGCCCTCTAATAACTTTACGGGAGATTTGACCGGCAAGGAGTTTTTTGCTTTCATCATTTATTAAAGCACCATCACAACACATCATAAGCATTTCTAAACAAATATACACACACACACACACACACACACACACACACATATATATATATATATATATATATATATATATATATATATATATATATATATAATATATGTACAAACAAATGTCACAACTAAGATGTGACTAAGCGATGACACCATTAACTACCTAATGGAGGCCCCAATAACCAGACCGAGCTGCTGGTAAATGACTGACTCACACCCAGATATGCGTTTAAGAAATATAAGAAGTGGAAGTGCTTTACGGGAACCTGATCTCCTCCAGCTCACTTCCCCTATTGCTCCCGATGAAGCGCACCGTGCGCTTCTAGCACTGCCTACTTTAATCTGCACAGTACATCTGAACACAAACACACTCAAACCAAATGCAACATTACTGTCAGAATAGACACCCGTATCCACGCAAATCCACCCGTATCCACCCATAATCCCTAAACCCCACAAAACCTTCTCCATCCAAATCCACACATAACTATCTATAAACCAATATGCACCCAAAAACCACCAATGTCCAAACAAAGCCAACCAAAATCCATTTATATACACCCACCCACATGCAACTATATACACCCTTATCTAGCCAAATCAATCAAAATCCATCCATGAGAGGAACAAAAAAAGAAAAACCATATCTATTTCTTTGCTACTAATTTCTGTATTATTGAATAGAGACAGTCAGGAACAGTTAATACATGATTAATTACACGTTTCAATAACAAGACCCAATATTAGGTATAATGAATTATAATGTATAAACCTGTTCTGTGAGCTAAAAAATGCCCTAGAAATGCTCAAAAAATTTTTTAGAGAGGAATGCAATGTAATGACGCTAAACTTGAAACACGGTGGTGTTTCTGAGTTATACTGCAAGCAGTATCAAATTTCCTTTATGCAGCTAAATGACTCACTACACACTGACTCTACTAAGTACTACGTTCCTGTAGCCTGAGAGAGCTGCGCTGATGCACATGCAGAGAGCGTAGGTATGCTCATGTTTTCCTTTTTTCTTTCCTTTTTTTTCCTGCTAAACCTACCTGGGGTCAAATTAACAATGATGTCACATGGCTCAGGTTACTGGCCTCAAACTCTGATATGAGCATAGCCGGCGTCTCTAGTGCATGATAAAAGCATGCTCAATGTGTGTGTGTGTGTGTGTGTGTGTGTGTGTGTGTGTTTCACTTAGGTATCAGAGTGCTGAAAGACCAAGCTGTTTGTAGAGGGCAATGCAGCCTTGGCCTTGGGCCCAGTATCAGTCTGTCCATTACAAATACTCACGCTATAGAGAGCAGTGTGTGCGTGTGTGTGTCTGTGTGTACACATTAACAAAACCTTGGTTTTCTATACTTTCTCTATAAAACCTTGTTTTTCTTTGCTAGCCAATTCAAAGTATAATATGGTCCTCCATGTCCGATACGCATCCGTGAATCCAGTTTTAAAATGGGGAAACTCCAGAAACATACATATATGTGCTATAGAAACAAGAGGTTGGTAAAGACATTAGAGAAAAAGAGGGGAAAAATGGGTGGGAAGGGGAAAGAGTGCGAATCGGGCGAGTAAAAATAGAACAAGAGTCATTCTGAGGAGAGAAGAGCAGGGAGGGGGAGAAGAGAAAACAAGTTGTGAAAACACAGCTGCTCTCAATGGATGAGGGAGATGAAAATAGTTAACATGGCCACAATATATACATATATATACTAACTTATATCTCCTATATATATATATATCTATATATATATATATATCTAGATACTCTTATATATATATATATGTGTGCATATATATGTGTGTGTGTGTGTGTGTACACTTAAAATTCTTGATATGGATTATGATGCTTATGGATAATGATAAAGATGTGCCAATGTGCACCAACTGGCAGTGACTTTCAGCAGTAGGCAGGAACAATCATGATTATGACCAATCATCTTGTCTGTAGCTTCTAGTTTCAGCCAATCAAACCAAACCGCCTGAAGCAAAGACTGAAAGTAGTAAACAAGTCCTTAACCCTTCCACTGCTGATAAAGAAATAAATACCCCAGATGACTTGCGTTCTTTTATTTTTAATGTTCTTTCATTTGTTGTTGTTTGTTTGTTTTTGTTTTTTTTTACAGAATAAACATTAAACCACTAAATAAATACAAAAATTAGATTTTTTTATGCTGATTCTGAAGACAAGATCAAAAACACACCATGAGTAGAATCACGAGTTTTAAAAAATGAGTGAGTGTATAATTTTTTTCACACTAAGTACACCAATTAAATGATGGTAATGATCCAGTCAATCAAACCTGTATGTCACATCTTCCCTGCGTTTTATGTAAACATGCACCTTCCTCGCTTTTTAAATATTAGCATAAAGGGAAAAAAATGAGAAAGAGGGATAGAGAGAGAGAGAGAGATTCCTGAATCCCTTAACTGGCATGTTTAGAAAAGAGCAGACAGGATGGATCAGGCAGAGAGGGAGAGGTGAAGAAGCGTTAGTGCTATTATAACGGGACGGATGTGTGTGCGTGCATGTGATGTGTCACGTCTAAGATTGTATTGCGAATTTGCATACTGTAGTCTGTAAACCGCTGGTGTTGGCGAGCAAGGCCTTTAATCCTCAGGTGCTCAGCACTGTATCCTGTCTCCACTTGTAAATCACTATGGATATAATTTAGCTGCCCGAGCATTAAATAAATGAATGCAAATGAAAAAAAAGGACAGGTGATGAAACAGTGTGCGTTTGTGTATACTGCAGAGTGTGTAATGTGACATCGCGCCCACAAGGAGGCAGCACTGGCATGTGGAAAACCTAGACAGGCCCTTAATTGGGAACATTAGAGAGCGGGAAGTGGAGCCGAGTAGAAAAATATAAAATGATCCACAGAGGGAAGGAAGCTCATGTGATGAAACAGAGACTGGGTGCTCTGGTGTAACTTTGATGTAAAGGTTAAAATGCAATCTTTCTATCTTTTCATATGACTAATGAACGCACGCTGTTACGGACACAAGAACACGAGATTGTGGTGAGTAGTGCACTTCTGCTCGATGGTGTTTTCCTGATGTGGTTTGGAAGGTCACAGGATGGGAAAGGGGGTTTGATGGAAAAGAGGGATTAACGTGGATGTGGCGGTGACGGTGGAAGTGCCGGGATTCTCCAGAACTATTGTGCTGAAAAACCAGAGGCTTCTGCACTGCAGCATTGAGAGAAAGCAAGAGAGAGAGAGAGAGAAAGAGAGAGAAAGGTGACTGGGTGAAAAAGAAAGAGCGCAGACAGCCACATGACAGAGAGATGAATGGATGAACTGAATAATGCAAGTGCGCACTGATTTGAAATGTAAAAAAAGAAAAAAAAAGACGTGACGAAAAAAAGCGATGTTATTCAGTAACTTTTATACAGTAAAGAACTATTGGGGGGGGGGGAAACACAGTAAAGCTATCATTTGCACTATATTGCTTGTAACGGTCAACAACGACAAAGAAGTAATAAAAGGCCGCAGGTATCACATGTGGGTTTGTAATACGTGTGCCTGATGGTGCATCGCAATTAGACTTTAATTGCTACAGCAGTGCTGAATGCACAAAATGTCTGCTCAGCGTGCAACATGGACACATTTCCCTCTATCCAGTAATACAATATACTGTAAATATCCCAGAATACAATCTGCAGCATATCTTATACAGTGTGCATTGTGTGTGTGTGTGTGTGTGTGTGTGTGTGTGTGTGACGTATTTGTTTAAATGTATTTGTTATTTTCTCAGTGTGGAATCTCGTCGTATTTTCCATGCCTTGGTAACAGAAGCTCAACATGCCAGTTGTGATACCGACATGCGATTCAGCCTTACAGCACACCGGACCCCGGCGTGTGCGGACCTCGACCTCGACACACACACACACACACACACACACACACACACACACACACCACACACACACACAACACACATAGTGTACATGATGGCCGTCTGGGTTGCCGTTCTGCCGTTCCCAGCGATATTGTACACGCATAATAATATTTAACAACTGTTACCATTACACACAAGCAGCTCTAGAGTAATGCGTAATTAGGTTACTTTACATTTTCCTTTAGGTTTTTGCCGTCCCCGGATCGTCTCTCGCACGCCTACGCGACTACGCCGATGACGCACAACCTCAAATCCTTCCCTTAAAAGTCTCATGCCAGGTCCCCCCCCCCCCCCACCGCTTTGGACGTCTGTTAAAGCCGACTTCAAGTCAACAGGTTTTCTGATTACAAGTTATACGTGAATACAACCCTATTGAACACCTTTGGGAAGAATTAGAACACATGACCTCGCATATATCAGTGATTCTAACAAATTTATAGTGCAATGAGCTTCAAATTCAAGTGGAACATTTATTTTTCCGGAATATTTGAGGCTCCTTTTAACAGCAAAAGGAGATGTTCAAGAAAAATATCTTACGCTCCGGTGTCCATAACCTATGTCCTTCTAGTGTATCTGACATAAAATGGTCTTGGATTATATACAGTTTCTTATTAGGTAAAAAACAATCACAGGCACTTTAAGACATCCAGATAAAAAAATAAAGTACATTATTCTTTAACAAATAATAATATACATCCTATACATTTAAATACTCCATATTCTATTTCTATTTTTTTTACCATTTCTCTCATCATTTCTATTATTAATGATATTTTATTTCATTAGAACGTATTTTATTCCTACATTCAATTTGATCCTAATTCCTCCCCTGATTCCTTTTGATTGAATATAATGCACATTATATTTTATTTTTTTTTTTGTAGTTGTATCTCATTTCATTGCAAATTCATATTCTATTTTATTATCATCTTTACACACACACAAAGACACACACACACACATATTAAA
>JACRUU010000002.1:12945766-12978266 GCA_030449085.1 Kryptopterus vitreolus | reverse complement strand
TGTGAGTATAATCACCAGATAATATTATAATTAGAATATAAATATATTATAAACGCAGAATGAACCTGAGATGTCCAGTCTCAGACCTTATAAGGGTTTTCAAGAAGCTTTTATATGAAAAAAATGTCTATACTTGCGCCATCGTTGAAGCAAAGGATTAAAGAGAATTCATTCTACCCTTTTGCATATTTAGTTTTCTAAATATCATGAGTATGTATTATATCGAAAGACACTTTTTTGACCTACAACTTTAAGTTTTTTTTGTTGTTTTTTTTACAGGAACAGTGAGCGCCAATCAAAAACAATGTCATCCTATAGGGTGAAGATGTGAAGGACGAAGGCCAACGTTCAAATGTTCAAACGTAGGAATGAAGCGCCGAATTTCTTCTTTAAGCGGACATTTTAAATACACTTCATGGGACACCTGCCTTATCCAGCCAAATATGTTCTTTTCCCCCGCGACACACATTTAGGGGCACACAATTGCATGTCATTGGAGGCTGGAAAATTCCATTTGTCCCAAATCAATCCATTTTATGGATCCATTTAATGTGTTCACAAACTTTTATAAAATAAATTGTGTAGTTAGGGAAAAGTATTCACACACAGTGGACTAAAATGCAAATGCATACATTTGTCCTCTTAAAGAATTCACTGAAATGATGGCGAATGATTCTTGCACACAAACTAAACAGACAGGAAGAGCTTTAACGAAACACCATGGGAACAAATGAACATACAGCACTGTACAAAAGCTTTAGGCAGGTGTGAAAAAGCGCTGTAAACAGAGAATGCTTTCAGAAATAGAAATAATGATTGTTTATTTTTGTCAATTTACAAAAAAAGCGAGCGAACAAAAGAAAAAATCGAAATCAAATCAATATTTGTTGTGAGTAATTTTTGGAAGAACTAAAAGTAGTGGAAGTGATGATCACGACCCCCACAGAACCCTGATCTCAACATCATGGAGTGTGTGTGGGGATCCATGAAGATACAGAAGGATGTGAGAACGTCTCCATCCACAGAAGATCTGTGTTTACTTCTCCAAGATGGAACAACCGACCAGCCGAGTTCCTTCATAAACACTGTGTGCGAGTGTACATAGAAGAACTGCTGCTGTTTTGAAGGCAAAAGCGTGTTCACACCAAATATTGATCTGATTTCCATTTCTCTTTTGTTTCATTCACTGCATTTCGTTCTTTGATGAATGTAAATAATAAACACATCCATTTCTTTGAAAGCATTCTTTGCTTACGGCATTTTTTCACACCCGCCTAAAACTTTTGCACAGTGCTGTATGTATTCATAAGGAAACATTTCGTCTGAATAAAGACGTAATAAAAACATAGCGTAAAAGTAGTTTTTAATGAAAGCTGAATGAATGCACTCTTCTGACTGAAGTCTTTAATATTTTTACTGCAGTTCAAATTTACTGCAAATCCTTTCTGTACCTGCAAAAAAAAAACACTCCATGAAGTAAAGCACTCTATATCTAAGTACACATGCAATCTCTCTTTAGTCTGGAACAGAGCGAGAGAAATAAAAAAAAAGCATATAAAAATAAAAAGCCAAAGCACTCTGATCTAACCAGGACACCAAATACACTAAAAAGCCGAAGATGTGCCTTTTGAACATCCCATTCCACATTTAGTCTCCATTCACTGTTATAATCACCCCCACTCCTCCGGGAATTTTGGTCCATTCCATTTTGGCACAGAGATTTGTGCCTTATTTCACCCGACAAAGGCGTTCATGTTTTGACGATGGTGCGCTCGGCGTTCCGATTCATCCCAAAAGGTGTTCGATTCACGACACTCGCTATCTTCCAGTCCATCCCTTGAGAATCAAATGCACACGGAGCTGGCTTTGTGTACAGAGTGTACATAGGACATAATAAAAATCAGTGATTTGGCCGAAATTGTCCTCTTAAGGAATTCACTGAAATGAAGGCAAATGATTCTTATTGATAGCTTTAACGGAAAGTTAACGAATAAATGAACATATGTATTCATAACGAAACATTTACTCTGAATTTTTTACCCTGTCCAGGGTGTACATAGGACATCCTACACAATTGTGTGCCTCCAACTTTGTGGTAAGATGTTTAATGTTTTTAATCGTCCGCTGTGTGAGAATAATTTAGCTACATTTTAGTACCGTAAGAGTTTGGGGGGGGAAGGGGAACAAAACAAAAACGTCCCAATACTTTTGGTTATACAGTTTCTGCACATCTACATTCATTCATTCATTCATCTTCTATTGCTATATCCGATCTTCCCTCGGGTCACGGGGAGCCTGTGCCTATCTCAGGCGTCTATGGGCATTAAGGCAGGATACACCCTGGATGGAATACCACCCTATCGCAGGGCACACACGCACTCACACACACTCACACACACATTCATACACTAGGGACAATTTTCCAAGGTGCCAATCAACCTACCGTGCATGTTTTTGGACCGGGGAGGAGGAAACCGGAGAACCCCGGAGAAAAACCCCCTGAGGCACGGGGAGAACATACGCACACAAACTCCACACACACATAGCCGAGACAGGAATCGAACCCAGATCCTGGCGGTGTGAGGCGAACGTGCTACCCACTAAGCCACCGTGCCCCTGCACATATACATCATTAACAAATTTAGACCACAATGTATTACACACCAATACAAGACCAATAAAGCAATTCTATTTCACTCGGCACAAAGGGCCGAACAGAAAAACCTAGCCGATAATGTCTGATAATAATATATCACAAGAAATACCTGCACGCGGCAGCCGCGCAAACACGATGACGGGACGCGAACAAGCGCGTCAATAAAAATAGGAACTAAAGCGGCCTTTACTGCTAAATTCTGTGCGGTGCTGCACGAAGCTGGAGGAATCAAAGAGAGGAAGGAGAGGAGCAAGACAAGGACAAGAGTACAGAGACCGGGTCAGGCGAGGAGACGATGGGGAAAGAGGAGGGCGATGAGGATGGCATCTTTAACAAAATCACATGATTTTATTTTTTTCACCCTCACACTGTGTGTGAAGTCTTCATTTGGAAATCATTTCCCTCATTCTCGACAAGTTACACTATTGGTCCAAAAGTATTAGAATACCACACTGCTCCGGATATATATTATATATATATATATATAATATATAATATATATATATATATATATATATATAGCCACAGTTTTGAGCGCTTGAGTGTTAGTAAACAGATGTTTCGATGACCACATAAGGTCCTTGCAGATTGGACGTGTGGAAGGTCCTGGCAGATTGTCAGGTGAAAACAAAATGCACCCAGGAATCAATAAGAGGAATCGAAATTGTAATTTTATAACAAGTATCCTATTCTAGGGAGAAAGGTGTTTCCCTCTCCGCCATGTGTGTGTCGAGTTTGCATGTTTCTCCCCCGTGCCTCAGGGTTTTTTTTTCTCCTGGGTTCTCGGGTGGTTTCCCCCGGTCCAAAAACATGCATGGTAGGTTGATTGGCACCTTGGAAAATTTGTCCCTAGTGTATGAAAGTGTGTGTGTGTGTGTGTGTGCACCCTTGCACCCTTAGATGGGTTGGCATTCCATCCAGGGTGTATCCTGCCTTAATGCCCATAGACACCTGAGATAGGCACAGGTCTCCCCCCCGTGACCCAGAGGGAAGATCGGATATAGCGGTAGAAGATGAATGAATGAATGAATGAATCAATGAAGAATCCCAATCTTAAGTATCCGATTCCAGAATCGGAATCCATTTACGATTTCCAACCCTAAGCATGATAATGCTCCAGTGCACAAAGCCATCTCCAGCTTATGGTCACAAAACCTTTATAAAATAAATGGTGGGAAATAATTCACACACTATTATACTGTTACCACAAAAGCAGAGGCAGGCGCATGAACAGGATGACCAGCTATGGATAACATGATCATGAGTGGACTGGTTCGGAGTGCTGACCTCGACCCTACTAAATCCCCTTTGGGATGAACTGGAACGCACCAGGACTCTTCACCTCACCTACATCAGTACCTGACTTTACTAATACCCTTGTAGGCACAAAATCTACACAAGCACAGAGCAAAATCTTCAGAGAGGTGTTGCAGTTATTATTACAACAGTCATTCATCTTCTACCGCTATATCCGATCTTCCCTCGGGTCACGGGGAGCCTGTGCCTATCTCAGGCGTCTATGGGCATTAAGGCAGGATACACCCTGGATGGAATACCACCCTATCGCAAGGCACACGCACACACACTCACACAAACATTCATACACTAGGGACAATATTTCCAAGGTGCCAATCAACCTACCGTGCATGTTTTTGGATCGGTGTGAGGCGAACGTGCTAACCACTAAGGTATGGTGTCCACAAACTTTTGTCCATATAGTGTATAATGCATTCCTACATAAATGATGCTTCAGTGCAACCAGGATAATTAAGCTGGCGTTAGGAAAAAAGATTCTTTAATTTAACCATCCACCTACTATACCCCATGTCTATCACTGATGCAATCACTCATGCAGAGACAATACTTATGACTTGGTTTAACCTGTTTTTTTTTTTTTCATCAAAAATTCAATGAGATTCAGTTTGATTGTGGCAATACGTGAAACATATACTAAAGTTTTATGTAATGTAAAAAAAAAAAAAACACATAATATATGTTATATAAAATGTGTCCAAATTTCAATACTATTTAATGTTCTATTTAACCCTTTCTCTTTCTGACCTGTGAATGTTTGACTACGTGGAGAAAATATAGAGCAGAACCTTTCTTAGCGAGTGCACCTTTCCTAAATATTATGACCGTTAGTCGGAGAATGCAACTGGATTCCCGGAAAAATCGGAAAAAGTTCCCAACTGTTGCCGTTATGCCATATCTAATAGCGCTGACCTGGAAGAAAGCCTCCTCTTGATTATTCCTGGATTAAAACGTGATCTATTCGTATATTACATCATTCACTTTCCCCTTGTAATCATGCCGGCAGATTATGCAAATGTCAGCCCTCTCCACAGGATGATGAGTAGCTGTTTTCCAAGCTGGCAATAACCCCCAGGTTAAACTCCACCTTTTACACCGGCCTCGGCATTACCCAGGATCGACACCGGCTTACCGAGCTACGCGCTAAGCTAGCTCTAACCTAAAGGCATTTTAGAGTAAGGGTTAGTCTGTACGTCCCTCAAATGCTTCTTCAGTCAAGACAGACGTTTATATAAATAAATATCATTAAAATGATTAAAATGAGATATACAGAAGTACTTGGAACACGTGTTGGTAAGCTACAAAGGTGGGAAGTAATGAAGTACTTATTGTACATACAAATCCAACACCGAGCAAAGCAGGAGGCAACAAGGACGTGGATGAGATAGAGGGACTCAGTGATGCAAAAATAATCATCATCATCATCATCATCTTTTCTCTGCTTGTGTTCGTTATGGTGCTCGTTCAGCGTGAATACATTCATTAGGCAGGAACATTTTTATTATTTGGTGTTTATATATTTATATGAGGTGAGGTGACACTAAAACAGGTCGTACTTGGGTACCTGTACTTCTACTTACAAAAAGGATATGTCTACTCTTGCCATCTTTAGTAGTCTATCATTAGAGACAAGAAGATATTGTAGACAAGAGCGTTTCACAATTCTAAGTGAAAATACACCTCCGCCGTGCACAGAATCTTCCCTGGCCAACACCTGGAAGCAAACTCATCTGCCGGGTTTGTATATCAGTTGATGCAATGTCAAGGTGGAACCTACTCTATGTGAAGGCAAGTGATATCTGCACCTCGGAGGTGATAGCCTCCATACAGGGAAAAGTTTGTTGAGGTGCATATAGACTTCATCATCAGATCTTATACAGGATGCCCATAGGACAGGAGATTTGCCGAACTCAGCTACAGGGTCCTACTTGGCTCCCACTAATACGTTTCCTAGTAAGTTTCCTCTCAGAGAAACTCCTGTGTCCCAAACCAACAATTAGATTACCACCCTCACCCATGTCACCCACGTCTTATGTGTCTGGTTACGTAAGGTCAGTCCGTGCATGGAATAACAATCTTTCGCATTCTTTATATCTATGCTGTAGAGCAGGGTTGTTGTTTTTTGGCAAATGCATATCATTGACATCAATAGCA
The DNA here is from genome assembly GCA_030449085.1 of Kryptopterus vitreolus. Lineage (NCBI taxonomy): Eukaryota > Metazoa > Chordata > Actinopteri > Siluriformes > Siluridae > Kryptopterus > Kryptopterus vitreolus. Next base: position 12,972,142 of record JACRUU010000002.1, on the reverse strand, counting down.
AATCCTTTATTTACGTCCATTCACAACGTAAAAACGAACAAATACGGAGCATCATATGTTGACCAAGCGCATAAATGAAGAAAAAGCACATTTAGGAAATGCTGGTTAATACATTCTAAAGCTATTCTATTATTCTATTTTACAATTATTAAAAATAACATTTAAATAACAATTTTTACTGAGGGTAAATAACTCAGCAACACACATTGAATAAGTGGATGAGTGACCAACCAAGCACTGTTTTAATTTCTGCTAATGCGTGTTTTAAAGAGAAATAGGGTGGGGGAGTATTTTAGTATTATTAGAAAATAACATTTTAATAACAGTTTTATTTATGCCTTAAAACAACTCAAATTAAATAAATAAAATGTCTCTTAACATTACATTTTTTTAAACGATGAAACATAGAGCAGAGCACCAGAGCTTTCAATAAAAGCACATGTTTCTGTCCACTTATGTAAAAAATATTGTATATATATAATATATATATATATATATATATATATATATATATATATACAATACTAGACCAGCTGGAGAGCCTCGACATTTTTGTCAGACAGCCACATGTGGTTCCCAACCATTGTTATAGAGGGTAGACTAAAATATATACATTTAAAGTATTTAAAATATTATAAATAAATATTTTTTTTTTTTATTGCACACACACACACACACACACACACACACACACATCTAGTAGTGCATACATATTAATTTCAATCTAAATCCTTCTTCATGGTAAAAGAGTGGAAAATGGAAATTTAAGCTAGTACCTAATAAGATACAATCATAAGGTTCTAATAAGGTCTACATGGATGTAGAAAGTAAAAGTTATACGTAGCATAGATAATTACTGCAAAATATTGCGGTGTTAGAACAGATTATAGTATATAATGTGAAAAGACTGTAACTACCAATATGCACTGATGCCCATGTGAATTTAGTAATACAGGAATGCAGATGCAACAAATGTAAATTAGCTTTATAACTGCAAGTATGTAATTGTCTGTGGATAAAATCTTTTAATTAAATCATATATCATATATGATTTATAATCATATATGTTTAAATATAGTATATTGATTGCATGGTGTAGTAAATTGATGACTTTCACATTATTTTCATTTATTCCTTGTATTTATAATTCATTTATACATTTTATTTGTATTAATATACAGTATTTTAATCTGTCTATGATTAGTTATTTTTTAGCACTTTGCACGCTGAAATATAACACATATAGCACATACGAGGTGTTTTGAAGAGTAAAGATTTCTAGAATTATAGAATAGAACAGCTTTTATTTGTCACATATATATTTGGCACAGTAAAATCATTTCTGAGCATATCCCTGCTTGTTTGGAAGCTGGGGTCAGAGCACAGGGTCATCCATGATTTGGCACCTCTGGAGCACAAAGGGTTAAGGACCTTGCTCAAGGACCAAAGAGTGGCAGCTTGCCCATACCAAGGCTCGAACTGCCGACCCTCCGATTAGCAGCCCAGTGCCTTCACCGCTGAGATACCCAATCCTCCACTGAGCAACCCCTGCCCCCTTTACTACTTTCCGAGCTAGGTTAAGGTATGATACAGCACCCCTGGAGGTTTAAGGGCCTTGCTCAAGGGCCCAAGAGTAACAACTTGTACCCCTGCCCTTCTGATCAGTAAGCCTTAACCACTGAGCTACTATATCCACGGCATGGGAAAAAACGCTACTTATACCATTACAATATTATAAAAGCAAAAATAACCTTTTGGTTTAGATGAACAATAATTGTTGCAATTATTCACTTGACTCAGTAACACACAAAGGAACGTCTGGTTAGTGGTGACATTTAATGCATATTAAAATGACCTTAAAAATTCAATTAAGACTATGTAAAACTTCTTACCAGTTCCTGGTCGTCCCATAATGATGTCCTTGCATGGCACAGGGTGCAAGGTCTCTGCTGGAAGTAAAAGTGGTAACAATGCTGTTGGAGCAGGATGACATGGAACTGGCTGCTGTAATTTTGTTATTCCACCCTTTCCCTGATCTCGTCCTCCAGAACCAAAGGAAGCTGAATCAGGTGCAGGACTGGGCACAGATATGCAAGCCAAGGTGGGGCTGGACTGAGTGGTGAGGCTTGTAGGGTTGGGGTTCGGAAGGGACGAGATGGAAGACACCAGAACCAGAGTTGACGAAGGGCTATGCAATAAGACAGCCCCATTAGTGGAGGCTGCAGCATTAATAGGAACAGGCACCTGTAATCCTGCACCAGATAAAACACCAGTCATGTTGTCATGTTTGGAGTTTGCACCCTCCTTTACCAGTGGACATTCTGCAAATTTGGCCAAAGGTACCTCAGGATTTCGTACAATTACAGGAGAGTCTCGAAGTGTCTGCTGAGGGACTGCACGTTGTGACCCCAATTCTAAGGTTAAAGGAGAAGGTGGGAGTGAAGAAGCTGTGGAGGAGGTGGGCCTTTTGCCTTGAGAAAAAGTGGTTGTTACAGGAGAAAGTACATGAAAGGAAGTTCCTACTGAGATATCTCCTGTGCTCTGGTCCAGTTCAAGTTTGGTGCCATCCTGCATGACAAGAGCTGTGGCTTGTGAGGTATCTGATTTATGCTTGTTAGGACTTACAGGTACGGTAAAGGTTAAACTGGTTTGAAATGGTGGTACAATGCTTGATGCAATTCTCTCCCGATCCTTCTCTGCCACTAAGGTACTAAGCTTGGAGTTACTGGTCCCACTGGTATGTCTGTGTCGACGAGGGGGTAAGACTGTTAAAGTTGTAATAGGACTAAAATTTGCAGGACGAAAACCAAAAAGTGGGGAAGGGGAGGGAGAGGGAGTCGGAGAGAAAGGTGACTGATTTGATATAGGAGAAAATGATGGCGTCCCTGACCGTGAACTCCCCAAAGACACTAGCATTGTAGCAGCCTCACATTCATCAAAGTCAAACCGCGAAAAATCCTGTGGCAGAAGTGATGGAAGAACAAGACGTGGTCGCGAGTCAGTCCCCCGACTGCTGGTCTCACTACTGTCTCTTGATGTCTCCTCCCAGTCAAACTCACTGCTCGCCCTGCCTCGCAATTCTGAAGGGGTTGCAGTTCCTGAGCTGCTCCCTCCTCCTCCTCTCTTTAGCTCCCTCTCTCCACCTGCACCTTCAATCTCTTTGGTGCGCATGGAGAGATGTCGAGAGCAGTAGCCCCTGCGCTGAGACTCTTTCATACAACTGTCCTTTGAACATAAACGCCGCCACTGCTTTCCGTTAAATTTTTTGCGAATACCATTGGGTGTACACACCACATCACCTTTCTTATATATTTGCTGAGCAGCAGATAGTGGAGTTCTTGAACGTGAGGAGGAGGCTGAGGATGAAGCAGAACTCCCAGGGGTAGGGGCAGACGGAGTAGACATCTTGTCCAAGGGTGTAAGGGATCGTTTTGAGCTAGGCGAGGGCAGCACAGCTGTAGAGAGTGCATGCACAGGAACTCCATTGGAGCCAACAAAAGCAGACGATGTAGGTTGATGAGGGCTGCTACCCAAAGTTGTGCCAGCAAGACCTCGGACAACAGAGATGGGACTTGAGTATCCAGAAGGCTTAGAAATGATCTGTCTGTGGTCATTCGGTCTGACTGTTTTAGGTACTCCTGAAACCAGAGCGCCTACTGAATCTTGCAGAGGTGCTAGATTAAGCCTTAAAACTTCCAAATCAACCTCTGGAGTCTGTAGTTGCTTTCTTTCTCTCGCTCTTTCTTTTGCCCTTTCTCTATCCGTGTCTTCCGCAACCTCTCGTCCAGTCACTATGATCACTGCACTGTTTGCCATCAGAATTGCTGGTGAGGGTGTAGATGAAGAAGCAGGAGTGCCCTGATACTGCTGACCACCAATATCCGAAGTCTTCTGAGGTGGCCTTGTGCTCTCCATGGTCATTCCTCTACTAAGCTGGCACATCTCTCTCTCTACATCCATATCTTCCCTTCTTTCTTTTTCTTCTTCTCTCTTTTGCACATCTCCTTCCCATGGTGGGACAAGGAGGCGCAGGTTCTGTCGAGAGACCCACACAGCCTGAATCCCAGGTCTCAGTTGCTCCTCATCTTCCTTGTTCCCTGATTTCTTGTTATTATTCCCTTCTTGCAGGAGCACCCTGTATGGACAAGAAACAGCTGGATGGGAATCTACCTGTGACACCACTCCTTCCCTATACCATTCCTTTCCTTTATCTTCTCCATAAGGCACACAAACACGTGTCCCGACTTCCACTGGATCATGGCCTGGTGGAGGGGCATCTAAAATGAGGTCTATTGTTTGGTCTGGGTGATTTACCAGTGTATTAAATGGGAGCAAAAGTTGCATCTCCTCCCCATCAATCTGCAGTTCTATACTGAGCTGATCTTTGGTTGCCCCACGCACTACACCGCGGATAAAAACACACTCGCCGAATGCCTCTTCTCCTTTTACCTCCTTCGTTCTCTGATGACGAGCTAGCACCCTCTGATTCTTAAGCCCTTTAGCCAATGCCTCGGCTATTCCTGTAAAGCTTTCTTGCTCAGGTTGATGCTTGTTCCGGGTAAGACATGGATCAAAAGATAGCGCTCTGCTTAATGGGCTTTTTGGTATGTTTAAGATGGTCCCTAAATTTTGGTGCGCATAAGACGGCTCCACCACCTCCACATCCGGAGAGTTCGCACTGGCTGTTTCTGTGGATGATGAGTAAGTTGAGTTTGGGGCAACTTCTCCAAATGCACCCATTTCCACCTGTTTGACTATGCTTTTTGTAATGCATGGAACTTCATCCTTGATAAGCTCTCCCATACCCACACTGCGTGCCGAGGTTTCTGTGCTTGTTTTATAGTCTGATGAAACGTTAGCAGACTTAACAACATTGTCATCTTTCGTCGCAACATTATTAGCTACAGGGTGGCTATTGGGAGGAACAGGGTTAGTAGGTTTACTTAGGTGATCGCTATTAGTTACAAGCGAAGGTACAGGAGGACTGATTGGAGAGGTGCCGGCAGTTCCGTGTTCATACATATACTTTTTCTTAGGCACTCTGGCTTTGAAGGTAGCTGTTTTCCTACTGGAGAGTGTGATGGGACTATGATTGGTAATAATCGAGTTATTTTTGTTGGAGCTATTGGCCGCTGTGCTTGTGCTTAGTGGGTTGCTGGTTATACTGTTTGTTACGTTAATATTATTTGTTTTTGACTTAGTAGCTTCAGGAGTAGTCATTTTATTGACCCTCACTACAATTTGTTCGGCTTGATCTACTTCTACAGACAGTCCTTTTATCTGTCCTTTTAGCCCTTCCTTGTTCGGAGGATTGCTCCTCTTGGCCGTCTTTCCTTCAGAGTTGTCCAACTTGGACGGAGCATTTTTCTGGGTTGACACTGCGGCAGGTGTAGTTTGTGACTGTCTGTCATGTTTATCGCCTCTCTTCCTCGCACTCTTTGCCCGTGTGGACAGAGGAGAGCGCCCTCTCTGTTTTTTCAGAGATCTCATCGTTTTTTTGTAGTAGTAGTCTTCCTGTTTTGTTTCTGTTTTTTTTTTAAATCTCTTAATCTTCTTTTTTGGATTCCTTTTCTTCTTATTCCTAAGCGGGCTCACTCACAGTGGCTTAGATGACATTACACCTTGCGACAGTCTGTAATGAGAAAAAGAGAATTTGCCTTAGTGTGAAAGGAAATAGGAAAAAAATGGCAGAAAACACACAAATAAAACAAGGGGTTCCGAACTCATCCTGAAGCCTTCCCAGAACTCTGAACCAGGTATTGGTAAATCCCTTATTTTTTCAAAATGTTACGTTACCTTTCATTTGCCTGCTATTGATTAACCTTCAAACACATGCACAGCTCACATATAATCCTAAACAATCACTTACAAAAATCCAATTGGCCAAACCTGCCTCATAATCACTACGACACACCTTAATAGCGTTAAATGAATGAGTTTTATAGTGGTAGCCCAAGGTTTTATTATCATTTCAACCATATACACTGGGAACAGTACAAAGTGTAAAATGCAGAAAGGTTTCTCCAGCGCCAAGATGTGTGATAAAACAGCATAGAGTTACATGAGAACTAGTACAAGATCAAAAATAAAAGTAGATCTACATACAGGACCACATATGCAACTCACAAATGTGCAAGCAGAGTACAATAAGACGCAAGTTGCTGGAAATATTCAAATTTACATTTGCAGCATTTAGCAGACGCCCTTATTCGAAGCGGCGTAAAAATAGTGCTTTAGATCTCCATCTAAGAATAAATTCATTCAGGTAAGATTGATTACAAACGTAAGGTACAAAATAAATACAATAAACACAATATTTGTGGCTTGTTAATTTCCTGTCTACTAACAATAACCAACAAATGTTCTTGTCCAGGCCTACAACTTTTTTTGGGAGCCATAGTATAGTATGACCAGTGTTTGCGTGTAACTAGCTACATGTAATGACATTACATAATTTAATTACATTTGTAATCTGTAATCTAAACATTTCCAAAGTAACCTTCCCAACCCTGAGTATGACATACCACTGGGTAGAAGTTAAAAACGTGTTTGCAAGTTACATTTTCTTTCCTCTTTTATATCAGTTTTCTTTTATTTAACTTCAATCTGGGTTTTTACTGATCAAGACCTGGTAGTACGTGATTGTGTGATTATACACCTCCTGGGGAAAACAACCCTGCAGTACCTGACAACACATGATGCTCACCAAGGACATTTTGTTATATCTCCACATTTCATTGAGATAAAAAATAAATAAATCCTGCTCATATACAACATGACACAGATTTTTTGTAGATGTCTTTTCAAAATTTCTGTACATACAAAATTACTATACAGATCAATACAGTAAACAAATAAATAAATAAATAAAAAGCAAGCAATTGTGAATTGTGATGGACGCTTGGCTTTCGAAACTGCAGAAGGAATTAAGAGAGAAATGTAATGGTATTTTATTCCAAGAAACCTGGAGGAAACATGTCTGCGTTCTACTGAATCCCTACGCCAGGGATTCCAGGCCACCAAAAATGCAATTTTCATCTGAAAAGGAGCATTTTCTATTTATTTCTTTGAGATCAGAAACCTAATAAAATATTACAAAATCCTTCTCATATACAATATTAAATATTGTATATATTTAATATCCAGTGCAATATATACTTGCAAAATGACCATACACTACGGTGAGCCATAAAGAAAGTCAGACATTATGAACTTTTTCCCCCTTTTAAGGAAATGTGTTATTCTATGGAATTCTCATTTCTACTGAATCCTTTTGCCTTGTTGTCAGACCACCTGAAAACTTAGCTAGCAATTTTCGATTTAACTATTCAGACCAAACCAACATACATAAAACTATTCCATGAAGCACCTTTAGTCAAAATGTTAGCACTGACACAATTATACTTCGAACTGTACACGTGTGTGAGGAAAAAAAAAAAAAAATAGCCTGTCTGGTCTTTTATGGTTTTTGAGACACACATGCATGTTCTTTTTGTTTCTACGCAGCAAACGACGTCATTTAACCAATGGAGGCTTTCTTAGAACAAAACAAATACATAAACGCACCCTTATTCAACAATATTAGACATTTCTTTCTGACCCGACAACCCAATGGCAGTTCAATAGGATTTGGGTGCGGTGACTGGGCAGGACGTTTCGTGATAAATAACACTCCAGCTGCTCTCTAAATAACATTTACCGAGCTTGGTCGTATGCTCCGGGTCATCGTATCGTTGTATGGTCAGTTTGGTGCCGATTAGTCAGTCTTTATGGAATTGCATGGCGGTGAAATATGGAAGGGCGGCTGGAATAAGGCTCCAACATTCCCTGCTCCAAACCATTAAGCTTCCACTTCCATGATTGATTGTCGGTTTAATGTCGGGTAACGTCTTCCCTTCTGTTTCCCATCTTACAAATAAGGCCTTAACGGGAGACCTCGTGTTGAGTCAGAAATGTCACATTTGGATTCTTGTCCTTCTTCCAGTCATCGCCTGTCCAATACTTGTTTGCCTTTTACTTGCATATGAACAAAAGGAGCATGAATGTGTCTCAAAAAAAAAATAACCATAAAAGACACATTTTTCAACAGGCACGGTATGCACGTAACAATAAACAGCAAAAATACTCTGTCATGTTCTTTCTCTCTCACACACACACACACACACACTTTTTTTTTCATGGAAAAACATATTTAGCTTGCATGCAGCCCTACAAAATTGTAGGAAGTGAAAAAGCTTGGCACATACTCTGTTTAACTGGAAATAAACCAGTAGTGCTCTTTCTCTCGCACTCACACACACACTCACACACACACACACACACACACACACACACACACACACACACACACGTACGATTCATGGTCCAAGATGCCTGTGAACAGAAAATGTGAGAACTCTTATTTAGACATTTTCAAGAAATATGCTGTTGAACTAGATTGCTGCTGGTCTGTAACTGACTGCTTTACCTTCACAGATTCCTGTCCATTACATTACTGCACTACATTCCTGTACATGTACTGTGTCAAACTCTTAAGCCTTTTGTTTTTCCTTTTTTACTGGCTTTACTTTAGAATGGCGAGGTGTGTTTGATCGCCTTTCTACCTCTTTCAGATGATGTGCATTTCAAATAATTTGCTAAAAAGTATTCTATATGCATGATGAATGAATAAAATAGGAGTAGACTGGTTTAAAAAATGTCTTATGTTGCTGGCTGTTTAAAAAGTTTAAAAAAAAACAACTTGTTGACTGGCTATTCTCTTAATATCCAGTCAGTTTTTATATACACTTTTAAATAGTTGTAAAAGGGAGTCAGTTGATCCTTCTAGAAACTTTTCATCTTCTGCCGCTATATTCCGATCTTCCCTCGGGTCACAGGGAGTTGTGTTTACAAAAGGTACCGTCTATCAGAATCTGACTGCTTTGGGACTATGGAAGCTCCTGAACACAGATTCCTGTCACAGCCGCGGGTACTAGGGCAGTCCCTTTGGAACACTGCCACACCTACTGTTGATCGCTTCCATTTGTACATGTCACTGTCTGTTCTTCCCCCATCGGGTTACGGGGGAACAGGTTTCTTTTATCAGCAGTTCTTTTGTTTCCACACCTTTTTTATGGAGGGCTTAAATCAATGGTTTCTCTCTTTGGGGCGGGCACAGACTCCATGGCGAGCACACCCTCACACTCTCAACACTAACACACCACACATTCACACCACACAGTGGACAATTTTTCCAAGGTTTTGCCAATCAAAACCCTATCGTTGCATGATTCTTTTTGAACCGGTTTGAAGAGAAATGCTGAGGGTCTGTTGAATTTTCAGGAGGAAATGGAAACCATTAGATGCACTAGGTCTGACTGGACTGTGTAAAGATCGGGGAGCCTTTTGTTTTTCACACTGGAGTTCAGACGGTGTCCCCTGACCTTTGTTTTGCCTGCTATTTCATCGGGCGATGATGCCAATTCTTCTTTGCTGATGATAACGTTTCACTTTACACGTATAACACGGATGCCTATATGACGGATGATGAATGACATGCGTTATGGATACTGGACCTGTTAGAACCTGGGTTTGAAAAGGTGAGGCTAATTCAATCCGTAATTTAATCTTTAAACTAAACAATGTTTGGGCCTTTTCTGCTATGTCTTTAATATCCATCATATTGTTATATACACTTTTAAATAGTTGTAAAAGGGAGTCAGTTGATGAACTTTATTGAAACTTGCTTCTCCCGCTATAGGGAAAGAAATTCCAGATCGGGTCACAGGGACTGTCCTAATCTGGGGAACCAGGCACCCTGGATTATTGGAATGAAAAATCCCATCAGGGAAACACACATCAAACACCCAACCAGTGCTCTATGGCATGACTTTCTTCCTTCATCCTGCATCCCATTCTGCATGCGGGTTTTGGCCTACCTTTTCCCGGGCCTACATCCCGTCCGGTTTCCTTTTGAAATCAGGCTCTACGAAATGAACCAATTGCCAGACCCACACACACATGGCCGAGAGGGATGAATCGAATTATATGGCCCTACCTTTTGACTTGTGGAGGAGAACTGAGAATCCTAGGGTAGGAGAACGCCATGTGCTATACCCCCTTTCTTGAAATTTTGCTTTAGATAAAAGGGAAGGCACCCGAATAATGGACAGTGCTCATATCTTTCTTCCTTCATTGGCATATACATTTAATTCTAAATGATTGTACACATAACTATGTACACAGAACTATATTATAGATTCATGATAGAATTATAATTCAGATAGAATTATATTGTATTATATTATATTATATAATATTGCATCCTATTAAATACACTGCCTTGATCCTTCTGTGACTGTGATTTGATATACAATACATGGGCAAAAGTTTGTGGACACCTAGAACACTAGATAAGATCCATATGTGCTTCTTGACCATCTAATTTAGCTCCTGTTTGCTGTTAAAATAAGCTCCATTCTTCTTACTGACCGAAATCATTTTAATCCTACTTGACCTTAATGCTATTGCATGTATAACATTTTTTTTTTAAATCATTCAACGTGTATTGTTTTTTCAAGTTTAAATAAACATGATAAACGAAATAATAAAGTGTATTGTAATATGCATAACTCTTTAAAGGATAAACGTTCATGCTCAACTTTCATCATCAGAGTAAAAAAAGGCCCTAAATGGACAAAACTTGTGCTTTATGAAGATTCCATTACACATTTAGACCTCATTTGCTGTTATAATAACCGCCACTCTTCCAGGAAGACGTTCCGCTAGATTCCTAAGTGCACTTGTGGTGATTTTTGCTCATGAGAGTGTTCGTCATGAGCTCATGTGTTCGTTGTGTAGTCGTAGGGATGTAGAGTGATGGAGGTGCCTGAGGAGGTGCCGTCAGCATTCCAGTACATCCCTTGTTTTTTAGAGGCTGAGGGAACATCTCTATAGCAGGCCTCTCAATGTCTCCCACTCCAACCCATGTAAACCATATGTTCACGAAGATAGCTTTGTGCACAGGGCCATCGTCGTGCTTTGGATCTGAAAATCCCAGATCCTATACAATTGTGTGCCTCCCAATATGTATTGATATTTTTGGGAAGGATGACATATTGCTGGAAAAGGCAAGCATCCCGATACTTTTGTCCTTAGAGCGCCCTTTAGCTCAAATTTCTATTTCTGTTTAATTTACTTTCAATTATAAAGCCAGTCCTAACACGATCTGACTTCGGGTCAGGTCCCGAAATGTACTGTATTACATACACATTAAAAACATACATATTAAATTATAATTATAATAATTCATAGAACATACAGTGGCAAAAGTGTCTATTAATTGCTTCAGTAATGAATATTAATTCAATAATGATGACAGAAATAACAAAACAACCATAATAATGGTTTATTTTCAAGTATTATGTAAAGGTGCTTTGAGTCGATGACAAATTGTTAAAAGCGCTTCATAAATAAAATTTAATTGAATTGAAATTGAATTGAATAATGCTAATTATTATTGTTATTATTGTTGTTGTTGTTGTTGTTGTTGTTGTTATTATTATTATTATTATTATCATCATCATCTTCCAAGACACTGAGGAGAAATTCTGAGCCGGTCCGAAAGTGTGAAGTTTTGAGAGCGGCAAAAGCACCAAAAAGGTGAAATGTAGGAAATGACTCAAAACCGAAACACACTGTACACGTCACGTTACAGAGCGCTGGAAAAACAAGCCAAGCGGAAGAAAGGATTATAAATTAGGACAGGAAGTTTGTGTTGCTTGTGTGTCAGCATTTGTGAAATAAATACTGCCAGTCTTTTAATTAAAAGCCACGTGTATCCGAACGATCCCTCGATCCCATTTGTTCATTATGATATAACAGCAATATCAGGGGTATGAGTAGCGTCGATACCTAGTACTGATCTGATCCTGCCATAGCGACTCTTTCTCTCTCTCTCTCTCTCTCTCTCTCTCTCTCTCTCTCTTTCTTTTTTCTCTTTCTCTCTCTCTCTCTATGCATCTCTCTTCAGGCTTCTGCGAAGTTGCCAAGTTCCGCAAAATGTCACGGGCTTTACGGAGACACGAATCGAGATCATTTGTGCGTAGGGTTCACGTCAGTCAACATCACACTCACGAGAGTAAATAAAATGTTTTTTTTTTTTTTTATTTGTCCGAATAAATTAATCAGTGAATATATATAATACAATTTTAAAATAGAACAAAAGATTTTTTTTTCCTCAACAGCATCATAAGCCAACCATTATCATTTCTATTCAGCTTGAATAATATTGTATAATAAATGTAACAGGATCGTAATGAATAATAAAGGACGAAAGCTCAAGTTATAAAAGGATGTCGGTTTAAAACTATACAAGTAAAAATACAATACACAGACACCTGAATATTCGATTCCACGTTTAGTCTGTTGGAATAACCTCCGCACTTCTGAGAAGATGCTCCACTAGGAGTGTGCTTGCTCGAGATTTGTGCTTATTCAGCTACAAGAGTGTTTGTAAAGTCAGGTAGTGGTGTAGGTGAGGTAAAGAGGCCCCGTGGTGCGCTCAATGCTCTAATTCATCCCAAACTGGGTTCAACTGGGTTTAGCTGGGAGACTTATAGCAGGAGATCTTCCAATCCAGCCATTTTTTTGTTTGTTGTTGTTTTCCTGAGAAAAGGTTTGGGTCTCGTAATGTAACGCTTCCTCAATTCAAAGGCATCCTGCACAATTGCACAGGTAACAGTTTGGTGAAGAACCATATATGAATAGAGGTCAAGAAAAGGCAGTGTCCAAGTACTTTTGTCCATGTAGTCTGAATCGGTTTACTACACATTATAATTCTAATTATGGATACGTATATACTTATTAAGGTCGAGATTACTTCTTCGTGTTGTAATTGTTAACTAATACAGAGGAATTATTCACGCTATTCGCTCGCTATTATTCAGTCTGAAAGTAAACATCACAGAAGCGAGTTTCCTTCCCGACATTTTTGTCTACTTAAAATCATTCACTACAGCATTTTGCATTTAATTTCACATTAACTCATTAACTGGAATGCATCGAAATTCTCATTTGATACTAAAAAATATCCCGTGTCTCCTGTTCCATGACAATAATAAGTTTTTGTTTTGTTTTTTTGCTCCAAATATACAAATTAGTTTAAAAATCAGTACATTTAAAAAACACATTAATGTAATTATTATATAGAATATACAGTTTTGGGGAAAAAAAGATTTGGATTCTGTGAGGGAATCGGGTTGCTGAGTACATGGTGTGTGTGTGTGTGTGTTTGTGCTTGTGTGCGTGTGTGTGTGTATGCGTGTGTGTGTGCACATCTGAGTGTCTATACGTTGGACACAGAAATAAATCTGCTATTTTTTTTCAGACACGATTACATTTTATAGCAATACGTCCATGTTCATATAATATATATATATATCTATATATATATATATATATATATATATATATATATATATATATAATTTCATTCATTCATTCATTCATCTTCTACCACTTTATCCGATCTTCCCTCGGAGTCACGGGGAGCCTGTGCCTATCTCAGGCGTCTATGGGCATTAAGGCAGGATACACCCTGGATGGAATGCCAACCCATCGTAGGATATATATATATATATATATATATATATATATATATATATAATATATATATATATATATATATATATAATAGTATATATACAGTATATTATAGTATATAATATTAGCTGTTGTTCATGCTGTGACAAGATTTATGATTACGGTACGGCAAACAAAACCGACTATTTACACACAACATCAGTTTGAGTGAATAATCAGAGCAGAGTGTGTTCCTTTTATGCCCTGATTCCAAAATTATAATATTACTTAAATTATATAAATTAAACTATATTAAATGCATGATATATATATATATATATATATATATATATATATATATATATATATAGTCTTATATATATATATATATCTATATAATATAGATAATCCCTATATATACTACACATACATATATCCCTGACATACAGCTGTACAGTCACAAGACCAGAATTATCAGCTCCCAACACACACACACACACACATGAGACACACACACACACACCACACAAACACACACACACACACACACACACACAGTAGTTATTACAGGACAGATGAATTATCTGTAAGTGAATTAATCAGCCCTCGTTGCGGTCGGTATTAAAAGCATGGACAAAGACATCGTTCAACAATTACGCAAATCCATATCAGTATTAAACGACTGAAAGTCTGACCTCAGTCGCCGAAGTAAGCTCCGTTCAGCCTTGCTCACTTTGCAACGTAAGATGACCTCAAGATGTTCAAACAAACAAACAAAAATACACGGACAAATAAAAGCAAAGAAATATCCAATAACAGAGTACCCTAAAATGGGGCTGACCCTAAAATCCATTATGTACTATTATAATAAAAGAAAATCGGCCCTTGGTCACTGTGCATGTGTGTATCACTGCAGCATACCCGCACACACACACACACACACACACACACACACACACACACACACACACACACACACACACACACACACACACTCACACACACTGTTTCGTAAAAACTAGGATAGCCAGGAATGCACAGGGCACGCTTCTCACCTCAAGAGAAATTCAAATAATGTGGGGGAAAAAAAGTGGACAGAGTTGTGATTCGTTTCTGCCAACCTACTGTGGTGCGAGCATATTGAACCTGAAAATGAGTGTTGATAGTGCGCTTCCTGACGGCTCCTTTACAACATGCTCACACACACACACACACACACACACACACACAACAACACAACGCAGCAAGGCAAGAAACGCAGGCACCTTGGCTGTAATCACAACAGCTCCATGCTGTGCTCGAGAAAGTAACTCTAAAATTAAATATCAACTGGCCCCTGTGTGCGTATGTGTGTGCATGCGTAGATGGAGCGTGTATGTGCAGATGATGTGTTCGGTGTATGTATGTGCATGCGAAGATGGCGAGTATGTGTGCATGTGTAGATGGTGTATGTATGTGTGTGAAAGTGTAAATTTGGTGTAGATGGTGTATATATTGTGTGTGTGTGTGTGTGTGTGTTCGCACTGCAGATCTGCACGTACGCCAAAAACGCATTTTGGCCCATGGAGCCGGGCGCAGGTTGCAGGTCTGCAGCAGTGCAGGTTGATTCCCTTGAACTGGAGCATGCACCTGTGCTCCGGCAGCACCTTTCCAACCCCGTCTATTCCTATTTCTTACTCATTTCACTCGTCTCCAGATCTACCCTTCTAAAAAATCCCAGAGGAGTCGGTTCTTAAGCTACGCCTTTCTTGTGGGAACACAATCACGAATGGAAAAGTCAGCAGTTGACTTATAATGGCCCGGAACTTTTTCCCGGCCATTTCTTACTATTTTAACTTCCCGGGGTCATCTCCTGACCATCCCTGGGCCTTCGTCGAACAGTGGCACCGGCACGGGGAAGAGTGTGTGTGTGTGACACAGCAGAGATGTTACGGTCCATCCTTGCACGTCGCCCGTATAAGTCCTATAACTCGAGTCGACCTCGCAGAAGACATGCGTCACCATGTAAAGGTTCTGAAAACGGGGTCGAGCTCCTTTTCAAAAAGCAAGAGAAATAAACATCTCTTTTTCATTTTATTTCCACAGCCATCACGTACAGAGAAAGAGAGAGATAGAGAGACCCTGCTCACAGCAGACTGCAGAATGGATATGGCTTTCACACAGATTTCCATGCGTCTATCTTACAGGATAGAAAGCAGGCAAAAACGGATAAAAGGATGACAGTCAATACCGAAAAAAAATATTTTTTTCCCTCCATCTGGAAACCAAGTAAAAAAAAGGATTTAATGCTTTATATAGCTTTCCAAAGATTGTCATAGGAGGATGCCTTGGCTCCTAGTGAGAAATGTAAAGCTTTGCAGCAATGCCATCTTGATTGGGTTTTTAATACAAATAAAAGCAATGGCAACTCTGATTGCGCATCACACACACACACACACACACACACACACACACACACACACACACACACAGTAAGCTGTAGTACTACGGATTCTTCCCCAATGTCACAGGAATACTCCTAATACAGGGAGGAAACCAGGTGTCGTTTTCCCGTAGATTTAAGATGGCTTGAGAAATGATTGTTAAACATGGTGATTGGTATTCCTGGTGCTTTTTGCCGTGGCACTATGCAGCAGGCAGTAGTGCGTTCGGCTCGCTCGCTCAAGCGCGCACGCACACACACACACACACACACACACACACACACACACACACATACACCACACACCACACAATGACAGGACAGAAAGAGAGAGAGAGAGAGAGAGAGAGAGAGAGAGAGAGAGAGAGAGAGAGACAGAGAGAGAGAGAGCTCCTCCGTGCACGTAGTAAAGTTGCAAATGATGTTTATGCAACGCGCCGGTACACAGCAGGTCATGAGCACCTTCAGTGCGCACGCACACCCACAGTGCGCGCACACACACACATCTATATCTATATCTATAGATATAGATATAGATGTGTGTGTGTGTGTGTGTGTGTGTATACACGCGCACGAGCACCTAAAGATTTAAGAGCTATGGTCCAACTCGGTATAAAAAAGTGCCCTGTTTTTTCCTCCGTTTGCATAATAGTAAAATGTGTGTGTGTGTGTGTGTGTGTGTGTGTGTGTGTGTGTGGGTGTCTGTGAGGTTGGACGCCGCGCAGAAACGGCCGAGGGCAGCCGGTGCGCCTCCGAAGAGTGACGTGAACGGTCGCGATCACGGGGATCCAAAGATAAACTATATATATATATATATATATATATATATATATATATATATATATATATATATATATATATGTGTGTGTGTGTGTGTGTGTGTGTGTGTGTGTGTGTGTGTATATAACAGGACTATCTCTATATCTCTCTCTCTCTCCTCTCTCTCTCTCTTCTCTCTCTCTCTCTCTCTCTCAATATATATAGCTCTCTCTCTCTAGATCTATATATATATATATATATATATATATATATATAGTATATATATATATATATATAAGAAAAGAAAAGGTAGCAAATAACGGCGTACTTACTTGTTCTCCAGCTTCTCTGCCCTCAAAAACGCCGCTTTTACAACATCAGACAAAGTTTAAACTGCATCCCCACCCCCTCTCCTATCCCCTGCTCTCTTCTCATCTTTTTCCCATCTTTCCTTTTCCTCACACATTAATACTTGCAAATAAAATCAAAAGCTAATCGATCATTAAAAAAAAAAGAAAAACTCACCCGCGCACACACAGATCGGACGCTACTCCCCGTTACAAACTGCAGCCTCTGAGTCTTCTGCAATGGCCAAGTGGAGTCCAGAAACGACGTGTCCCCGGCATTTAACTTTCCTCCCCGATCCGCTCGGACATCTCTTCTCCTCCTCACACGAACGAACTCCGAGAGGCACTGGGAAGAAGGCTAGAAGGGGGGGAAACTCTCCGAGTCCCTTTTCCACTACAGGCACAAAATGGTGAATGAACCACTAACAGCTGGGCCGCTCGACCAATCAGAAGGCGCCGACGGATACAGTAGACAATGAGTGCGCGAGCAGCGGCCGGGGGGCGGACGGAGTTGTAAAAGCAGCCACGAGTGGCGTGCGAGCGTAGCCAATGAGAGGCCGCGCCGGTGCCTCGGCCACAAAGTGGACAGTATCCAGTGAGAGCGCGGGGAACCATAGGAACAGAAAGAGGGCGGGAGCAAAGGGGAGGCGCTCGGATGGAGCGCTGGCCAATAACGCGCCGCGTAAGATTTCCCCGTCGCTCTCGCTTATAGCGGGGCAATGTTTACGGCGCAGTGTGCGTGTGTGTGTGTGTGTGTGTGTGTGTGTGTTTCCTTTTTGGATTCCCTGCATCCCTATATTATGTATCTCTTTATATCACCACCCGAGTGTATATGAACCTGTATATGCGCTGCTGTACCTGGACGATATATACATACTGGTGTATATATATATATATATATATATATATATATATATATATATATATATATATATATAGATATATATATAATATATATATATATGAATGAGAGTTAAAGCCACCGAGAATCACTTTGACTTTCTCCTCCTTGCTCCGGATTTTTTTTAATTATTTTTTTTCTCCCCCCCTCAAGTCTTGCTCTCTTTTTCTCTCAGCAACAGACCATCGCCTTGGTAGCCGCCAACCAATCACAGCGCGCGTTTCCGTCGGCGTTGACGTCGGCAACACGTCGCCCCGCCCCCTCTCTACGATCTCAGCTGGAGTTTTGGTGTTGACGTCACCGCACCGAGCGGCGATTGGCGACCCGGTCGGCTCCTTTAGCCAATCAGCCAGCCGAGCGGTGAAGTCATCACGCATGTTGCCACCAGCTGGCCGGTGTGGGCGTGGCCTGGCGTACTCGCTTAACCCCGCTGCCTTGACTTAGATAGTAGAATGGCTTACGGAGTTTCATGAGACATGGTCCTCATTTACAGAGAACTCCCCAAACCTTTCTGCAATGCTGTGCACCCTCTGAAAATAAACTATACACACAAACACACACACACACACACAGTGAGAGAAAGAGAGAGACTGTTATTATGCTATGTAACTATATATGCACCTATACAACTATATATGCAGCTATAATGCAGATAATGAGTAGATCAGAATCAGAAAAGTCATCCTTAATCCGATCACATATCGGATCTAAAGTGAATTCACTGGATAAAGTAGATAAAGATAGGACGTGAAATGCTTACAAGTGATATCGTTCCAGTTACATAATCTCCTTTTTCTGTAGCCAAGCTGAACCTGAAGCGCCACCTGCCGTTTGATTATTGCAACACTCAGCACTCTTCCGTCATAATCAGATAGTAAGCGAACAGAGAAAGTGCAGGGCTGTTTTTTGGGGTTCCTTATCTTGAACCTAACACAGGGAAATAAGGCCAAACACGTACTATACAATTTCAAGGCCTTTTCTTTTTATTCTGAAAGCTACATAAAAAAAATGTACAAGTTAAAAGTGCAATACAAATCAAACTGAATAACCATGGATGGTAATTGGTACTAAACTCACTGAGATTAGGCTTTACATTGCAAGTGTCTGTAACGTTTTTTTTCCTTCATATTTGATTAGTCATACATTTACATTTACATTTACATTTGCGGCATTTAGCAGACGCCCTTATCCAGAGCGACTTACAACTGAGCAATTGAGGGTTAAGGGCCTTGCTCAAGGGCCCACTAGTGGCATCTTTGTGGTGGTGGGGTTTGAACCCATGATCTTCCGGTCCAGAGTCCAACACCTTAACCACTGGGCTACCACCTCCCATACCTTGTGCTACACTCAATATTGACCAACCCTGTTAGCAGATAAAGGAATTCCAGGTTAACATGAATCACATTAGGCAAATAGGAAATGTAATTTAATCCAAACCACACGAAACCTTGCAGCTACACTATATGGACAAAAGTTTGAGGAACGTGATCATCACATTCTTGTGTGCTTTTTTTTAAAGCACACTATCATTTCATAGTCCTGCTTAGCTGTTCTAATAAATAGCATTCTTCCTGGGAAGGCAATTCCACTAGATTTTGAAGATTTACACTCAATTAGCCTTAAGAACATAATAATAATAATAATAATAATAATAATAATAAACCTTATTTGTCACATATACATTACAGCACAGTGAAATTCTTTTCCTCGCATACTTCCCAGCTTGCTGTTGGTAGTTGGGGTCAGAGCGCAGGGTCAGCCATGATACGACTCTCCTGGAGCACAGAGGGTTAAGGGTCTTGCTCAAGGACCCAAGGGCGGCAGCTTGGCCATACCGGGGCTCAAACCCAGATCTTCCGATCAGCAGCCCAGCGCCTTAAACCACTGAGCTACCCCCTCCAAGTCAGGCACTGATGTGGAGGCACAAGGCCTTGGGCCTTGTGCGTCCAATCATTCCAGAGGTTCTTATCATTCCAGAGACATGGGACTCTTTCATTTCTTAAATTACACCTAAGACATCACTAAATGAGAAGATTTTGTTTTCTGAATTTCTTAATTGCATTACATCATCTTTTCTTGGATTTGGATTTTATGTGATGACCTGATGTGTGTGTGTGTTGTCGATCTAGAAGCTGCTTTTTAAAAGTTCTCCTTTAATAACAGGTATTTCCTTCAACAATTACTTTGACTTTAATCGATTTGCAGATTGCATGCTGAATGAAGTAGGATTAAAGAATCCAGAAGGTATCACTTACAGTCTTATGATGCTTCCAGATGTAGCCTTTTTTTTTTTTTTTTTTTTTTTTACAGTAGATGTTGGTCAGAGAGGAATCATCATCAAGTTCACTGTCATTTACTGCCATTAAATGTTGATTCTTCTTCTTTCTCCTGTTAAGGGTCACCACAACTGGTCATCCTTCTCCTTATCCTAATGCCATTGTAGGTCTTATATGTGTTTAAATGTATGTGTACACCTGATGCTCACATCTGGTGTTCCGAAAATCTTTTTACACTCACAATTGTATAGAATGATCTCATGGACTGCTGTGTACAACTGCATTACAGTTTAACCTCACTGGAACTAAGTGCCACAAACCAGTGCCGTTGTTCACAAATAATCACGTGTCATGGTTAAAACGTGAGGTGTGGAAGAATTTGAATTGTCCTGCACAGAGCACTGACCTCATCTTCTCAGATGACCTGATCTCTGCACACCAGGCCTCCTCACCTAACTTCACTGCCGGGATGATTCCAAATCCACAGAATGACACAAAGATCTAGTGGAAAAGCTTTCCAGGTAGGGTGGAGCGTTTTACAGTTTCAAAAGCACTTACGGACTTGGCGGACAATACAAACTGTTAAACAGTGTACCTCTGATTGCAGTGTTACGATTCTATCATTCGACCTAATTATTCCTTTACAGTCTAAATACGTAAATAAAAATGCCACTAACCTGAGACTACTTTTCGGTTCCCGTCTTGGCCATGTGTGGAGTTTGCTTGTTCTCCCCGTGCCTCAGGGGTTTTTTCTCCGGTTTCCACAGGTCCAAAAACATGCACGGTAGGTTGATTGGCACCTTGGAAAACTGTCCCTAGTCTATGAATGTGAGTGTGAATGTGAGTGTGTGTTTGTGCCCTGCGATGGGTCGGCATTCCATCCAGGGTGTATCCTGCCTTAATGCCCATAGACGCCTGAGATAGGAACAGGCTCCCCATGACCCGAGGGAAGATCGGATATAGGGGTAGAAGATGAATGAATGAATGAATGTTATAATAACTGTTATTATATGGTTGTTTAGATACAGAGAACAGATAAGTTCTTTAATGCCTTTATAATGTATTAAAAGGTACTTTGTTTGTGATTTTGTGTCAGAGGTATCAAGAATTATAGCTTTCCATCCACTACATTCATTTTTGATTCCTGAACATCAGGGAGTTTCAGTGTAAGGATGAGGCTCGATATCTATCGCCCTGTAATGTGCATTTGTTTGTATTGATCAATGTGCAGTTATAACCGAGCTGTTAATATATTACTCATCCATATGCTGTTATTGTCATGCCGGCTATCATTTGAAGGTTTAGGAAGCTGTTATTATTTACCCAGAGCGATCATTTTTTCCTCCCCATTCCTTGGAGAACTAATTTACCAACAGGTGGTTACAAAAAAAAAAAAAAAAAAAAAAAAAAAAAAAAAAAACGGTGTGCTTTTTGCGTCTTTTTGCTTGACCGGATCCTTTCCTTTGATCCTTCATACTGTATTCAAATGTCTCTTGAGTGACGCTGTAGGCCACAGTGAGCTGTAGGCCACAGTGAGCAAAAATAAATGATAATCTCATTTTGAAAGATGCTCATGCTCATTGAAAAACACGAGGAGGAAAAAACAAAACAAAACAAAGCTGTATGTGTTTTTTTCGGGGAAAAAAAGATAGCCAAGGAGATGTTATTGTCGGCTTCACAATAAACAGTAGGCCGTGATGCAAAACAAGCATAGTGGATGACACCATGCTGAAATGCCTCGTTAGAACCGCCTCCACGCTAGGGGCTTGACCTTTGATCTGACCCTCCCCATGATGACAGCCCCTCCCTTTTGAGCATAGCAGTGTCATGTCAGTGAACTGTCACGCATCCAAAACCCCCCTCCATGCCACTGGCTTTATTGGCAGATGAAGACTGAACTGAAGAAAGCGGTGAAAGAATAGACACATGACAGCCAGACAGACAGTGAGACGATGGAGAGACAATGGAACCAAGAGGCATTGTTGTTGTTTTTTTGTTTTGTTTTTTGTTTTTTTTTTCCTCCACAAGACGATCAGACTCACGAGTGAGTGCTGTAGAATCACTACAATAACAACAACACGTTTCATTGAGTCAGGTGTCGGTCCTGGGTGAAGCCCGGGTTCAGAAATCATGTCCTCGGGCTACAACAAGCCTCGGTCTGACAAACCTGGTCCATGCGTCCACGTTTATGGCCTCAGGACCGAACTGGAACAACTGGAACTGGAAAGTTTTTGCACAAGTGACCCAGAATGCTGAGTGTTTGCATAACGAAAATACAGTATATTATTAAGAGTTTGCATCATCAGTAATTGCTTTATCTGGGTCACGCTTGCACTGGATCCGGATCCTATACGTGCACATCACAGAGAACTTAAACAGGACTGTATAACATTATATATATATATATATATATATATATATATATATATATATATATATATATATAGTATATATATAGATATATATATATTATATAATGAGTAATGTAGAGTATCTGAGGTAAAATTGGTAAAATGAGATTTGTTAATGGGAGGAAACCAGGGTAATCACTATCACTTTATGTAGTTACAGTATTTACTCTTCTAGCATGGGGATAATCGAACATCCAGCAGCCTAGGACCCCAAAAATTACGGATTTGATTTCACCGAATGTTTTTCCAAACTTTCTTTGTATTCGATCGATAGAAAGATCCATATTTTGATTTTCTGTATATGGTAACCCTTTATTATGGTATCATTGATAAACCTATAGAAATAATTCCACTGTGCTGTAAAGGACATAAGACAAATATAAAGTATATTTCATCTCTCTTTTTTTCTTTCTTTTATCCTGGATGCCTGTGAGAAGCAAAGGCCTAGTGCAGATATAAAATGTATTCGGGGGGTTGTATGAGGATGCACGTGTTTTACTGACGGATGGATTAGGTATCAGGTATGTTTCTTTATGTACTGTAAGTTTCACTGAACCAGAACGTCATAAGCCTGCATTAGAAAGGCAAATGCCAGACTGTTTATATTCTTAAATCGTAAATAAGCAACTTTTATTTTAATATAATAGATGGTATAATGCAACATTTATTTCCGCCCCGTTAGTCAAGTTTGCCTCTTGAGCCTTCGTGAGAAAAAATTTGAGCGCCTCTGGGGTATAGTGTGCGTATCACATGCAGTTCCTCGATAGGGCAGCAGGGGGAGACACAATGCCTGACACACACACAACCATAACAAACTCAAACGCGTTATAAGCCTTGTATGCTTTCTTACTTTGATGCTTTTTCTTGTGTTCCCCAAACGATTGTAATTCCCTTTTTTTCGTACCTTGTTAAGTTGCGAATATGGTTTTGCACCTGACAGCTGTGTGAATGTGTGTGTGTGTGTGTGTGTGTGTGTGCGGATGTGGCCACTGTGAGAAGGTGTTGTGAGCATCAGTGTAGAAAACACATGGCACAGTTCCAAGAAAACCCGTGCTAGAAACACGCCATACAGGGGAAGTGGTGCTGAAGTCGGTTATCTCCACTGAAGCAACACCAGTTCCACTTTAAACTTCAGCCTCGCACAACCTTGCTTCTGTGAGACGTTCAATAGTTGTGCCGCGGTGACGTCACACAGTAACTCGACAGTTATCTTAGGGGGGGGGGGGAAACAGCCCCCCGCCCCCTCTCTATGTCACAATGTTCCCGCTATGTTTTAATGCAATGTGCATGAGAAATGCACTATTAGTGGCAATCTTGGTCAAATGACAGCTTATTAAATAACTTTGTGTTTGGATGAAAAGAAAAAATATATACAGCTAAACTTCCCAGGGGGCGCTATATCCATTGTGCGCCAGGCCCAGGACTCACTGACGTCCTAATGGCCGCAGGTTCCAACCAGACTGCCAAATAAAAACATAATTTTTGCATGTTAAGACCCGCAAAAGTGCACGAAGTGTTGGGAAAAAATTGTTATTAAAAAAATAAATAAGAATCCGTAGGAAAACAAAAGGGTCATGCGCACTGCAGTGCTTGGGCCCTAAAAAGTGGCCAAAAAATTCGAGCGTCCAGATCAGTCATGACATTAACACCGCACTTGCCTCAAAGAGTGCAATCCCACCTTGTGACACCAGGGGGCCTGGAACGCTACAAGACCTCCAAAGGTGTGATGTGGTATCTGGCGTCAAGACGTTAGCAGATTGTTTCGAGATCGAGATTCGGTTTAGTCCAGAACCCCCTAGAGATGCTCGGCAGGACTCAGATCTGTGGAGTTTCGGAGACTGAATCAACACCCTGAACTGACAGACATGTTCTTTTAGACTGTTCCTGAACAGTTGCTTGCGGTGTGTCAGGGCAAGCTGTCATGCACTGTATGTTCTACCAGAGCCAGGATGATTTATTTATTTATTAATTTTTTACACCCGCTTGTGCTTGTGCAAGAGTTCCTCTGTGGAACCGAATTGGTCTAGGTTGTTTTTATTTTTTTTCTTCCCTCCTGACGGGCATCAAGCCTTGAGGGTCCTTCCTTGGAGTACTTTTGCTAGATATCATTCGCAATATCTGTCCTTGTGGAGATTCCTGACTCCTGGTTACGATCTGGCCCTTGTCACAGTCACACATCGTTACTCTTATTTATGCCTCCAATGCAGCTAGTTTGATTTGCGTTTCGGCATATCCCACCTGTTTAACGCCACCGCAACGAGATAATTGTCATTATTCTATTCAGTGGTTTTATTGGTATTATTATTATTATTAGAGACAGACAATCTAACGTGATGTGGTAAATTTCAGAGGCACTGATTAGACGAAGCGAAGAGTGAAAGGTCATGAACGAGGAGCTTAAAGCAGATTCCTGAAATAACATCGGTGACATTCTAAAAAGCAAACAACTTGCGGAATGTAGTAGCAGCCACACCCATCCACGAGTTTAAAAAAAAAAAAAAAAAACATACTGGTTTACTATAATCTTTTTGTTTTTCTTTCAGCTCTACGACGGTCACACAGAGTCTTAGGTGCTTTAGTTTGCGTCCTGCGCGATGACGCTGCCGCCAACAATCGGCGAGGAAACCGTACGAGTCAGAACGTTACCTGTTTGAGACGATGGAAGGATTCATGAAATGAAACACGGAAGCATCCGAAGCCAGTGTGGTGTTGACTCATCTCCTTGTCGTTTCTGACCTCAGACTGGGGGGAGAGAAAACAAACAAACAAACAAAAAGGGAAAGAAAATGGGCCCCCTCTGCTGGAGAACTTCGATTGGACTTGATCTCTTCGACGCACCAAATGAGATTAACTCAACATCAGCAGGATTCCAAGTCCCTTTAAATGACCTTTAAAATAAACTAGTAAAACATGATATAGAGAAAAGTATTGGGACATTTCCAAACCTCGTCCAGCATGACAATGTCTGTGTGTCCAAAGCCAGCGTCATGAAGATACAGTCTCTTTAATTTGAACCTTTGGGACAAATTGGGAAAACGGACTGTTTTATTCGAGGCGCTGGATTACTGACTTGGAGGAATGGAGCCCCTGGTCTCGCAAAAGCTGGCGCTCTTGGACCGTTAAACAAGGCCCATAACCCTCTGTGCTCCAGGGGTTGAGCCTGCACAAACAAGCTGGTATATGCAAAGAAAAGAATTTCTCTGTGCTGTAATGTATATGTAACATGTTATACTCGTTATTAAAACAGCAAATGGGAACACGATTTGTGAGGACCGAGGAAACACGATTTGTGAGGACCGAGGAAACACGATTTGTGAGGACCGAGGAAACACGACTACAGGTTAACTTATGGATGAAACATTTCAAATTTCTATATCAAAACAAACAATCAGTTCTTTATCAGTTAAATCCTTTAATATGGCGACATGCTAAATATGCTACGGGTAGGAAGTCCCAAATATGCCAACACCGACCTCCGCCAAAAAAATAACTGATAAAAAGAATTCGAAGAACACAGACACGGCACGGAAATTCGTCAGGTGGTATTAACCAGTTTAATTAACCCTGATTACATTTAAAAACATCAGAAAATCAACAAACGTAAGGAGAATTAAAATGTTACAATTTGTTATTAAAACTCAACCTGTCATTAAAAGCTGTGATACCACAGAATTAAAGAGAGAAGGACGATATAAAGAGA
>JACRUU010000002.1:12908168-12945266 GCA_030449085.1 Kryptopterus vitreolus | reverse complement strand
CGTCCTTAGACACTGTGGCGCATGCCTTGCATCGCCTCGTGTGCTCCCAGGATGATGTGCTGCCAGACGGCGATTCGCACGACTGTCTGGCCGAAATTATACATGCTACCAGTATTCGTCCTGACCTTAAGTCGACACCTCTGCCCTCAGGTGATGTTCTATTTGTAGATGGTTCCTGCTCTAAGCCGCAGGATGGGGTTTATCTCACTGGTTATGCTGTCTGTCGTTTACCTAATATCTCTGTTGAAGCTTATTCTCTTCCCCTTCTCTTCTGCACAGGCTGCTGAACTATATGCTTTGACCCGTGCATGCATCCTATCAGCAGATAAGGACGTCACTATATATACGGATTCACGTTACGCTTTTGGTGTAGCTCACGATTTCGGACGAATTTGGCAAACTCGGGGTTTCACTGCAGCTGACGGTAAACCGATTTCGCATGCGTCCCTAGTACAGGATCTCATCACCGCATGTTCACTTCCAAACACTCTAGCCATTGTTAAAACTCGTGCTCACGTTCGGGGGGACACCGAGGAGATTCGGGGTAATTCCCTCGCTGACCGCCTTGCTAAACAAGCGGCTCAGCATGCCCCACCTCCCCCAACCTTAAATACCTCCTGTGTGTCCCATTCTCCTATGACGAGCGCACTCTTACCGGATCTAGACCTGGCCTCTATGCAGGCCTCGGCCTCCCAACAGGATCGTGATTTCTGGTCAGCTCACGACTCCCACGAGGAAAGCGGCCTACTGGTTGATTCCAATGGCCGTCTTTGCCTCCCTCATTACTGCATACCGTTTCTCGTCCGCGAATTTCATGGTCCCCCACTCATCGCGGACGAAGAGGGGTAGTAGAACAGATGAAAAACCTGTTTTGTATATAGAGAACCTACAACCTTCAGTACACGCTATACTGGACAAATGTTTAATATGTGCGCAGAATAACATCTCTAAGCCCCCGGCTGCTAACACACCAGCACCTGCCCACACCAGACAGCCCATTACAAGAATGGCAGATTGATTTTACACATATGCCTCGCCAAGGGCCATATAGGTATCTGTTAGTAATGGTAGACAAATTCTCCAGATGGATCGAAGCTTTTCCATGCTCGACTGAAAATGCTAAGACCGTTGTTCGAGTACTAACAAAAGAGATTATCCCCAGGTACGGCATTCCAGTCGGAATCGACTCAGACAAAGGGACTCCTTTCACCTCCAAGGTAACTCAATTGTTGTGCAAGGAACTGAACATCAATTGGCGCCTGCACATTCCATACCACCCCCAGTCATCAGGAATGGTGGAAAGGGCTAATCGAACCATTAAGGGAAAACTTCGTAAGGCCATGCAAGATACAGGTGGTCGGAATTGGGTCGAAATATTACCTTTGGTATTGGCTGATATGCGTATGATGCCACAACAATCGTTAGATAACCTGTCACCTTATGAAATAGTAATGGGAAGACCATTCCCCATCCCCTGGCGCAGAGGGATGCAGGCGCTGGGAACGACTGACCTCGATGTACACTTGAGTGAGTACTCTGCAGGTTTGCTTGAACAATTGAAAAAATATTGGGAACGAGTTAACTCAGCTAAACCAGACATTCCAATGGCAAATACCCACCCATTTCAGGTGGGAGATCAGGTCCTAGTCAAATTGTACAAATCTGGCAAAGATGTGTCCCTTTGTGACCCACTGTATAGCGAACCTGCAGACGTGATTGCTATCTCTCGAACTGCTGTATTAACTGATATCTTTCCACAGTGGATCCATGGCACCCGTCTAAAAAAGGCACCTCCCACCACTCTGCATGGTGATCTGGATAAGAGTTGCTAACCATTGTCTATGTCTCTGTCAACAGCCAACGTCCTGTCAGGGGACCCCTCTTTTCGGTATCCGCTCGTGGATTGGCCTGTATACAAGAGGGGACTAGTTGGTGAGACAGTAACAAGGACATGAGCTCTTGGGAGGATCTGCTGTGTTTCTTGTTTGGTTCTGCCCCTACAGGTATCACACCCCCTTCGGAACCACCCCCAGAGACCCTGCTCTGCCGCATCATTGGGCACGGAACCGATTGCGGGACCTGTCGGAAGAAACGGGAAGGAACTGACAGACAACAACGACTGCTGGTGGCTTCCGCTCAATCGCCGAGCCGCCTGGAACAGCGAAGAACAGAAGATTATAAATACACATTCGTGCACTCACCGTCGTACATCATGTTGTTTTATGTGATATGTTTAGGTTTCTTGGGCCTATCCCACACCCATCCTCACGATAACACCTTCTGGCAATTTGCAAACTGGACCGCCCGCCAATATACTAATCAATCATGTTATGTCTGTCATGCATTCCCTAGCTCCTCTTATACCCATGTTTACAAACCAAAATGTCTCCCGGTCGATTTAGTGTTAAGAGCCCTTGCTCAAGGCCTCTGTAATACACCAGAGTGCCTTCCTGGGGGACTCTTTGGTAACGCATGTCCAGGAGCCCTGAAACTAGGGCCCCTGAACACCAACGAACTTGCTAACCTCACCCATTATTCTTACCTATATAACTCTTCCGGGTTTCCGCTACATGCCCGTATGTGCGATGGCTCTTTCTTTTCAGCCACCATGAAAAAATTGGCTGCGGATCGTTTGCGTAAGTTATCCAATGTTCCGCTTATGAAAGGGACTTTTGTTATCCATCCCCCTTCATATCCCCTCTGTTTCCATCTTGAGCGACGCCCTAACTCCACCTTTTTAGGAACTATTCCTCGATCTATTTGTAATGTGACACTGAGGCCATACGATTATGGTGCTACCAAGAATGATTCCTTATACTTGTGTCCGAAGAACCAGACCTGTTCCTTGCTCCACCCTGATCGCTGGGGCACGACTACCAGTAATGGTGAGGAATGGCGATCTGACTGGTATTGGGTCTGCGGCAAACGGGTATATGTATCTCTGCCTTGGGGATGGTCTGGCACATGCGCCTTAGTCAGCCTGTTAGACCGCACGTATATCACACGTCGATCCCCTAATCGCCCTAAGCGAGACTTGGAAAATATGGGTACTGGATGGTTGGACGGGTATCCACCGTTGGAACATCAAACTACCACACCCTGGGAGCGATTGTGGACCTCGCTGGTCCCGGGCGTGGGTACCTCTAGACAATGGCAACATTTAGAGGTACTACACTATAGTCTAGCCAGATTTGTTAACGACACTTCAGTAGCCCTGAGAGCTGTGAATGAGGAGCTTGCGGCCCTACGCCTAACCGCTGTACAAAATCGGATGGCGTTAGACATGCTTCTAGCCGATAAAGGCGGCGTCTGTGCTGTGGTGGGCGATCACTGTTGCACATATATCCCGGATCACGATGACCCTGAGGGCGTGATTCAGGCTTCTATTAATGACATGCAGAGCATAGCTGACTCTCTCCGAAAGGATGAGCTGCAATCTTTTGGCTGGAACTTCCTCCATAGTATGTTTGGAATGTTAACCCCTTATATTACTATGATGATACCTATATTAATCGTTTTACTCTTGCTCTGTGTCCTCGGGCCCTGCATCTTACGATGCCTGATGGACCGTGTATATGCCATGACTAGATCCCTACTCCCCTCGCAACGTATATATAGCTCGCTTGCCCAGCGTGATACTGCTATGTAATCCGCTTGATTATTATCCAAAAATACTAGTATTATAGGATAAAAGAGGGGATTGTGGGAAAGTATTATAGAGCCTATTACCATCTATGTGCATTAGATAAAACTGCATAACTTGTAACTCCCTTTTCTTGGCCTTACTTAGTAACGCACGCAGCAAACCTAATAAAGGACAGCTTTGTTCTTTATCTTATGAAAACAGGTAGGGAGGCGAGCACACTAGGCAGTGGTTCCCATCTCGCACGGACACTTGATAAACATATTTCTATTCCTTTTGAGTAAATCATGTTTAAACCGTCACTCGTCCCTAACTCCCTAACTTACACATCTGTTATTCGCACTTTTTTTTTGGTATCAAGCCTCTGTGAATTGTTGTTGTATGCTTTTGGTCCCGCCCTATAAATATGTGTCTCTGTCTTTGTCAAGAGAGAGAGCATTCTGAATAAACCTTGCTGTTGCTTGCAACTTTGTTTGGGTTTACTCAAGTTCTCTCCCGAGCTCGTATTATTCTGAAGATTGATACCACCTCCAGCAGAACACAGATATCCTCTTGGTTGGAGCAGCTGGCAGCTGAATTCCTTACAGTAATGCAATGAACAAATCAGATCAATTAAGTACAGTACACCATGTCACTCCCAGCCTTATCTGCTTAACCGTCGGCACTCATCCATCTGTTCCCTATCGTAATACCCCTTCCCTCCCCCCTCAGCACCACTCAGCGGGCCCTCCCTCTTTCTACACCTAATAGTCAGAGCGGTGATATATTGTCGTTGCTGTTACACTTCTATAATTGAGTTATTCCTGCTACTATTTTGTCCAGCCTGTCGGTACAATTTGCAGGGAAAATCTGAACTCCGGCACATATTCGGGTTCCGCATCAAGCATGTTATTAAGGACACGTGGAATGTTCTGGCACAATCAAAAAAAGGGCCTGTTCTCCTGGACGGAGGGTATACACTTTCCTGTCAAACACCAGCCAATCAGAAGCATACCTGGTTCTTATTACGCTGAAGAGTGCAAATAATATGCTTCTCTGATTGTGTTGAATGATCAGCATGATTATGATTGGCTAGCTTCATATTGTGAAGAAATACGTGTGCGGGTGAAATGTCCATTCATACACGGTATGATTTATTTGAATGAGCCGATATCTTGTAAGAAGAAACATAAAAAAAAGCAATTCCACCTGCAGCCACAATTTTCCTAAAGCCAGAATACTATGTGCATTTGCACCATGCCAAAAGATTGGTTTGGAAATTCAAATGCTTCTCAAGAAACCACACACACACACACACACACACTCAAAGTGAAAACAAGCTGCTATATGAGAACTCTTTGGTACATGTAGGGGGGAAAAAAACATCACACATCTTATAGCTGGCCTAAAGTGGGTCAGAGGAATCTTTGCTTGCACCACTGTCTTTCTCCGAAGCTCACTTTCCCCCCCCCAGAATGCTGCACTGGAACTAAACGCAAAGCTCGAGCCCCACCTTACCATGACCTTTAGCTGCCAAAAAGCACTGCAGTAACCATACAGCTTATCAAACTTGATATGAAGCATTAGACCATGGATCGGTAATTGATTTGTGTTTGTTGGAGAATTGTATTATCCTAACAATGCACAATCTTGAGGGATCGCCATGTTCGTGCTGGTGTGACTGCTGACTCTGCAATCATCGTCTGTGCGTGTGTGTGTGTGTGTGTGTGTGAGTGTGTGTGCGGGTGCGTTTAGAGCCATGTGTTCAGCAGGATGCTGTCTCTTTAACAGCCGGTCAGCCAAACAGAAGGCAGATAGTGAGACTGGTGTGTCCTTGGAAATGACCTTGCAGGGCTACTAGTCAGGTGTGAAAGCGAGCGGGATGAACGGAGAAGTTATTCAGACTACTTTTTCACATCCAAGGAGAGCAAACGAGAAAAAGGAAGAAAGCTGAATGTGGAAACATTATGTTTAGGGCTCTAAGAGGATAAAATGTCTTCCTGGCACAAATACTTATGTACACAGAGATCGCTCAAATCGGACAGATTAAAGTGACGTTCCTGACAAAGGAATAGTCCAAAGGATAAGGATAGAAGAGATTAAAGACAGGAGGGAAGCCATGAAGGTTATAAGGTTAAAAAAAAGGAGGAGTTGGTGTTTTTTTTAGATTGGTGATTTTTACATTTACATTTACATTTACATTTGCAGCATTTGGCAGACGCTCTTATCCAGAGCGACTTACAATTGAGCAATTCAGGGTTAAGGGCCTTGCTCAAGGACCCACTAGTGACAGCTTAGTGGGGTTTGAACCCATGATCTTTCGGTCCAGAGTCCAACACCTTAACCACTGGGCTATCACCTCCCTTTTTAGATCTGTGTAGTGCTATTGTAGCGTTGGGGCAACATGAATCCTGCCCCATTGAGCACATTGTGGCATGAGATCTCATTTTTTTCGCATTAAATGCAAAAATACGACTTTTTAATCAGGTTTTATGGTATTCTGTACTTATTATTGGGTCAATATGGGTAGGTTTCTGAATTTCATGTTGCATATAAGATGGGAACTTTTTCCTTATACTAATTCTCCTATTTACAACAGTGTAAGAAAATGGCAGAAAAATTGTCCCTAGTGTGTGAATGTGTGTGTGCCCTGTGATGGGTTGGCATTCCATACAGGGTGTATCCTGCCTTTATGCCCATAGACACCTGAGATAGGCACAGGCTCCCCGTGACCCGAGGGAAGATCGGATATAGCGATAAAAGATGAATGAATGAAAAAAAACCCCGGCATAATACCCCTCACTTTCTTCCCCATTCCCAAATTGACATTAAGTCAACATAACCACGCAGATGCACCTTCCATTCTTTACCTTTAGATTTAAGCAGTAAAAGTAACATTTGATCATTTAATATGGAGACATCTCTTGGTTTAATCGCTAACCAAACAGTGCCATCGCTACCCCATTCATGTTTTATTGCACAAAGCGACTTTCACATGTGGTATGAGGGAAAGATCACCACGGCCATTTTTTTTGCTCAAAATGTGTGCATGTCCTGAGATTTATATATTTATAAAAATAGGGAATAAAACAGATTTTATGCATGACCTTTTGTCAAGTCAAGAAGTTATTTATTGTCATTCCAACTATATATAGGTGACGCAGTGCACAGTGAAATAAGACAACGTTTCCACATAAAGCGCATCATGTGCAACCTAATGCAAAAGTGTAAGACAGACAACACGAGACAAGTGCAGGACAAATATTCAACACAAAATTGCAAAAACCCATAAACCTACTGTATATGTATACAGTGCAATGTGCAAGCAGTAAAATGCACAAGTAATAAAATGTAAACAGTAGTGACAAACAAACACTGATTTACTGATTTGATTGGGGCAAAATGTAAGGGCAATTTTAGATTTTATAGCAATAAAATTACAATAAAACAACTTCTACGTCATACAACGTGTGGTTTCTAGATATTTACGTCTTCCACCATCATTCCTTTCCCATAAAACACACCGTCATGCCTCTATGAGTGACTACATTGAGTGATGCATTGCTTAGAAAAACAGTGATGCAGTGATTAGGAAAACAGTGATGCAGTGCTTTGGGAAACAGTAATGTGGCACTTAGAAAAACAGTGATGCAGTGATACACTGTGTAGAAAATCAGTGATGCAGCGAAGAAGTGCTTAGAAAAGTGGTGATGCATTGTTTAGAAAAACAGTGATGCAGTGATTAGGAAAACAGTCATGCAGTGATGCACTGTTTAGAAAAAGAGTGATTCAGTGATGCATTGTTCAGAAAAACAGTGATGCACTGTTTAGAAAAAGAGTGATTTGGTGATGTACTGTTTAGAAAAAGAGTGATTTGGTGATGTACTGTTTAGAAAAAGTGATTTGGTGATGTACTGTTTAGAAAAAGAGTGATTTGGTGATGTACTGTTTAGAAAAAGAGTGATCTTGTGATGTACTGTTTAGAAAAAGAGTGATCTTGTGATGTACTGTTTAGAAAAAGAGTGATGCAGTGGTGCACTGTTTAGAAAAAGAGTGATTTGGTGATGCACTGTTTAGAAAAAGAGTGATGCAGTGATGCACTGTTTAGAAAAAGAGTGATTCGGTGATGCACTGTTTAGAAAAAGAGTGATGCAGTGGTGCACTGTTTAGAAAAAGAGTGATGGTTTGAGTGATTGTGACTGTTTAGAAAAAGAGTGATGCAGTGATGCACTGTTTAGAAAAAGAGTGATTCGGTGATGCACTGTTTAGAAAAAGAGTGATGCAGTGATGCACTGTTTAGAAAAAGAGTGATTTGGTGATGTACTGTTTAGAAAAAGAGTGATCTTGTGATGCACGGTTTAGAAAAAGAGTGATGCAGTGATGCACGGTTTAGAAAAAGAGTGATGCAGTGATGCACGGTTTAGAAAAAGAGTTATTCAGTGATGTACTGTTTAGAAAAAGAGTGATGCACTGTTTAGAAAACGTGCTTAGGAAAGTGGTGATTCATTGTTTAGAAAAAGAGTTATTCAGTGCTTAGGACAATGATACATTGAAAAAGAGTTATTCAGTGCTAAGAACAATGATACATTGATGCAGTGCTTAGGAAAAAAACAGTGATGCAGTGGTTAGAAAACGGTTAGAGCACCCCATTGCCAGCACCTACTACAGCAGGTAGTGCATCAGATGACATCATCAACCAGACCCTGCGCACTGCTCTCTCCCACCTGGATAAATCACGAAATCATGAACACCACCAATCCCCTCACACCGTTGTCAAAAGCTCCAGATCCTGGGGCTGAAACAAACCATCCCAAGATGGTCAGAATGTAAAACCACACCTCCTTCATACTCTCCATCAGCACTGGAGCTCCCTAAGGCTGTGTCCTTTTATCCCCCTGCTGTACTCCCTCACCTCCCTCTGATTGATTACTGGAGGAAGCAGCTGAGGAATTGCAGTTTCCTGGTGTTTAACAGGTGATAGGGTCTATGATATCATAGGGTCTGAATTATATACATCCTCTCCTAAACAACTCACACAAACACAAACAGATTTTGGTTTTACGACAGCACAGTGTATTTTTCCTTTTATATCATAGTCATGTGGTAAAAAAGTTCCTGTAATTACTTAATTATAGTTATATAATATACATTTTAAGTAATTATATTCATTAAGTACCTTAATTGCCACTCTCTCTCTTTCAACCCCTCTATTTTAAAACCATATTAATTTGCAATGCACTCTGACAAAACATTAACAGTTATATATTATATGGTTAAATATCGTGGGACTTTTCCAGCCATGTCTGGGAGACCCAAATCTGTTCCAGCATGAAGATGCACCTGTGCACAAAGTGAGCTCCATGAACACATGGTTAAAATGGGTTGGAGTGGAAGATCTTCTGCAATAAAGCTCTGACCTCTGCCCTATTGAACACCATTGGGATGCACTGGAACACTGACTGCACCACAGGCCTCATCAGCGCACCTACCTCAGTAGCTGACTTTAATAAAGTGCTCATGGCTGGATGATCACAAACGTGCACAAGCACACTGCAAAACCTTCCCCGAAGAGCAAAGGTTATTATAACAGCAAAAGAAGATTACATGTGGAAAGAGATGTTCAAAAAAAGCAAATATAAAGTTATAGTAAAAGAATATAAAAATAGATATATATATATATATATATATATATATATATATATATATATATATATATAATATATATATATATATATATACTGTATATACTATATATATTAAACATATATTCATATATTCATATTTCTTATGCTCTAATTGTAACAAATGTTATAAATATCTAAATTTCACTCAAAATCACTTTACAATGAACAAAAGTATTCATTATTTAATGCTTGATTTAAATTAGAAATGATTCTTTTAATAATTCCTAATAATAATTCCTTGTTCAATTTCCTTGTCCTTGTTCAATGTCAATTGTGTTGTAATTGTTAAATATGGTACGTGGCCCCTTTAAGAATTATGTTCCAGTTTTGGTTGCTTTCCATATAAACTGATGATCCTTTTAGGTTATATAAAGTAATACAGTGAGGAGCTCCTACCTGTTGTGAATGCGCAGCTAGTAGGCGTAATTCGGGGGGAAATTTAGGAAGCGTGAGTGGATGCACATTGCTGGTGTTTTTTTGTTAATAAAACACATCTATCACCTCTTTTATATTCCCTCCTAATATCACAAGAGGTAAGTGTGGCTGAGGAAAGGTCAATGGTGAAATTATCTGATGAAGGCCACAGACTAAAGTTTCTTCTCGATTGTCTTCGTTGTGCAGGACTCGTTCATTCACCAAAACAAAGCAGGAGCAGATCTCATGCGTGCTGCGTTAATTGCATTAATAAAATGTAAGCCTATTTGCGTTAACGCATTATTAACGTGTGAACTTTTACAGTCATAATGAATAATAACCTATAGTTTGTTTTACGGATTAAATCGCTGATTCAAAAACACCTGCTGTACTTAAATCACACTGTGTTGTAAAGTGCTTTTTGTCCCTAACCAAAAAAAAAAAAAAAAAAAAAGCAAGAATCAAATGGTTGTGTTCTTCACAGCTGGTTTCAAGCCATACTGTATGTTTTGTACGACCTTCATACAAGGTCATCTAACACCGCAAAGCAACCTGGATTATACTTAAGGAACTACAGCAGATGATTCACATTGTATTATGTCATCGCTTCTATTATGTCATCTCCTATGCTGTCATGTACGCTGCATTAAAGACACATAAGCACATGAACAGTTCATTGGATTGATAGTGTAAGCAAGAACAGAGTCAAGGTAAGAATGCAAAAAAAAAATATCCGACTGCAGTTTCAGCAAACTGTATCTTTTTCACCTAAGCATGCTCTCTCTCTCACTCTCTCTCTCTCCCTCTCTCGCACTATCTCTCTCTCTCTCGTTATAGATCACTTCCGCAATGCGTAATTGATATGAAAGTTGCAAATGGCATGATTGCCCGAGCAGAGAACTAAATGAAAAGACAAGATTACTGAATAAGCAAGGAGTCACCCCCCCCCCCACACACACACAACAGAATACCCTCCAACACACACAATACACTATATATGTGCCCATTTGTACAAAAAGACTGCACATCTTGATGAAAGAGATGCTATTCATAGTACTATGATGTCTACGCTCCTCCTCCGCATCTGCCAGCCATGCTATTTATTCTCACGAACACACATACATACATACACATACACACACTCATACACATACGCACAGGGTTTACAGGGACATGTTCGCATTGGGTTCTTGCTTCAGATAAATAGTATTCACCATTTAAAAATTTGTGCACACGCACACGCATAGGTGCAGGCGTTTACTAAATCAATCAGTGTGGTGATTGGCCACACTGCAATCTCCAGTATAGCCACTGAGGCAGTAAGTGCTACAGAGAAACAAAGGTGTGTGGGGTGTAAACATAATACCTAATACATAATACATTAATAACATCATTTGTGTACTGTCATCTGGTTAATGTTCCAAATATTCATGCAGATATTGTTGTGGATTTAAAAGACGATAATTGCGGGTCCAGCTATCAGAAATGGCTACGTTTAACTGAATGAAGTACATGTCAGAGTCCACATTTCATAGTTCATAGTCCTTTTATGTCGTAGTGCAGATACATTCCGAAAATATTGTCTTTCAAGTCTCAATGGATCAAAACAAAACTTTCCTGGATCCAACCCATGAGGTTTTAATGTTATGGCTGATCAATGGATCTAAGAAAGAGAAATCCTTGAATGTAATGACCGTCACTCTTCGGGGATGATTTTGTCCCAGCATGCCTCTGGATGGTATTCTCTTGGAATGGAGGCCACTCTGCTCGAATGTTCTTTACCTACGTCCAGGAGAGCTACTCAGAGGCACTCAGGAGCTTCGAGGATGGATTGGGTCTCATGCCACTGACCCAAGACTACAGTTTACACTACATTTGATCACCTCAATATCATCACGAGCGGACATTCGGTGTCACCCAGATGGCCCTCTTGAGTCTGGTTCCTCTCAAGGCTTCTTCCTTTCCATCTCAGGGAGTTTTTTCTTTGCCATAGTCGCCTGCTCATAAGGACAAACGTACTCTTATACAGAACAACCTTTTTTAACGCCATTAACTGTGTAAAGCTGCTTTGAGACAATGGCCATTGTTAAAAGCGCTATCCAAATAAAAATGAATCGTATTGAACTAGATTTTATAGTGTGCTTGTAGAGAAGGGCGCTCATTCAGACACAAAGGTGTTAGTAATATCAATTATTGATGTACAGTAGGTCAGGGTTGAGGTGAGCGCTTAATAGCAGGCCATTCATCTTCCACTTCAACTCATCTAAAGGATTTTTTTTCATGGAGCTGGCTTTGTGCACAGGGGCATTTTCATACTGGAACAGGATTGGGTTTCCTGGTTCAAGAGAAGGGCAAATTTCACAAACAGAAGAAATACGTGCGGCCTGCAAAGTCAGGTGTCCCAATATAGTGTATCAACTAGACATGAGACATTTTCTGAAGAAAATGTGAGTGATGTTAGCCGATGCAAACCTCAGCTCCGGGTGCGACCCCTTAGAGCCTGGTCCGTTTAATATTTAGAGTTGATATTCATTTTCTATGGTAAAAATTCATCCCGGGGCTAAAAAAAAAAAAAGCATTCGACCCGATTACCCATAATTCCATGTGATTTTGAATGACGCAGAATTCCCGGGTTCGAGAGTCATATGATCGCAACCTACTCCATCTCACCTATGAGTGGATGTGTCAAATGTACATGTGGGACGAACACGGGCCGAACAGCGGAGCGTCAAATTCCCCCATCCGCTCTCCATGGGGCCGGAATGTCGCGGATTTCCCGAAAGTCCGAGCATGTGTGGGATTCGGGAGGTATTCCACTCCAGACCCCTTACGAGTGGATATACCATATTTGCATGTCGGAGGCTCACAGGCCGAGATGTGAGGCACGAAATTTCAACCCCCATTCATTTTCTATGGAAAAAAAAGTCCCGCTTTTTGACCCCGGGTTCGGAATTCCGTAGGGCGAATCCTTATAAAAGTAATAGCACACCTCACATCATCGGGCCGCACGAAATGAGGCATGATTTGTGAGGATCGGACAAAAACTGCGGGATGAATTACTTTCCGAAAATGTGGCCAAAGCTAGAGAGAGATTATAATAGTGATGCTTTTGCAAGCGTCACTAATAACCAGAAGAACAGATACGCATGTTATTAAATAATGCTGGTAAAATTAATGACTATAATTCTTTAATCAAGTCAAAATGAAAGAAATGTGAACTCTTAAGTAAAAGTAGCCAGTACTACTATCTGTTTAAGTCTCACGCTGGGAACCAAACCTCATGTCCTGTATTAATATTAAGACAGACGATTAATTCTGATATTTAATCACAACTGCATGATTGGCATGAAATAACTCAAGATTAATCACACATTTGTTCTAAATGTACCTTAAATGAATACATAGTGATACATAATACATAATAGGGTTTTTTTATACTATAATCAAAATGGGCATGGACAAATATGGATGCTTTATACAACGGTACGATTATTATTACTCAACAAAGGGGCTGAAATAACACAGCAGATCTTCCCTCGCACTATTCTGAATAATATCTCTCTTTTTTTTTTTAGGATGGCTGTTTTCCTGATGCTTCTTTACTGCACACAGTGTCCGGGGAATAAGGTTGGCTTTTTAATACCAGTATCACTCCATCCTAGCATTATCGATCACTTTATTGATACGTTATTGATACACCCCTTTTTGTCTGTGTATTTGTGGTGAAAAACTCTGTTACCCTAATTGTGTGAAAAATGAATGCAGTAGGGGCACGGTGGCTTAGTGGTTAGCACGTTCGCCTCACACCGCCAGGGTCCGGGTTCGATTCCTGTCTCGGCCATGTGTGTGTGGAGTTTGCATGTTCTCCTCGTGCCACAGGGGGTTTTTCTCCGGGTTCTCCGGTTTCCTCCCTGGTCCAAAAACATGCACGGTAGGTTGATTGGCACCTTGGAAAATTGTCCCTATTGTGTGAGTGTGTGTGTGTGTGCTCTGCGATGGGTTGGCATTCCATCCAGGGTGTATCCTGCCTTAATGCCCATAGACGACTGAGATAGGCACAGACTCCCCGTGACCCGAGGGAAGATCGGATAAATCGGTAGAAGATGAATGAATGAATGAATGAATGCAGTATGCACCACAGAAAGAACAGAATACTTTGCTCAGTGCTGTAAGGTGAGAGAGGAGTGCAGCTTGTGTCTGGTGCAGTTCAGTTCGGTATTTCGGTATGTAACCAGAAAAATCTGTTGAACTCGCCCGAAACTATGCAGAAGGGAATTTCTTTGACAACCGTGCTGTTGAAGTCGTCCACTGAAACAGACTTACAGGAATCAGCGGGACCTGCTGGAGTACTGCTGTCAGATCTGGCACCTGACAATCAATCTATCTGAAATAAAAACATCCTGACACTGGTATTATATTTATTGTGCTGTATGGATTTGAGGTTTGGGATCCGCTCGGTATGTAGGACTACGCTAGAAAACAAAAGATATATGGAGATGTTTTTTGATGTTTTTTTTCTAGCCTGGGGGGGCACTGGGACGAAACAAAATGCTCTGCACGCCAGGAAACGAGCTCTTTAGTTACCAGTTTGTGTGTTTCCTGAGTGATTTATTAATATAGTGTGATGCGTAGTGCATGCTCTGCGAGGCCACAGTCCTAAATACCCAGAAGTATATCATTACAGTAGACACGGTCAGAAAGCAACTTTAGGGAAATGCGACGTTACGTTTACATCTTTCATGAACAAAAGGTGATGGTGAGGCTCAGTAAAGACATCATTCACAAAGTGAATGTGTTATTATTTACTGTACTTAAGTGATTTGTACCAGCATTGTATACATTTGGAGAGAGTTTACCTTCACTACAAGTCAAATGGCTTACATAGATACGCATAGGGGTGCATCTACTAGATAAATTGGATGGAAAATGTAATCCTAACACATCCAAATGCGTCCTAACTCCAGCTTTAAGGTAACCGTTTGAGAAGCAACTACAAATGGCAGCAAAACGTTAGGTGTCCCAATACTTTTGCCTATATAGTGTATCTGTGCAGCCATGACTTAGTTGGATCAGCTCTGATGAACTAGCTCAATAAATTATTTATCTCAAAATCAAGCTGAATATGACATACGAGAGCCATATTACTCTCCAGGCAAATGCTAAATAGCCATAAGGGTTGCACAAGCCAGTGCACTCTCAATCCGGTCCAAAGCCTGGATTAATGAGAAGGGTTGCGTTAGGAAAGGCATCCAGTATAAAACGTGCCCAATCAAATATGGGTTACCGACAACCACCAAAGGTATCGTTAGCCGACAGGGTAACTGTTGTCCAAAGGAAGAGGAGTAGAGGGGTACTACGTCTACAGAGAGGACAATAAAGGATAGGGTTGGTACTTTGACTGGTAAAGGGAGAATGTCAGCTGATATGATGTAGCAGAGAAGGATAGACATGTATGTTTAGGAGACATAGTGCAAAGGGAGTAAGGCCAGGAGCATTGCAGGTGGGTTAATAATGTTCTATCATTGGTGTGGATGGAAAAAGAAATGGTGTAGGGGTAGAGTCCTGAAAGAGGAGAGTATAGGAAGAGTGCAGTGGAGATAAAGAGACTTTCTGATGGTGGTGAACATGAAGCTGGAAGTTGAAGGCATGGTGATAAATATCATTAGGACGTCTGCTACGCTAGTACGTTGTGAGATGGAGGAGAAGGAAGGATTCTGGAGTGAGTTAGAGGAAATGGTGAAGATTGTACCTAGAAATCAAAGACTGGTAATAGTAGAAGACTCCAATGGCGGGTTGGTGAAGGAAACAGAGGTGATGGGTAGTTATGGCCTTCAGGAGAGCAATGTGGAAGGTAAGATGGTGGTGAATTTTGTGAAAAGGATAACGAAGGAGGAGGGGCGTTAGTATGAGGAAGGTTCACATGAACATGAAGTCTGAAAGAGACTGGAGACTGTACGGTGGTGGCAGGGGAGAGTGTAGTGAGACAGCATGGTGGTCTGTAGGATGGCTTTGGAGGTGAAGAAGTAAAGGAATGAGGATGTATGAGGAAGTCAGGGTTAGATGAGAAGTATGGGAGTGTGATGGACTTGAATGAGGGCAGTGCCTACACTATCCCCTGCCACCACCTTACAGTCTCCCAAACAGTGACTCTGTGCCAGATTATCTGACCGGCTACCCTAGTCTCTGGGATTATTCTTGCCACTGCCTGCTCCGTTTCCTGCTCCTTGTCCCCGTCTTGAATCCTAGTTCTCTCCTGCCTGCCTGACTTCTAGTTTGTCCTTGGACTGTTTCTTGTTTGATTTTTTAGCTCTGCCCATCTTGCTTGTTTTGCTGCTATTTGTGGACTGGCTTTTGGTTCACTTTTGGTTCTCCCTGCATTGCCCTGTAGTACCAAACAATGTCCATGTCCATATACACATTGATCATATTGTTTTATTATATCTATTAGTGTCTGTGTGTGTGTGTGTCTGTGGGTGTGTGTGTTGGTGTCCCAACATGAAACACAGCAACAGCTCGGTCCCAAAGCTGGAACAGTCTGTCTCCTTCTCTTATTACACACAATGTTCTAATCAGATTAGAGTGGCCTC
The DNA here is from genome assembly GCA_030449085.1 of Kryptopterus vitreolus. Taxonomy (NCBI): domain Eukaryota; kingdom Metazoa; phylum Chordata; class Actinopteri; order Siluriformes; family Siluridae; genus Kryptopterus; species Kryptopterus vitreolus. The sequence continues at coordinate 12,928,959 of JACRUU010000002.1, read as the reverse complement.
TATGGACAAGTTCATGCCCTATGACTCTGGGATGTAGCAGCTTATGGCTATATTTGCTCTCCATTCCTGCTGCAAGGGAATAGTTTTGTCACATTGTAGTCAGAGTTCAACTTGGTGTGAGGGTGGGTGCCCCCCTAAATTTCTGTTCCAATATATATATAGGGTTTTTTTCTCTGGGTTCTCCGGTTTCCCCCTGGGCCAAAAACATGCACTGTACGTTGATTGGCACCTTGGAATATTGTCCCTAGTATGTGAGTGTGTATGTGTGTGTGCCCTGCGATGGGTTGGCATTCCATCCAGGGTGTAGGATGTGGTAGGATTACATTTTTCCTTCACGTGAACTAGCAGACCCAAACCTGTTTCAGCATGACAATACTCCTGTGGGTTAGAGTGGAAGATCTTGAATGGGTAGAGATCCGACCACAACCTTTGGGATGAATTGGAATGGTGACTGCACCCAAGGCCTCGTCACCTCACCCACATCAGCTCCTGAACCAATCAGCACAAATCTCCACAGCACACTCCAAAATCTCTTGGAAAATGAGGGTTATAATAACATGAAATGGGAATGTTTAAAAAGCAGTCGGGTGTCCACAAACTTTTCTCCATATAGTGAAGATCTGTAGCCCAAGACAAGCAAAAGAAAAAAAAAAAATATTCCCAGAGATGATATCAGGAAGAAACCTTGAAAGCAAAACCGACTTAAAAGAGAACCCATCCTCTTCTGGGAGAAACCAGATATATGCTGTGGAGGTTTCCCAGCCTCGGGGACTGGACTACTTGTGAGGAAAACCTTTTTTTAGGAGCACTACAAAACCCATCTGGTTGAACATGACCAACACAATGTAAGTGACATGAGTGGCTTTTAATTTGAGAACGTGACCAGGCAGGGCCCTGGAGAGACCTAAATATAGCTTGCGCTGCGATGTTCCATATGCGACCTGACAGAAGTTCTGCAGAGAGTAGTGTCAAGCATGAAGCGTCATATCGAAGAACACAGTAGTCACGATCAAACAAAGCATTGAATGAACGTCAAAATGAATTGTTTTGTTCTTTAAAAAGCGTTCTGGTCATTCACAGAAAAAAAAAAAACAGGCCGTGCTACACTCTCAAGAGCGGAGAGGAACAAAATGGGACATTGTAGTAAAGCAGGGCACCCTTGTTCTAAATCCTGCTTACTCTACAGCCTCTGAGAAAGCAAACTGTGCAAAAATATCTCCTCTCTTGATTACTGGACTTAGATGTGCTTCAGGTATTTTGCTAGGGAAAAAAAAACCTTGTGAAAGCTGCAGCTTGGTACACCATCATGCTATAAACTCTGAAGAGTATTTAGCCGGAAGCTGCTAATGGACAAAACATTTCAAGTGAGCAATCCACAGCGAGTCTGTGTAGATGAAAGCGACGCCGGCCCATGAATATGCCATCGTATGTATTTGCGCGACTCTGAAGCGTCCACGAGTAGGTGTGTGAAGTGGGGACTTGGAGTGCACTGGGAAAAGGGATGCTGTCCCAGATTAGCGCGGCGGCGTTATACAACAAGATGTATGATAAAAGAAACCGGGCCTGTGCTCAGGATTTTATACCTCGGCTATTAATAAAATGAGAGGACTGTCTGTAGTATCGCTTATTAGATTGGAACAGGCACCCTGTCGAACGCAGGGAAGCTCATAGCAACCCTCTGTTTTGCTTAAACACTGAACACTTAGACATCCCAGTCTGTTCAAATAATCTCCACTCATCTGAGACGTTCCACTAGATTATGAAGATTTGTCCTCATTAAGGCACATGGGCGGCCCGGTTCAAGGCAAGAGAAACTGTCATGCTAGCTTATCCAAAGTCAGCCTTTATAATGGTGTGTCTCTGACTGCAGAAAATCCACACATGGCTGGAAAAGTCACGTGTCCCAATACACACACTGTTTTTTCCTTCTCGTCTCCTGTTCCATCATATGTTCCATCAGAGAGGTGTGTAGCCCAATGGTTAAGGTGCTGAACTGTTCAAACCGTTCAAACCCCAAGCTGCCACTAGTGGGCCCTTGAGCAAGGCCATTAACCCTCAATTGCTCAGTTGTAAGTCGCTCTGGATAAGGGTGTTTGCCAAATGCTGTAAATGTAAATATGTGGGCCGTATGGAAACGCATCCTCTCAATCCAAAACAACACTTGCTCTGTCTTCCGTCGTTTCCATCTGCTTAGTGCGCTTTTCCTGTCCACAATGCGAGTCTTTTCCCCAAAAGGTCAAACATGAAAGAGAAATAGTGGAATGAGTTTATAAAAGGGCGACTGAATGAGTAACAGAAGGCATGGGTAATGCTCCACTAATCCCTATAGGCAATCTGCTTAATCGCTGCATTACCTCACCATGTCTCTCTCTCTCTTTCTCTCTCTCTCTGTCTCTCTCTCTTACACACACACATATATATTTACATGTACGTATATAGCAGGGGTATCCATGCTTTTTGCAACAAGGGACAGATTTGGTGAGGTAAAAGTATTCGGGGGGCGACTATTCGGCCTGACATTCTTTCAGTCGTTAACATTACCATTAAATGCAAATGAACAATTTAATGAATTTTTCCTTTCTTCACACAGAACACAACAATAGTTCTTACCAAAATTACTTTCATATTCATATAAAATACGAAGAAAAAAGTCTGTTTGGGGAAAAAAAAACCTTTCTGGAAGATTAATCATATCTAGGTTCATTTGAAATATTAAATATTAAATATTCACCATTAAATGCTCACTATAAACTACTCATTTCAAACCTGTGAAAATAACACCAACAGTTGTCTTCTTCAGAAGTATAAAACACTGAGGTCAATCCGTGTATCACTCGTTCATTCATTTTTTTAATTGACCACCAAAAAAAAAAAGAAAACGTTATTTGGGGGGCACCATCTACACCATGTGTGTTTCCATGTTCTCCCCGTGCATCAGGGGGGTTTCTCTCTAGTTTCCACTGGTCAAAAAACATGCACGGTATTGGCACTTTGGAAATTTGTCTCTAGTGTGTGAATGTGAGTGTGTGTGTGCCCTGAGATGGGGTGGCACAAGGTGTGACCTGCCTTGATGCCCCAAGTCACCTGAGATAGATACAGGTTCCTGGCGATCCGAGGGAAGATTGGATAAAGCGGTACAAGATGAATGAATGAATATGTTATTTGATTTTGAATCGAATAAATTTTCATTGTTTCAATTTTAGATTCGGATCAAAAATACAGAATGGAAAAAATGGACCAAATTTGATTTTGATATTTCATTTGTCGGGTTTACAGTTTGATTGTCAATTTAAAAAATTAATTAATTAAAAAAAAAGGGGGGACAAATGATACATGGATTGAAAAGACTCGATTCATATTCAAAACTGTGGTTTTTAGAATTTGAGATTTTCGAATTTTTTTTTTACCTCAGAAGACTAAACAAATTTCCTGCAAATAAAAAGAAAAGCGCAACATCTCCATATTCAGCCTGGATACCGAATACATATTTGTGTAACATAAATATGTTGAATCATATTTCAGATGTTTGGCACTGAGAATCTTTTAGTGAATAAAGTGGTGGAGTTTTCTAGCTTTGCCTCCTTCTTCACTGACTTTGTTAAGCGAGAGTGGGACCACTATAAGTGTAAAAAGTCACATGAAAAGCACAAAGGATTTTCTTTTAAAATAAAATGATCATTCGGGGCAAGTACTTCAGCGTAAAGACAGGACATGAACGATTCAAATGCGCAAACATCTGGAGGCAGTTCTTTAGAAAACCACTGGAAGCAGAATAATTCATTCATTCATTCATCTTCTACCGCTATATCCGATCTTCTCTCAGGTCACGGGGAGCCTGTGCCTATCTCAGGCGTCTATGGATAATGAATTATTGAAGTCTCTTAATGGCTAATTCAGTTCACACCAATATCTACAAGTAAATAGAAATGTATAAATAGAAATGCAGCACAGTCAAAGTGACAGATCCCTTGTTCGTTAAAATAAGCAAATCGTTTTTTTTTATTTCATCCTTTAATCGCCTTTGGAAGTCACATGATAAAAGAACAAACGACTCATTTTGTTTGCTGAGCATAACCGATAGAGATTTTAATAGAAAACATACAAATGCTTCGTTGAGACTCGCTGAGTCATATTCGTTGAGTCACATTAAAGATATGCGTAAAAATATGTACCCCTTATTTCTGTACAGCGATAAAGAAGTTATAAATTAAAGAATATATGTTTCATATATAAACCCAGTTACAGTAAATACCAAACTCTACTCAGAAACAACTTTGATTTTGTTCATTGATGCTCAGTATGACCACAAAACTGCATAGAATCACTTCTATTACCCTATACTCTATATCTGCCTCTTTCACCCCAAATACAGTACCTGCATGTCTTCCCTCACCACATCTATAAATCTCCTCTATGTTTTCCTCCTGCCTTCTACCTCCATCCTCAGAATTCTTCTCCCCATGTACTCCATGTCCCGCTGCTGGACATGTCTCAATCTAGCCTCCCTCACCTCGTCTCCAAAACATCCTACATGTGCTGCCCTATGATTTCTGCCCCTTATTTTTCCTTGCTTGGGGTTTATTTCATAAAATGGATCAACCCAGAACTCCTACCCTCTGCTATCGTGCACATGGTCAAAACAACAGGTCAATACAGGTCAAAAAAACTGTTTTAAGGCAAAGAAATTCCCTGACAGCAAATTGATATCTGTGAAACAGGCTTTGCGGCCCCACACAGACGACACTCTTATTAGCAGTTTAAAGCCTCTGTACCTTTAATATCTTTCACTTCATCTGCTCTCGTTCCACGCCCCCCCTCCCCCCACCCTCTTTTTCAAACGTCTCCTCTCTAATATATTTATAGACAGCTAAGTGCTAGTGTCACAAGCAGGAGGACCGGGAAGGCTGTTCTTACGAAGGTTACTGACTAATAGTAATATAAAAATACACACAAATCTAATCATGCACACTGTAGCACGCGTGTCAAGAGAAACTGGAACGGATCTAATAGTCAGTTTCGAGTGAGCTGGACAAACGCAAAGACTAGGAGAACGCTCCTGAGATACTGTGAGAACTGGTTTGGCTTAATGACAAGGGATTTAGGTTTTCAGGCTTCTGGAGGCACGAAGAAGGGCAGCGGTGTGACACTTGAAGCAAACCGTGCGAGTGTGACGCCACTTCCTCATCTTCTTGTCCTTGTTAGTCTTTAGTGTCGCACGTTAGCCCGTGAAGGATCTCTGCTCGCCGAACCAGGTAATGAATATTATGTAAAGCCGGCACAGGATGATATCTATTATGGACTCCCACCCTTCCCTGTGAGGTCAGCCCATGTATCAGCTGTAAGTGTTGAAGTACACATTTCCAAGAGAGCCAAAAATGTATTTGAAATGTTCTCTCAGCACAGTAAATATGCACACTAAGCATACAATTATAATACTTTATTCTGATTGGCTGGAAGGTGTGTTTAATTGATTTTAATCGGTGTAACCATAGTAACACACATAGTCAGACGGCTATTACAAACTGACCTTAACAAGCTTTTTTTCCTCGTCTGGGATGGATATAAGGTAAAAGATCATTGATGCACAAGGAGTTAACACAAACAGCTTTCTCTATGCGACGCCTTTTTCTCGCACGCATAATTTTTCTCGTAGATATTTACTGAAGGCACGGTGGTTTAGTGGTTAGCACGTTCGCCTCACACCGACAGGGTCCGGGTTCGATTCCCATCTCGGCCATGTGTGTGTGTGGAGTTTGCATGTTCTCCCCGTGCCTCAGGGGTTTTTCTCCGTGTTCTCTGGTTTCCCCCCCGGTCCAAAAACAAACACGGTAAGTTTATTGGCACCTTGGAAAATTGTCGCTAGTGTATGAATCTGTGTGTGAATGTGAGTGTGTGTGCCCTGCGATGGGTTGCCATTCCATGCAGGGTGTATCCTGCCTTCATGCCCATAGACGCCTGAGATAGGCACAGACTCCCCGTGACCCGAGGGAAGATCGGATAAAGCGGTAGAAGATGAATGAATGAATGAATGAATATTTACTGAAATGCATTCGAAGAATTGCAATCGCATGTCACAATTTTATCTCGTAGCAAAATTATATTATTGTAAAATTATTCCGTTCAATTTTATACGTAGAGCACTTTTTACAATGCACATTGTCACAAAGCAGCTTTACACAATACGCTTAATTATGGTGTGTGGGAAGGGAAATCAGTTTGCAAGTTGAACAAGCCGAGGCGACGGTGGCAAGGAAGAAAGGAACCTTGAGAGGAACCAGACTCAACAGTGCACCCATCCTCATTTGGGTAAAAAAAAAAAAAAAAAAAAAGAGAGAAATGCATTCTTTTTATCCGTGTTTGCACTTTCATTTTAAGCTAACTGTGGAGTATCCCAAATTCCTTTTCCAACTCTCTGGCTAATTAACCAATGGCAGGCTGTGCAACTTAATGGTGTCCTGCCTGAATCTATCCAACCCATAGCTATCGTTAGGATGCCACAGCTATAGAAACCGTGCCTGGAGCGCTGCATTACAGATTACAGGTATCTCCTACAGCGAGAATGAAAAGCATTACTGAAGCAGGAAACCCAGTGAACACAGAGATCGGTCTGAACATCCAATCAATGGGTGTAATAATGCCTTCTCCCACAGACTTCCATCCACTCTTTTCCAGCTGCTCCCGTTAGAGGTCACTACAGCCAATCACTTTCATACTTGTTTTGTTTTATGCTGGATAAATAAAGAAAACAGACTATTGGGAATAACTAATACATATTCATGGACAAAAAAAAGATATAATCAAAAGTCAGGAAATAATGCCTTTCTAGCCCTGAAAGCCCGACACTAGTTAATGCACCTACGCCGGGATTTCTTATCCAGAGCGCCTTACAACTGAGGGTTAAGGGCCTTGCTCAAGGGCCCAATAGTGGCAGCTTGGTTGTGGTGGGATTCAAGGCCAATGCCTTAACCACTGAGCTCCCACCTCTCACATGCACCATACAAACAAATTAACCAATGGGAGACGAGTAGCCTCTGAACGTTGATTTCTTCACACCATGGATAATTTATACTGAGACATGACTCGAATAACAGGTCAGTCCCAGTGAGGTAATAGTGACTTTTCTCGCACAGACGCTCAGCAGAAAGGTCTTCATTCAAGCGAAAATCTATGAGTCATGAGTGCTCATCTAGGGCAGACCGGCTCACGGTGTACAGGAAAGATTTCGGGTGGACATCAAATGAGGCTTTTTTTTCCCCTGCATTCTTTAGACCTGGAACACGGTGGACTTTTCCGCCTAAGCTGCTATTCAAGGAAACACTTGTCAAGAAAAGCTATAAATGAGTCGCCTGGGGTGGAGTTGATGCAATGTGGTCCAAACATGTAGGGGTGGGTGATATAAATGCAAACTTCCTGCTTTTCTAAGATAAAAATAAAGACATCATGTGTGCTTTCTTTTCTGGACTCCACCTCGGCTAAGAGACATCTTTAGGTGGATTTTTCTGGATTGTTGTAGCTAATTGCTATAAAGAAAAAAGAAATACATAAGGCTGAAATAAAGAAGGAAGGTGAGGGCTGATTTTTTTTCTAGCCCAGACTTTGATTATTCTGCTTATCAGTGGCAGTAGTGCCAGGTGATTATTATACGAAAAGGATTAGATCTCCATCCCAAATCAATGTGAACAAAGTAGGATTTTTTTACTCGTTCTTTGCTAAAGAGAAATGAATTGACTTAGCACAATATTCAATGGGATTTTTTTTTCTTTTTACCATGTTTGGACCAAGAATAAAGCATTTAAAAAATATACACCAGTTATGTGTAGATATAATGTAACCCTTAAACATAAAGCCAAAGACAGTGAATAAATCACAAGTTAATCACAAGACTGTGAATGCTGTGAAAGGTAAGACTTATAAACCCGCACTACAGTAACTACAACACAACTTGATTCAGGTGCAGAGATCATGTGACAAGTTGTGTGAAGGCCATCATCCTGACAGCAATTTTGCCAATATTATGTTTGTTCCATCATTGATAGCACCATTAGCTTTTAATAGTTGCACTATGGCCCTACTGATGAATATTAAGGTTGTAGCTTTCCCGTCTAATATAACAACCAGCTGTCACTGAGTCTCTGACAGGATAATGAGCTATTAGGTGTACTTGTAATGCCAGGAGCCTGAGGCACAGGATCAGCTCCTGACCATACATTTAGGTGAGAAGAAATGATAGAGTTAATGAAGGTTAACAAAAATTACGGCAGCTATTTACATTTACAGCATTTAGCAGAACGGCCAGAGCCAAATACAAAAGGTGCTGAGAATCTCCATCTATGAATAAATAAACCATAGGTTTAATCTACACAAACAATCTTAAACTGTTGAGCTTTGTTTTTATATTAAAAAACCCAGACCCAAAGAGGAAGCAATGGTAGTTCAGTGTTTCTGGAAGAGGTGGGTCTTCACCCATCACTTGAAGATGGCCAGTGAATACATTGTTGGGACGTCCAAGTTCGTTGCACCACGATGTTGCCAGAATAAAGAAGACCCTTGGATTACACTTACCTTTTACCTGGAGAAAAGGTGGAACCAGTCAAGCTGTACTAGATGATCTCCGGCAGCGAGGTGCGAGAGATCCCTGAGGGAAGAAGATTCGGATCCATTTTTGGATTGCAGTGGATGAATAGCGTTCTGAGGTAAATCTTCCAGCAGAGAGTTGCAGTAGTCCAGTCTCCAAATGACGAGGTCAAATACTCCTTTCTGATGTTGTAGAGAAGGTACTGACAAAAGAAAAGGACAGCTGATTGTCCGTGGCAAGGTTATGAACAGTGGCTTGAGGAGAAAGCAGAGAGCTGGGAAGAGTTATGCTGACCTGGATATGAAGCAACTGGGATCACGAGCAGTTCGGTTTGATTCGGGTTGAGGTTCAGTTGATGGGTGCTCATCCATGAATCTCTGTCTGATAGGCAAGCTAGCGTGAATCGTTGGTATCTGATGGAGGGAAGGAAAAGATGAGTTAGGTGTCATCAGCATAATAGTAGTCCAGACTGGACTACTGTAACTCTCTGCTGGCAGGTCTACCTCAGAACGCTATTCGTCCACTGCAAACGATTCAAAATGCAGCTGCGCGACTTGTGTTCAACCTGCCTAAATTCTCTCGCACCACCCCACTGCTGCGCTCGCTCCACTGGCTTCCTGTAGCTGCACGCATCAGATACAAAACACTGACGCTCGCCTACAAAGCCAAAAATGGATCTGCACCATCTTACCTCCGCAACCTCATCACCTCCCGTTCTGCACCTCGCTGCCTGAGAGCGTCCAGCACTGCTCGCCTGGTTCCACCGTCTCTCAGGGTAAAAGGTAAGGCCAGCTCAAGGCTCTTCTCTGTTCTGGCACCGATGTGGTGGAACGAACTTCCACTGGAGATTCGAACAACGGAGACACTGTCTACATTCAAACGCCGACTGAAGACCTACCTCTTCCAACAACACCTATCCTAACATTCCTTTTATTCTCTTTTACCTCACTGTCCAGAAATCCATTAAAAAAAAAAAAAAAAAAAAAAAAAGGCAACTGTCTATTCTTGTGTACTTGAGTTTGTATTAACCTTTCTTGAATAAATCTTATCCTTGAATTGAGACTTAAAGCACTTTCTGTACGTCGCCCTGGATAAGGGCGTCTGCTAAATACCGCAAATGTAAATATAAATGTAGTAGTCAAGGGAGATGAGAAGGACCCAGTACTGAGCCTTGTGGGACACCAGTGGAGAATCTGTGTGGGTTGGATGTAGATCCCCTCCATGTTACCTTGTACCCATACCATTTCCATGGAGAGTTTGGCTGATACAGCCCTTAAAGATGCCCTTATCCAGAGTCACATACGAATAGTGCTTTAAGTCTACATCTAAGAATACATTCAGGTATGATTCATTACAAACTTAAGATATAAACAAGCATAAACTCAGTGGAAGGGTTCATTTCTATTTATTTATTACTTATTTATGTATTTTAGGTTAGGTGTTGTTGGATGAGATAGGGGTCTCCAGTCATTGCTTGAAGGTAGCCAGTGTTGTTCGGACATCCAGGGGAAGTTCATTCCACCACCTCCGTGCCAAAACAGAGAAGAGCCTTGAGCTTATCTTGCCTCTTACCCTGAGAGAAGGTGTTGATCCATTTTTTCCTTTGCAGGAGAGCATCAGTGTTTTGAATCTGATGTGTGCAGCTACAGGAAGCCAGTGGTGCGAGCACAGCAGTGGGATGGTGTAGGAGAACTTTTGGTTACAGACAATTCGTTAGAGAGAGTGCGTTCTAGTATTTCTGAAAGAAAGGAGAGTCTATAATTCAGTATGTCATTGTTGATGTTCAATGGGTACAGAGAAGGTTTCTTGACCCTTGCTTGCTTGAAGGAAGATGGCACATGGTCAGATTCTAATGACCCTTGATGAGTGGGGCAGGAGGTCATGAGAGATGGTCTAGAGTGTGATGAAGGATGAAACTGGATGAAGGATGAAGCAAGTGGGGTAGAAGGGTTGAACAATGTAGAGATGTTACGATGCTTATATAGGTCATGGGAGTCCTGAAGCGTTACCTTGTAAAAGGCAGAGGTCACGCCAGTGGAGAATTTAGTCAGAAGTGCACAGAGTTGAGATAATCTCCATTTGCTTTTCTGTTCAGTGCAGCACTCCTGATAGCCAGATGGGGTGGGACAAGAAGTCTTGTTTGGGTTTATCAGTCAAGGGGACATGGCAGGTCCATAGTTGAGGAAAGAGAGGAGAGGAGAATGTCAGTTGTAGACTCAAAGGGTAGAGAGGAAAAGGAGTCATGGTCAGGAAGAGAGCTACAGAGAATGGCGAGATAGAGTAAAAGTTAGGACAGGAAAGAGAGAGATGTTGGAAAGTATTTCTAGGTTGGACAGGAAGAGTGACTGTAAAAGAAACCAGAAGTATGGAGTAGGGTAGCGGTCATGTCTGTAGCTAGGGAAGAGCGAGGGAAAACCAGGTCCAAGACATCTCTTCCCCTATGGGTGGGAGGGCAACTATTAAGTGTCACGGAAAACGAACAAAAGGCAAGAGGAGTGGAGTCATCAAGAACTATCAGAAAAGTGTTAGAAAGCGTCAGAAAGAAAAGTGTCCATCTCTTCGGGAAAGTCTTTAAGGGGACCAGAAGGGCGGTAAGATGACGATAATCACAAGGTTGATTGAGAAGTAACTGAAACGGCATGGAATTCAGAATGGCTAGAAGAGACAAGAGGAGAGGTGTGAGACACCATCTCCACGGCAACCGTAAACCTGTACCACCACCTCTACCTGTTCCTGTTGGTGAAAACATAGGCAGACAAGAGAGCAGCTGGCGTCGCAGTGTTCTGTGAGTATATCCAAGTCCCTGTGAGTGCAAGAAAGTCAAAGAGCATTGTGGGAAATTAAATCAGCAATAAAGCGGGCTTTCCTTACCGCAGACTGGCAATTCCAGAGCCCACCTAACACCACTGTTCGAGACTGAGACAACGGAGGAGGGTAGATGAGGTTACTGGTAATGTGATCTGTGTCCGGTGGATGAGAGCGTCTGTGTCTGGAAGAGGTTTTAAGACACATCCCTGGTCTGTCACCCGAGATCAATATATGATTCCAAAGGCACAAAGAATAAGATATTTACTTATGTAAAAGTCACTTTCAACACCTTTCAACTCTTTCGAGCACTAATAAGCACTACCAACACTATGAAATCATCACGGTAGAACACTATAGAATTAACGATGCAATAAGACAATACACAAAAGTCCGTATCTTAAGATATAGTTAAAGCACACTGTCATACAGCATATAGTGTTAAAGCTAGTGCTAGAGGTTGCAAACAGTAATGTGACTATCATTAATGAGGGTTTCCAGGTTTTATGTGAAAATGTGAAAACCACCTTCAGGCCTCATATGGGAATAAACCTTTTCAGATGTCACCATGTACAGTTTTGATCCACTATAGAATTCCTTTGCACATCCCCAGTCTTGCAATGTACACTTCCACCAGAAGAAAAGCTTCCGAACACATGGTCCTGAACGGACAGCGCCACTTGCAAGAAGGTGAGTTCCTCAGCACATGTGAGTGTTGGGGTGTCGTGGTAGCAGTGCATCAAGAATGTAAACTAATGCTCTATCTAATCTAATGCAAGCAGAAGCGTTCTTCTTGCCCTGCGCTCACTCTCTCTCACACACACACACACACACACACACACACACTCTGACACATGCAAGATGCCCCAAGAAAAAGAAATAAGTCACATTTGCATTTACGCATTTAATTCCAGCGTGTCTGTGTTTTAGTCATTATAATATTATACAAATCAAAGTATATGGATTCCTGACGTCTCCAGCTATGTTTGGCTCTGCATCAATGCTGGAGTGCAAGCAACTGGAAGTCTTTGGATCTGGTTTAAATGGGTTGAGGTTTGCTATAGAGCTCTGCCCTACTCGGATGAATACTGGGATGACTGCACTCCAGCAGTACCAGATTTTTTTACCTGATGTCATTGTATCTGAACGAGCACAAATCTAGACAAGCACACTCTAATAATCTAGTGGAACGTCTTCGCAGAAGAGTGAAGGTTATTTCTAACTGGAAAAGGGGGGCTAAATGTGGATCGCAGAACTCTGGTCAAGCGGTGCACTTTTGTCTAGATAGTGTATCAGAAAAATGGCACGCTGCCTGGACTTTCGCTTCATTTGCAGAATTGTATTCGACTCGATTTCACTTCCTTGCTTTAATTCGGTTTGGCATGAAACTGTGAACGAGACAACTCTTATGGAGCGCAGTAACAAAGTATTCTTACGCCATTACTGTACTTAAGTACATTTTAAGTCCCTTGACTTTATCAAAGTAGTTTCATTCTGGGAAACTCTGACTTCACTATATTTTGGTGTGTAACGTCTGACAAAAAAACACAATTGTTGCTACATTGAAGTGAATGCATTGGTTATGTTTACTAAAGAGCTTTAATGAGACCATAAGCATTACCCTTTGGTTCTGTGTGAGAGTGTGCATGGGGTAAGGGTTTCTTTTAACTCTCAATTATGATCTCAATTGAAAGGTGTAATGTTTTGGAACGTGAACTGTGCACGTATACGTATGTTCAAAAGGGGCGTTTTTAATTTGTAAAGGTTTACACCGGTTGCAATGTGAATGGGGTAGTTTTGCATTCACTAGAGTCCTATTTAAACGTTGTAATTTTACTCAAATACAAAAATGTACTTGTTATTAATGATCCTGTTAAAGCTGCTTATAATATTAATAAAACAAGCATGGGGCAGAGTAATTCCTCCCCTAATGACCCTTTGGTTTTGTTTGTTCAGTTTCTGTTTCCTCTATAACCGTTCATAACCATTAGGCTCAATAAGGTCCACGACTTTACAATTTGAACATCATCAAGGTAAGCAAGTCAACGAAATGTTGGCTTATATCACATGTTTTCAAAACAAATCATCTATCAATCAACATAAGATAATTAGCAGTGCAGCTGATTGATAAACGATGACTTGGGTCGTGCCGCTGCTAGTCCACGGTAGCCTGAAGCCGATCCTGTATCTGACTGGTAAAAAGAGAACCAAGAAAAACTACTATTTCCTGATGTAAAGATGATGACTGAAGGATCCTGAGGGAGATTCCGAGTCACGTCGAGGGAGCGCTGGATGAATAAAAACGCATTAGGTCTCCAATGAGCCGTCACATTTATCTAGCAAGCATGACCTTGCTTATAATTAACATTTTGTTACAATCAACAGCTTTTACTACAGGATGTTTTAGTGGCGGAGAAACTAGTAAACACTGAATTAGAGCTGATAGCTCCTACGTTGTCATACTGTTTATTTAGCTTATTTATCAACACCCCCCCCCCACTTACTACTTTTCCCTCATATTGTATTTTATAAATAGTGCAGTATGAACGAGCCGGACTTTACTGGAGTGAGATGCTGCGTTCACACATGGGACGCACAGAGAAATTACAAAGGAGGCAAAATCTGGGGCGAAAGCTGCCGTCACAGGTTTGCCCACCACATACAGTCCAGTAACATAAAGCCAGACTTCTCCTGTTCCCCCTCTCAGATTGATAAAGCTGAGAACTGTTGCTGTGGTGATGTCATCGGTTGCCTGGCAACTGATGTCCCTGGGTTACCCATGACTAAGGCTCGCAATATGAGCATTTCTGATGATTTCGGGGGTTGCAGAGTTCATCGCAGTGAGAACTCCCTCCTCTTTTTCCTCCATATATAAAGCGCAGAACAACAGTGACATATACATATATATATATATATATATATATATATATATATATATATATATATATATATATGGCAATTGAAGGAGATGGCAATTGAAGGAGATGATGACACAGCACATTCATACACACTCTGGCCTTGTAGAGCTACAAGGCAAGACTGATGTTGTCGTTCATCACAGGATAAAATAATATTTTTTATCCTTATTATTATTTGCTTTATGTGCCATAAAGCAAATAATTCGAGTGGGAAATCTCAGGCTTCCAGGCAATGCGATACAAATGTGATCGATTCCGTAGCCGCTGATTAATGAGTCCATTCTTGTTGTCTGGGTTAAATTGAAATAGAGAAGATTGACACATACATGATTAAGAGTATGCAGACACGTGTGCTTGTTAAACGGCTCATTCCAAAACCGTGGGCTGTTCTATAGAGTTCACGTTCCCTCCTTCTGAGAGGTTCTATAAGGTTTGCTCTGATGCCTTTGGGAATTTGTAGCCAATCTGTCAAAAGATCATTACTGTGAAGCTCTTGCTTGCAACCGATGTTTGGGGTCGAGGTTGTGACTCTGGGTTGGCCGCTAGAGTGCTTCAAAAAAACACATCATAACTTTGGGAACTTAATGACCTCGCTAACTGTGCACAGTCATGCTGGGATAGGAAGTGGTCATGCCCAAACTGGAGAAAGATGGATGGAGATGGATTTTCTAAAATCCTATCATATATTAAAGAATTAATATTCATGTCACTGAAACTACGCTTGAAAAACAGCACTAAGATATTTGATTTTATTACTCTGTTAGTAATTTTTTCTGCTTTCTGGCTGCGAGAATCTTCTGGCAAATCCACTGGACTGCTAGATCAAGACGTGTAAATTATCACTCTTGAGGACACCGAGTGCTCGGGTAGTGGGATTTACAGCATTCCAGCTGACTTTTGGTTTTGCACACGGTGAGCTCAGGCTTGTGTGCAGATGCTTGGTCATGAGCACTCAGTTAATGAAGCTCCTGCTGCACAATTCATGTCCTGACATTGCTTCCAGTAGCTTTTTGGAACTCACTTACTTACTTTTGCTCTTGGTGGCCCAATGTTTCATATCTGAGCTGTTGTTACTACTAGATACTTTCATTTTTTTTATAGTACATTTACAGCATTTGATGAGTGAATTCTAATTGAGCAGTAAATGGTTAAGGGCCTTGTAGAGACCGTTTTCAATGTCTTGAAACTCATCCGCATGTCCCATTTTACTGCTAGTTATTCTATATATGGAGTTTACAGGGCTATGTGCTCGCGTTTCATAAAAGGCTGTTGGCTGAAACTCTCAGGCCGGGTCTTCTAAATGCTTTTGGTCATATCGTGTAGGGATAAACAATCCAAGAATTGGAATCAATGATAATAGGTTCATTCATTCATCTTCTACCGCTTTATCCGATCTTCCCTCGGGTCACGGGGAGTCTGTGCCTATCTCAGGCGTCTATGGGCATTAAGGCAGGATACACCCTGGATGGAATGCCAGCCCATCACAGGGCACACACACTTAATCACACACATTCACACACTAGGGACAATTTTTCAAGGTGCCAATCAACCTTTTGTGCATGTTTTTGGACTGGGGGAGGAAACCGGAGAACCCAGAGAAAAACCCCCGAGGCACGGGGAGAACATGCAAACTCCACACACACATGGCCGAGACGGGAATCGAACCCGGACCCTGGCGGTGTGAGGCGAACGTGCTAATCACTAAGCCACCGTGCCCCTCAATGATAATAATAAACGATCATTGTCTTTTACAGTAAACATCCGTAAAGAATACCAAGTCCATTTACCCGCTGATTTTACGCATCCACATACCTAAAACTGCATCGACTTCTTTTCTTACCCGTGTCGACTAATTTCCGAACACATTATAATAATTAATAGTTACATTTGAGCTGAATACAAATCCGATTACTAGAGCACACTGTGCCTGTGGACATGCGACCTTTAATGTAGTCTGAATCTGCAAGACAGCGCAGTCCACTGGAATAAACTCACAGAGTGAACAGCCTCAGAGCAGAGACTGGCCTATATACTGTACAGCATATGAAAGTGAGAATATTTACATTACTGTATAAATTATTTATATATACATACATACATACATATATATATATATATATATATATATATATATATATATATAATCAGGTACAGTATAAATCAATAGTGTCTTCTTTTTGTCATTGACTGCCACCTAACGGTGATGGCGCTACACTGCAAATTACTGGAACTCTCCATGCTGACTCAGCGTGCAGTTGGTGTTTCACTAACATCATTTGTCGTCACATAAGTCTGAAGTGGAGCTCATGATATCCAAGATGATCCACGTTTTAGAAGCTCGAGAAGAAGAAGGAATGAAGGCTGATTTCTGACTAGATCAGGGGCCTTTTTGAGGCTGAGAACTACTTCATGGACACTGTCGTACGAAGGGCTTTTTTCAACAAATGTATATATTATTATTATTATTATTATTATTATTATTATTATTATTAATAATGATAATACTCATTTATCTCATTTATTTATGTGAAGACGCTGATCACGTTAATGATCTCTCACACTGAGTTAACTAAGTGTCCATAGATAGATGCATCTCACCTATGAGTTGTGCAATTTATAGAACAGGCCTGATAGTGACATGTGGACCTGTTGGTCACCCTTGGACTGGATGCATTTACACTGTTTGGTGATGTTCTTAAAAAGAAAAAAAAAAAAAAAAAGAAAAAAAAGGGGTTTGTTTTTCAAGTGAATGAACTCTTTTTAGATGAATAAACAATAATTTCTAAGTTGAACAGAAGATCCAATAAATCATAATTTTTCACTGATTACCATCAATGTTTACCCCCCAGCCACAATATTGCTAAAGTTTGACAGGGTAATACGAGGTGATATCAGAACTGTTCAAGACTAGTTATGTAACACACCAATAGGTGGCAGCACAGGGCTACACTCAAAGTCACAATACGTGCCAAAAGACATCCGGAGTTGTGCAACTGGTACCATTCCCATCCCGTGCGTTACCGCTTCCATTTTTCTGGTCACCGAGCTCAACTCACACGCAAGATTCTCGCCCGAAACATGATCACCCACTCTACTCACCATATTTGACTCCTGCAGACTTTAACCTCCTCCTGAAGATGAAGATTCAGGCCAAAGGTCAGTTTTAACTCCACTGTGGAGATCCTGTGCAACTCACAGAAGCAATGGAATACAGTTATTTGGTCTGATATATCTTTGAAATGAAGCAGGTGTGTGTGTGTGTTTTTTTTTTTTTTTTACCTGGGGAAGAGATGGCAGCATTGTGCATGATGGAGAAAAGGATGGAGAAAAGGCAAGTCAGCACCCGCTGGGTGGGGTGGTGTTGGTTTTTTTTTTGGTTTTTTTTGGAGGCAGTGTAAAGTTCAGGCCAATGAGCTGCAGAGAAACCCTTGATCCTGGCTTTGACTTTGACGCCTAGTAATAATATTCCCTATGACAGGATAATGTGGCTTGAACATCCATACTGCCAAAAATGACCAAACAACTGTGTGTTTCCAGATGTGCTGGACAAACTAGTTTGGTCCCTCCTGAGGATGGGGTTTAAGGCTTAGGGTTATGTATAAGATCATATATACAGATAATTATTAAGTTTGGTGATAGGCATAAAGGTCATTGATAGGTTTGGGGTATCAGGGTTAATAATAATAATAATTCATTCATTCATCTTCTACCACTTTATCCGATCTTCTCGGGTCACGGGGAGTCTGTGCCTATCTCAGGCGTCTATGGGCATTAAGGCAGGATACACCCTGGATGGAATGACAACCCATCGCAGGGCACACACACACACATTCATACACTAGGGACAATTTTCCAAGGTGCTAATCAACCTACCGTGCATGTTTTTGGACCGGGAGGAAACCGGAGAACCTGGAGGAAAAAACCCTGAGGCACGGGGAGAACATGCACAAATTCCCCACACACATGGCCGAGACGGGAATCGAACCCGGACCCTAGCGGTGTGAGGCGAACGTGCTAACCACTAAGCCACCGTGCCCCATAATAATAATAATAATAATAATTCATTATATTTATATAGCGCTCGGTTTAATGTCTCATCTGAAAGACGTCTTTTTTTTGACAGTATAGGTGTTAGTGTTAGGACCCACACAGACCACAGGGTAAGCGCCCCTGCTGGTCAGGTATTAGGAATGGGGTTTTGAGTTCATGGCTAAGATGTCTGGGGTAAAAAAAAAGGGTAATAGATTAAAGTTAAGGACCAGGGGTAAGGATTGGGTTTTGGGTTAAACTTTCTGTCGGTTCTGGGTTGCAAGACTGGGATCTGCTGTAAAGGCTAGTTGCTAGATACCACAGCACAGTTTTAAAAGTCCAAGTCTTACAGACTAAATTCCATATGCATGTATAAATATATAGGCTATATTAATTGTGCACATTTGGAACAATTTTGAATTGTTTGCACATTATTCTACTTCCTTCCTATTGTTCTTCTTCACGCCGGGGTGTCTGTCGCAGGCCATAGAACAACGCTGAAAAGCACACAGACTAAAAAGGGTCTTATTGAAAAGATGGTCAAATCCATGTGTACGAAATGTACAATAAAGTATTCAAAGAATTTCAAAACAATATAATAGACCTAAATATGTACATTCAACTGACAAAAAATACTGCCATCATTCAAGCATGTTCCTATCATTAGTGGTACTGAAAACCAGTCTGAGAACCTGGTTTACAACATGGGAAAAGCTATGTGACTTTATTTATTTATTTGTTTTGCCAGCAATTATTAGGCCAAACATCAATTACAGCAATAACTGCTCTTAAACAAGTACTAACAGCAGTATTCATTCAATAAACCTTACAGCTGCAGGGACAGTACAGATAAAACAGAGATATGGATAGGTACAGTCATGTGAAAAAATTAGGACACCCTTTGAAAGCATGTGGTTTTTTGTAACATTTTTAATAAATGGTTATTTAATCTCCGTTTCAACAATACATAGAGATTAAAATAATCCAACTAAACAAAGAAAACTGAAGAAAAGTCTTTTCAAGATCTTCTGTAAATGTCATTTTACAAAAATGCCTATTCTAACTGAGGAAAAAGATAGGACACCCTTGCCCCTAATAGCGAGTGTTACCTCCTTTGGCTGAAATAACTGCAGTGAGACGGTTCTTGTAGCCATCTACCAGTCTCCGACATCGGTCTGAGGAAATTTTACCCCACTCCTCAATGCAGAACTTTTTCAGCTGTGAGATGTTTGAGGGGTTTCTTGCACGTACAGCCCTTTTCAAGTCACCCCACAGCATCTCAATGGGATTCAAATCTGGACTTTGACTTGGCCATTCCAGGACTCTCCATTTCTTCTTTTTCAGCCAATCTTTGGTTGATTTACTAGTATGTTTTGGGTCATTGTCATGTTGCATGGTCCAGTTCCGCTTCAGCTTTAATTTTCTAACTGATGGTCTCACATGTTCTTCAAGCACCTTCTGATACACAGTAGAATTCATGGTGGATTCTATGATGGTGAGCTGACCAGGTCCTGCTGCAGCAAAGCAGCCCCAAACCATGACACTTCCACCTCCATGCTTCACAGTTGGTATGAGGTTCTTTTCTTGGAATGCTGTGTTTGGTTTACGCCAAACATGTCCTCTGCTGTTGTGTCCAAATAATTAAAATTTTGGACTCATCTGTCCAAAGAACATTATTCCAGAAGTCCTGGTCTTTGTCAACTTTATCTCTGGCAAATGTCAGTCTGGCCTTGATGTTTCTCTTGGAAAGCAAAGGTTTCCTCCTTGCACACCTCCCATGCAAGTTAAAGTTGTACAGTCTCTTTCTGATTGTAGAGGCATGTACTTCTACATCAACAGTAGCCAGAGCCTGCTGTAGTTCTCGAGATGACACTTTAGGGTTTTTGGAGACCTCTTTTAGCATCTTGCGGTCTGCTCTTGGGGTGAACTTGCTGGGGCGACCAGTCCTGGGCATGTTGGCAGTTGTTTTGAAAGCCCTCCACTTGTAGACTATCTTCCGGACAGTGGAATGGCTGATTTCAAAATCTTTTGAGATCTTTTTAAATCCCTTCCCAGACTCATAGGCTGCTACAATCTTTTTTCTGAAGTCCTCTGACAGCTCTTTTGCTCTCACCATGGTGCTCACTCTCACTTCAACAGTCAGGAGCACACCAAACTAAATGTCTGAGGTTTAAATAGGGCAAGCCTCATTCAACATGCAGAGTAACAATCTACTAATTATGTGTACCTTTGTTATGACTTTTTTTTTTTTTTTTTTTTTTTTCTTTGTACCTGGTGTGATATACCTGTGTGAGGTCTGAGCCAATTTAAGAGGGAATACATGTGAGGGTGTCCTATCTTTTTCCTCAGTTAGAATAGGCATTTTTGTAAAATGACATTTACAGAAGATCTTGAAAAGACTTTTCTTCAGTTTTCATTGTTTAGTTTGATTACTTTAATCTCTCTGTATTGTTGAAACTGAGAT
>JACRUU010000002.1:12895668-12903168 GCA_030449085.1 Kryptopterus vitreolus | reverse complement strand
GAACGCTGTTGTTCTCGTTCATGGCTGCCGGTACAGCCTATATCACACACACACACACACACACACACACACACACACACACACACACACACACACACACACACACACACACACACACACACACACACATTTCAAAATAACATAACTACTCACTTTTTATATCTAAAGATTAGGAAACTCTTCAAACAAAGCCACAATTCCACTCTTATGCACAGTTTGTGCAGTGAATCTCTGCAGTGATCCCAGTTGTCCACCATGTGGTGCTAGAGCACCATGCACATGAAGTCCAATTTACAAGCCAATGGACTAGCTCTATTTAAAAAAAGAAATCCTCTATTACAAGCTGTGCTCATTCCCAGACCAATACTACACACAAAAATGTCCTTGTGACTATTGAAAACATCACATCATCATATTTCAATATAGAGCAACGTGAACTTGGATTACATAATCCTCAATATTATGTTATTATTAGTAGCAGTATTATTATTATTATTATTATTATTATTATTCATTCATTAATCTTCTACCGCTTTATCCGATCTTCCCTCGGGTCACGGGGAGCCTGTGCCTATCTCAGGCGTCTATGGGCATTAAGGCAGGATACACCCTGGATCCAAGGTGCCAATCAACTTACTGTACATGATTTTGGACCGGGAGGAAACCGGAGAACCCGGAGAAAAACCCCTTGAGGCATGGGGAGAACACGCAAAGTCCACACACACATGGCCGAGACGGGAATCGAACCCGGACCCTGGCGGTGTGACCACTAAGCCACAGTGCCCCTTATTTATTTATTTATTTATTTTATAAGAAATATCTTTGTGTAACTTACGTTGTATGAGATGGTGGGGTGCTTCTTAGGAGGAGGAGGCTTGTGAGTTGGAGGACCACTGTAACACACACAGATATAAACAAGACTGTTTAGAGCAAGGGTGTGAAACAGTGGGTCACATCACCATTATGTTTGCACTGGAAGGGGGCTAGTTTTAACTAGAAGACAGTATATAGTCTTTGATGGGCGACACCACCTTATAACACAAAAGACATACTGGATTTTCTCCTTGAAGCATAAACATGTTTCCCCATCTTTCTCGGAAGTGCCTTCCATCTGCATTTTCGCTTCCCGGATATTTTGGGATGATTTGTAGGAATTTCTCAATACCACTTGTTGGTAAAATGGGTGATGTGGGATACACTGCACTCTACAGACTGAATGCTGTGACTTCGCCGGTAACATTACAGCATGCATTGTTGGAGATGTAGTTTCTTGTCAATGAACTCTTTAAAGCAGCATAGCCTTCGACACCTTTTAAGCTCATCGGGGCCACAATAGCGGAGGTATGATGTGTCACACCCCCCCCCCCATTGCATCATACCATAATGATCTTCTTCAGATTGCCACCTCCACCAGTTCACTCAGATCTTCCTCCTCCATCCATCTTCTCTGTGCCCTCCACAGAGCTTTCAGCCGCTCTGCTCCCAAACTCTGGAACTCCCTCCCAACCCAACATTGACTCGCTTTTTCTTTTTAGATCTAAACTCAAAGCCCACTTGTTCCATATAGATTTTTCATTATGAACAAACTCGCATTGTTTTGTCTGTTTATATTGTATCCTTTGTTCTATTTTTCATGTACAGTGACCTTGAGAGTTTTGAAAGGCGCTTTTAAATAAAATCACCATTCAGCGCTTGATAAAATCGATAAATACACTAGATAAAGAGTGCCAAATGTGCAAAGTCAATATCGCGCCATGGTGATTCACGGTGGCAAGAGACTGTATATAATTAATTAACCCATATATACGCTGTGGGCAAAACTATTGGGACAATTTCCAGCCCAATGGGGTTTTCTACCCCAAAGTGTGGCCGCAAAGGGTGCACACAATTATATAAATTGTCTTTGGGATGCGGTAGAAATACATTTTCTCTTCACTTGGAAAAAAAATGGTTAAAGTCCCTGTGCACAAAAGCAGCTCCATGAACACATGGTTTGCGGTGGAAGATCTCCTGCTATAGAGCTCTGACTTCAGCCCTTTGGGGTATATTAGTACACTGATTGCAACCCAGGTCTCCATCACCTCACCTACATCAGTACCTGACCTTAATAACACCCTTGTGGATAAATGATCATGAAGCTCTGCAAACACACTCGGAAATCAAGGGGACTATCCTCTTAGTAAAGAGGAAGAGCAAATAGGGAATCAAAATGTGTGTATAGAAAAAGGATAGAGAGAGAGAGAGATGGAGGAAATGATAAGGAAATGTTATGCATTTTAACAAACAGTAATAACATTGATCACAGGATTTCAGGATTCAGGAAGAAGGAAAAATACAGACAGCGAGAAAGGGAAAGAGAGAGATGAAGGGTGGGCACTGACTCTCTGTCCATGCGTTTCTTGCGGACCAAGATCACAATGGTGGCGATGAGGGCGATGAAGAGGATGACTCCAATAATGGCTCCAATTATGGCGCCTGTAGAATGGCCGTTCGATGTCTCTAAAAAAAAAAGGAGAGAGGGAGACAGAGAGAGAGAGACAGATAGAGAGAGAGAGAATGTGTGCGTAAATTACAAAATCCTTGCTGCACTGCTCGCATGAAAAAAATCAACAGTGAAGTGTTAATTCGCAGTATGAATTATTCAGTATCTACATCAAAGCTAATAGGAAATGTGCGAAGCTCTGGGAGTGAGGAATTTAAGTGCAGACCTGTTGACAGATCCTGTAGGGCTTAATATCTCATGCTTCTCTCTTCGATATGAGTGAGGAGCGCAGACTAGTTTCATTTGAACAAGTCGAAAATGGCTTAAATGTGGTCCTTTACCCAACTATTCCCTCAAATGTGCGATAGTCATTATTTTATTTCTCACACGGAGGAACTTAATGTAGAATCGCATTACATGGCTGAGCGGACCCAGAAGCCTTGTTTGTGTTTGCCTCTTGGTAGTCAGTCTTGTCACTCTTCAATGCCCCTTCACTCCACCCCCATAATATTCTGAAATGGGCATGTGCCCTGCGCGGCCAGTTCGGTCTACTGTGAGGAAAAGAAATGCTCCAGGAAACATTTTGCAATAGTAGTATAGTTCTAGTGAAAATGTTGTAAAAGTTGCATAACCAAATGAATGAAATGCAGGACATGTGAACGTCCTCGGAAATAATTAATAAGGCACTTTTTTTTTTTTTTTACCACGGAAGTCTTTGACAATACTAATACCATTATATTTTTGAGGCGGAGCTTTGTATATTGATACCATTTACATGTACGACATTTAGCAGGCAGCTTTATCCTGAGTGATGTACAAAAAGTTTGCAGCTCTGATAAGTGGATGAAAAAAAATGAGAGAGAGAGAGAGAGAGAGAGAGAGAGAAAGCAAACCAGGAATAGTGTTTTAGGAAGAGGTAGGTCTGTCCCTATCACCAAAATGTAAATGAAGTCATGACACTCTTCAGTCATTGATAATGTAACAACCAATAGATTTCTAAGGGATGTGGTTTTGTAGTCAAAATAGATTTTGAGGGGGCGGAGCTTTGTATACAAGCGAAATAATTTAAATAATGTCACTTTTCAATCCTCAGTAATGACAACCAATAGATTTTGAGGGGCGGAGCTTTGCATACAAGTGCAGAAATGTAAATAATGTCACTCTTCAGTATTGACAACCAATAGATTTTGAGGGACGGAGCTTTGTATACAAGTGCAGCAATGTAACTAATGTCACTCTTTAGTCCTCGGTAATGACAACCAATAGATTTTGAGGGGCGGAGCTTTGTATACAAGCGCAGCAATATAAATAATGTCACTCTTCAGTCCTCGGTAAGGACAACTAATAGATTTTGAGGGGCGGAGCTATGCAAACAAATGCAGAAATGTAAATAATGTCTCTCTTCAGTCTTTGGTAATGACAACCAATAGATTTTGAGGGGGTGGAGCTTTGTAAACAAGTGCAGAAATGAAAATGTCACTCTTTAGTAATGACAAGCAATAGATTTTGAGGGGGTGGCGCTTTGTATACAAATGCAAGAATGTAAATAATGCCACTCTTCAGTCCTCGGTAATGACAACCAATAGATGGGGTGGAGCTTTGTATGCCAGGGCGTGATTAAAAATATGGTGCTTTGCATACTTATCTGGGATTGGATAAATGCGTGTTCTTGCCACTACGCAATGAGAAGCAACAAACCAGTGTAATCACTTTGTGATCCACAAGGTGGTGATCTACTGGTGGACTCACTTTGCAGACCTGCACTGACCTGTACTGGTCTGAAGCATTGTGTTTTCCTGGATAGATGCTTCCAGGTTGCTCAGTTCAATTTAAAAACCGGCAGCCTTCTGGGTTTTGCGACTGATTTCTGTAATCCCCGAGTGCGTGTGCGATTCCGACGCAGAGGTCATGTAAAGGACAAATCTGATCCTCCGACGTGGAATCTATCGCCGGCAGCTTTCCCCCGTCTTCCTGCCACCTGCCTTCGAGTGATTTTACTGTGTGAGCTTGCAGTTGCGTCAGCTCTGTTGCTTCAGACGCATGTTGCCTGACTGCTAGAATAGACAAAGAGATGGCGGGAGAAAGAGAGAGAGAGAGAGAGAGAGAGAGTTGCGACAGATCCACAGCCGACCAGAAATACCTGCTTACAAAAAGACAAATAAGGGGAAGTGATGGAGGGGAAATGGAAACAAAAGGGAAGCTCGGAAATCCGCCGGATGGTCTGGCAGAAAAGAACAGACCCTAAACATAATAGCATGAAGCGGAACAGCTGACTGAGTTCACCTCCTTTTTTTTTCTTTTCACATAACTGCCCATGAGCACTCACTCTCTCTCGCTCTCACACACACACACACACACACGGCTGTCACGTCTCAAGGCTGTCGATCAGACATCGGTCTACCGTGTATCTTGTCCCAGCCTGTCAATCTCCCAAAAACATCCCCCAATTCCACCCTCCTGCTGAGGAGAACTAGCACTGCCACACACTCAGTCAAAGCAAACAGCACAACACAAACACACACACACATATGCACAAGTTGAAAGGTGTGGGAGTCTATGTGCAAGGGAGAGAACAAGAAAGAAAATGCAAGGCATGTACGGAAAGTGAAGGTCACTGGAGATAAAGGTAGAATGGGAAATGTGCGTGTGTGTGTGTGTGTGTGTGTGTGTAAGCGTGTGAAGAAAATGTCAGAATTAAACAGCATGTAGAAAAATGTACCGCATTCAGACCAAATCTTCTCCATCACAATAACAGCGTCTTAAAACATCCGGCATATGGAAGCACTCCTGAGTGCATGTTTCTATAAAAGGAAGCGAACCTGTGCATGTTTATATAAGATACACACTATACAGGCAAAAGTATTCAGACACCCGTCTTTTTAAACCCTGTGTTGTCCGTCCCCACACTTATAAGCGCACGATTTGTACAGGATGCTTCTGGATGTGGTAGCATGACATTTTTCCGGAATGTTCCAGCATGACGATGCTCCTTAAGTTCATTTTCCTTCTACATCGATCGAAAAAGCCTTCCTTAACCGTCTAACCATCTGCACGTCATGTGACCCAGATTCAAAGCCATATGGAGTCTGTTGCAACTTTCTGTGATGGAAAGGAACACTCGCGGCTCGAATTATTATGCACCAAGGACACACACACCAGTCGCATTGAAATTCAAACGGTTTCGACGGAGTGTAATGAGGGTTCAGAGAGAGCGGTGCGAGAGAGGGAGAATGAAAAAGACGCCATCTCTGTCTGTCTCATGGGGAAAAACTTTGCGCTCCCAAAACACACCTGGGAAACACATACACTTCCACACAATGGAGCACAATACACACGCATAAAACGTCCCACAATGAGAAGATCGAACAGTGAAAATCTTGTCATATTAACAGATAAACACCACAGTATGTCTGCAGAACAGCATTTCCTGCCTTAATATTAGAGATCTGCCTTCCCTCAGAATTCCCTCAGAATGTCAGAGTTGCTCTTATTACTGTTTCACTTATTTTAATTCCCAAAATATTCCTGCTTATATGATTTTATTTTACATTTTTTTGCTTTCCCTCTTTTCCCCCTCCCCCCTGTAGAAGCTTTAGTACTGTATGAAAAAAAAAGTTTCCCTAATTTTCGCCGAAACTCCGACTTTATTTCGAATAATCCTAACCTCATTTTTTTGCAGATTAATGAAATAAAGAAAATATTTCATTAAAGATTAAAAAAGAACTAAAATTTAAATATTAGATGCATCTCACCGATGAGTTGTGCAAAATTTAAAACAGGTCTGCGGGGAACTCATGTGGTCCTTGGGGTGACCTCGTGCCCACGGTCACCATGTTGGTGATCCCTGCTCTAAACCTTTTATTCACGTCATATTGACTTACAATGGATCGTATTTTGCAGCAAAGCATCTAGAATTTTCCTCAAGTATGTTTTTAAGGTAGTTTTTACACCATAAACATGGCAAAAACAACACCAATCCTTTACTTAAGCAGACGGAGGATTCTGGTAAAAGTCACTTTTTCACTCAAGTAAAAGTAACGAAGTATGAGCTCTCACATGTACTAAAAAAAGTAGCCATTATTTCTACCCGTTTTAGTCTCATGCTTGTTACTGCACCTCGTATCATATTCATATATTAATACTTGTGCTGTCAAAGTAATTCTCTCGCATTGCAATTATGCTGTGGTTGCTTTCTGTATAGACTAGTGATACGTTTAGGATATACAGAAGCGCACTGCATTCCCAAATCCGTATTACGGAAGTGCATTTTTACTTTTGTGAATTCAATGTGTGTCCGCATAACCTAAACGTATCACCAGTTTATATAGAAAGCAACAGGAACAGAATTCTTAAAGGAGCCACGTCCCATATTTTACAACTGAACAACCACTAAAAAAGTAACAATTAACAATTGAGTAATTAATTAACAAGAAATGAATATTAAAAGAGTAAAATAAAATGTAATGATCAATAATTGTATTAAAGGAGAGATTTTGAGAGAAATGTTTATAACATCTGTTATATAGCATATATAGGTATATTGGTAGAGTATTAGAAACATGAAATGTATACATTTATGGTCCGATTAATCGCGATTAAATATTTGAATCGATTGATCAAATTGTACACCTTGTTACCTGGTGAATGTATACAAGATGAACGTCCACCACATAGAACACAAGCGGAGAAATGACGATGATGATGATGATGATGATGTTCAGGAATGTCCCTGTTCTCAGTTATGTCAACATCACTGACTCCCTCTGTCTCATCCGCATTAGACATACTCATTGTTGCCTTGTTTATTGATAGCGTCGTAGGTTAGCATACGTCTTTGGTTTGTGATAGTCAGGAACTGATACGCCGTGGGAGGTTGGAAAAGCCACACAATGACAAGAAATATATTGAAACTAAAGTGACAAGCCTGGGTTGAACATGTAAGACACACAAAGCGGTTATTTGTAATGAATGTAATGAGCAGAATTAAAAAAAAATATATATATATAGTGAAGTACTGA
>JACRUU010000002.1:12890668-12893168 GCA_030449085.1 Kryptopterus vitreolus | reverse complement strand
TCTGAGCACTGATGCATTAAACACTGATGCACTTTTGGTCTTTTTTTTCCTCTGACACAAAATGAACATTTTCTGTTCCTCCACATCATCGATAGGAAACTAAAAACCATCACAATGAAAAAAAATAACAAAACAGCTTGTTTTCACAGAAAACGCATTTAATGTATGTTTATGTGGGGTTGAATTGCTTGGATGGTAATTGCGTGTGTGTGTGTGTTTGTATAAGTGTGTTAGACATCTTGCCCAGGGCCTGAACAGCTTCAAAACGGGCAACCTTGTGATTACTGAACCATTACCCCAATTACACTGCGTCATGAAGCCACCGAGGTGTGTGCATGTGTGTGTGTGCGCGCATGTTTACCTGTTAACTGGGAATCATTCGGCTTCATTAGAGAGCATTCGTGCGTTCTGAAGCCGTAATTGCCGTGTTTTCCCTGACACTCCGAAACCCTCTCGCGGCAATAATGTGTGCCGACTCAGACCAGCATCCCTGTCTCTCTGTGTCACCCAGAAAAAGAAAAAAAAGAAAAACACTCGCATCCACCCTCGACATGTCTCCGAATATCCTCCGTACATGTTACTGTTCAATGCCGGCTTCAAAGCAGCAATTACAGAGACACACACACACTCACACACACACACACACACACACACACACACACACACACACACACACACACACACACACACACACACACACACAAGTGGAAGTTCCTTGTGTAACGTGATGTGATGCGATGACTGAAACAGCTCTGTGTGTGTGTGTGTCTGTGTGTGTGTGTGTGTGTGTGTATGTGTGTGTGTGTGTGTGTGATTTCTCCCGAGCTGAAAGCCTTTCCATGCCATAACACACCGTGGCTATAAACAGCAGCAGAGGCACAGATGAAGAAAGAAGCTGTGCGTAATGGATTTTTTTTTGGGTGACTTCTGCATTAATCAGTGTCATACACTAATATTCCCATGTGTCCTTTAAGTCCCCCCTTTCCTCAGCTTCACTCTCCCGTCATCCCTCCCTCTCTTCCTTTTAGCGTTTTATATAACTATATAACTTTCTCTGCGTTTTCCCAAACCAGTCGTAGAGCCCGAGCGATTATCAAACGTCACCTTTTTCAATTATCGTAAATCGCACGCAGCGTCGATAATAAAGACTTTTTTTCCCCCCCCTTACCTGACCCAGTGATTCATATTTACTTTGTACTCTGAACATCTGCAATGAGTCCTCGTGTGGACCGCCACTTCTCTGGGAAGACGTTAAACTAGATTATCAGGCGTGCAGTGTAGAGATTCGTGCTCGTTCAGCCATAAGGGTGTTTGTAAAATCTGGTATTGATGTCAGTGACGTGAGGAGGCCCAGGGTTCAATATGTACATAGAAAATCAATAGCGCTTTTTACAATACGTGATGTCTCCAAGTAGCTTTACACATATAACTCAGCCATATAAAAAATGTTTAATGAGTATAATTTCCCTCAGAATTGTTTCTCCCTAATGAGCGAGTCAAAGCGAGTGGTGAAAAGAAGTGGTAAGGAAAAATACCTTAGGATGCCATGAGCAGTCGGGGAGGAACTAGTTACATGCAACAGCGTTACGTAATTGAATTACAAAATAAAGTAACAGTTATTCGTTGCAGTTACTGAGAGAAAAAAAAGTGTAATTAAATTAAAGTTACTTATGAAAATGTTAAAGGTTACATCTGAACAAGTTCATATAGTGATATTTTTAACCATCACAATGGAAAAAAAAAACGACAAAAAAAAATGGCTCGTTTTGACAGAAAACGTAAAACCCGTGCTGAAATGTGATTTTGATTCGGACGATGACAATCGGCCGCAGAAAATAAAACAAAAATAGAACCTATTTGTTTATTCGAGGGAAACTTTTTTAACTTAGAATGTTAACTTAAAGTGCCACCTAGTGGACAAATGAAAGCAATCAGTTACTTTTATAAAATAATTGAAAAGTTGCACTACTTATAATATTTTGAATAGGGTCATTTGTAATCTGAAATCTAGTATTTCCAAAGTAACCTTCCCAACACTGGATATGAGGAAGGAACATTGAAAGGAGCCAGACTCAAAAGGGAAACCAATCTCATCTGGGAGCCACAGAATGTCCATTCATTGCAGTTTCCTTGTTGGGGTGTGGAAACACTGTAGTAGACTGCTGATATTAATTGCACTCCGATTCAGGTCTCCGATTTCTTGACTTGCTCAGCTTGTTTATGGATCGATAGGTCGTACATGTGGAACCATCCGCAGTCGCGCAAAGTGGTCTCGATCCAGAGGTAGGATGATCCTGACAGGTCAAATCATATGCTGGTTTTTGGTGCACAGCTTTGTGTATGAACAGGATCTCCAAGGTCAGGTAAAGGGAAACATCCAGCTTTTATGCTAACAGCCAGGACTAGAACCATTTACTGTATATTTTGCTAATAACCATTGCTCCAACGACGTCCCTGAACATTTCGGGATCTGCTTAAATGAACTTGATGAAATGTCAAG
>JACRUU010000002.1:12868168-12885668 GCA_030449085.1 Kryptopterus vitreolus | reverse complement strand
AACGGCCCAAGCCAGAAAGTCCAGACCTGAATCCTATTCAAATTGTCAAATTCAAATTTTATTGGTCACATACAATCCTATTGAGCATCTTTGGCAGAGATTGAAAATTGCTGTTCACAGAATCCGATCTGATTCAACTGGGCCTGTTTTATAAAGGAGAATGGGCAACAACCGCCTGTCTCTAGATGTGCCAAGCTGGTACAGACTTATTTAAAAAGACCTGCAGATGTGATGAAAGGTGGTTCGATAAAGTACTGCCTCGTTGGGGGGGGATGGGGTTGCCGAATACATATGCACACCACACAGATTTTCTCCCCATGTCTCAGGGGTTCTCCAGTTTCCTCTCTGTCCAAAAACACACACAGTAGGTTGGAAAATTGTCCCTAGTGTGTGTGATGGGTTGGCATTCCATACAGAGTGTGTCCTGCCTTGATGCCCGAAGACGCCTGAGAGAAGTCAGATAAAGCGGTAGAAGATCGATAATGAATGACAAGTATCTTCACTGAAACACTGCCCCAGGTGTTTCTGGTCACGCTCTCAAAATAGTTAGTGAATACATATGCACGCCGCACAAACTCTCCAACATCGTGTATGGGTTTGTCTCCCACGTCACAACTCACACAATACTTTGTGTTGGTGCCTCACATCAAATCCCGATAAATTACATTGAAGTTTGTGGTTATATCATCACAAAATGTGGAAATATTCAAAGGGGAGCATGAACACTTCTGCAATGTACTGTAGGCTCTGCTCTTGGGTTTTATGTAAGCACATCCGCCGCCTTGGGCTGTGCAGGTTTGGCATCCAAAAAAAAAAAAAGGGAACAAAAAAGAAGATTGCAATTTGTTGTGTCTAAATACCAAGTGGCTGTTTTGTGCACATGCTAATTGAAAGCCCTCTTGGCAATGATCATACTGGCTACGGGACAGGAACCATTTTACGGTCGTATATTAAAAGCGGGACGGTCCCTGGCACAGGCCTTGAAAGTTGCCGAGGGTGCCATCTAGAGAGAGACAGATCGAGAGAGGAGGAATCATATTAGCCCCATCCAACCAGGAGCCCTTGATTAGGGACAGATTAGCCTCAACGTTGTCATTATCAAAGTGTAACGGCATGAGTTATATTTGACAGCAAGCCTAAACAATCATAATGACACTAAAGTATTGGAACTTTTGAACCTGGAGATCCAAACCTGTTCTAGCATGATAATGCCAACTGTGCACAAAGCCAGCTCCATGAAGATACAGTTGATATGGGTTGGAGTTGATGTTGAGTGGGCTGCTTTAGAGAGCACTGACCTCAACCCTATGGGACACATCTGGGATGAATTAGAATGCTGACAGTGCACCCAAGGCATCCAATGTGAATCCTGATGAGCGTCTGAATGAGGACAAATCTCCACAAGTACCCTCCAACATCAAGTGGAACATCTCCCCAGAATATTCGGAGGTGAATATGACAGCAGAGAGTACCATACGAACTATGGAGCAGTAGATCGGTGTTGAGGTGACATTATGTTGCATGGCGAATGATCCAGTGGGCGGCGAGATTATTTATACATTTTTTACTTTACTGATCCTGTGAGGGAAATTCTATTCAATTCTATTCTATTCTTCGCATATCTCAGCTTGTTTGGAAGCTGGGGTCAAAGTGTACGGCCAGGGTCTGCTCAAGGACCAAAGGGTGGCAGCTTGGTGATACCGGGGTCTCAAACCCGCCACCTTCCAAACAGTAGCCCAGCACCTTAAACCACCGAGAGGTCAGAGCAATAGGATATAGGGTGTGGCTTTCAATGTGACTTGTCATGGTGATGTCATAGGTGTCAGGATATTCTCACAATCCTCGCAATCAGCAAAATATAATGCTTCAGAGCAAAAATATCATTGCGAATATTCTACAAAACAAGGGGAATAAAATAAAGCAAATATCTAGCAAGCCAAAAAATGTGTGCGCGCCCTGGTGGATCGGCTCTTTAGTAAGGTCAACAAGACAGAGTGTAAAGAGCTAAGGCTTGTACTTGAGCTGGCCGGAGTCTCCTGGCACTGTGCTGTAGGGATGTGCTGAATAAACTGTGACCTGTGAGAATGCTCTAACCATTAAACACTCTTTTCTCAGGGTCTGGGAGATCGTACACTATATGGACAAATGCTTGTGGACACCTGAGCAGAAGATTGTATGCTACCGGTATACAATACCAGTAGCCATATCACCCTGTAGCCTAAGACTGGTTGCCCACTGAAGCTAAGCAGGGATGAGCCTGGTTAGTACCTGGATGGGTGACGACCTCGGAAAAATAGGTTGCTGCTAGAAGAGGTGTGAGTGAGGCCAGCAGGGGGCGCTTACCCTGTGGTTTGTGTGAGTCCTTGCACCCCAGTATAGTGACAGGGACACTATAACTGTCCAGTTTTTCAGATGAGAAAACCGAGGTCCTGACTCTCTGCGGTCATTAAAAATCACAGGATGTCTTTCGGAAAAGAGTAGAGGCGTGTCCTCAGCATCATCCTCTGACCATCACGGCCTCCTACCCATCCACCATATCTACTGATTGGCTTCTGTCTCCTCTCTACCAGTAAGCTGACGTCTGGTGGGCGCTCGGGCGCACTATGGCCGCCGTCGCTTCATCCAGGTGGATGGTAATGGATGAGGAGATCCCCCTCTTACAATGTAAAGCGCTTTGAATAGCATAGTCTAGATAAACGCAATATAAATGTAATGAATTCTGGGATGACGTCCTCTAGATTTTGGAGTGTGCTTGTGGAGATTTGTGCTCATTCAGTCACTCATGGAGGCCTGGGGTGCGACAGCAATTAATCCCAAAGGTGTTCCTTTGAGTTGAAGTCAATAATAGGCCCTTGAAGAGCTTCTGCTCCAAACCCAAGTTCACAGAGCTGACTTTTAGTGCACATTCTGTGGCTTCAACTATGGATTAAAAACCCAGGTGTCGAAATACCTTTACCTGGGAAAAGGCAATTGAATGAACGTCGTTAAGACCGCCTGATGCAAAGTGCGTTAAAACCTGGTAACGGCCGTCAGAGACGGGGATTATCCACAGATATCCCGTGTCTCCAAGAGTTTAAGGAAGAACCACAAATGGTGGGAAAAGTCATGTGATGCTGCACTGCCAGATACACAATCCATAGCAGATACATTTTAGGATGTTCTTCATTTCTTCTCTGTGTGAATTCTTTTCAAAAAGAATGTCGAATACAAGAATCTTCAAAGGACGCACAGTGGTTTAGTGGTTAGCACGTTTGTCTCACATCTCCAGGGTTGAGGGTTCGGCTCTACCATGTGTGTGTGTGTGGAGTTTGTTCTCCCCGTGGCTTAGGGTATTTTGTTCTCTTCAAAAACGTGGTAGGTTGAATGGCACTTTGGGAAACGGTCCTAGTGTTTGAAAAAGCGCCCTGAGATGGGTTGGCCTTCCATACAGAGTGTGTCCTGCCCTGATGCCCAAAGACGCCTGAGATAGGCACAGGTTTCCCACGACCCAAGAGACAAAAGTGGATGAATGATGAATGACAAGAATCTTCACTGAAACACTGCCCCGGGTGTTTCTGGGTGTCTTCGGTATTTATTAGCATGCTCTCAAAATAAGTAGCAAGTTGTATTTTTTGGGGGGGATAACACAAAACTGTGACACAAACGTGAGTCGACTTTTCCAGTAAAGAGGAAGCTGTGAGCTATAAAAAAAAAAAAACATCCACAGATAAGATCTAGAGTAAATACATGTCCTCACCGGGCCAAACGTCAGCCAAAACCATGACTCAACTCATTCACGCATGTGTGATTCATGTCTAATCTGGTAGTATCTATCTGAAAATGTAAGGCTATCAGGTTTCGTGCTGATACAAGGAAGCAAACCGACACACCGAACGATCGGCTGCCGAAACCGAAACACGGCGATGTGTGCGAGACGGCTTTTCTTGCTGGACTGGTTTAAGCACAATGCCCGAGGTATTAATCCTCGAGGCTCTGCTGAAAAGGCAAGTTTCAGGTCACATCCAATAAAGGTTTTTACTGGGGCTTTTTTTTTTCAAGTTTCAGGTCACATCCAATACAAGGTTTTTACTGGGGCTTTTTTTTTCCTCAAGGAGAAGCTGGTGTGATGGTTCACGACGTGGTCATTAAAATAAACGGGCTCGGCTGCGGCCCAAGGAACGAGTAAGTGTACATAAATAAATAAAGCATATAACAGAACTGCTGTGTGATGCAGAATGGCACTTGCATGGTTTGCTTTGACAAGGGCTAAGCTCTGTGTGTGTGTGTGTGTGTGTGTGTGTGTGTGTGTGTGAGATGGGGGGGGGGGAATTGACTGAGGGTTTTTAAAAAAAAAAACCTGAGATAACACAGGATGTCACGGAACATGAGGCTCTTTGAACTGTAGGGCATTCTGGGAAATCTACAAATGACCTTGGTCGAGACTGCAGTTAGGCAGTGTAAACACAGGCAATCTAAAATCTCTTTCGGCCTCACACACACACCAAACACACATGCGAAATAAACTAACAAACGCATGTAAAAGGAAGAGACACGATCACACGCTGTAAATACACTGGTACTCGTCAGGATTAAATACAGGATTGCAAACATTGTTGATTTCATCAGTGCTGTGATCAGACACACTCTCGAGTAGAAGTACAGATGCTCATGTTGTAAAAGATAGAAGAGCCTGTATTTGTCACATGTACAGTACAGCACAGTGAAATTGTTTCTTTGCATATCCCAGCTTGGGGTCAGAGTGTAGGGTCTGCCATGATACAGCGCCCCCCCGGAGCACAGAGGGTTAAAGACCTTGCTCAAGGTCTCAAGCCGACAAAGGGGCTCGAACCACGGCCTGCTGATCAGTAGCCCATCACCTTAAACCACTGAGGAAGGTCCCACTTAAGTGTGTAAATAAATAAGTAAAACAAAAAACAAAAAAACAAAAACCCCAAAAAGTTCCACTAAGAAATTTAGTCACAAAATATAAAAACAAAGAAAATTTGTCAAAGTAAAGACAAATAAAATGCACTTAAGCAGCAAATACATTGCACTTAATATATACACATATATTAATATTAATTCATTAATATGCTAATATAAAGTAATGCATACACCCCCCCCCCTTAAGTTCCTCCAGTTAATTGCAGGTTTGACTGCACTTTTGCTGACCTCGGCTCTTTTTGTTTTCCCTGACTCAGGTGCATTAACGCTATGCAACTCCCTCGACTCGTGTTTGAAATTATTTATCATCACGTTTGAATGTATATATTTTTTTTTAATATGGTGGTTAAAATTACTGTAATTGTTGTATTCATGCTTTGCACACAGTAGTAGCAATTTAAATAAACGATAATGCCAAAAGTATTGGGACCCCTGAGTCTTCCATCCTCATGTGGTTCTTCCCCAAACAATGAAATGAACTTAGCCAGTAGTACAAAGAGAAAATGCACTGCATCGGCAAAAGTTTTCGGACACTTTTCCACCCATACGTGTTTCCTCCATAAAATGTTACCATAAAGTCGGAGTGTGTAGGATATCATTCTATGACGTAGAAGGATATTTATACTTGAACTCCTTGTCTCCTTGTTCAGACGGACTTTTTTCGGGCCACAAAAATTCCATAGGATTCACGTCACGTTTTTTAACAGCAACTTCAATACGTTCAACTCTGACGCCTGTAAACCAACTGCGAGCTTGAGGCTGACACTTTCTGGATGATGTCTTGAGGTTTTCCTTCAGTTTTTCTAGACAATCCGCCTTGCTAACTATTTTCTGAATTGTCCCAGTGTTTTTTTTTGTTTTTTTGTTTTTTTAGCAGAACATCTCCACACCATGATTCTGCCATGCCTATGCTTCACAGCTGGGGTGTTAGTTCTAAAAAAAGCCTCGCCATTTTGCTTCGATACACAACACTGATCAGTGTAGCCGATTCCCCAAAAGCCTGGGGATCACCTTCAAAAACTTCACTGTGTCGTTTTTTGTGTGTGTGTTTGTGTGTTAATACATTCTTGGAATAAGGTTTATTCCTTTCAAAATATAAAGTATTCTTTTGCACATTCTAATGTTATTATTATATTCATTCATTCATCTTCTACCGCTATATCCGATCTTCCCTCGGGTCACGGGGAGTCTGTGCCTATCTCAGGCGTCTATGGGCATTAAGGCAAGACACATCCTGGATGGAATGCCAAACCATCACAGGGCACAAACACACACACACACACTCATACACTAGGGACAATTTTCCAAGGTGCCAATCAACCTACCGCGCATATTTTTGGACCGGGGGGGGGGTGGCTGGTGGGACCGGAGAACCTGGAGAAAAAAACCCTGAGGCACAGGGAGAACATGCAAACTCCACACACACATGGCCGAGACGGGAATCGAACCTGGACCCTGGAGGTGTGAGGCGAACCTGCTAACCACTAACCCACCGTGCCCCCTGTTATTATTATATATTATATATATTGTTTTATATATATATATATATATATATATATATATATATATATATATATATATATAAATAAAAGTCCCAGTATCACAAAGCTGCAACCCTTGGGTCCTTGAGCAGGGCCCTTAACACTCTGTGACCCTACACTCTGACCCCAGCTTCCAAAACAAGCTGGGATATGTGAAGGAACGATTTCACAGTGCTGTAATGTACATGTGACAAAAAAAGTCTATTCTATTGTATTCATAACACCGCAGATTATACATAATGTCACAACATGTTTAGGATTCATCTTGGGAGCGTAAGCTGGTCAGAAGGTGATGAGTTTAAGCGGCCAAGTCCCACAATCATCAACAGCAGCAGTATACAGTATATGTCAACGGTATATGTAATAAAAAATAATAGAATGGTAAATCGCACTGGATGAGGGACGTGTGGTAGAAAAATCCGACACGCCCTTTAGTGAGGATGAGTGTGTGTTTTTAGCAGCATGTATTCTTTTAGTATTCTTAAATTTAAAATAAAAAAAGATGTCTTCTTTTAGAATATTGAATTAAAAAGACGTATTCCTTTAACATTCTCTGATTCAAATGATGTGTTCTTTTATAATTCTTTAATTAAAAGATGTATTTATTTTAGTATTCTTATTTTAAAGAACAATCTGGTCCCAGCAACAGCAAAAGCGTTTTGCAAAAAAGGACAGAAAAGGCACTCGTCTGCCGCGCGCTCAAAGATAACAAAATAACACAAGCGACGTACTAACGGACGACTCGCTACTCCCTAAAACGCAGCTTCTGTTCTCCAAGACATGAATGACACTCCTTCTCACAATATGCACATGAGCGTAGAGAAACACGGGAAAGTCACGTACGCCACATACCGTATGTCGAAGCGCATTCAGATTTACCACAACAGGCGATCTGGCTTCACTCATTGAACAAAGGCAGACAAACACGTGTGCTGATCGCCGCCGCATTTAAAAACACGCTCGCGCGCACTCGAGCGCCGTTTAACCGGCTGTTCTGTGTCTGTATTACACATGCGGTTCGTACACATGACCGCTGTAAACACAGAATGCTGAAGTAGAGTGACGGGGAATAAAGGCTGTAATACAACAGAATCTGTCACATGTACATTACAGCACAGTGAAATTGCTTCGTCGCATATCCCTGCTGGGGTCAGAGTGAAAGGTCAGCCACGATACGGCGTCCCAGGAGCAAAGATAGCATTAAGGGCCTTGCTCAAGGGCCCAAGGGTGGCAGCTTGGTGATACTGGGGCTCGAACCCCCGGCCTTCCGATCAGTAGCCCAGCGTCTTAAACCACTGAGCTACACGTCTCCCTATAAATAAATACTATGAATAAACACTCGACAGAAAAAAACTGTAAATGCAGACAAATGTTTGTGGATAAATAACCGGAGAAAATTAACCGGATAAATTATTCGCATGCATTTCCCGTCATCGAAAAAGACGTTCTACTAAAGTTAAGAGTGCTTTTGGGGATTTGTGTTTATTCAGACATAAAGGTATTTAAAAAAAGCCCTAGCTCGATCGATTGATCGATCGATAGATAGATAGATAGATAGATAGATAGATAGATAACTCGATAACTCGATAGATAGATAACTCGATAACTCGATAGATAGATAGCTCGATAGATAGATAGGTAGATAGATAGACAGATAGATAACTCGATAACTCGATAGATAGATAACTCGATAGATAGATAGCTCGATAGATAGATAGGTAGATAGATAGACAGATCGACAGACAGATAGAATGAATGAATGAATGCTATTGCCACTATGAAAGCCCAGTGATTCACACAGGAGGCAGATGCTTTGGACAGATGACTGGCAGTAAGGATGAGTGTGTGTTTAAGTAGTTTTTAGCAGCATGTCTGGCTGTTGTTGCTGTAACAGGATTGAGGAAGAGGCTACGGACCAAAGGAGAGAGAAAGGGAAGGGGGGGGGAGAAGAAAAAGGCAGAAAATCAAGGCAACCATCACCATCACTCCTCTGTCCACTTGCTTTCCCAGCTGCTAGGCTTCCTCTCGCCCTTCTCTTCCCTCCCTGCCTCCCTCCATTCGATCGCTACAGTGCGCCTGGCCTCACCTCACTCCACTCCACCCTTTCTCCCGCTCACCCTCGTCCTCTTCTCCTCCGCATTCTTTCTCTGACTCAGTGAAACAGGTCAAGTGTTACAGAATTTCCCCTGCAGCTCGACCTGGCAAATTGAAGACTGGCTCTCTTATATAAAACGCACACACGCACGCACACGCACACACACACACACACACACACACACACGGAATACAGAGGGACTCAGGACGAGTGCACGGCCTCTCGCTCCGGCAAATGACAATAAATGGTTTGAGTTGCACTGCGCAGAAAAACAAAAAGCGCTCTCTGAACCATGTAATCATATCTCTGCACTTGTCATCGAAAGTTCTGCTTTGCTGTGTGTGAGTGTGGTGTGTGTGTGCACGTGTGTGTGTGTGTGTGTGATGCATTATTGATGAATGCGTGGAGTACTGCAGAGTTAATTTAACAGCATGCTGTGGTAAGCCGTGGATGACTGAAAGCTACAGAGAAGCAAATCGATGTGGCTGATGGTTTAAATGATATTCTGCAACTGTGAGGAAAGTTTTGTTGTTGTTGTTGTTGTGGTTTTTGTTTTGTTTTTTTCTTTTGCACGTAAGTGGAGGCGAACGCCAGCGGAAGGCCCTGATCTCTTTCGAGCGATAGATAACCAAACGGCGAGACGTTGGAGAGGAAGACAGGCGGGAGAAATAGAAATATATAACACACACATGTGCGCTCTGCTGGGTTGTCAGACAGATTATTGCACTCGTTCTACACACTCGTTCATCCACGGCCCTTCATCACTCCTGTAGCGAAAGCTCCGGGAGGAGGAGGAGGGGAAGAATGGAGTGGTGGATAGAGGAGTGGTTGGGAGGAAGAAAGGGAAAAAAACAAACAAAAAGATTCCTCAAGTCGTAAGATAAATAAAGCACTTTTTTTCCGGGGGAACAGCAGCGGTCACAAAGCAATTCATTCATTCATTCATTCATTCATCGCAGGGCAGGGCACACACCCATCGCAGGGCACACACACTCACATTCACACACACACTAAGGACAATTTTCCAAGGTGCCAATCAACCTACCGTGCATGTTTTTGGCCGGGAGGAAACCGGAGAACCCGGAGAAAAAACCCCTGAGACACGGGGAGAACATGCAAACTCCACACACACATGGCCGAGACGGGAATCAAACCCCGACCCTGGAGGTGTGATGTGAACGTGTGAAGCCACTGTGCGCCCTGTATAACATGCAATTTCATGTAGTGTATTTTGTGTATTTATTACAATTTAATTCATTCCAATTATCTGTTTAAACTGAACGATTAAATAATATAAAATAAAGACAGAGGTGTGTTTATCGGACGCTGTCAAAATCTTGTTTTGTACTTTTTACTTTCATAAATCTGTAACTGTACGTCGATCTAAATTCAATAACGGTACCATTACGGTATTTCAGTGTGTGAGCAGGGTGTGATCGTGTACATAAGAGAGCAAGTCAAAGGGGTGTGTGTGCGTGTGTGTGTGTGCACGTGTGTTTTTGTTTCCTTGAGAGGACACAGTCATCTGATCCCTTTCATCTCATGCTCTGTTTTTGCAGGTGGGCTCACACATGGAGCAAGACCCGGGTTCAGTCCATGCCAATACCCGAGGAGCTTTTTCTAAAGCAGCTGCAGGAGCAAGGCGAGCGTGAGAGAGCGAGAGAGAGAGCAAGAGAGTGAGAGAGAGATGAGAAACTGAGATTGTGAGAGAAAGCATAGAGAAATATAAAGAGCAATGGAGAGATTAAGAGAGAAAAATGGAGAGAAACTAAGAGAGATGGATACAGAAAAACACCTGTCTGTCCATCTATCCATCCGTCCATCCCATCCTGTGAAAGAGGGATACACAGCAACAGACATATATATATAGCGAGAGAAACAGAGATACAGAGAGACACACTGAGAGAAGCACACACAAAAATTAAGAGATAGAGATAAAGAAAAAGGAAAAACAGAAAAAGAAAAAAATGCAATGTGAGAGAAAGAGAAACTGATTGTGAGAGAAAGTATAGAAAAATATAAAGAGCGATGGAGAGAGTAAGAGAGAAAAACGGAGAGAAACCCAAAGAGATGGATACCGAAAAACACCTGTCTATCCATCCATCCATCCCAACAGTCATATTATGTAGAGAGAGAAACAGAGATACAGAGAGAAGCATACACAAAAATGGAGAGATAGAGAGATAAAGAAAGAGGAAAAAACAAAGCGACAGAGAAATATCAAGAGAGATCCATAAAGAAAGAAAGAAAGAAAGAGATAGATAGATAGATAGATAGATAGATAGATAGATAGGGTCAGCTGTGTTGGTACACATCCTCGCCTCTGTTAGTCCTCGCTCTGCTTCTTTCCTCGGTGGCAGAAGGCCAATCACGTATCGGCGCTGGGCCATTTCCCACATTGCATCAGACATCCTGGCTATTTTTCCCCCCTCCTTCTTCTCCTCGGTGCTGTGGCGGCGAGCGGTCAGATAAACGGATAAGAAAACGAGGGGGGGAATAAAAGAGGAGTGTGTTATGCAGGCTCGGAAGAAAAATCCTATAAAATGCATTCATCAAGAAGAGCAATGCAGTGATGATACGGACGGCCGTCCTGGAGCTGGCAGGGGTTAAGTGCCTTGCTTAGGGGCCAAACAACGGTGCCTTCTAAATCGGTTTGGCATATCCCAGAGATACAGCATTACAGCATCCCTGGAGCACTGAGGGCTAAGGGCCTTGCTCAAGGGCCCAAAAAGAAGCAGCCTGGCGAGAACAGCCTGCCAATCAGTAACCCAGAGCCTTAACCAGTGATCTCAACGGTTCTCTCATATCTTTATCACTGCTTCCAGTCAATTTCAGGAGGAGAAATTTGCTCGATGTAGAAAATTAGAAATCTCACACACACACACACACACACACACACACACACACACACACACACACGTCAGGGACTATATAGTGAAAAAAAATAGGGAGGGCTGTATCTCAGTGGAAGGTTCGAGTCCCGGCCAAGCTGCCACGCTTGGGTCCTTGAGCAAGGCCCTTAACCCTCTGTGCTCCATGGCCGCTATATCATGCCTGACCCTGCGCTCTGACCCCGGCTTCCAAACAAGCTGGGATATGCGAAGAAAATAATAAAAATAAATAAAATAAATAAATGAGTGACGTCACCAAGTGCCGTTACTATAGAAACAATGACATGGCTCCAGCCACAAATACTTAAAAAACAAACAAACAAACAAACGAAATAAACGTCCTCCTCTTGTATCACTGTTGCTATGGCTACCTGCCATTTGTCGATCCTCGTCCCGCCTCTTCGTTTGCTTCGAACGGCTTAATAAGCCTGACCGCGTCCTTAAACGCCAGGGGTCACTGATCTCCGAGCCGCCATTACTGAC
This sequence comes from Kryptopterus vitreolus, assembly GCA_030449085.1. NCBI lineage: Eukaryota > Metazoa > Chordata > Actinopteri > Siluriformes > Siluridae > Kryptopterus > Kryptopterus vitreolus. Next base: position 12,873,735 of record JACRUU010000002.1, on the reverse strand, counting down.
GCTCGGACGAAGGATCGTTAAACACCCCCCCCACACACACAGGTATCCCCTGTCAGCCTAGGGATGACAGGGAACAGGTCGGGACGGCTAATTCCTCCATCAGCTGTAGGTAAACGCCTTAACCCAGGCGACGCCGCGGGAGACGGGAGCCGAAAGACCAGACCCGATGTCTCCAACCGACAGCCCGCGGATAAAGCGCTGCCCTGCTGCGCGAGCGTGTCCACCCTGCTGTTAGCGCGCGGGATTAAAGCGCTGTACGACGCGCCGGGAGGCCCGGGGACGCGTACTGCCGTATAGATCAGCACTGCGGGATTCTCTTTACGCAGAAAGCGGGGCGGGCTAGACACGGTGCATTCCTGTTTGGTGATCTCTACACACACACACACACACACACACACACACACACACTCATGCCCAGACAGTCAATCCAGAGACGATTAGCTACTTCCTCTTACATAGCGGCTTCATCAGAAACCAAACGCTGACGTTCCTTCCCGGAAAAAAAGCCACGGGAAGAAAGCGGTGCGCTGGTGGCCGTGTGAGCGCGTGCTGGTATTTTAGTCATCCAGCAATCATTACACTGTCCTTTGCTCGTTCTGTTTGTCCTCGCTCTTTACAACAACTCGGTAAATACACACACACACACACACACACACACACACACACACACACACACACACACACACACACACAAAAAATGGTCAACTACGCCGAAGGCCGCTTTCATCCGCTGGTGCAGCTGCCGCCCTTTAGGAACTGATAGACTAATAAACGCATTAATAATGCATTCAGAGAGCAAAAAAGAGAGTGAGAGAGAGTGAGAGAGAGGGAGAGGAGAGAGGAGAGAGAGGGAGGGAGGGGGCAGGCATCTGGTCCTCGCGCCAGGTTGCAATCCAAAGCAATTAGGGCGGGCAGATGGCTAAATGACCACGGAAAGAAGAAGAAAAAAAAAGCCAAATTCCAAACGACAGCGACATGTACAAGTGTGCCAAGCGCGCCAACATTCTGACCCCATCAACTCCAAAAAAGCGAGTGAGAGAGCGCAAGAGGGAGAGGGAGTAAAAAGGGGGGGGAGGGGGTGGGGGGGATTGGAGAGGACAGAATGTAGGGCAGAGCTACTTCGGGAAAGGAGAGGAGGGAGAAAAAAAAAAAAAAAAGTCTGTCGTTGTATTAACCGCAGTAACAGGGTCACCTGCTAACGCGTTGGTACGAGCGCGCAAAATCAAAAGATCAGACCCGCTTGCCTGCAGGTGACGGTAAGAGAACACGGTTGTCATGTTGGGGGGGATTTTTTCTTTTCTTTTTCTTTTTTAAGAATTTTTGGCTCCTCTAATTTAAACAAAGCAGCCTTTGATAGCAGAGTCGGGTCCCGCTGGGACTGAGCTAGCTTCTCTTCAAACTGATAACTGCGCTCCTACAAACACTCATGCCAGAACTAACAAATCCAAATTCCTGTGTGCAGTGGGCCATGCGCACACACACACACACACACACACACACACACACACACAGACAGGTTTAAGCATTAATGATTATTAGCCGTGATCCGTGTGTAAGCAAAGTCTAATCTGAAAAATCAATAAACGGACAGGAAAGAAATCCCTGGAGACTCGATATGCAGTAAATACACACTATATGGACAAAGCCAGGGCGGCTCAGAGCGTACGGAGATTTCACACGGGGTTGGAGTGGAAGATCTCCTGCTATAGAGCTCTGCCCTCAACCCTACCGGACACCTTCGGGATACACTGAAATGCTGATACCCTTGTGGCTGAACGAGCACAAACCCTGACACACGCACTCCCTTCCACTATAGATAGCGCTCCAGCTAAACTCTCTAAAGAGCACTTCAGGTCAGGTCATTGGGGTTGTTGTATAGGGGGGGGGGGGGGGGGGGGGGGGGTGTATCTAAGTGGTTTAAGGAGCCATTGGAAGGCCAAGCTGCCACACTCAGGTCCTTAAGCCTCTGTGCTCCAGGGGCAGTGTATCATGGCTGACCCTGTGCTCCGACCCCGGTTTCCACAAATAAGCTGCGATACGCAAAGAAAGAATTTCACTGTGCTGTAATGTGTATGTGACAAATAAAGGCTATTCTACTCGGGTGAAGTTTACCTGTTGACGTACGGAAAGTGAAGTATACAATCCACAACACAATATTGGGTGCGAACAGGGTTGTATTGGGAGTGCCAAGCAATATATACATTACTGATACTCTGTGTAGTCTTGTGTAGTCTAAGCTAAATGTATAGAGGAGTTATGTCTGAGCAATATTTCAAGTGGGGGAGGGAGGGGGGGGGGTCGGATTCTCAAGATACAGTCCTGTTGGGCTTGCTGTCAAGTTCCCAGCAGCCTCCTTGGTGTCCTCGGCGGTATCACAACGTTGGCTTTCCACCTGAACATTTGCATTTAAGGAACGACTTGGCCCCCCGAGTTTTCTGAACGTCCAATAAGCTGGGATTTGAAATCCAAAATCTTAACAGTTGGTCCTTCAAGAATATTTCTCACATAAACATTACAGCACATCCCATGTTCGCATATCCCAACGTGTTTGGAAGCTGGGGTCAGAGTGCAGCCATAACACGGCACCCCAGGAAAGACCCAAGGCGATACAGTGGGTTCGAACCCCCGATCAGTAGCCCAGCGCCTTAAACCACTGAGCTGCTCCTCCTCCCCCAAATGGACACTGAGTTTAAGGTTGCTTGTATCTTACGTTTTTAAGGTTGCTTGTATGACACTTACGTTTGGAATCGATCACACCATTGAAACGAGTTCATGTCTTTTCCTTAGATGGAGACTTGAAACACTTTATGTACATGTCAGTGCCAACACACACACACACACACACACACACACACACACACACACACACACACACACACACATTCTTTCACATTCAAGGAGTGAAAGAAAGTCACACTTAAAAATCAAAACAGTAAAACTTCACATCAATGCTATTTGTTTTTAGAATATTTTAATTACAAACCAAATGAGTGTAAAAAAAAATAACGATACAAATACCCAAATATGAAAAAAAAAAGGTAAAAATAATAATAATAAAAAAAAAAAAAAAAAAAAAAAAAAACAGGACGTGGTTTAGTGACAGCGACGAAGTGTCGGAAAACGTTCATCGGAATTGCGGACTGCCGTAGTACGGGGGAATTCCAAACGCAACGATCGAGGAGCACCGACAAGATGGCTTAAAAACAACGTTTCAAATCGGAGAAAGGTGAGGAAATAAAAGTCCTTCATGCTTCCCATACGTATATGTATTTACACACACACACACACACACACACACACACACACACACACACAAAAACACACACGTTTAAAAAAAAAAAAAAAAGAAAAAAAAAAGGAAAACGCGACATCAATTATTCGATCTTAGTTTTTCTTCATCGTCACATATTTATAATATTTATATTATTTACAGAGACACGGGTTTGGTCAGGTGACATTTAAGGCTTCGAGTCGAAACAGGAGAAAGACAGCAGCGTGAAGGACGCAAAAGGATCGTGCTAAGGACCTTCAATATCATCCCTATTTATTTTACATTTTTTTTTGCATCTCTTCCTTAATATTCCGAGGGTGCCTTGCTTAGATGTTCTTGAGCATTCCGAGAGCCTCGCAAGGTCGGCTTGTTCTCCGCTAATTAGCGGCGAACGTAGCTGAAGCCCCGCAGAGGCGCGCTGCTGATTCCCTTTGGCAGGCCTGACGTGCCGCCTCGATCCTGATGGGCGAAACCGAACCCTGACTTGCTCGTGCCGCTGAACCCGCAAACTACTTTACCCAGCACGCCTTGCTCTCGCTCGGTGAAGGATGCTCGTATAGATTCAAGGGCAGCAGGGAGGAGAATGATCGCTTACAGGAGTGTGTGTGTGTGTGTGTGTGTGTGTGTGTGTGTGTGAGATGTGGAGTTTAAATTACGCTGAGGGAGAGTTTGTGTGTCCAAGATCCTAGAGGAAATTACTGTTCTGCAGCCAGACACAGTTTAACACGCTGACTCATGCATGTACACACACACACACACACACACACACACACACACACACACACACACACACACACACACACACACACAAATCAGGTGGACAGGTGGCTCTCTATACGTGTGAACGAGGCTGCATTGCACACTAAAATGGGTCTCTATAGGCGCCTCGGACTTCACCGCTCGCTATAAATAGGTGTGTGCAGTACGCGAGCGCGTGTTTGCGATGTCTCGCGCCGTCTTCCGCGCCAGGTTTCCGCGGGAGGAAAAAAAAAGCGCTGTTCTGTCCAAAATTTCCTATTTACAATAGATGTTTGCACGGTTCTCATCACTTTGTTTAAGAAAAATAAATTGTGTACATATGTTGCGGACACCTTACACCAAAATAGATAATATATATTTATATATGTATGTATATATACACACACACACACACACACACAAACGCACATATGAACAAACACGATCACGCTCTCTGTGATTAATTTCGTCCCACCCCCCTCTTCTCTACGAATAGCGGCCGCCTTCGGACCAAGCCACGGAGGGTATGAGAATAATAATAAAAAAGCGTAAATTCGAAATGAAAAGAAATAGATAGAAAGGGATAGAAAAAGAAGAGAGAGATATATTTAACAGTGCGGCCATGGAGACCGATTGGGACGTGCGTATTTATAAATACGGAGTTGATTAATTAGCTTTGTACAATTAGAGTGGGTGTAGCGGTGATGATTATTTTTCCCCATTAATTACATCTCCCGCGGACGCACGGACCGGGAGGTCAAGGCTGCACGAGAGTTTATTAGTGTCGGAACCTCGGAGCTGGGGGGGGGAGGAAGCGAGGGGTCTGGCTCCTCGGAGTGATTGAGTGCGCGAGCGTCAAACGGCCTTTTCCGGAGCGGAGTTCGTCCGCTCTGTTGATTTAGGGGTCAATTAGACATTCCTAAACAAAAGCAAGCAGCAGACGAGGCGCGGGCCGTGATTAACGATGAGCACTTGAACGGAATGAATCGTCGGGAATCGCTAAAGCCGAATCACTTGGGACCCGTTAGGAGACGGAGATGTAAATAGCGATCAGGAAATACGGTCACAGAAGCTTTTAGATGGGGTCGGATGTCAGACAGTAGAATTACAAGAGGCTAAAACTATTTTTTTTTTTTTTGAAAGATAAAATGTGACATGTCATGTGATTCGTCTCGGTTAAGACTTGTGCAGAGAATTGGCTCAATGATTTAATCTCGGTATTACACACACTAAACACTGTTTACTCAATCTTACGTTGGGTCTCAGGACTTTTGTGCTCTTGATCAATGTACGACGACACTTTGATCAATCTAATAAGGCTTTAATAAAGTGTGTGTGTGTGTGTGTGTGTGTGGTGGGGGGGGGGGGGGGGGCGGCCCTCCTCAGCTGCTGTCATCAGTGAAATCCCCTCATCAGTGATGTTTTCTAACGGCCATTTTGTTCACTAGAGCCTTAATTGCTGCTTCTTCTAATGCACCTAAGAGCAGAAGGGGGATAAATGAAGACTTTGATGTGCGTCCAATCGGGCGAGAGACGCCGCTCGCGACAGAACGCGTTC
>JACRUU010000002.1:12738168-12860668 GCA_030449085.1 Kryptopterus vitreolus | reverse complement strand
AGCCTTGTCAGGCAGACGTGAGGCTTCGGGTGTTCTAAAGGCTTTTTTCCGCTCTGCCTCCCAGCAAAGCTTCGTGCCTTCGTGCTACACAACACCATTTACACATGACACACAGGAAGAAACAGCAGAGCGAGAGAAAGTGGGAAGGAAAAAAAATGGCAAGGAGACAGAAAGAAGCAGAAGATAGAAGCCTCTTAAGAGACTTGTTGCAGAGAGAGAGAGAGGGGGGGGGGTAACATTTTCTATCATTAACTCGACCATTACTTCTTGGTCGGCACGAGCGGAGTGATGTTCCCACGGCGGTAAAGTGCACTTATGGATTTTATACCACCACAACTGCTTGGTGGAAGAGGAGCAGGAAAAAAAAGAAGATGGTGGTGGGGGGTGGTGGGGGGATGTGTGAGGTACGTGGCTGATGACAGTGAACCCGGAGCAGCACTCAGTCCAGTGCCATACGGAGAAGTTCATGCATTATTACAGAGCTCTTGGCTTCAAACACCTCAACGCGTTTCAATCTCTTGCACACACACACACACACACACACACACAAGCCTTAAAAGTTTCTGTGTGAGGTGTCATGCTTTTCAGGGAGCAGGAGCTGTACACAGGCTGAACAAAGATCGAGAAGAAATACAGGAAGTAATCCTAACCACCCAGTTCCTGTATGTATGTACAGTTTTCTTCTGAGAGTGCTGCATAAGTCCTATAGTAATAATCTACTGCAGGATTGCAGTAGTAATAAATTCATAGAGGTAAATTCATGATGGTTAAAGCGTTAAAGTATAAGAAATCTTATTAAACTGAGGGGAAAAAAGGAAATGTCAGACATAACATTACGACCAATACTGTGTAGGTCCCCGGTTTTGGTGCCTGAAACGTGGATTGTATGGGACCATGTGGATATGTCGAGTGCATCAATGACCCTTTCCTGCCCACGACCCTGTCGCTGGTCCACCACTATTATTTCCTTGGTCCACTCTAATAGATACTGACCACTGCAGACCAGGGACCTCCCTCCCATAACAAGATCTGTGTTTGACGCGCTGATGTGTTTGAAGTCCTCAACGTTAAGGGAAAATAATGTTGACTTGCTGCCTAATCTATCCCACCCACTAACAGGGAGTCCTGATGAAGAGATGTTACACACTCACTGGTCATAATGTTATGCCAGAAAAAGCTGCTGTTCAGGAAGGGATGAACGGCTCACACACTCGACATGGTAAATCTGAGAAACAGTGAGTCAGTCGGTGCACACACACTTACTCCGTACATACAACATGGGACATGACAGACACAACAAACTGCCTTACGCCGAAACCCACAATCCTCTGGGAGGAGAGAAGACGACGCCCAGGATAACGAGTAAGCCGCACTTGTTCGGCAATTTGCGTCACTTCTGCAGGGGGAGGGGGGGTGTTTATGAGCAAGGCGAGAACCCCGGAGTGTGTGATGTGTTTGCAGTGTAGCTGATGGGTCGGAATGCTGCGCGTGTCAAGACGACGTGGCTCTCACTCACCCCTGACGAACACGGCGACCTGGTCCTTGCCGGTACCGAGGCTGTTCGTCACCTCGCAGATAAACGTGCCGTTCACGCTGTCGTCCACTTTACGTACGGTCAGTTTGTTCTGGGCCACTTCCACCGAATCAGGCATGAAGCCAGGGGTCCTGGTAAGGAACAACATCAAAATTACATTAAATAAAAAAAAACACGCATTGGGGCCAAAGAGCGACGTTCTCCCGTACTCGATTCGACAATCAGGTGTAGGAATGCTCTGCTTGTGGAGGCACGTAGCTGAATGATTGTCCCAGACAGAGGGAGACGGAAATAAATCAAACACAAGGTCGGCCATTAAGGGTGAGAGGAATTTAAGCAATGTTCTAATTCAGGGGTCTCGGACCTTTTACACACCGGGAACCTGTTTCACTAAATATCTGTTACATTTACAACATTTGGCAGGGAGTGTGACTTACAACTTACAAGTGGCCAGTCATCATATTTTCAATGTTATCTTTCTTTCTCCCCCCCCTTTTTCTCGCCATCGCTGTGTCTTTTAAACACTTCTAAAGTGTTTTTTTAACTTCATGTTTGTAACTGACTGAACCTGTTGCACGCAATGGTGGACAGTAAGGAGATACAATGTAAGGTGTTATTGCATTCAGGTAGCTTTTTTCACACATCTGTACTTCCATATTCACACATCTGTACTTCCATATTCACACATCTGTACCTCCATATTATTACTTCCATATTCACACATCTGTACTTTCATTTAATTACTTCCATATTCACACATCTGTACTTCTGTATAATTACTTCCATATTTACACATCTGTACTTTCATATTCACACATCTGTACTTTCATATTATTGCTTCCATATTCACACATCTGTACTTCCATATTCACACATCTGTACTTCCATATTATTGCTTCCATATTCACACATCTGTACTTCTGTATTAATTATTGCTTCCATATTCACACATCTGTACTTCCATATTATTACTTCCATATTCACACATCTGTACTTTCATATTATTACTTCCATATTCACACATCTGTACTTCTGTATAATTACTTCCATATTCACACATCTGTACTTCCATATTTTTACTTCCATATTCACACATCTGTACTTCCATATTATTGCTTCCATATTCACACATCTGTACTTCCATATTCAGACATCTGTACTTCCATTTAATTACTTCCATATTCACACATCTGTACTTCCATATTATTGCTTCCATATTCACACATCTGTACTTCTGTATAATTACTTCCATATTCACACATCTGTACTTCCATATTCAGACATCTGTACTTCTATATTATTACTTCCATATTCAGACATCTGTACTTCCATTTAATTACTTCCATATTCACACATCTGTACTTCTGTATAATTACTTCCATATTCACACATCTGTACTTCCATATTCACACATCTGTACTTCCATATTATTGCTTCCATATTCACACATCTGTACTTCCATATTCACACATCTGTACTTCCATATAATTACTTCCATATTCACACATCTGTACTTCCATATTCACACATCTGTACTTCCATATTTTTACTTCCATATTCACACATCTGTACCTCCATATTATTACTTCCATATTCACACATCTGTACTTCCATTTAATTACTTCCATATTCACACATCTGTACTTCTGTATAATTACTTCCATATTCACACATCTGTACTTCTGTATAATTACTTCCATATTCACACATCTGTACCTTCCATATTATTACTTCCATATTCACACATCTGTACTTCCATATTCACACATCTGTACTTCCATAACTATTTCCATTTGGGGAACTTTTACTGCATTTTACTGCCATTTTTAAAGTCGAATATGGAAAAACCACAAAGAAACTCAACATCGCACTGTTGCCACCTAGCATTTCGGAAGAGTCACTGCAGAGCGACGCAGAAGTATAAACGCTCAAGACGGCGTCGGCTACGTGGATATAGGCTTCACTCAGCGCAGAAGTATAAATCAGCCTTATTTATACTTCCGTGCTGAGAAAAGAATGATTTACTCACATTTTCCAGTTCACTGTGGGGGGATTGGGATTCCCCTGATACTGGCAGGTCAGCACCACGTTTGTCCGGCCTATATACCAGTTATTGTCATATCCGACAATCTGCACCTGAGGAGGATCTACGAGAGAGAGACACACAGAGCGAAAGAGAGAGAGAGAGAGAGAGAGAGAGAGAGAGAGAGAGAGAGAGAGAGAGAGAGAGAGAGAGAGGGGGAGGAACATGTTTACTCTGTGCCATTTTGTAGCTTCACAGAAGTTTGAGTTTGAACTTGAATGAACTCGCTCGCCATGTTTCTAAATCTCATTCTGTTGAATTGACAGGCTAGTTCACTCGTGTGTCTATGTGAGAAACTTCCCGGCAGCAGTCCGGAAATAATGAATCTTGTGAGACTCTTTGGTCTCTGAAAGGACGTACATTGGACATCCAGTTTCACAGAGAAGGTCTCGGGTTTGGCCAGGGTGCGATGCGACACCGTGCAGCTGATCTCCCTGCCGTTATCGGCCGGCGTGGCCACCAGGTAGTAATCACTCTGCACTGTCACCGTGTTGTCCGAATTTTCGATGGGGGCCGGTTGGGATGAGTTGGCGCTCGGAGACGACCAGGAGATGGTCGCCGCCGGGCGTCCGTTGGCCGACTGGCATCGTGCTGCGACCACCGAAGAGGTGCCGGCTGGCACAGTGATGCTGGACGCCGAATTCACGGGCTTAGCTGGGGGGGAAAAAAAAAGGAAATAAGTTTTTACCTTTATTTCAGACGGCACTTTGACAGAGGAGAGAAAGGAAGGAAGAGAGGAGGAAGGAAGAGAAGTAAACACAGAGGATCGGGGTCGCCACTTGCACAGTGCTCGCATTGTACGCACGTTCCTCTCAGAGAAAGACATCAAAGGGGAAGAGAGGAGAAAAGCGACTGAGACGAGGAAAGACAGGAGAGCAGCAGCCTCCCCGCATGATAAGCAGGCGGATCAATGGCGCAAAGACACAGAGAGAGAGAGAGAGAGAGAGAGAGAAAGAGAGAGTCTGGTCAAGGTTACTGCTATGCTTCACACATTAACAGCGGTTCGATTGATCTGACAATACCATGCAGAAATCCAGGAACGGGCTACAGGCGAGCTAGGACGCGATTCAAATAACTCGCACGCGCTCCGTTCGCTCACCTAGTAAGACAAGTGAAGTGACTCCCTTTTCGTTTCCGGTGGGGTACGCAGCGTACTCGCAGATGTACTTCCCCTCGTCCGTCAGCCCGATGTCCGTGATTTGAATGGTCGGGTTTGCCAGCGAGGGCGGGTCCATCGTGAAGCTGACGCGCCCCTGCACCGGGGACGGTGTCGGGTAATTGACCCCGTAAACCGGGTGAAATACGGCGATGTTGGTCCGAGCGCCGTTGCTCTTTTCTAGTATCCAAGACACCTAAAACGCGACAGGGGAAGACGAGCGAGATTAAAAACGACCGGAGAAATAAAGGGCTGCTGTAACAACACAAATTCAACACATTAAAAGAGAAAGGAAGGATTTACAAAACCAACAACTTCCTTCACTAGAGTTCTACACTTCTGGCCAATAGAAGATAACAAGTTGGCCTCTGACCTGTGTGAGCTGGGTCTTGCCAGGATCAGGAAACTGACATCGCAGGACGACCGTCTGACCCGGATACGACACGACTTCTGGCTCCACCTTTACCTTCTGAGCCAAAGAGCCTGGAGAGACAGAGGAAGGAAGAAACAGGGCTTGAGAATGGCAACCGCTGAACCCCCTCCACCCCCCCACCCCCTTTTTTCACATACAAGTGCCTGCAGATGGGAGCGATATGGCCGACAATGGAAAACCTTTTCTGATCTAAATTATTTAGCCTCCTACAAAACACTGAGCGGAAACATACTGCAAGTCGTTAGTGTGTGTTTGTGTGTGGAAAGGGGGAGCAATGAAAAAATAAATCCCATAAAAGCAAACATCTGTTTTCCAAGAAAACGTCCTCTGTGTCGAGTGCATCGGACAAACTTAATGCCGCTCCACTCTGTCGGTGTAGACGTGCCTGTGTCTAACGGAGAGAGAGAGAGAGAGTATCCAGCCTGCCTGCTAACATAGATTAATACAACTTTGCGTCCAGTTTCTTCACCACTTCATCGTGAGGAACCGGGGGAATACCCTGAAGGCATATTTTTGGACTATTTTCAGTGACGCAGCACTTTTGTAAAAAATTCGGAACAAACTTTCGGTAGCAAATTATTTTCAGCACGGTTCACAAAAGTTCAGCTTGCAAAGACAAAACAGAGTTGTTGATTGAATGCCATTTTTGACAAAAACACACACACACACACACACACACACACACACACACACACACACACACACACACACACACACACAACGGGCTACGACACTGAAACCGAAATAGAAAAAAAATCCAATACATGCGTTGCGAGAATTCCACGTTATACATCCAGGGATGTTATAGGAATGTCTGTGGATGTACTGTTGCAGCATGACCTTTGAACACGGTTCCATCTTGACAATACCACGAAGCACAAATCTGCATGAACATGGAGTGGAAGATCTTGCGTGGCCCCCAAAAGAAACCGGACTGCACCTCTGGCCTCCATCACCCTTGTGGCTGAATGAACCCAAATCTCCAAACTCTAAAATCTAGTGGAACTTCCTCCCGTAAGACTCGATCCTCATAACGGCAAAAGAAGGCGGAATGGAATGGGATTTTCAAAAAAATTTGCAGTTCAGGTGTAAATGTAGACGTTTATCCAGGAAGGAGGTGGTTTAACGTGCTGGGCTCTGGTTTCGCCAAGCTGTCACCCTTGGGTCCCTTAACCCGCTGTACTCTAGGGGGCCCCGTATCATGGCTGACCCTGCACTCTGACCCCAAGCTTCCAAAAACAAGCTGAGATATGTGAAAAAGGAATTTCACTGTGCTGTAATGTCTATGTGACAAATAAAGGTTGTTCTATTTTCTTTTTGGAAGGAGTCTCCAATGTCGAACCTTCAAGCGAGTGCTTTTCTTGCCTGGTGTTAACGCGCCGATCTCTACGCGTCATTCAATTTAAAGCTAGGGGAAAGCGGCGGGTTGGGCGGCGAGCCTCGTGGTCGACGGAGAGAAAAGGTAAATAATTTATCATCAAGTAATAATTTGTAATCGCCGCCAAACGTGCGGCTCGAGAGCGCGCGACATGCTTCGGCATCCCGACTTCTGATTAGTGTAATTATTCTCCTGTCGGCTTTTACTCGCTATGAAATTCGTTGCCGTTGTAATCAGCATAAAGCCCATCTCTGAGGCGCCGGGTCGAGCGCGATTTAATGCGTCGACACCTTGAACGGCACATTAAAATGATCGTCGCGTGGTCTCTGGAACGGCGCTGAAACGCGCGTTCGATGCTAACGATCGGGCGGGAATTGAGCGTGGGAGAGAAACAGGCGTGCAGACAAGCGAGGAGAGAGAGAGAGAGAGAGAGAGAGAGAGAGAGAGAGAGAGAGAGAGAGAGAGAGAGAGAGAAACGAAACAGAAGCTGTGTGTCATTGCTGTTCCATTTTACAGTGCTGTCATGCCTGCAGGTAATGCACACACGCTCACGCTCACACACACACACACACACACACACACACACACACACACACACACACACACACACACACACACACACACAGGGGCACGGCTGTGCACGGCTGTGATGTAAATCCCGCAAACACCCTTCCTGTCCTGTTCCGAGGCCTGTCACCAATCATCATGTCTCCCTCCGTCTCCTGGACTTGCGTGCGCACACGTGCGCACACACACACACACACAGTTTAATAAAAGCCTTGGCTGACTGACATTTAAATTCCTCCCTCATCCTTTCATCCCCCGGAGAGCTATGAGGAAGCAGAAAATAAGCCGAAAAGAGGAGAGTGACCGAGCGACTCAGAAGAGAAAGAACGCAAGAGAGAAAAGTGCATGTGTTGTGCTCTGTGTGGTACGAATTCCATTTTTGCCCACGTGCATTATGACGAGCGAACGCGTGAGCGTATGTGAGCGGTGGCGCGTGCACGGCGTCTGTTGCAGCGCGCCCCTCAATATGACTAGACTGTTGAGGAAAAATGGCAGTGTAATATGAGTCGCGCAAAACCACACACACACACACACACACACACACACACACACACACACACACACACACACACACACACACACACACACAAGCTAAACTGCAGGGTGCAGCAAGATGCGACGGAAACGTCGACAGCGGGAGGCGGGATGGCGAGATGAACAGCTGGAGGGCTCTGTATAGAAGAGACACACGCGTTCGTGGGTCTGCATGTGAAATTGTGTTCGAAAACACCTCGCGTCTCGGCGAGAGCTGGGTGTCTACGCGGTGCATGGGTTTGCGCGAGTGCGTGCTGTAGGTGTGGGTTTAAATTTATTTTTGTACAATACGGGACTGCTTTTAACTTTTTCTCACACACACACACAGAGCTATGATGGGAAAATGATTCGCGCCGCAAATTGCGCAAGAACGCGAACTCAACTTAACACACTGAATGAGGCGATATTCTAGTTTACGCAGGCCTGTGTGTGTGAAGCCTGAACTTATAACAGACAGCCCCCTCCCAAACACACACACACACACACACACACACACACACACACACACACACACAAACTCAAACCAGAATGAGTAAATGAAACACTCTGTCTGAAGTGAAGCATGTTGCACAAGCAGAACACACTCCCGAGAAAAAAAAATCTAAATAAATATATATATATATATATATATATATATATATATATTCCACATGACATTTGGCTTTTCTTCGTGCATGCTAAATTATTCATCCTGCCCCCGGGGAGGAAAGGATGTAGATTGCGAAAGCAACCGAGCATGGGATCCATCAAAAAAAGAGGGGGGGGGGGGGAGAAAAAAAAAAAACACCACCATGTTTTCTGCTATGTTCCTATAGATAGTCATCGATTTTCTCTCACTCTCACCTCAGCCATCGTCATGACGAAAAGCTGTCAAGTGCACAGACAGCCGGGTGTGCAACATGAGAAGGCTTTATTTTTCTTCCCGTTCTCTTTAGACTCAAGATCAGCAGAAAGGTAGTCCCTTTAAAGTGAGGAACACTGGTAAAACTAAACAGTCCGGGGTGTGCGCGTGTGTGTGTGTGTTGCTACAGTGGGTGGCAGTGGCGCTCTCATTGTCGGTGCATGCGCAGGGAGTATTACGGCAGAAAAATATGATGAAGCGTATGTAGAACTTGGGATTCACTGTGATTACGGTGGGAGATGCAGAAAGACCGGTGTGTTTACTGTGGTTAATGGGCGTGGCCTCTACCGAGTGGGGTTGGGGATTTTAGCAGACGCACCCTCTTCCTGGGAGGGGGGGGGGGGTCGGGGGGGGGTGGGGGGGGGGGGGGGGGGGGGTGGGGGGGGGGGGGGGGGGGGGGGGGGGGGGGGGGGGGGGGGGGGGGGCTGGGGGGGGGCTGAAAGAAAATAATTGAGAAGAACTGACTTAGAAAGTAAAGTTTTGTAAATTTGGATTTGTCATAGCACGCCTGCATGTTGTATTTGGTATTTTGCAAGTACGGGACGGGAGGCGGAGAACTACGGAAGCTCGCTGTGCCAAAACAAGGTGAAATTGTAAAATCGATTTCTCTAAGTAATCTCAGCCAATCAGCAAGTGACAGTTCTGGACTTAGCCAACAAGAACACATGTTGTTGCTCAATAGAAAACGCATCCTCCTTCTCTGTCTACATCGTTGTTTCGTAGTGATAGCATCTATTCTATTGGCATGTATTGGCTTACTCTGTTGACTTCAATGTTTATCGCTTCAATGTTTTTACATGTACTGTACTACAGTTACTAAAATTTATATATAATATATATATATATATATTTTTTTTTTTTATTTATATATATATATATATATATATATATATATATATATGTGTGTGTGTGTGTGTGGAAATCGGAGGTTACGATACTATGCTTGATGCTGCACAAACCCTTGCACAATTTTGTCGTATTTCTCTTGGTAAAGACGAACCGTCCTAACAGTCTGTACTTAGACCAGTAAAATAAAGAGGATAGGAGTGAACTAGCAGATTTTTCCAGAAGAACCAAATACTAACTGTATATGTATTCATATAATGTACAATAATCCGGCTCTAGTAATTTACCAGCAGTGCTGCGTCAGATAACCCGGATTTGCACGCTTGAACTCATAAAAATCCCCAACTAAAGATATCCTTTTACACTGTTTATACACATTCCACAAGCCTGGATATTTGAATATAATATTAAAAAAGGGAAGAAAAAAAAAGGAAAAGAAAAAGAAAAACAGATTTTGCTATCTCGGTGAACAGGAAAGGTATTAATCTGACAGTAATCCTGCCGGTTGCAGACGAGTGACGTACGCGGTGACGCAAGCTCGAAAAAATGTCGAAGGATCTCAGCGTTCATTCTCGTTACACCTCGGGAATAACCTGCCGGATTTCCTGTTCGACCCAATAAAAAGCTCATCACAGCGTACGATTTCTCGCTAATCGCGTGTTCGTTGCTGCTTGGCGCAGTGCGAGTAATATTGGAGACTTCTACAACACCGTGCCTGCATCCGAGTAGATTAAAATGTGATGGCGAATTCGAATCCCAACTCATGATTTCTACCCAGCGGCTTCACCTGACCCAATTTACTGTGTACAATGTGATGAGCTGCAAAACATGCGAGATCAGGTAAAGGATTACATGCTGCTAAATGCAAGGCCCAAGAGCCAAAGAAGTAACGCTCTTTAGCTTGTGAGGTCATGTGGATGCGGACGGAGCAGTGTACGGAAGGTACCGGTGAACCTGGTGAATGGGCTAGCGAGGTTTAAAACCGTGCTCAGGTGTATTTATGGCATTTGTCTCCAGTGCCTGGGATACATACAACATCCGAGGTCATTATAGTAAAGGAACTGATTAAGACTGAAAGGAAATGAGTAACAAGAGTTAAGAGAATGTCAGTGCCGTCTCAGGGGACTTTCCTACCAATCTCAAACAGAAAGGGCAGCCAGGGGGAAACAAGATACCAGTCAACAACGGGTGTTTCAAAGGACGGTTATGTGGCTTGTGCATGTGGAGTGCGTTCAATGATGGCGCCTTGGGGGTGCAGTCAGTGTTCCAATTCATCCCCATAGGTTTTTGGGTCTTCTAGATCAAGTAAAGGGAAACTTTTATGCTACTGAATACCTACGTTTTGGGGGCGAATCCCACAAATAATACAGTTACATGTCATACCATTAATGGTTTTGTTATGCAACATACCCATGCAACTAGGTTTCGTTTTCACTCAAAGCTAAATAGGTCACGTCTGTGAAAAACTGTAGAACAAGATCTTGTACGCTACATAAGGCATTCATACGCAGAATCCAAATGGTGCTTTTGTAAACTGCACACATGCAAATAACATAGCGAGTGTACAAACAAGTTCTGCACTTACTATCTCAAACAACCTCTCTCTACCCCTGTATGTAGTTCATTATTTAAATGACCATTTTACTTATATTTTGTTTTACTTATTTATTCCATCTTTACTGGGCAATGTATCTAAATAGGTCGGCACTGAAAGCTCCTGTTATGAAGTCAAATTCTTTGTGTGTGTGTGTGTGTGTGTGTGTGTAGACATAATTGGTAATAAAGCTATTTCTAATACCTTGCTATATGTGTTTCAGGTCCGAGCACAGCGCAGACACACCCTGACCGCAAAACATCATGGTGGAATCCTGAACTGGCAAAAAAAAAAAAAGAAAAAAAAAAAAAAAAAAAAAAAGAAATGGCGAGCAAATCATTGCCTGGGGAGCTTATTATCCGTACATGTGTAGCTTTAATGTCACCCTTTATTGTTTTTTGGTAAATACCCTCAATAGAGATGCACGATCCGTTCTAAAATGTAAATCACAATTTTTCTCCATGAGAATTGAGCTCACAATTCTCTCACACAATTCTCATTTTTTTCTTTAAAAAAAAAAAAAACAGGACAGCGCTAAAGTAACAAAAATAGCCTACCAATAACTATTTAGGGAAATATGAAGGGAAATAAGGCTGAATTTTACTTCTGCTTCGACTGAACGCACGGAGCCGACGCCACCGTTAGCATTTACAATTCTGTGTAGCCCTGCAGTGACTATCCTGAAACACTAGTTGGCAGTGGTGCGGCGTTGAGTTAATTCATTGGCTGTAGCAACAATTGTGGATTCCTGCAATGTCTTTGTATAATGACGACAGGTGGCGAATCACTAAGGACTTGGTGGTGCAGAGGAATACGCCGGAAATACGCTGCCAAGTTGACCAATCACAGATCTTGAGCTCTGCATCGACGTGACGCGTGGTTACTTTTTTGGAGAGGTGCGCGTCAGGTTAAGGGTTATGGTAGGCATCAAAGCGTAGGCTACACTATAGCCTCGACGCATAAAACCAGTAAAAAACAGTCTATAGTGGGAAGTAAATTGCTGTCCTTTAGAAATGGGAAATCGCATACATGTATGGATCGAGATCGTGATTTTTTTCCCCCAGATTAATCGTGCAGCACTAATCCTTAGTCAAGAAAAAAACCTGCATTCCATATATGAGGCATAAGGGCAGAGATCAAAATCTGGCTTTATTCTGTTGTGAACTTGCTGACAAAAGGCATTGTTTCTCCCTCCTACCATTGACGGTCTTGGAGTGCCTTACATTTGTTCTGCCTCTTCGCTCCTTTGTCAGTAGGCTAGGGTCAAGTCAGGAATCTTATCGGTACTACTTCAGCCTTCAGTCCTACATTTCAAATATCAGATTTTGTCAGATGTTCGTCTAGCAAACGTATCCGAGCGACAAGCGTCCGCGTGTTCTCGGAGCGCGATGGTCTAATCCGGCAAACCTCGTCTGCATGGACGATACTGTTTCATCAGCGACTGATCTCGGCATCCATTTCTCAACCGAAATCCGACCACGCCCGCAAGCTTTTCTTTTCCGTGCCGATTACGTGAACACCTTTGAAGTTATATAATAGGCAGGGCGTGTAAACTTCTCCTGAAACGCTGTGATCGCTACCGGCACCCAGGGTTTCGCCTTCAGAGAAAAGCTCCTATTACCGGAACCTTCCGGATTTCAAGTTGTTCACATTGTTTTCTCAAAACGCCGAGCGTCTAGAGGAGGCAACATTGCAAATTTTTCTTTTTTTTCTTTTTGGAAAAGCCAGAGGAAACGCGAGTCGTGCGGCTCGCTCGCTCGCTGATTTATTGTGACAAGCCGAATTAATGTCGTCAAAGTCAGAACGTGTTATCGCTGGCTAAAACGGGAGTAATGTGGACTAACAAAATGTTGATTGATTTTTGGGAGCGTCGTTGCTCCTGATCAATCTCGCGTCGCCGTCTCTCGCTTTGACGGCTTTGAAGTCACAGCTGCGAGTGAGAAATGCATCTGTGGGCGAAATACAGTGAGAATCCTGAGAGGCGACGCTTGAATGCTATTGAAGGAGACGAGAGAAAAAAAGCGCTATTCTTTCTTTCCGCTTTCTTCCTGCCCACCCCCCCCACCCCTTCCTGTCGATCGCATACAGTGTAAGAAGATCCTCCTCCACAGGTGTGGTATAGGATGGAACGCGGGTTTAAGTGCTTCGTGTTGCCCAGAGCGTCATCACCGAATAAAGCCAAGGCTCAAAGGACCTTTCCTCACACTTTACACAACGCCCTCCAGTCGTTCACCACCCACATGATGGTCTCCATGGATACCTCCATGGATGGCAGGCGTGTGGTAAATAGAAGTAGTGCCTCTTTCAAATGAGGCACCCCGGCAGGAGCATCGAGTTATCTTAAAGCTCATCGATCCACCTGCTGCACTGTTTAATAAGCCTGGAAATATTTGAGAACTCCCAGCAGCTCTTATTTCTCCCGTCACCTGTCAGCAGTTTCACTGGAGGACGTGCAGCGCCATGCCTCAGAAGACACACTGAGGGTTGGATCATAAACCTTCTCTTCTGGTTTCTGGTTTATTTTGTCTAAATCGAGGTCTTTTTAAGCTACATTTCTTCCGCTAGTCGAATCAGGACGAATCTGGTTGTGACCAGTGGGTTGCATTTTTGACGAGAATAACACCTACGTCTTCTCGAGGTTTGGAAGGGTTTGTTGCAGCAAGGAATGAATTCTGCAATCGCTGGCGTTATTTGTATCGTATGCACACATCCAAAGCGGCTTACAGTTCCACGGCTAAGTGGTTAAACGCATCACGCCATGCTCAACTGATCTACAACTTGCTAATAATAGACACTGATGACTGGGGACACTTCCGCACTGCCAATGGAGACACCCCAGTTAATTCTGCTGAAACGTGAACACACCTGACCACAGCTGCCTACACACACAGTGGGACTCCCGATCTCTGCCTACACCCAAATGAGGTGGGTCTGTTGGGTCTGGTTCCTCTAAAGCTTTTTTCCTGTCACCCTCTCATGGAGTTTTTCCTTGCCACCGTCGCCTCGGCTTGCTCAACAAGGAACAATCAGGGACGAACTGAATTCCATTCCCACGCACCATAATTAACCGCATTGTGTAAAGCTGCTTTGTGACAATGACCAGAAAAAGTGCTCTACAAATAAAATTGAATAGCATTGGATTAATCATTAGTTGTTTTTCAGCACGTTACTGAGATCACCAGTGTGAGCCTGCTTTTTTGTTGATTTGGCCACTCGGATGCGTCACATTTAGTTTTCTTTTTCCAGCATATTAATGGCCTCTTTTACATGGATTGAAATCTTTTTGGGGCATATTTGACGGCAAGTCACCATTTTGAAGCAACTCCAGACATTTATTTTAACCATCATTTGTTTCATTGGCGATACAATTAATAAAGCATTGACGTGACAAGTGACAATGTTTTTCCTAAACCTATTATATTTACATTTAAAGCATTATCCAGACGTCCTTATCCAGAGCGACTTACAACCTCACAATTGAGAGCTTGTTCAAGGGATCACTAGTGATAGCCTGGTGGTGGTGGAATTTAAACCTTCGACCTTTCGGTCCAGAGCCCAATGCGTTAACCACTGAGGTACAACCTCCCTATTATACAAAAGCCATAAGACTTATATGAAATCCATATTGTTGAGTCAAAATGAAAACTAGTCTGGTCGTCATCCAAACATGCTACAGATCGATCAACATTATGCAGTGATTACACAGTGCACTGGTTTAGAGGAGGAAAATCCACATCACTCATCACACTTAGCTGGCTGGTCTGTTGAGAACAAAAGACAAATGCCCCCCCCCCCCCCCCCCCCCCCCCCCCATTACCACCCTTCTCAAAATGTCATGTGGTAACAGTTAGACCTTTACACCCCGGTTTCTCAATCTCTGTGCAGACAAAGCGCGAAATAAATTCCAGCGAGCCCCTCAGGACGCGTTTATCGACGAGCTATGGGGCGTTTTATTTCGGTAACTTCCTCGGAGCGGGCGCGCTACGTATACGCCAGCGTTATTGTTTTCGAATGATTTGTGTTTGCACTGAAACCCGTTAATCCGGCTGGCGCGCTGCAATGAAACTGAATTTCATGTTTGCTTTGCGCCACGGAACCTGCACTGGGAGCAATTTGACAGAAAACTCGGACGTGTCCTCCTCATCCGATTGTGGTATTTTTTTTTTTACATGCCGTTTTCCACTCGAGGATTACATTCATTAATCTTGTCTCAAATGGACAGGATTATGAAACAGATGGCGCTGTTCAAGCATGATCTCCCGAGTTGTAAATGTAATCGGGGTGTATGGTGTTAAACTAATGGACCAAAGATATATGGTAAATGTTCGAGACGGTCTCTGTAATCAGGTTTTAATTAGTTACTGTTTTAAGTACTTTGATTAACTGCCTGCTAAATGGACTCTATTACAGCTTCCTAACATGTTTTCTTGGCCTTTCAAAAAAAAAAAAACTAAACGAATGCTATTGCCATTTCAGTAAACGCTTTATTCTAGTGAGGGTCATGGTAAACGCTGGGAATATCCTGGGGACACCTGGTGTTACATAGGAATGGTGTATGAAATACTAATTCAGCCACAGAACAGCACACACATGCTGTCAAAAGTAGGGGCAATGAAGCATCCTATACATCTATTCATACACAAGTAGGTTGCTGGGAAATGTTCTGGAGGAAAGCGCTAATGGAATCAGTAACCAGAGCTAGAGATAGACGCATAATGACCCCTATGGCCTCCTGTACAAAAATATCATTTGCCTTCTAGCTCATTTTCCTTTAATTACGCGTCTCCTAAGGGTTGCAAAAGACCATAAAAGTTCCGGTAAATTTCCATGGGACTTTATCTGGGGAATTCGAGAAATATCGAAAACTTACCATAAATATATGGGAATTGATTACAAATGTGGGTAAATGTATGGAAACTACCATATACAAACATGAATATAACCTGTCAAGGGATGTCAATGGATTAAAATATTTAATTGCGATTAATCACGATTGCCATGAGTTAACTCGTGATTAATCACACATTAATCACATGTTTGCAATGTACCATAAATTAATACTTTTCATGTTTCTAATACACTCTGTAACGGTACCAGATATTTGTAATTATTTACATTTCTCTCAAAATCTTTGCGTTCAATAAAACTATTGATTATTTCACATTTATTTAATGAATATTAATTTCTTTGCTAATGAATTAATTTCAATGTTACTTTTTTACTGGTTATTTCAATTGTAAAATATGGTACATGGCTCCTTTAAGAATTCTGTTCCGGTTGCTTTCCATATAAAAGGAGCTAACAAGAACTAACCAGAACTGAATTCCGTAAGGATCCATATGGTAATATAGTAAGGAGCTCATGCCTGTTGTAGCCTGTCATGCAGCCACATGCCTGTCATGCGCAGCTAGTAGGCGTAATTCAGGGAAATGTAGGATGCATGAGTGGATGCACTGAAGTTTCTTTATTCATTTGTTCTTTTTTGTTCTTTGTTGTCTCGTTCGTTCGCCAACACAACGCAGAGTGAAGGAGCAGATCGCTCACACAGTAATTAAGGCGTTAGTAAAATTAAAATGAATTTGCGTTACCGCGTTACAACATTTTGTTTGGTCATTCATGCAAACTAATACAGATAGATAGACAGATAAATAGACAGATAGATAGACAGACAGACAGAGGAATGTATATTGTTTGAGGAATGTATATTGTATACAGAGGGTGTGGCCCCAGTGACCCTGCAGTAAGTGTGCCGTGTACATGTGATGAATGGTTGTTTTAGCAAACATTTTTCTGCCAGATTTATTTATTTCAACTACATTCAAGTTCCCTGTTACAGACCTATCTTCAGTTTTGTTAATTCCCATTCATTCCTGGAAGCTGGCAACCCTACTTCCAGTGGACATTTGCCGGTCCACTTATTTATCACCATCTACGATCAAATTCGTGGGTCTCCGCGGGCCTCGGCGGGGAAATAGGTGGAAGAAAGCCGGCCAGGTTGCGGCGTGAGAGCGCGCGCAGGATCTCTGGCGTTAATTAAAACTGGTGCTCTGTAATTAGAATGAGTGAAATCGGTGTCGGATCAGATCTGTGCGTACGGAGAGCGGAACATCTCCCAGCTCCTCAGCCGTCGAATAATAACCGCGCTCATCCAATGCCAATGAGCTCCATCTGCTTGTAAAGGCAAACATGCACACGTACACACAGATACCTCTGAACACACACACACACACACACACACACACACACACACACATGGAGCACTAAGCTGTTAAATGAGCCGGCTTGCAGCGTCTCCGTCAGAGGATGTGTGTGAGATTAAGCGGAAGCTTCTGGTATTAAGCGCTGATGATGATTAGGAGCGGATCATCCTGGATTTCCATCACACATGCACTCCCGCAACGTCAGAGAAAAGCTAATTACACACACACACACACACACACACACACACACACACACACACACACACACACACACACACACACACACACACACACACACACACACACACAGAGGAAGACAGAGGGAGGTGGACCAAACCAGCAGCAGCAGGCAGAGAGGTGAGAATGATTTCAAACAGGACCAAGGCCGATCCTGTGAAAGATCAGATACTGCGCTACCTTGTACTATCAGCCCCATACTGGCATCTCTCACTCACACACACACACACACACACACACACACACACACACACACACACACACACACACTCTCCAAATACCAGAGTGAACCTCTGCTATTGTAATGGTGGAAGGGAGGAATTGAAAAAGAAGGAAAGGGAGGAAATGATGGCAACTCAGAGAAATGTAACAGCTGCTCCACATCACATCTGCAAAGAGTCATATGATACTCCCAGAGAGGCAACCTGTGTGTGTGTGCGTGTGTGTGTGTGTGTGTGTGTGTGTGTGTTTTGGGGGTAAACCATAGAAAGAAAATAGAGTTTGAAGGAGAGAAACACACATAGATTACACACACACACACACACACACACACACACACACACAGCTATTGTAGGACGTACTATTTTTGTAAGAAAGCAAGGAAAGGGAAAAGGTGAGAGGCCACTGGAGTAAGGGGTACGCCATGTTGCCATGGTGACCAAAGAGTTACTCCTGGGGCACCCCTCGGAGATCTCTCCGGGAGACACACACACACACACACACACATGGCCGAATGAGTAAACGAGTGGGAATCTACATGTTGTCTTTACCCCATGCCGTCCGTCTGTCCCTCTCTCCAACCTTTATCGGCTTTTGTACTGATTGATCTCTCGCACATGCTGACAGCCGAGGCAAAACATTTACAACAGCCATTGTCCTGCTCTGTCTCTACTCTTCCTGCTAATCCGCGCACACACACACACACACACACACACACACACACACACACACACACACACACACACACACACACACACACACACACACACAATAGTGCAGTGCATTTAACCTTTCTCTCTTCTTGAGGTTGCCCATTGTTGCCAGTGTTTTCCACCCCAAATTCTTTTTCCTTTCCCATCAGCGCTTATCTCTCCTCATCAGGCTGCGTCTCGCTCCGCTTGTCCTTGCATCCTTGCATCCTCTCTCCACCCATCCATCAATCTCTCTCTTTTTCTCTCTTCTCTTCAACTTACTCTGTCTTTGTCTTCATCCGTCCACACCACCATGTCTTTCTCTCACTCTCTGCCCATCAACACCAACACCATCTCTCCATCTTCAACTTAAACTGCCTTTTTGTATTCATCCACCACCATCTTTCTTCTCTCTCTCTCTCTCTCTCTCTCTCTCTCTCTCTCTGTCTCCATTGAATAGAAAAGCCTTTATTTGTCACATAATACATTACAGAACAGTGAAATTCTTTTCCTCGCACATCTCTGACCCCAGCAGGGTCAGCCATAATACAGCGCCCCCTGCAGTACAGAGGGTTAAGGGCCTTGCTCAAGGACCCAAGAGTGGCAGATTGGTGATACCGAAACCCAGACCTTCTGATCAGTAGCCCAGCGCCTTAAACCACTGAGCTACACCCATTTATCCATCCATCCATCCAACACTCTCTCTCAAATTTAGCCTGCGTATTAGTCCTTGTCTATTCACACCAATACCTCCATGTGTCTCTCTCTCTAACTGCCTCTGTCCATCTTCAGAACCACCCCTCCCTCTCTCTGCTTGCCTTTTTGTCTCAGTTAATCATCACCATGTCTCTCTCTCTCCCTCTCTCTCTGTAGGAGGTGACCGGCACCTAATTGAGAAGTCTGTCTGTGTGTGTTCCTATCAGCTTTTCTAACCAGCCAAGATTTGATAAGGCACACAAACTTTAAAACACACACACACACACACAAATCCCAGCACTGGAACCTTGTAATGGGCAGAACTTTCAAAGATATTCAAAGTGTTGATCTAGCGATCTGATGCATGCTGCTCTGTGATTAGTCACAGGACGCCCCGACCACGAGTCTCTGCCAGTTTTTTATTTTGCACACAACTACCATCTAAACACACTGTAAACGTGCGGTGGTGCCTCGGCAGGAAAAAGAAACACACAGAAGCGTGTAATGTGCACGTTGCTTTAGAGGAAGCACGGCTTTGCAAAGGCAGCCAAAAGGCTACTTCCTTCCAAATTTTCACCAGGAAAGTACCAAACTTTCGAGCAGCGAAAGGCTGGAGGTGTGTGAGGTTTCGATAGAGAACGCAGGACAGGTTGAATGACTATAACTTCGAGGAACGCGCAGGTAATGAGCGAGGGGGACGATATTGCGCGAGCGCTCGCAGCTCTGACAGCATGATATTGAGAATCCAAAAAGCACCTTGCCGTACGGATATATAACTGACTCCCTGATCACATGCTCTCCCCTTTACATAATATTAAAAGCACATCCTATATTTCGTCATCAGTCCTTTACTCGATGTTACTGACGGGATGATTTGATTGAAAAAAAAAAAGCCTCCTGGCAGAAAAGACATTAAGCTTCTCTGCTTCCTCGCTTGAGTTAGTGTTAAAACGCCAGTGTTGGTCTTTAGCCAGCTGTTGCAGCTAAAACGTCTCTATCGGAGTACTCAAACCCTCCCCCTCCCCCCGGGCTCCCTTTTCTTTCACTGTGAAAAGTGTTTGCATCACCTTCCCAATGCTGCTTCACTCTCGCAGTTCCCACTGCACCCATTTAATTCTGCTATCCATCCCTCTGTTTGTCCGTGTCTTCCTGTGAATAAATAAACTAGGGAGCGAGAGGGGAGGCCGGGAAAGCAAAAAGTAGGACAGTGCAACCTGGGACTCACCCCGGCCTCTTCCCCCACGGAGAGTAGGGAGAGATAGAGAGAACCGGATGACGTCTGGTTAAAAGGCAGAGATCCAGGTGTGATAGGAAAATTAGTTTGTTTTTTTTAAAGCTACAGAATAGAAGGGAGGAGGGGAGAGACACAGCGACCTATTAACAATCTATTGCAGATGAAGCTTTACGGTGTCGCTACATAAACGTGCAGGAGGGTTCGGGAAAGAGGGGGGAAAAAAGGAATGAAAGGTAGTGGGGAGAAAAAAAAGGAATACGTCAAGCTGTCTAATTACTCCGAGTGGTGATTTCCCCCCCACCCCCCCACTCCCCCACTCTTATCTTCCCCTGATTTCCTCAGTCCTCCAGGCTGACGCTCAGCTCAAGGACTGCTATAAAAATGAATGATGATCTCTCTCTCTCTCGCACACACGCGTATGTGTATGTGTATACATGTGTGTATGTATGTATGTATATATGGCATTGGATACCTCATGGATAATGAGCTCAGGTTTTTTTTTAATGTAGTTACATATACATACATATATACAATGTGTGTGTGTGTGTGTGTGTATGTATGTAGTGTGTGTATATATATATATATATATATATATATATATATATATATATATATATATATATATATATATATAAAAATATAAAACTACATTAAAAAAACTGAGCCAGGAGGTATCCAATGCCATCTGGCCGCAGACGGACAGAGTGATTCAGGAAGCGTCGAATTTAAGAGCGGGACTTGTCTCTCTCTAAAGAGGACACCGTGTGCCAGGAACGGAACATCATAAACGTCGGCTCGGGTTCAGCCATATTAGTGCAGTGCCCCCCCCCCCCCCCCCCCCCCCCAACCCCCCCCCCCCCCCCCCCCCCCCCCAATCATCCTTTTGGATAAAGAGAACAAAAGACGGGACAGATCACGTCTCTCCATCTATCCATCTATGTATGCAAATCCTACACCTTTCGCCTATTAAAAAGACAACGGGAATTTCTGCTCCCACCCAAACACCTTTTTTAAGGTGGGGGGGGGGCAGTTTCAGGTGAATACAGAACGTGAATATTGTCGGTGGAGAGAGAGGAGAGAGAGAGAGAGAGAGAGAGAGAGAGAGAGAGAGAGAGAGAGAGAGAGAGAGAGAGAGAGAGAGAGAGAGAGAGAGAGAGAGAGAGAGAGAGAGAGAGAGAGAGAGCGACAGGAGGGTGGGAGAGAAACAAAAGCATGTTTATTCATCCTTGCCTCCAGTGAAGGAAGCTACAAGTGCTCGCCTCTCATTATTCTAAATGCCAACCTCTTGAAGAATGAGACACAAAGAAGCCCACACAGGTAAATGATACAACACAGAAGCTTTCTGTCTCACACACACACACACACACACACACTATGTGTAACTGTGGAAGTAGGGCAGAGACAATGGGTGCTCTGTTACTGCATGGTCATCGTACCTGTTCCTGGTGTACAATGCTCATACACTCAAACTCACACACACACACACACACTCACACACACAATAAGCCCCTCTCACGTGATCAATCTGAAACCTGAATTTTAATTTGCTCATCTCCCTGTTCACAGTCAGCTCGCTGCTTTATCATCGTTAGTCACACGGCCTGAAATATTCTTGCTCCTTCCTTTTTCCCCTCTCTCTCTCTCTCTCTCTCTCTCTCTCTCTCCTGAGGCGGAAGGTCAGAGCAGATCGAAGGACGTCTGAGCGATTGTTACGTGTTGCCTCTCGGACTTAACCTTCAACGCTTGCTAGTAAAAGCACAATAAGCTCAAAGCACACCTACAAAAGGATGGCGAGAGTGGCGTCATTTCTGTTGCATAGCGAGGGAAATGAGTTAAAAGCGAGGAGGAGGAAAAGGGGGGGGGTCTACAAAATGGTGTCTCGTTTGGGAGGAGAATCAGGGAGGGGATGAATGAGTGAAACTGAGATAAAAGAGGGCGCTTTAAAAAAAAATAAAAAAATAAAAAAAAGAGAGAGGGAGAGAGAAAGAGAGCTACAAAGACAGCCGGATCCATTACGTGGTCTGAATCGGAGAGTGGTACAGACAGGGAAAGGGAGGGACGCAAAGGAAAGCGAAGAAGCGTGTGAACCAAGTCCATTAAGTGGGAATTTAGACGGGAATAAATCGGATGAGACGATACCGCAACAGGAAGTCGGACGAGTCGAAGTACAATTCTACATCCCGGGGGTGAGGGTAATCAAACCGCACCTCGGCTTCTTTAACCGAATTTGGAACGGTTAACACGTCGTCATAACCAGTCCATCTGTGCAACCCTGCGGCACCTACGGCTCCTTCCCTAATAACACTGCCTCTGTGCAGGCAACGATCTCAAAGGTCATTGCTGGTTTTTCTCCGACAGCACGCTGTGCTAGGCATCCGAATGGCATTTGCTGCCTCTCAAGGAGCATGAGATTTGAGGGCGAGCCGAATGTACCTTACACAAACCAGGGCTGGGCAGTTTCGGTGAGCTTCATGTGGAGATTTAAAAAACAAGTCAAATCTTCTTTCGGAAGACCTCCGAGACGCTGCTTTCTTCCAGATAGCGGCTATTTTGACACTCGGAAACCGGGTTTACTCACAAGGGCACGGGTGATCAATACGGATCGATAGGGCAAAGCCCGGTCTGTCTAGCAGACACATGGACGGACAAATTAAGGACAATGATTTAGCCTTGGTGGTGGTGTTTGTCTCCTGTAGGGTCTATATTAAGATGGCCGGCATCATCTCCGTTCCCAAAGGTTGTTTAAAAGTCGGGTAGGAACGTTGCAAGAAACGTTCCAATTCCTCCAGACGTAAGGAACTCGCTCATAGCTTTAGCTGTTACATACTTATGAATCGTGTATGAGTGGGGGGGGGGGTGAGCGAACACAGCGAGGTGTGACTGAGGTAATTGGTGTTGAGTCATGACGATCAAACAGAAACGGGCAATCCATTATACGCTCACAAATAAAGCTCGGAGCACAGAAGACTCGTTTTTCACTCGGCCCTTTTCACAGAATGCTCTGAATGCTCGTCTCGGTTTTGTGCTTTTTACGATTTCCCTCCTTGCTTTTATGGAAACCAACGGTCTACAAACACCGCGCCATCAAGCTGACAAACATACAATATATGGGACTAGTTGGGACACCTGAGAATGCGATTGTGCTTTTTGAACGTCACGGACGCAGATTTTAGAGTGCGCTTGTGGAGTTTTGTGCTCATTCAGCCACAAGGGCAAAGTATTCTCAGGTACTGATGATGGAGGCGTGTTGTTCAGTCATCGTTCCAATCATTCAATAGGCAACACAACAATATCTTTGTGCATTTTCATGGTGGAACGGATCTGGATCTCCAGGTTCGCCTGAAGGGGAAATTTCATGCTACACATCCAATGATATCCTATACAATTGTGTGTTATGCGGGAAGCACTGCATATTTGTCCATATATCAGGGCAGTGGGTAGCTCAGTGGTTAAGGCTGTAACCACTACTTTAAGGCTACTGACCGGAAGGTCGGGGGTTCAAGTCCGGGTATTGCCGGTAACCCTTTGTGCTCCAGGGGCACCGTAACATGGCTGAACCCCACCCACAAAAACAAGCTGGAATAAGCAAAGAAACAATTTAAAAAAGCAAGACTGGAATATGCCAAACTACTGCTTCTGGGAGAATGCTGGACAGATGAGACAAAAATCGAAGTTTTTTGCTGTATGAAGAAAAGAACACTGTCCCTACTGTAATGTATAGCTGCTTTGCTGTGACAAATAAAGGCTATTCTATTCCACATGATGAGTCGCGACTATCCATCATGTCAAATATCCTCTGGAATGGAACGTGAAAGAAATCTCTTGCTCTAAATGAGTGCGATTATTGAATATGATTATTCCTAATTAACACGATTTTCTTATTATAAGCGTTACATGACGTTCCGAGGGTATCCGTCAGTCTCTCCGTCTCTTTCAATCAAAACCGTCATTTTTCAAAATTAAAGTGAAAGACGCACTTAAAGTGACTTAAATTACGCACTTAAATTAAAGTGAGAGAGCGAGCGAGTGAGCGCGCAGAACGGAAGCACAACTCTGCCGATAATCCTCACTTCACCCCTCTGTGACACCCTGCATGGCTGCCCTGCATCGCAGGAGAAATGATTAAATCATGAGGGTGATTTAAATGGCCGTGTCGACTTCATGAATCTCCGAAGCTGTAAAAGCGTCCTGAGAGCCGACATCTGCACAACAAGGGGTGGAGAAGGAATAAACAAATATGACTGAAAAAAAAAAGGGGGGGGGGGGGGGGGCGGGGCGGCTGAAGGAGGAAGAGAGAAGCTTTTGATTTTAGTGATCGCTTGTGAGACCTAGGCTCATTAAGATTTAACAACTTGCTTTTCCTTTGCACTTAAACGACAAAACAATCACCAATAATTACTGATCGCCAACGTTTCTCATTAACAACGTGTTCCTCACCACCAATTACTGATCGCCAATTACCACTCACTAATCTTACTCGCACCGATCACTGATCGCCAACGTTCCTCACCACCAATCACTGATCATGTAAGACTTATAACCATTCAATCATTCATCTTCTACCGCTTTATCCGATCTTCCCTCGGGTCACGGTGAGTCTGTGCCCATCTCAGGCGTCTATGGGCATTAAGGCAGGATACACCATGGATGGAATGCCAACCCATCACAGGGCACACACACACACTCACATTCACACACTAGGGACAATTTTCTAAGGTCCCAATCAACATGCTAACCACTAAGCCATCTACTTATAATAACCAATCACTAATAATTATTAATAACCAATCACACATGATCTCCTAATCATGTCCTCACAACTAATCACTGATAAGGAGGTGGTAGCTCAGTGGTTAATGCACTGGCCTCTGGACCAGATGATTACACGTTCAAATCCCACCACCACCAATCTGCCACTAGTGGGCCCATGAGCAAGGCCCTTAACCCTCGGTTGTAAGTCACTCTGGATAAGCACGTCTGTTAAAATGCTGTAAATGTAAATGACCAGTTGTTCCCAATTCCTTGCTCATCACGACCAAATAACTGACCCCTGACATTTCTAATGCTTATTTACATCACCGTGATTCCACACACATGGCATCGCTGTTTTGATCGTGCATGTGCTACATTTAAGCTCCAGGCTCTTCTCGTGGCGGATAACGGACTTGTCGATTCAGGAAGCCGGATGAAATTCCAGTGGCCGCCTTTCTACAAAGCTTCATCAGAAGTTAGACTCCTGACTTCTCTTGAAAGGCCCACATCAGAGATGTGTATTAACGCAGTTTTGATAGTTACAAGGCCAGCCATTGATGAAATCTGCCAAAGCGCAAGGCTACACAAATTAAGTCTTCGACTCTGCCTGCGCACAAACACACACACACTATTCACCAGCGTATTTTTTCCCCTCTCTGCACTACATTCCTGTATTTCTTTTCAATAAACCTGTGCTCTTTCTTTCCTCCCTCATTGTCTGACTCAGACTGCAATAAAAACTCTGGCCTTGAGGTCTGGCTCATGGGGATGATGTGTAGGAGTCTGCATTTAGGTGGAGGTGGTGGTGGTGGTGGTGGTCAGTCGGGTCAGTCGGAGGCTACCACCAACATGAGTGTGAGAGTGTGTGTGTGTGTGTATGTGTATGTGTGTATGTGTGTGTGGTGGGGCTCAAGGTTTGAATAAACCAATGACGAATCAGCTCGGTCAAACAAAAGCAAACTGCACACAAGAATGAGGGGCGGAGCAAGGGAAGGAAAGAATCGTACTCCCAAAAGTAGTGTGTGTGTCTGTGTGTTTGAGCGAATGTGCTGATGAAGGTTTGGCACCTCATCTATTAAGCTCTTAGCTGTTTGCGTTCACTCTTAAATGCACCGGATCTGGATGTTTGTTTTGTTTTTGGGTTTTTTTTTTTTTTTTTTTTGCGAGCTTGATTTTCATACAGCTAAACACAGGTCAGTCTGCTTCCCCTTGCCCTTTAAGCAGCCAAAATCTCGCTCCCAACCCCCTACTTCTGCTTCACACCACACACACACACACACACACACACACACACACACACACACACACACACACACACACACACACACACACACACACACACACAGAGCACTTGATGCATTCACGCAGAGCGACATTACTACACTCGCCCTCCCTCCCTTTTCCTGCCCATTGTTTAAAAAACTCTCAATATCTCCATAGTAACTGCTTCAAGCTTTGACTCGTGTTCATGAGCCCCAGTATTATAGACTGCAATCTCATGGCTTGGAGGGATCTCTCATTGATGGAAATATGACACTTAGTCAATTAGACAAACGTTTACCGCGATGCAAAAATAGTCGGCATTTAGAGCAGAGGTACGAAATTTCCGGTGAGACGCAGATCCGACAATGAAATTGAGTGGATCGAACAGAGCGTTTGGAAAATATCCGTGTGAAAAGAAAGGATCGAGTCAGTCCAGTGAAAATGGTTTGGCTGAGCTTCTATTCTAGCCGATCCCACGCTTATATGTTCGCCGTTTAGTTAAAGGAAGCGTGTCGAGATAGAGAAGTTCGCTCCGTTAGTCACCTGACCGTATCGGGTTTAAAGATGACTGGGAATTTTGAAAGAGAAATTTCTCAGTCGCTGGTCCAAAACGTAACCGTGGAAAAGAGTATTTATGGACACGTTCGGAGAAATCGCTAATAGCATTCCATTAAATGCTAACTGCCCTCAGGTTATCTGCTTAATCCAGTCCCATGTAGCTTGACGGGTACCATTTTTAGTTGCACATCTCCCTCCTACAGCGCTAAACCTCATTCGGCAAACAGGATTGTGGTTGGGGTTTTCCACATACTGACCAGTTACTGACCGGGG
Source organism: Kryptopterus vitreolus (assembly GCA_030449085.1). Classification (NCBI taxonomy): domain Eukaryota; kingdom Metazoa; phylum Chordata; class Actinopteri; order Siluriformes; family Siluridae; genus Kryptopterus; species Kryptopterus vitreolus. Next base: position 12,833,518 of record JACRUU010000002.1, on the reverse strand, counting down.
GGGGGGGGGTTGCCCTGCATTTGCCATTGAGTGCTTTATCTTCCTTTGCTTCCTTCATAAATAAAAATGATTCCAGTCCCAGCTCCTACAACCTTTACACTCTGATCTGCATTTGATGTGGTGTGAAATGTTCTCTCGACTAAAGGTGTGTTGGGTGTGTGTGTGTGTGGGGGGGGGGGTACGGGGGATGAAGGGAATATTGTCTACGCCATGAATAAATGCAACAACGGAACAGCAATTCGGAGCGGCGAACCTGCCGGCATCGGCATTGCAAAACTTTGTCATTTGTCACTTTGATATATTATTAAATCCTTCACTAGAAGCATGGGAGACAAGTGCGCTGTTACATTAATGTCCATCCGCTTTGGTGCCAGCTACAGGTTCAATCATGAATAGTGCCTTATGTTTTTAGTAAACACAAACAACAGATAAACAAATATATACATGCAGCATATGTAAATATATATATATATATTTATATACACACACACACTCACATACACCCCTATAGGGGATTTATATGCGACACGATCACATGTATAAATACACCTGCTGCTCTTCATAAATTAACTATGCAAAAAAAAACAAAAAAACACAAAAAATGCCCATAAAAGGAAACCGGAATTCTGGTTGCGTGGGCAACAGGTTGTCAAATTCCCGGTGTAGATAATCGGAAGCGCCACTAGACGGTTATTTTCCCGATAAATCGAGCTTACATAACACCGACCATCACGTAAACGTTTAGGAAACAGTATCGCCGGTTAAATAAAGGTGTTTTGTTACCACTCGAACTGTCAACAAAAAATAAACACAGGATTCCACCCTGTTGCGTGTCTCTATCCCATAACATCCCCACTTATACCGCGGAATACACACACAAAAACCTTATTATTAATAGTGTAAATAATAATTAATAATTCAATTCATTTATACAGATTTTTTTTTTTAAAAAGGGCTTTTCTGTTTTGCCCCTAGCCGAGCTGAGGTAGTTTATGCGTCTACCTGCGAACACCTTCAGGAAGAAATACTTTTAAAGGCCACACCTTTAGGAGAAACATGGCGCACGTCGAAACCACAGAGAAGTGTCACCGTGTCCAAAGGTCTAAGCGAGACATTTCATCGCGAAAAGCATTCCAGGAGCTGATAGTTATAATAGTAACAAAAGAGCGATTCAGAAAAAGAGACGCCATGAATGATAGAATGATAGAAGGCTGTTATATTGTGTTATAGGAGGGGAGGGAAAAGCCGGGTCTGAAATTGAGACATAGTAACCCGATACTCGAGCTGGAAGTATGGCGAAACTTCAGGACGATGTACAATACACTGTGTGTGTGTGTGTGTGTGTAATGGGGAATGATAAATGGATCTTACCTTGTAAGAAGCTTGTAAGAAGTAGGAGGAGATAAAGTGCTGTCGCTGAGCAGAAAGCGGAGTCCCGCTCCATGTCTGGATCCCTCGCTTGTTGAATTCACACTCTTCCGGGCGGTTTTATCCGAATCTATTACCAAAAACACCCCCGACAAAAAAACACGTCTTCCAACTGGCTTTATAAATAAACAGATAAATATTTTAACCGCGACACAGTATCCGGTGTAAGTTGTTTTGTTTTTGTTGTTGTTGTTTTGTTTTTTTAGCAACAAACTTACTGGCTGTCTGTTTCAACCGCTTATCCGATACTTTCTCTGGTGTCTCCCTTCACCCGCTTTTTCCTAAAAAAAATATACACTCGAAACCACACACACTCTCCCACTTTTTTTTTTCTTATAATAAAATCCTTGTCTTTTTTTCCTTCCTGTAATGAAAGCCGAAGAGAGAGAGTGTGAGTGTGTGTGTGATCTCTCTGTACAGCGTCCGGATGCGCTCTGACTAAAAACCTCCAAACGCTCCTGCGCCTACTGGATCCTAATGTCACGTGACATGCTCGCACACACTCACACACTCACACACACTCACACACACACACGTACACACACACACAAAACACGGCACGACGTCACTAAAAAGAAAATAAATAATTTAAACACACGCAGGTGAATTTTCAGGAAGTCCCCTCAATGTATTTATCTTTCTCTTTCTCTTTCTCTTTCTCTCTCTCTCTCTCACACACACACACACACACACACACACACACACACACACACACACACACACGCGCGGTGCCAGGAAACTATTAAGTGTGCCATGTTAATTAAAGATGATCAGGACAGGAGAAATGTCTACACAGTGCACTGTTGACTAGTTTTGTCCACTGTCTTTATTAATTATTATTATTATTATTATTATTATTATTATTATTATTATTATTATTATTATTATTATTATTATTATTATTATTGTTATTATTATTGTTATTGTGGGGCACGGTGGCGTAGTGGTTAGCACGTTCGCCTCACACCGCCAGGGATCCGGGTTCGATTCCCGTCTCGGTCATGTGTGTGTGGAGTTTGCATGTTCTCCCCGTGCCTCAGGGGGTTTTTCTCCGGGTTCTCCGGTTTCCCCCCCCAACCCGGTCCAAAAACATGCATGATAGGTTGATTGGCACCTTGGAAAATTGTCCCTAGTGTATGAATGTGTGTTGTGAATGTGTGTGTGTGTGTGTGTGCCCTGCGATGGGTTGGCATTCCATCCAGGGTGTATCCTGCCTTAATGCCCATAGACGCCTGAGATAGGCACAGGCTCCCCGTGACCCGATGGAAGATCGGATAAAGCGGTAGAAGATGAATGAATGAATTATTATTATTATTAGTATTATTACTACGACTATTATTATCATTCATTCATTCATCTTCTACAGGGGAGTCCGTGCTCAGGCACCAAGACAGGATACACCCTGTATGGGCTGCCAACCCATTGCAGGGCGCACACACACTCACATTCACACACATTCACACACACTTTCATACATTAGGGGCAATTTCCCAAGGCACCAATAAACCTATAGTGCATGTTTTTTTAGGCAAGAATCGGTGGTATGAGGCAAATGTGCTAACCACTACGCCACCATGATTTTATTATTATTATTATTATTATTATTATTATTATTTATTCTCAAGTAGATAAAGAGATGCGTTTAATTTTTACCAAAAATTGACATTACAGGTACAGAAATCATGGGCGTATAGAATTTACAGCTGAGGTCATTTCATTTACAGCATTTGGCAAACCCCAGTATCCTGAGCGACTTACAATGATTATACTTAAACATCTGAGCGGTAGAGGTGTAAGGGGCATTGCTTAAAAGCTCAGCAATTGCAGTTGGGTGGTGCTGGGATTTGAACACAGTATGTGAACCACTGAGCTACCACTTGCATTCATTTATGGAATTTTATAAACCATAAAAAAGTACAAAAAATACACCTGAATAAGCTATTTTTGTGGAGCAGATGCTTGCAAAAAGTCCACAAGACATACAATAACCTTCGTCCTCCTCTGAAGGATGCTACCGCGGACCATCCTTCTCCACGATACCCTGTCCTCTACATCTGCCTCTTTCACCCCAACTACCTGCATGTCTTCCCTCAACACATCCATAAACCTCCTCCTTGGCCTTCATCTTTTCCTCCTGCCTGGTACCTCCATCCTCAGCATTCTTCTCCCTGTGTAGCCCATATGTTCCTCCTCTGTACAAATCCAAACTATCTCAATCTATTCATCTCCAAAACATCCTACATGTGCCTGTCTCTCTAATAAACTCACTTCTAATCCTGTCCATCCTCGCATCCACTCCCAATGAACATCTCAACATCTTCAACGTTGTCTTATAGACAACGCCACTGTCTCTAAACCATACAACATCCCGGGTCTCACCACAATCCTATAAACTTTGCCTTTCACTCTTTCAGATAACCGTCAAACACAAATCACTCCTGCTACTCTTCTCCACCCAATCCACCTTGCTGGCACTCTATTCTTCTATTCAATAGTACACTCTCCATTACTTTGCACTGTTGACTCCAGGGACTTAAACTCAAACCTCACAACTTCACAGCCTTCTCTCTCATTCACACACACATGTACTCCTGTCTTACTCCTACTGGTTTTCATTCCCCTTCTCTCCAGCGGGTACCTCCACCTCTCCAGACCCTTCTCAACCCGCTCCCTACTATCACCACAAATCACAACACCATCCCCAAACATCATAGTCCATGGAGATTCCTGTCTGTCAACCTGTCCATCACCACTGCAAACAGGAAAGGGCTCAGAGCCGATCCTTGATGCAATCCCACCGCCACTTTGCCTTCATTCCTACTTCACACTTCACCCTGTCCCCATACATGTCCTACACCACCCTCACATACGTCTCTGCTACATACAATACCACAACTCCTGTCTTAGAACCTTATCATACACTTTCGCTAGATTCACAAATACACAATTCAGCTCCTTCTGACCTTCTCTATACTTCTATACCAACATCCTGAAAGCAAACAAGACATACTAGCTCAACTTAATACTGTGTTTTGTTTCGTAAACAATGTTTTGTCATCAAACAGTGACAGATTATTTTTCCCAGCATCCTCTACGCTATTTGATTATGTTCAAACAGCAACTAAACGATTTAGATCTTTTTTTTTTCTGGAAAACTATATACAATACTTTATGGAAACAGATCAGGCATAACATTATGTTTTATTTATATTATGTTTATAATATATTAATGTATTATATATTGTGATAGTATTTAAGTTGTATTGTCTGTATAGTGTTGTATCATCTCTATTGTCTTGTACAGTCTGTGTTGTCTTGTATAGTCAGTATTGTGTTGTATAGTCCTGTCAGTAAGCTAAATGTACAGCATCACTGTACATCACAGTGTCTGTATTTTTGAGAGTAACCAAACAGCTGTAAATAAATTCCTTGTGTCAATACATTTGGCGAATAAACCTGATTCTGATTCTGTTTCTGATTCTGGTCATGTTTTTCCTCTTATTTCGCTGCCAAAGCTGTCTTGACCCATCGAGCATTAATAGGATTAACTTTTTCCGCATTTTGAACTACAGTAGCTCGTCTGTTGGATCGAACCACACGGGCCAGCCTTCACTGCCATGTCCCTCCATGAGCTTTGGCCACACATGTCCCACACATGTTCACCACTGTTCCTTTTCCTTTCGTGGACCACCAATAAGGACAAATTATTTTCTTACTGCTGATATATCCTACCCACTAACAGGTGCCGTGATGAAGAGAAAATCAGCGTTACTCACTCACCGCTTATAATGTTATAAAGTCATAATTTAATGCTTGATTGATGTATACAGTTCATTAGTTTACATACCCTGGCAGAATTTATGATTGCTTGGCTGTCTTTCTTTTACTTGTGGTTAGTTGTCAAACAACTGTGTTTACTCTAATTTAGGGTGTCAATCGATTCAAATATTTAATCGCGATTCATCACATAATTGCAAATAAATCAAATAAACTAATACATAATAAATAATCAATTATAATGTTATAATAAATAATGTACATTTCTCCCAAAATTTCTCTCCTGTTAATGAAATGATTGATTATTAAACATATATTTTACACTGCAAATTATTCTTTTAATATTAATCTCTTGTTCATTTCAATGTTACTTTTTTAGTGGCTGTTTCAATTGTAAAATATGGGACGTGGCTCCTTTAAGAATTCTGTTCCGGTTGCTTTGCATATAAACTGGTGATGTGTTTAGGTTATACAGAAGCTCATTGCATTCGCAAAAGACAATAGAGCCCTTTTTGTAAAACGCATTGGTGAATGTAATGCTCTTCTGTACGTTTACATACAGTAATATTCGGTAATATGGTATAGGGGCTCATACCTGTTGTGAATGCACGCTAGCAGTCGTAATTCAGGGAAATTTAGGAAGCGTAAGTGGATGAACTGAAGTTTCTATATTCGTTTGTTCTTTTTTGTTCTTTGTTGTCCAGGTTTCGTTCATTGGCAGCGTGAAAGAGAAGACAGTAATGCACGCCCCGTTAATCGCACGTTAATAAAATTTGTGCCATTAAAGGAAATTTGCTTTTACATGTTAATAACACTTTAACTTTGACAGCCCTACTCTTTTTCCCCCAAAGTATATTTTATTAACAATTTGACACTGTTAATATTGACAGTACAAACATACATATTTCAGAACCTAAGAAAAGGCGATCTACCAAAGGGTCCATCTTCTTTATGTGGTCTATGACAGGTTGGCAGGTAGTGAAATATAAATGTGTACAGCTTCTTGTTGCAGACTTAATTTTCTCCAGTGCCAAAAAATGCAAAAGGTCCTCAATCCACTGTCTAAAGGTGGGAGGAAGCATTTCTTTCCATTTGAGTAAGATTAGCCTTCGAGCTAAGAATGTAGCAAGAGCCATCAGAATTTTATCTTGCTTACCATAACATAGGGTTTGTGATGTAATACCAAACATTGCAATTGTGGCTTCAGGATCTATGTGAGTCTTTAATGCGTCAGAAAGAAATTGAAATATTGACTGGAAAGAATTTTCTTAACTTGGGGCAAAACCCAAAACATATAAGACAGCATGGCTGGTTCTGTTTTACACCTATCGCAATAAGGATTTAGATTTGGTTTCATTTTGATAAATTTTGTTTTGGACCACTGTAGCCTCTGGACAACTTTAGATCGGATAACTCTGTGTTTAAGGCATATTGAAGAGGAATGTGTATTATTTAACATTAATTGCCATGAATGGTCCGAAAGGTCTACAACTAATTCCTCTTCCCACGTGCTTTAAAGCTGCTTTAAACGATGGCTATTGATTACTGAATACATTTTCTCAATGACAACTTTGGAATGTGGGTCTAAATCTAAGATGGTGCCGAGCAGAGAATTTGGAGGTCGTGAGGGGACGTGACGTAGAAGATATCGAGCTTCGAAGCTGAAGATATCTAAAGAAGTGGGAATCTGGGAAACAGCCCTACTCTTTGTAAATCATAATGACAACAGAAACTACCCAAATGGCCCCGATCAAAATGAACACAAACACTCACACATGCACACAAGTTGATCCAAACGGGTTTGAATGGCTATTAAAGGTAACCATCCTCACCTGTGATCTGTTTGCTTGTAATCAGTGTGTGTGTGTGTGTGTGTGTGTGTGTAAAAGATCAGTGAGTTCTGCCAGCAAAATTGTTCAGGATGCAAATAAAAACCCACAAATACACAATACACCAAACAACACAGAGACAACGTCCTCAATCCTTCTGGCACAAAGGCATTTGGAGTGATGAGACCAAAACTTTTTCGCCACAACCATAAAAGGCACATTTGGAGAGGCATCAACAAGGCCGATGATGAAAGGTACACGTTCCTACTGCGAAACACCGAGGTGGATCCCTGATGTTTTGGGGATGTGAAAGCCACAAAGGCACCGGAAATTTAGTCCAAATTGATAGCAAGATGAATGCAGTATGTTATCAAAAAAAGAGTTTTGCTGGAAGCTGCTCATGGGACGTACTGTGACTTTACAACATGACAATGATCTAAAAGGCAAGGCTGAGTCGACCTGTCATTGTGAAGGTTCTGGAGTGAAAATCTCAGTCTCCTGACCTCAATATCATTGAGTCACTCTGGAGAGGTCTTATATGTGCAGTTCATGCAAGACAGCCAAAGGATTTACAGGAACTGGAGGCTTTTTGCCAAAAAGACTGGCCAGATTTTACCATCTGAGAAGATAAAGAGCCACAAATATCACAAAAGACTTCAAGCAGTCATTGATGTTAAAGGGGGAAATACATGGTATTGCGAACTGGGTTCACTGGGTAAACTTTTGTTTACATAAATTTTGTCATGTAAATCCCACTATACATATATACCACTACATCTGTTTCATATGTTTAGAATTCTGTGCAATAATCGCTCTCTTGTCTATTCCTTAGTGCAATTATTATCTATTATCTTATTTATTTTTGTTTGTTATTTATTTATTTATTTTCATTTTTCCCTTTTACTGCTTTTGGGATCTAAGAGCTACTAAACAAATTGCGTTGCATCACTACAATAACAACGGAGTCTCTTTACACTTTTTACTTTTGATCAGGCTCATTTGGGTAGTTTCTGTTGTCATTATGATTTAAAAAGGGTAAACACGGTAAATGGTTTCAGCCAACCATTAATTACGAGTGAAACATGTTTTTATGTTGTCATTCATATTCTCAGAAAAATAGCCAAGAAATCATAAATTCTGCAAGGGTATGTAAACTTATGAGCGGAACTGTATACAAGTCTCTCTCATAAGGAACCCATAATAACAATAGGCTAGTCATTATTTTGAAAAGTCTACAATTTAATGTATCATGTAATACCCATGGATACCACTGTGCCATGGATACCATCTAGTGCCTCGGCCCGTTTATCCAAACCACCGTACTCATGAAAGCATTTGAATAACATGCAAAAATCCTCCATTTACACCACGTTTACGTTATATCCGAAGATATTACTTCCAGTCAATCAGAATCAATCATTCAGATAAACAATGGTGTAATGAAATCGAAACCGGCCGAATCCATATTTGTCAAGGAATGAAGCGCAAGTTCTGTGGACAACAAGTTCGGTTTCATTTACACAGTGTTTAGAGCGAAAACAAAAGACACAGTAACAAAACACGTGAGAACCTGAGACAGGAACAAAATAAGAATAACCTGGACGTGACAGAAAACAAAACATGGCAGACAAACAAGAGACAACGAGCGCCGTGTAAGGTGAAACGTACAGTTTGGAAACATTTTCATGGGTTTTGAGATGTCTTTTTGTTCGTACACAACAAAGTAGCTTATGTAATGGTAGATTACTTTAGATGGAATAGCATGGCGATGACGTGTGTAATGGTAGCCATGTTGGTTTCTTTCCCCTGAAATTAATCTCCAAAATTCCCTACTCCAAAACACCACTGATCAAACACACATATATATATATACCGCCAGGGTCCCGATTCAATTCCCATTTCGCCATGTGTGTGTGGTAATGAAGTATATAATTGGTGAATGGTAATGAAGTATATAATTGTAGCCGTGTTGGTTTCCTTTCACCCGGAATTCATCTCCAAAACAACCCTACACCAAGTTCCCACCTCCATGTTTGACTGTGGGTGTGAAGCAGTCTGCAAATATCTTCTCTCCTGTTCTCCCTCATATGCCATGTCAGTAATGCTGTTAGTGCCACAGCTATCAAATATGGATTCATCTTTCCACAAAGATTTCTTCCACTAATGCTCGTCCAAATCTTGTTGTATCTGAATTTGCCACAAAACATGCATAATAAAAATGAAGGACCAAGCTACCATTTTGCACTTTAACATATCATATATTAGCATATAAAAACATCAATATATGTGGCTCGTGTGCAGCCTCAAGCCCAATGACCTAAATCCAACATCTCAAACATTCCAAATGTACAGTATCTCACAGAGTACCACCATCCCCCTCACATTTTAGCAAATATTTTGGTGGAAGTTCGAAACCATGCACTTCTTCCATTTGAGGATGTCCCACTGGAGACAAGCTTGGCCAGTCCATCACCTTTATCCTCAGCTCCTTTAGAAAGGCAGTGGTCCTCAATGAGGTGTGTTTGGGGTCGCTATCATCTTGGAATGCTGCCCTGTGCCCCAAGGAACCCAGTCTCCGATGGGTGGGGATTGTACTCTGCTTCAGTATGTCACAGTACATGTTGGCATTCATGGTTCCCTCAATGAACTGTAGCTCCCCAGTGCTGGCAGCAGCACTCATGCAACCCCGGATCACGACACTGCCACCACCATGCTTGACTGTAGGCAAGACAATCGTCTTTATACTCCTCACCTGGTTGCCGCTACACACACTATCTGAACACCGTCTGAAACAAAACACCAGACATGGTTCCAGTAATCCATAGGCTTCAGCAAACTGTTTGCAAAGTGCTTACTTGTCATTTTTACAAGAGGCTTCCTTATGGGACGATTGACATGCAGACTAATTTGATGCAATATGCGGCGTACGGTCTGAGCACTGTCAGGCTGACCTCCCACCCCTTCAACCACTGCAGCAATGCTGGCAGCACTCATACATCTATTTCCCAAACACAAGCTCTGGATACTGAAGATGCAGCATGGTGGCCAAGACCATACAACAGTTTAACAGGTCAGGTTCCTCTCAGAACAGGTCCCTCCATCGTCGACCATGTTCTGAGAGGAACCTGTCCTTTTAAACCATTGTATGGGCTTGGCAACCATTCTGGATCATGGCGAGGCTTGTTCTGAGTGTTCTTGGCCAATGTGCTGAAGCTCAGTTTTATGGTCTTGGCAATCTTCATATTGTCTACGCCATCTTCATGTACGTAGAGCAACAATTGTTTTTAACAGGTCCTCAGAGAGTCCTTTACCATGAGGTGCCATGTTGAACTTCCAGTGAGCAGTATGAGCGAGTGAGAGTGATAACACACAAATGTAACACACCTGCTCCCCATTCACACCTGAGACCTTGCAACACTAACGAGTCACATGTCTGGGGAGAGAAAAATGGCTAATTGGGACATTTTGACTTAGGTGTGTACTCACTTTTGTTGCCAGCAGTTTAGACATGAATGTGTGTTGAGTTATTTTTGACCAGACAGCAAATTTACACTGGTATATAAGATGAAAACGTACTACTTTACATTGTAGCAAAGTGTCATTTCTTCAGTGTTGCCACATGAAAAGCGATAATAAAATATTGACAGAAATGTGAGGGGGTGTACTCACTTCTTTGAGCTACTGTATGCCTGGCATTTCTATATTAATCGCGGGGTTGGGACAAATACGTTGCCGATCTACCTACCGGAACCAGAGCGAGAGGGGGGGGGGGTTGTTAGGATTACAGTAATCCATCAACACGGATAGCACGTTCTAATTTGAGAAGTTGAAAAAGGGCTCTTTTTTTTTCAAAGGCCTGAGTGTGTCATTACTCTAAATATATAGTAGAGGCTATATTAAGTGGCTCGGTACGTAGGTGTCAGAATGGGAATAATTGGCCTCTGGTATCCTGAGTGCAATTAATCTTTGGGTAGAAGCAACACAAAGCCCCCCCAAACCACCCCCCCCCCCTTGCCACCACCTGCTGCAGACACCTTCACGGCGTATCCCGAGCCGGCAAATCACTCATAGCGAGTCATCATTCCGGCCTCATTCCTGCCGCCTCAAGTGCATATCCATTAGCGACGTGTTTCTTCTTGTACAACAGTCATGAGCAAATGATTGAGCAAATAATAGGGATGAGCGAAGAACGCCTGTGCATTCTAAGGAAGTGTGAGTGTGTGTGCTGTGAAGAAAAAGGAATGTGCTCCTGCTCAGGCTCTTTTATCAGCGCCTGTTAATCAGGAATAAGCGGCTGTGATGTTTTCTTTTTGGGGTTTTTTTGTTGTTTTTTTTTTAAATACAGATTTGCCCCTCCTGTGGTGTTGAGTGGTGAGCTCACAGCATAGGAAGAGTGTAAGCGGAAGATAACACATTCCATGTGGCTTGCCGGAGTTTAATCTATTTCTCCTTAGGTTAATAAACTCCTGTGAAATTTAAAGAGCCCTATTTATTTCTCATATCAAAATCTCACGTGCTTGGTAATTTGCACAGTTGATGACACAAAGAAACTTTTATTTTATAACCTGATGCGGTGTGAGTGTATATATATGTGTGTGTGTGTGTGTGTGTGTGTGTGTGTGTGTGTGTGTGTGTGTGTGTGTGTGTGTGTGTGTGTGTCCAAAATTGAATGCAGGTACCCAGAGCTGATTACTTTAACATCCCAGGGACCTCATTTAAATAATTTCGCAGTACGCCTGGGCTCATCTTCTGCCTATCATTACTAATCCCTCGCTCCCCCTTGAGTGTTCACACAGGGATCGGGATATGTACACTGCCATGGCTCTCATTAGCTGCTGTTGTCCTACTTTTGTTAGCTCGGAAATCGTCTTTAATTCATTTCGTTTCTCTCTCACTCTCACACACACACACACACACACACTCCCTTATCAGTCTTTCACTTTGGCTTTTCGCTTTTATCCTCTATTTCCTAGCATTGCCTTCTCCGGCCTAACATGAAGAGGTAATTAGAAGGTATGAGCATTTAAGCAGCGTGATAACTTTGTCCGTTTTAATTAAAGACCTTTATAGGAATGGAATTTTTTATTTATTTTTTTGCCAAAGAATTAGTCACACGTTCAGTTATACTGCAGACCCTTAAATTCTTAATGGCTGTACCCAGTACGTACACACACACACCATACATAAATACACATACTCAAAAAGTTCCCTTACACAGTTTTCGTCCTGTGCTTGTATTCTTTCTATGAGCAGTGTGTGACTGAAGTCCAGCAGGCAGAAATGGGGAGAGAGAGTTAATAACCTAAAAGAATAACCTTGGCCGAAGGAAAACGTATTGCATATTAGTAAACAGACTTCTGATTACGAGATTATTCAGTCTAGTTCTAGATTATTCGTGAATTCTAGCTTGAAATAATCGTAATGATTGTACTGTTTGTTCAGAATAGAATCCATCTACACTGCAAACATTCGGTAAGATTCATTCCTTTCTGAACCTCCCATTTTAAAATACCATTTGCTGTTAAAACCTCTTGGAAAGATGTTCCAATAGGTTTGGAAGTGGGTTTGTGGAGACTTCAGCTATAAGGGTTTTAGTAATCTCATGGATTTATATAGGTGAAGTGAGCAGGTCTTTGGTGCAGTCAGTGATTCTATTCATCCCATATTCAGTAGGGTTTGTGGTCAGAGCTCTATAAGCAGGCCACGAAAGATGTTCATGGAGCTTTGTGAACAGGACCATTGTCATACTGGAACAGGTTTTGGTCTCCTAGTTCAAGTGAAGGGAAAATGTAATGCCAAACTATACAAGTGTATCCAAGTGTCTCATGTTTGGGGAAAAAATGCATACAGTGTGTCGCGCATGGGTCTCATACATATGTATATATGTATATATAGTGAGAGAGAGAGAGAGAGATAGAGAGAGAAAGATAGGTAGATAGATCAAGCTCTTGGGCCTTTGAACAAGATCTGTGTACACTGTGTTTCTTCAGTATCACCTTGTTAACCATCTGTTTTGAAACATAGCAAAAGTTTACCGTGCATAATTTAAAACACCATAATTACTATGAAATATTTACGAGAATATTTGCTCTTCATGCGCTGTGTTGAGTACAGACTTACTATTCTATTCTTAGACATACACTTGCATAAAGCCTCCTCGTTTGTCCATGGACATGTTTATTAGAGAACTGCTTGAAAAGTAATGATGTTTATTTAGAACCGATCAATATGTGTGTATAAGTTGCGATTAGTCGTGCGATTAATCACGATTAAATAATTGACCAAAGCCCTAAAATATATACATACAATATATATATATATATGTATGTATGTGTGTGTGTGTGTGTGTAGAATGTATATATGTATATATATATATATATATATATATATATATATATATATATATATATATATATATATATATATATATATATATTCACTCAGGTATATGTGTGTATATTACGTTACTGTGTGTGTGTATGTGTGTGTGTGTGTGTGTGTTGTGTCGCGTGTACAAGCGGGTGCATTTCTGTTTATCATTTTCTGACACTACTGGTATGTTTTCCTGTGTGTTCATGTTCAAGTGTGCAATTTTTCACATCCTTGTTTCCCAGCTGTCATTCTTATCCAGTGTACTGTCATATTTTGCCCTGGCTTCGGCCATTTCATATTTAGTAACACACAAACACACACACCACACACACACACACACACACACACACACAACACACATTACAGATTACATTATACAGACACATATTGTGTCAAACACTTCCCACATGATGTCTAGTTACTGCTGTACATCTTCAAGAGCGCATTGATACATACAACCAATATGAGTTCCTATTCTCTTCTTTTTACTCTCGCATGCATTAGTGAATGTTTCATCCTTCCAACTGCAGCACAAAGAGGTAAGTTATGCTGTTCACAAGAAAAAAAAAGTACCATTAGATTTCGGTTTGTGTCGATCCTTATCAGAAGGAACTTGTAGAAGCCGTTTCTGTCAAGGAAACCTTTTTGTATATGTTAAGAAAAATGGGAAAGATGGACAATATTATTTAATATCTAATGATATATACTTCAAGTATATTAATGATTAAGGAAATACAATAAATATATACACATATATATATATATATATATATATATATATATATATATATATATATATATATATATATATTTTTTTTTTAGCTAGCTAATATAACACATATACAAAACCTAACTAGCTAATTTAACAAACATGTAAACTAAACCAGTGTATATAACAATAGTTAATTCATATTATTAGTATGTACACTGATCCGACATTTGCAGGGGTTATGAATAGTGGACTTGGGCAAATAAATGCCTATAACTGCTTATCCTGAAGTGTCTTAAAGGTTTATAGACAGAAGCCTTCGAAGGTGCAGTGGAGCTTGTTAGGGCTTTAAAAAAGAGCAAAACGATAAACATGAGAACACCCGAAAGAGCTACAATCGGTGGTGATGTGCGATTTATGCTAATATTTATGGCACAAAATTAGTAAATGATATTGTTCTTAATAATTTAGTGTTAAAACACAAAAAAAATATGTATTTCCAGGAAATCAAACAAAAAAAACATTTGTAGAGAATATTTGCGATTTCTGTGAATAAGTGGAGATTTCTGTAAAAAATTATTAGCATGAATAACTGAAACCACGCACACTGAACCGCAAATAATGATTTAACCTAAACATTTTGTTGTATTAACAAATATACAAAACTTGTTTATCTAATCTAATAACTAGCTAACATTATAACTTTTATAGGATTTGCATGGTTGGAGCCAATTTGATCCTGTATAATTTTTTTTTTTAAAGAAAAAGCTTATGTGATTCTGAGGTTTGTAACAGGTACACAACAAACAACACAACAAAATCGTGTTTAACATATGCCCCAAAACGATCGAATTTAAACAAATGTCCAAAACCGAATAGACTTACATAACAAATGTTTGTAAAGGGGCATGGTGGCTTAGTGGTTAGCATGTTCCCCTTACACCTCCAGGATCCGGGTTCGATTCCCGTCTCGGCCATGTGTGTGTGGAGTTTGCATGTTCTCCCCGTGCCTCAGGGTTCTCCGGTTTCCTCCCGGTCCAAAAACATGCACTGTATGTTGATTGGCACCTTGGAAAATTGTCCCTAGTGTTTGAATGTGTGTGAATGTGAGTGTGTGTCCTGCGATGGGTTGGCATTCCATCCAGGGTGTATCCTGCCTTAATGCCCATAGACGCCTGAGATAGGCACAGACTCACCGTGACTTGAGGGAAGAAGATGAAGATGAAGATGGTAGAAGATGAATGAATGAATGAATGAACAAATGTTTGTATGTTGGGAGCAAATTATAGGTTTGATCTTGTATCATTTATTTTTTGACAAGAAGAAGTAAAGTCGTTACAGTTTGTAACAGGCACTTTGAAGTTGGGCAAAGGAAAAAGAGCTGGTAATGTGGAAAATTACTTGGATGTGGGAAAGTCCTGGATTTCTCGAGCAAAGTGCAGATTTTTGGACAATTATTACAACCCTGCTTTCCTTTGCATAATTCAATGACATTTGCACAGTTAATTCTCGGTGTATTGCATCAGGGTTTTTCACACCGCTGTTCAGCAACAGCACTGAAAGTATCCAGAGAGCCAGACTACAAGAAATATAAAGGAAAAAAAAGAAAACACACACACACACATAAAAATGATGAATGTTTCAACGACCCACATGTATTTTTCATTCTTGGCTGCCCGGCAAACTGTCACACGAAGCTTCTACACAGAGACATTTCTTAATCTCTAAATTCCAAGAAACCCCTCGGCAAAACTCCCACAGGCCTCTGCTGCGTCATCTGATAAAACCCAGTAGCGAGCAGAAGCCATATTTGGTAGTTGAAAGCATGTCATAGCGTCCGATTGTTTTCTTTAGCACCGGCAAGCTTTTTGGACCTTACTCTTTTAGTGTTGCAAATCGACTGAAGTTGACTGAAATGGTATCCGTTTGACGCCCTGCGCGGCCGCTAAGATAGAAATCCTGCCCGCACGCTAGCTGCGGCTCGAGAGTCACGTCGTGTTTTGGAAGGGTTTCAGCGCTGATGTGGAAAGGCAGGACGGCAGGCAGTAAGATATATTAAAGTCATTTTTTGAAAACGAAAAAGAAAGGATAAAGCTTGAGGGATTCACACACCATCCATTTTTCATTCCAGTCTTCTCCGGCACCAACCTCCGAACCCCCAACCCCCCCCCCACTCTCGTAAAATAGCTTCTTCACAAATGCACTCGTGAAACCCACCGAGCCTCCATTATTTAAACCGATTTAATTAAACATATAAAACATCATCTTGGAAAGATAGTGGGGAGCAGGGGGTGTAGCTCAGCAGTTTAAGGTTCTGGGTTATTGATCGGCAGGTCAGTGGTTCGACCCTTGCCACCCTTGCGTTCTTGAACAACTCCTTTAACCCTCTTTGCTCCAGGGGCGCTGTATCATGGCGGACCCTGTGTTCTGACCCCGGCTTCCAAACAATCTGTGATATGTCAAGATCACAAATATCACTATGCTATAATGTATATGTGACAAATAAAGGCTATTCTATTTATCTATCTATATAGACCTTTCAAATCGATGTGGTTTTCGTATTCTCTCTTAGTTAACACCTGGAGTGACCTGATCGTGGTGGAAGAAGGAGCAGACGTCACCATGCTTTGCCCCGAGGAACCCTTAGTCCCCTCCAGGCAGGTTCAGTGGCTGATGAAGCCGGCTTTGGAGAGCCAGTGGATGATGCTGTTTTCTGTAAACATGGTGAAAGAAAGCTCGCACGGCCAGCAAACATACCATCAGGCAGGCAGGACTCTGGAGATATCGGACCGCAGTCGCATCTCTTTGCAATTCACAGCTACAATGGAAAGCGGCGGACTCTACTCATGCCTGCTGGAGAAGAACGACAGGAAGTTCAGAGAGAGGATTGTTCTTCTGGCGGTTATTAAATGTTGAGTCTTCTTCGCAGTCTTTATTTTTAATAAGCATACGCCACGTTTTTTTTCCATCCTCTTGTGTCTCCAGACCGCCTGGATGAGCTGAGATTATCATTACTTCACTAAATATGAATTACTCAAATAACAGTAATTGACTTAATGGTCCGGAATTATTTATTACAGATAATAATCTGTTTGTCACTCAGTGGTTTAAGGTGGTGGTCTACTGATCGGAAGGTCGGTGTTAGGCCCCACTATCGCCAAGCACTCGCTCATGGGTCCTTGAGCAAGGCCCTTAACCCTTCCAGGGGCGCCTTACCATGGCTGACCACAGCGTCCAAAAAAAAAAGCTGGGATATGCGAAGAAATAATGTTTACTGTGCTGTAATGTATATGTGACAAATAAAGGCTATTCGTCTTCTTCATGTGTCCGTGTTTGCGTGTGTTTTTCAGTGACCTTGGCCCCGGTTCCCGTCATCCCCCTCGAGAGCACAGCGAGGCTGAAAGCTGAAGTCTCTCCCACCTTTGCCGTAGTGAGAGGAGCATGGCTCTCACCCGCCGGTTCTCCGTTATTAACTGATGTGTCCTCGGCAGGCACCCTGCTTACCAAACTGCCCCGTGTCGCCTACAGAGACAGCGGCACGTACACCTGCAACATCACTCTGGACGACCGAGGCAGGAATCCCGTCTACAGCTACACGCTCAGGGTGACAGTTTACGGTGAGAAATCGCATTCGCCTGGACACACTGCTCAGTTGGAATCGTATAAAGAGCACGGTTCAGGCGCAAAGCTTCAGGTCGGGGTTGCATCAGACGCCGTAACCTCGGCGAAGGCGATAGTGGCACGGGTGTTGCTTTTGACAGTTGCACACTGCTTGCTAGTCTTTTTCACACCTGAACCGACATGCATCTTTTTCGGAGTTTCCGCGTCAACCACAGCTTCCTATTCTCGACTAAAAGAATACCAAAAACCTGATGTGATCTTCTGCGGTTGGAGTTTATTCACCTCGTAGTATTTATTTTTTGTCATAATTTGACATACTATGGCAATTTCATTCCACAAAAAAGTAACATATATATTAGTGCATAAGTTATAAGGTTGTGAAAGCCACTGAATGAGTAGTGTTTTCCCCCGAAGGCATTTCCCCAGAAAAGCCGGAGTCCCTGTTGTTGGCTCGTGGGCTCGGAGAATATTTCATAAGACCGAGCGCGAGCATTAAGAATATAAGCTCTGCAGGGATCTTTCTTTGCATTCCGACTGATCTTCTGCTTTAACCCAGGAGTCGCTCGTGTAAATATCAAACGCTTACATAACATGTCTCCAGCTGACAAGTGGTATAGGATTCAGTAGAATTTTAAAATCGGAGCGCAAACAGGAGATGTGACTGAAATCAGACTGCGGGGAAAAACAGGCCCGCTCTGTGCGCACGACAGCACGTCCTGAATTGTAGTACAATTGCAAACGGTTCATTGATATTACAAGGTTACAAGGCTCGGTGGAATCTGATCAGTGATCTCCCGCTTATGGAAATTCCATTATTAAGTCACAGGAAGCTACTAATGGTATTATCAGTAAGGATGATTAAACATAGAGAGAAAAAGCAAACAATGGCGTTTCGTCCGACTACCCGGCTCATCACAGCACCTCTGTTCCCATGAATGTTACATAAACTATAAGGGTTTTTATCTTTATGCAATATTTGATAACACAGCAAAATATTTCAATACACTGTATAAACCAAACAAATAGCAAATCACTTGTCTCATAACATCCGGTGAAGTTAATGAAGTATACGCACTATACAATATATGGACAAAAGTATTTGGACACATGACTACTCCAGCTGTATGTGGTTGTTACTTATGTGTGTTAATCACCAAGGCACATAATTGGTATCAAGTAGCATGAAATGTCACTTAAACTAGGATCTTCAGATTTTCAGTAGCCTGCGATAGAGCTCCGACCTCAACCTCTACTGAACACCTTTGGGATGAATTGGTCCAATCTAATTGGAATTGGACTGCAGCTAGCATAGATTCCGATTCTGGTTCTTATCAATTCCGAGTTTCGATTCCAAATGACGAACCGTCCAAAGATGCTTATTCATGTTGGTCATGACACCTTTCTTGCAACATATTAGTTTCACTTAGCTTCATCTTCTGTTCGATTTTTATGTGAAAGTGTAGGCACACTTTTGAGCACTTCCTGATGGTCCATCTTGTAAACAGATCTTTATATTACCACATAAGGTCCTAAAAGATTGGATGCCCGTAAGGTCCTGGCAGATTGCACTTAGAAATCGATAAGAGGAATTGAAATTTTCATTTTATAACAAGTATCCGATTCTTAATTTTAAGTATCCGATTCCACAATCGGAATCGATTTTCGATTCCCAACCCCAACTGCAGACAGGTCTCCTTACCTCACCTACATCAGGAGCTGTTTTTTTTTGGGGGGTTTGTCGCTGAATGATCAAAATCCCCCATAAGCACTCTCCAAAATCTAGTGAAACATCCTCCCAGAAGAGTGGAGGATTTTCTAGCAGCAAATGGAGTTTAAATGTAGAATGGGATGCAAATCAATAAACACATGCGAATCTCTTTGGCACAAACCTTCACCCATAAGGCGTACAGTATTAGCAAGTTAAATGTGACTGCTCTTTATAGCGCTTATGAATTTTCATTTGTGATAGGTCAGCACCTTCATACATGCTCACTTGGGTTTCTATAGTAACAGCTCATTTGCAACAGTAAATGCAAACTTAAATAAAAATTCCTAATAGCTTGGTATAAACAGGTGTAACCAAAACAAGGTTATAACGTACTACATCTGGAGATGGTGATCCTTTTTTGGAAAATATTCTTCATTCTCAGTGCTTCATAAAGCTTCAATTGACCAGCGACTCTATAAAGGCAAATGCTTGTGGACACCTGATCATGTTTTGTATGTGCTGTTTGAACGTCCCAGTCTCCAGTTGTGGAGATTTGTGCTCATTCAGCCACAAGGGCTTTTAGAACGCCAGGTTGTGATGTTTCCATAGGGATGAGGTCAGAGCTCTATAGGAGGCCACGTAAGATCTTCCACTCTAAACCATGCAAACCATATGTTCATAAAACTGGCTTGGATTCATTATGAGTTCTCTTCAGCCTCTTCAAACAACTCACTAGAGCGGGTTCCACATGAACAGCCTAAAACTCACTGAGGTTACTGTGCAAGGTTAAACTCGAGAACCATGAAGATGGATTTGGACTGTGATTAATCTATACGGTTTGCTTCAGTAGTTCAGGACCACAAATGTGCATGGAACAGAGTCATTGCACCTCAGCAATGATAAAACTGTAATGGGTTCTCATTGGAGGTCTCCTCTCAAAATGTATTTAGTTTATTTTCTTACCTCATACCATCTCAGGCTCACTCAGTAGGGCTGAA
This sequence comes from Kryptopterus vitreolus, assembly GCA_030449085.1. Classification (NCBI taxonomy): domain Eukaryota; kingdom Metazoa; phylum Chordata; class Actinopteri; order Siluriformes; family Siluridae; genus Kryptopterus; species Kryptopterus vitreolus. The sequence goes on along the minus strand of JACRUU010000002.1, from coordinate 12,813,076 downwards.
CTTCAAGGGACCAGAAATATACAATAAAATGTATTTTTGAAATCTGTTAATTTATGCAAAGCTGTTAACAATAGCATACAAAATAAAGTTTAATTGAAAATGTAATGGCACCCCCATTCAGCAACACCCAATAAGATTGTGTGGCTCCATATTTGTGGCAACAATTTGAGGAAGAACTACATATGGCTGGAGAAGTCAGGTGTCACAATACTTTTGTGCATATACTTTTCGTTTTGGCTATCTAACATCAAGAGACAGGAAAAAAGAGATCGCTGATGTTTGTTAAATGTGATAGCGTGAACTGTGTTTCCAGTGCGACAGGTAATGGATATCTTGTGTACGACAGAAAATAGAATGATGTGTATTATGGCAAATTGCTGTGGTGTAAGGGGAATAAATCACTTGCTGTTCTAGGAAATGAATCATAGTTGGTGCGCTAACACACATCGCACCATTCTGTCGTTGATGATTTTCTGTCAGTGTAACAGCTGCTGTCATAATTTAGTCTTCATTTGGCCATTTTCTAGAACTATTACGGGGTAATAATTGATTAGAAAATGTAATATAAAAGCCTATATTAAGGACTACAGCTGCACTAAAAGCAGTGTGATTATTGTAAAAACCACTGAATGCTGAAAACTCTTCGAAAAACACTGTCTTTTTCTTTTCCCTTTTCTTTTCTTGTTATCACAGAGAAGCAAGTGGCATGGTTCCCAAATATTACATATGGTAAGACTTTTGTGCCTCCATTGTCTCAGCCGTGCTCGACACAACGATCAGCTCGCGGTCTTACAACGCGCTGCCATCTCATCAGTCTCACACCATCTGGTTCTGCCTGAAACCACTTTCTACTAATCCAAACATTCTACATCATCGGGCAAACATCATGCTTACATGCTTCACCACACTCCCTCGGTGGCTGAATCCCAACTGGCTGCTTTTCCATATCAGAAGGCAGAAGGCTATATTTCATACCTTACTTAATTTGTATTTAAGTAGAGATAGTAGGCAGAAAGCCACACACACAAACACACACACACACACACACACACAGATCAGAAAGCAAAGTGCGTCAGAATGCATGTTTAGATTCGGTTCACGTGCTTGTGAGGAAACTCTATTGAACAATAATATTCCCATTCTTGAACTTCTCCTATTCTGCTCTCATTTCTCTCGCCGTTCTCCCTGCTCGCTCACACACACACACACACACACACACACACACACACACACACACACACACACACACACACACACACACACACACACACACATACACATGTCTGACTGCTCAACAATGCCTATTAAATTGACTGAGCCCCTCTGTAGATAATTGTGATTCAAACCAGACCATATTGTTGCCTCATTGCTATCAATCTATAGTCATCAGTATCACAGATTTGCATTTTTTTCTCTTCCTTGCCTTGTTTTTAAACACACCCCTCTCATTCTGACGTGCCCTTGATATTATCGTTAGTGGGAAATCCCAGTTGGGACTTTTACAGGGATTTTTCATCAATTTTTACGATGCGCAGCTACTGTAGATGAGGCGCTTTGCAGAAAGCCACAATGCACAACGTTTCCTATGCTTTGCTGCGTTTGATCAGACTGTGTTTTATTAGCTTGAGTAATGATTACTCCATCTGTACATGACAGCTAATGACACTAGCAAGGACTATTGCATGTTTGTTTTGTCTAACGAGCTCAGCGTCGATTCTCGGACATCGTGACAGGTCCGGAAGTTCTGCAGTTACAGAAAAGCATACTGAACTGCCATGTAACGAGGAATATGACGACTGCAACCGAGGACTGACGGGATGTTTATTTAATAAACAAGCTGCCAAAATCCAATCTGGGTCAGGCGATAATCAAACAAGAGAAACTGGGCAAAACAATAGGGAGAGTGCGAAAACAAAAACGAGAGGAAGAAGCAGGAAATCAAAGACGGGGGGAGAACAAAGTCGACCGAACGTGTTATTTCTCAACGAGCTAAATGAACGCGAGTCCTTTTGCCTGTGAGGAGTGTGTATTCGGAAACGGGTGTGACTAATCGGGTGTGTATTGCGAGTTGGCCTTTTGACAAATTTTGTCGCCTAATGAATAAATTTAGGCTGAACAAGCGAAGAGCACAAGCAGAGAAAAGATGATGATGAGCATGTGATCAGGAATGTTTGTATCATTGACTGTCTCGTCCACGATTAGCAAGACTTCTAGCTGCCTCGTGCCTCAGTGTTAGCTTCATAAGCTAGCTTACTTCCGTGGTGCCAGGAAATGATGCACCAGTGGTAGACTGGAAAACACGTGAGATGACAAGAAAGCAACTGAAGGGGACGAAAATGACACGCAGTGAGATGGAAAAATATTAATCAGGTCACCAAATAAATTAAAACTAAAGAAACTATAAGAAAGTACAGATATTTGTGTAAAAGAAATTGTGTGGATGATTTTGGACCAACCCCTTTAATAGGAAGTATGGGTGACTATGATTTTTTTGTTGTGGTTTATATTACAAGAAACAGAATGAAGTTTGATTTAATATTATTGAAGTAAGGACAATGTTTAGATTCCTAGTACTAACAGGCGCATGTTGGGCAGCTAGGAAAAGTGAAGGGGTCCTGAAAGAGTCACAGAGAGCGGAGGAATAGGGGCTCTACGTTTTATTTATTTTTGTTTGTCAACTTTTCATTTGTCTTGTCTACGGCCTCATATTTTAATTGTGTAACAAAGTGAAGGTAAAAAGTTATCCAAAAAATAATTAGTGAAGTAGTGATACCAGGACAAATCTCATTAAGTATGTTTTGAAAAATTGTACTTCAGTACTCTCTGTTCCTGAGTGGCCTCGATTCATTTTGGGGAGAATCACATACATTAAAAAAAAAATCCCAATTTGTCTTTATAGTGTTTATATTCAAGTGGAGATATTAAAGTGTACTACATGACAAACACAGTGGTTGCCAAAGAGATTTAACAGTTACACTCCGATTGAAATATTGGTTCAAAGGAAGTTTTCCCACTTTTTACGATTTATCTCTTTCTGTCTCTTCACCCAAAAGGACCTTTGTTCACGATGGCAGCTCTATCTCTCTCCCCCGTCACTCTCCCGTGTGCCGCCATCAGTGGCGACTACGTGCTGCTCTACCGGTGGCGTCCGGACTCGCCGCGCTCGAAACCAGGGCTGATCTTCCAGTTCGACCGCTGGAGGAATTCCAGGAATCAGTCCAACCTCCAGCTTCAGCTGAACAAGCGTTCCGGAAACTTCTCTTTCCTCCTGAAGCCCGAGCTGAAAGACGCAGGCCGCTATCAGTGTGAAGTCTTCAGCGATGACCGGGTTTTCGCCCAGGTCACGTCGCTGACTGTGTTAAAGGGTAACTAAATCCACTACGGGTCGGAAAAAAGTGGTAGTGTGTGTAGCGCCCTGTGAGAATTCTATTTATTCCGCGTCTACATTCCATACAGGCACACGCACATGCAAATTACAACGCCGGCCTTGGGTTTGTTTGCACCAATACGCAGTCTATGATATCAATCACTCTGACCAGAATACACAAGACTATCATTATGCGTGCGTTTGTTTTTCATGCCCTCCATCCCTTTCTCTCTCTCTCTCTCTTCTCTCTCTTCCTGCCTTTCTTGCTCCTCTTCTGTACTTTTCGCTCACCGTCATGTCTTTGCCTTTCAAGGACCCCCCTCTCCGTTTCTCACACGCTAATATAATGGCTTTTAGTAGGCCTCATTAAAGATCTCATTATGTGTAATTACACCTGCTGCCAGTCGCTTCTGACGGCGCTGGCGGCTCCGCCATTACCGTGGAAACTGGTGGGCTCAATTAGGCCAGGATTGATTCTGATTTGAGTGGGAGAAGACACAGCGCATCAGTCACGGTCAGCTCCGGTCGCTCAGCTATCCACCTAGCTAATGAATACGCATCAACTTAACCATTCTTTTGCTGCCATTTTTCTCCTCTATACATTTACTGATCTGATATGTGTGTGTGTGTGTGTGTGTGTGTGTGTGTGTGTACTTCCAGGCAGTAGCTCATACACGTCATCCTCAGTGGAGCTGAACTGTGAGTATTCTGAGCGTTCTCCAGTCGCGTCTGTGAAATGGACGCACGTCCGGAAGCCTAAACGCCAGCTGCCCATAAATGCAGTTATAGGTCGGATTTCCATCTCAATCGACCTCCCATTAACCCGAGACACGGCTGGCCAGTACGCCTGCACTCTCAAACTCAAAAACGGCCAAACAATCACATACCTATATACCGCTGCAAAGCCTACTTCAGGTAAGACATCTCAAGGCACATCTCGCTAAATGCTGCAATGAATTCATTAACAGTGAACTGATCAGTGCCTGAAAGATGCTGCTGTCTGCAATGTTCTCCTCATATGGATAGAAATCCCAGAGCCCAGGAATTTTGGAAAAGTCACAGACAGCAACAGACGGGAAAAAATCGCTTTATTTAGGCTTTACCAGTAATCCTGTTTTTTTTTTATTTTCGAATCCTGAGCTTGGGTTGAAAACACCACCAGAAACGGTCACCACAGGCATAATCATATCCACAAATAGGCAGGCTGAGGTCAGAAGCAGGATTGCTGGATCGGGGTATTGGGGGGGGGGGTTGACGCTGAAACGAGGGAACACGGTCACAGAGGGGAATGCGAACAAGAAAGTTTTTATTACTGCTGTTAAACGTGTGAAAGGGCGTGCGAGGAGGGAAAAAAAGTGAATGATAACGAGTTATTTTGGGATGTGTGTGTGTGTTTGTGTGTGTGTGTCTTTATCGCTCCCTCTCTCTCTCTTTTCTCTCCCGCGCTCTGACTTGCACATCATTATTCCTGCAGTGCAGCAGATCAGGGAGTGGAATGCCACGGGTCACTAAAAAGGTCACATTCCACAATCCTTACATTCACTTACTCAGCGGACTGTCACATTAATTACAGCCAATCTACCACTATTAGAACTGTATTAAGGCCCGTAATCACGATATAATGCAGATTTCATAAGTCGTCTTGTGATTAAGAGCCGCGCTCTGGAGGGCCGGAAGTCTTTGCTGATTTCAATTGCGCAACCTTCACAATACAGCTCGCGTTTGATCCGAAAGCAAGGCTGAGCGCATTTCCATTACTAATCTACGCTCGTAGAGAAGCCTAAGAAAGATGTCCTCCCCCCCACCCACCCTTTCTCTTCATTCTGGATGTTTCTATCAGCCTCAACGCACAAAAAACGCCTCTTAGTCCTCAGTCCTAGAGATTTCCAAGACACATCATTTTCATTCATTGCTTGTTTGAGGAAGGTCCACAAAACATTTACTTCCTGTTATCACTTGCTGTAAACAGCTATAGGAAGTTCCTCAGTCACTGATGACAATTGTCATAGTACAGAAAGGACAAGTCGAAACCATGCACTTCCTAATGCACCGACACTGGAGACTCCTTCCACAAATCTTTTATAGTGACGGAGCAATTAGCGATTGGATCGCACGCCGTTCAAGTCGTTACCATGAAAACCACGACGCAGTAATGCCAATCCTTATATCCCTATATTCAGTGTTGGGAAGGTTATTTTGGAAATGTAATAGATTACAGATTAGAATATGACCCTATTCAAAATGTAATAAGTAGTCTTTAGAAAATAACTTTTCACTTACTTTATAAAGGTAAAGTAACGGATTACATTTGATTACTGTCCACTAGGTGGCACTTTAAGTTAACAGCAGATTGTCTTTGTTCAAATCCAAATCACATTTCAGGTGAAAATCATGCCGTCGTCTACAGCACTGGTTTTACATGAAATTGTTCAGGTGGAACACTCTTTTTAATCTTTAACATTTTCATAAGTAACTGTAATTAAATTACACATTTTTTTCTCAGTAATTACTGTTACATTTATGCTGTAATTAAATGACCTAACGCCGTTACATGTAACTAGTTCCTCCCCAACACTGCTTATATTAGAGTGCATCCTTACATTAAATCCTGCGGCTGTTTGTCAGACCAATCACGTTACTGATCTCTCTTTAAAAATACAGTAAAATTACTCAGATTCGTAGCTTTCAACCCACAGTTGCCAGGGCACCAGAAGTGTCCTTGGTTGTCACAGAAACACAATAGACTACTTAAATTTTTTTTTTTTGCATGTCAAGCCACTGCATGTAAATCCGGCTCGGGCCTGTTTCCTCATCACGGCGTGGGGAATTTGAATACGCTCAAGCGCAGAAACATTACGTAATGCCCTTCATTCTATCCCTCCCTCCCTCCATCTGAAATGTGAAGGATTTTTATGGATATCTCCCGTCCACTTTCACACGTTTTATGGACTGCACATGATAATAAAGAGTCTTTGTTCCTTGAATAGAATTAAAAAGAGTCAATGCTCTATCCCCCAACCCCCCCCCCTTTCCTTTTTTGTGTCTGCTACAGAGCCGCCTTGTTGTGGGATCAAGCTGCCTGATGAATTAACCACACGCTCCGCTGTATCTTTGCTGCAGCCTACTGGTGAGAACGACTCACACCTTCTGACACCCGCACCAGTTCTCCATTACCTGTCTTCCCTACCCCTACCTGTCTGCCTGTTCTGTTCTGTTCTGTTCTGCTCCAGATGGCAGCCGTACACCCGAGCCATCCGTCCTCGTGCCGTCTCTCTCTCTCCTCCTCTTTTTGGTACCCGTGCTTGCCGTTGCTGTCGGAGTGTTGCTATGGAGACGAGGACCTTGTACTTTCCCTCCGAGTGAGTCCTGTCGTTTATCATTCTTCACGTGTTGTTCTGAACACTGTTAGGTCACACTGATGGACAGGGATTTGAAGGGGTCATGCGTATTGTATGTGTGTGTGTGTGTAAATATATATTGTAGTTTATACTGTAATGTAATGATACATATTCATGCAGCTTTTGTGGTGATAAACAGTTATGTGTTTCAGAGGAAATCAATCTACATACCAAATACTTGGTAAATAATAAAAGTGATGCGCAGCCACTAATAAATATATATGAATTTTTTTTTTTACTTATGAATACCTTTTCTACTAATGCACAGATGCAAAACTGTCATTCTTATATACTATATGTATGTACATATATGTGTGTGTGTGTGTGTTTTTGCAGATGTGGAGCGCACTCTGTCTCGCTACTCCGGAGAAGTCGAGAACATCTATGAAAATCCTGAGGATGTGAGACAGGTGATTTCTGGTATCTGTTCTCATAATCTGGTTTTCTCTTCTGCATTCTTATCTTCCCTATTTTTCTTTTTCCCCCCCATAGTCATCTCCACCAAATGCTGTGTATATGGTGAGCAATCACTGTGTGTGTATGTATTTATGTGTGTGTGTGTGTGTGTGTGTGTGTGTGTGTGTGTGTGTGTGTGTGTGTGTGTGTGTTTGTCTCAAGATCCAATATTGTAAGATTGATTGTAGGCTCTATTGAATGGGTTTGTGTGTGTGTGTGTGTGTGTGTATGAGAGAGAGCGTTAGCGGCTGCCCTCTGTTTACTGTCAGGTTGTACATTAGATATATTTGCAGATGAACCAGGTCAGACCTCTGTCAAACCATAAATCTGAATCTTTCTCGGGCTTCGTTTATAACTGTCCCCTCCCCTTCTTTGTCCTCTTTTCCACCTCTGCAGGACCTGAAACTCACGGGTGAGACGGATGTTTATAGGGAATTGGACAGGTGAGATAAGATGGACGGCAAATCACACAAAGAACGTGACTCAGTGCTGCTGCTGTCCCTGTTACTGCACCTTTCAGTCCATCAAGGCGTGTATATATTAACATTAATGTGACTGTCTGTCAAAGCTGCTCCTCTTAATATGTCTGTGTGTGTGTGTGTGTGTGTGTTGTACCATTGCAGATATGACCAGTGTTGCGGTTGAGAATGCGCACTAGGATTCATTTACAGTATGGAGCCAATTGAGCTCTCATGTAACCTGAAGACATGTACATAAACCACAATAACTCATTACAGGCTTTTTGAATTTTATTACCAGCTTTCTGCCTTTCTGTATTTATCACTATAATAAAAGACCACCAATGTACAGTGCATGTTATACTCATATAAATTCCCTCTGTTTGGACTAATGGAGCATTATGTAGGTAATGAACTGGCAGCGAGAAAAGCAAAAAGTGAACCATGACTAGTCATTTGAACCCAAGTTATTTCCAAGACCAAGGTTTTTTTCCACTGTGGAGATACACACCATTGACATCCCGGTATGACAAAGTTCTATCCTGAGCTTTCTGTGCCTGTGAACTGTTGGGCTGTGCTCCAAGTTCTTCAGTTTCGCACACAAAAATACACACACACACACACACACACACACACACACACACACACACACACACACACACACATCACATACATATATATTTTCCGTTTCCGTTTCCATCTACACCTATATCCCCATACATAAACACATCCTCTTCTACATTTACACATTCACATCTCTCTCTCTCTCTCTCTCTCTCACTCTCCACTCTCACTCTCTCTCTCTCTCTCTCTCTCTTCTCTCTCTCTCTTGCAATTTTATCAAATTTTTATGAATTTTAAGCAAATGTATGTTCATTATTAGTGAAACCAAACATTCAGCATGAAGACAAAATATTCTTGTCAAATTTAAAAGTAATTATGGTCTATTAATTTACGTAAATCATCAAGACAACAAATAGAACTTTCTCAACGTTCCCACACGGACAGTTTAACGGATGTGTGCATCATGGCAGATTTTGGTGTTTGACCTGAATCTTGCCGTATCAGTTATATTTTATAATTATATTTATATTTTTATTTTATGTTTTATTATATGATATATGTATTTTATATATTATTTAGGGCTGTCAAGTAGATTAAAATATTTAATCACGATGAATTGAATGATTGCCATGTGTGATTAATTGCACACTATCAATGTTCCATAAATTATACTTTTCATAATTCTAATACTCTACCTTACTATAGCAGATATTTTAATTATATACATTTATATAATTAAATATATTTATTTATATAAATATATAGCAGGCCACTATATCTCTCCTTTTTAATAAAATTATTGATTTTTTTTTATATTTATTTTTACTCTGGAAATAATTTAAGTTAATATTAATTTCTATGTTATTTTTTCAGTGGATGTTTTATATTGATAAATGCGGTATTTGGCTCCTTAAAGAATTCTGTTCCAGTTTTTGGTTGCTTTCTATATAAACTGGTGATATGTTTAGGTTACATACGGTAATATACGGAAATATCGCAAGCATGTGAGAATTCATACCCTTTACTCAGTACTTAGCGGAAGCTCTTTTTGGCTTCAATTAAAGCCTCGAGTGTTTTTTTTTTTGCGTATGATGTGTACACTTGGATTGGGGGATTTTCTGCCATTGCAAATCCTTTGAAGGTCACTCAATATAGATGGGGACTGTTAGTGGACAGCCAGTCAATTTCTCTGTATATATATATATATATATATATATATATATATATATATATATATATATATATATATTTTTTTTTATATTATTATTTTTTTTTATTTATTTATTTATTTATTTATTTATTTATTTATTATAAATGTTTCCTAATGATGTAACTTTAAGTATTTGATTCTTTTCCATGCAAGTCGAACAATATTGGTTTGTTTGGTTAATCCAAAATGCATCACAGACTATATTTATAAATGCCAAGTGTTTAATAGGGATGACGTCCGCGCTCTATATAGCAGGCCACTCAAGATCTTTCACACCACCCCATTTAAACCATATGTTCATGTAGCTCACTTTGCGGCATCGTCATTCTGGAACAGGTTTGGATTTTCTAATTCAAACAAAGGGAAAATTGTACGGAACTTTTAAAGGGGTGAAAAAGTCAGTGAAAATGTCCATGTTGTATATCTAAGGGTATTCTTACTGTAACTATGTTTGGCAGGATAGACAAAACACTGCCCTTTTCTAAATGTCTTATACTGTAGGTGTGAAGGAAAGCAAACATTCCCAACACCTAGGAGAATAGAAGGTACCGACTAATGGTGTTCGTGAAAGATTATTTGAGCTCTATTTGCAATGAATGTTTTCTTTCTACTCTTCCATCTATTGAAATTTAACATTTCAGCAGCCGTATTTACAGGAAGGATAGTCACGTGCACAATGAGAGTTTACCACAAATAAAGCCTTATTTAGCAGCAAACCAACCTTTTAAAAAAAAAGGAAGTAAGATTAGAACCTGTGGTAAACCATGCTGCTCTATTGTTCTTCTCTACATCTGTTATGGTGGTATGAGGCTGCTACCATGCTATTGTAATTTCCTTATGCCAGTACATCCCAAAGAGTTTCTGTCCCATTATAGGATCACACAATGTAGCATACCTAATAGTTGCATTTAAATCAGTGTTTGTTTTGCGGGCCTGTGTAACACTCCAGAATAGCACTTTATAATAACGATTTATTTGATCATATTAAATAATTCATTAGGTGTCATAAGCTGAATGATTCATTAGCGCATGGTCTGTTACGCCATACAGTGAAATTCTCCTTCTGTGAATCCTTCAGCAATTCCTGTTACATAAATAATCAATTAAGAATAACATAAAAGATACATTTTTAAAAAATTTGCAGTAGTGCAAATGCAAGAATAGAAATCAATGCGTGTTGTAAATATGGAAGATGATATTTGCACGGCAGAGGTAAAGTCCATGATGTTAGTAACATTTTAATATGTGTAAAAAGTCGCGTCATAGCATCAAACTAGTATTGAGAGTAATTAGTACTTCATTGGACTTTGGACCAGAAGGTAACGGGTTTAAATCCTTCCACCATGATTAATGCCTTGAACAAGACCCTTAACCCTAAACTTCTGCTGTAAGTAGCTTTGGATAAGGGTGTTTACCAAATGCTGTAAAAAAAAAAATACTGCACTGTATAATTTAATGATACACATGTACACATGATGTTTTTGTTCAAATCTTACAGGGAAGAAAAGAAAGTTTCAATAATCCTTAACTGTTTAAATGTCCGTCTTTTCTTGAAAAGTCCATCATTTTAATGCCCTGAGGTCAAATCAGTTTGTTCTCACCTTTTAGCCATTGTGACATGCAAAAAAATAAAACTGCTATTAAATACATGCAAATATATCTGCTTGTGCGGTTTGCTGAGTTCTGACTCTCTGCTCTCCGACCCGCCGGTCAAAAATCGTCAAAATGTCAACGTGATTGTACATGTATCCACATTGCTGAATCCTTTGGCGGAAATCTGACCGGATAAAAACTCTAACCTAAACTTACACTGTCTTTCCCATAAGAAAAAAAAATGCTTTGAAATATAGAGAATATACTATTGAGGACAATTTAATATATATATTCATGAACAAAAATATATTTAATCTTGGTCGTAAAGAGTTAAAGAGTTAAAGAAGAAGAGAAGCCCTTCCAAGCCCTCCATTCATTTCCTATATCATCTAGTGAGAGCAAGAATATAACTGAATATAACACTAGAGATTTATTCAAGCTCGTGTTATTTAAACAGTTTGACTCGGTTATCTATCATGGAATGGGCTGTCCAGTCACTCCACCTAAATCCTAATGACCTGCTTAAGGATGACAATATACAACTAGTGAACATTTTGGCGAGTCTTGATTTTTGGCAAGCTGAATATATCACCAAAATGTATCACCGAGCTGCCACTCTTGGGTCTTTGAGCAAGGCCCTTAACACTCTGAGCTCCACCAGGGGGGGGGGGTTGTATCATAGCTGACCCTGCGCTCTGACCCAAAAAACCAGCTGCAAAGTAAAGAATTTCACTATGCTATAATGTATATGGAACAATTAAAGGCTATTCTATTCTATTAATGAATTATTTGAATTTGGGGAGACTTTAACTTCACTACATTTCAAAGTAAAATATCGTACTTTTTACTCTTTTTACTACATTTTACAAAAAGCAGTCGCTCCTTTTTAATTATGAGAGGATAGAAATGTAATTGGTCACACACAGTAATCCACCAGTCAGGGTGTAGAGCGTGTTCTGTTTCAATATGTATTGTTTGCCACTTCACTTTAACAATAAGCAGTAAACATTTTGAGAGTATAAGTGATGAAAGAAACTACTGACAAGAACTTGTCACAGATATATTTGTGCAATTTTTTTAAGTAGTTAAACAAAAGACGGTTTTGGGCTTGTGATCATTTTAATAGATCTTAATCAGTGTTTTATCGTTAATTTCATTCTATTAAGAGATTACTGTGAATTCGTAGATTGAGTCTTTTTACATAAACAGGGTTGATTATGTAAGATTCTTGTGACAAAAATTGTAAAAAAAAAAAAAAAAAAAAAAAAAAAAAAAAAAAGGGCATTCTAGCTATAATAAATCATAGTACTTTGGTTACTTAATGGCAAATATGTATGTTCATTTGCAGGAATAATATTTATATTAGAGCGTTTCTCTAATCGAACTCAAATCCACTACTGTAAAACAAGTGCATTTAGAATGTCATGTTAAAGTTAATTTATTTCACTAATTTAACTCAAATTGTGAAACTTCTGTATTACTCATGTACAAATCACACAAACAAATGTTTTTTTTACAAATTGGTCTCATGAAGTATTTTTAAAAGAACAAATGACTTAAATTACTTCCGTCTGTGTGCTTTGAATATCATATTCAATACACATACACTATTTGAGTTGAATGAATGAAATAAACAAACTTTTCCATGATGTTCTAATTTATTGACACGCCCCTGTATATAATGTCACAAATGTCTTTATGCTGAGGTGAGAATTTTTCAATGCAAATTTTAGTTGAATGTCGGTACATTTACATATTTGCTTAGTCAATATCTTCATCCTGTTTATCGCAGATTTTTTAAAAAAATGGTCAGGAATATTCCCTAAAATCTAGATGGCATTGCATTGCACATCTCTCTCTCTCTCTCTCTCTCTCTCTCTCTTAATGGACTTAATAGCCTGTCTAGTTCGACCATTCTCTTGTTAAACCTAATGGAGAGGATTTTATCACTAATGGATTGCAAATACTGACACTGGAGACTCCTTCCCATATCAATAATGAAGGTTTGAAATGCACTATAAAAAATAAATAATAATAATAATAATAATAATGATGATAATAATAATAAAAAAAAGAATGACTCACTACTCCCAGGGCTAGAAAATGAAGCACCAACCAGATTCAGAAATATTCAGCATTCATTTGTTGACACTGTGACGGAAGTTAGTGGACGCGGTGAATACTTCGCGTAGCGGGCTTCCGTAGCTGGCGACAGAGGAATAATGGCTGTTGGGTCATGGCTGCGCTACCTATTCGGGCCCAGTCTGTACCGGATCCATCGGCCCCAGGACTTCCCCCGAGCTGAGAGCAGAACAGGAAGACGGGTACGCACTTGACTCTTTATCCAAAGAAATAATCATAAACAAGAATTTCACTTATTTAAATAAGTAAATAAATAAATCAGGGCTCGGCTGCGTCCTAAACCGCACACTAAATCTGCACTATTTCTTACACATCACCGTACTGTACTAGGTAGTGTGCTAGTATCCCAGGTTAGCACTGCGTACTGTTTCCACATACTACACTAAATACACAGTGCGCTAGTATGCGCTTTCGGTTTTCTACCGCTAGCATGCTAATACCGGCTCGTCGAAGGTTGAAAAGTCTGTGCACGTTCTGAAAAACAAAAACCCACATACAATAATTAACATGTCACTCGTTGTTTATAAGGATTAGGAATTGTAAAAAAAAAAAGCAGGTTAAATCGTTCAAAAAATGTTTAATGTGCAGAAAGTGAAACCTTGCTGTCACTTGCTGCGGGTGAAACTCGTATATACCTGTCCTACTGCATATATAATCATAATAAAAACACAGGGATATATTACTACAGCACTTTCTATTGACGTAATATATTTGGCTCAGTATAAGTTTTCTAATCAAGTCTCTGTTAGTACTGCAGTTTTCATTTAAGAACCATCTGCACGTTTCAGATGCACCAGTTTGGGGGTTTTATGCATGTGGAGATGCTTTTCTGTTGGCTATGTTTGTAATAAGTGATTTTTCTATCCATCCATCCGCCCATACATGCATTCATACATACGGTGTAAAGATACGGTAAAGTAGAGAGTGTCAAAACTTTGAAGATCGTTCAAATGTAAAACACGTCATCCTTCAAATCTAGAAGCACATTTGCTCCAGACTCTTTTATTGAACTAATATATTCGGCTCGATTATAAGTTTGATTTCTCCTGTCGGTATTTTGACTAATAGCGTGTTAGTAATTCACTTGGAGCTCTAGATGGTTGAACTTGGATGTTTTATTCTTTTCTGCTCACTAAGCTCACTCATGAATAAAACCCTGTATCTGGCGTTGCTGCCACCTGATTGGTTATATGCATGAAAGGGTATTTACAAGGCTGTCAGTTCATTCACACTTAATTCTGTTTCGCAGGGTTGGGATTACTATCCGAGAGGCTTGGAAAGACACACGGACAGTATCCTTGGTTGGGTAAGTGACTGGTCCTCAGAGGAAACCGATTCTACCTATTGTGTGTTTCAGAAGATGCAGGTCTTGTTACATCTGGGATTGAGAATGATTGCCTTTTCTGGTTACGACAATACATTGTGTGTTTATTATAGTGAATGTCTATTGCGTTTCTTTTACGGATCAGGTGAATCAGTGAAACTGGTTGGTTGTCTTGTTAAATTGGCACTTGTGGGATATAAAAGGGAGCTGAAAGGGGTCATCTCCGAAAACGATAGATCTTGTCTGGTGTTCCGGGGATGCAGTTGTACAAATGTACAATCTGTGACAAAGTTAATGCTGGCCCTGATCGGAACAGGAGTCAGGAGTCATGCATCATGAATTGCTGGGTGTGGAGATTTGTAGCAGCAGAGCAGTCACAATTCCCACGCTAACCCCATGTGCACTACTGAAGACTCCTACTATGTACACATGAGCATCAGAACTGGACCAGTGGAAGAAGGTGGTCTGGACCGGTGGGTGTGGGTGTGTGCATGGCTTACTTTTAAAAGAGATGGATGTAATCTGGGAAGGTGGTGAGCTGGTGGAGTCAGAGTGGATCTCTGGGAAAGAGATATTCTGCTGGGAAAACTTAGATATCTTACGTGGATTCTACTTTTTACTTTACTTACCTACGTAACAGTACTCTAGACTATGTTACCCCCGGAGAAGTAACCAAGTCAGAGGCACCTTTTCAGCAGGATAATGTCACTTGAACACCCACAATGCAAAAACAGTTCAGGAATCGTTTGAAGAGTATGATAAAGGGTTGCTAGTGTTGCGTCGTCCAGCAGCTGTAGGACGTTCTGGACAAACAAGCTGATCCACCGTATAACTTCTGGGATTTAACGGCTCTGCTGCAAACCTTTCGCTGCCACATTCCACAGCATCCAAGGTCCTGCGTCCAGACTTAGACATCTCAGAGCTCGGAAGAAGCAAAAGTGAAAGTTGTATAATATTACACAGGTGGTTTTACTGTTATGGCTTATCGTGTGTAAAAACCCACATGACATGACCTAGATTCTCTGTCCCCAAGAGTCATGAAAGTAATTAAAGTGTGTTTTTCTTCCCTCCAGGCTTCAGTGCTGTGGTCCCTCTCTTATTACAGCTCGCCGCTCATTCTCTGCTATCTCTACAGGAAAGGTACAAACAAGCGCTCGCTGGTGCCCTAAACACCCGTACGGCAGATCCGGTTCTCACAGAATTCCGACCGTTCCACGTTTTCATTCCGTCCCACCTCCTGCGTCGGGTAATCAAGGGTCGCAGACGCCTGATTGCTTCTTCGCTGCGCGAAACAGTTGATAGGTTGCATTTGCTTCCAACCACGAGTGCTGATTGTAATGGTGGCCTAATCAAGTCTAATCATACCAGTTGGGCCGTCTATGCTAATGCTGGTCGCGAACAGCACCTCAGTACGTGTGCCACTTTATAGATGTTTGAGTCTCGTGTCAAGTGGGTGCGTACACAAAAATGAGGCTGTCTACTGATAATGGCCAATGAATGATAAGGAACGAGTTGTTAAAGAGTGGGATGGAGTGTAATCGTTGTCGGTGTAGCATTCAAATTTAATTGTCATTAAATGTGAAAGTCAGACCTTTAGACCCCATTATATTAGAATAGAATAGCCTTTAATAGTCACATAGACATTACAGCACTGTGAAATTGTGTCTTTGCATATCACAGCTTGTTTGGAATCTGGGGTCCGTGATACAGTGCCCCTAGAGCACATAGGGTTAAGGGCCTTGCTCAAGGACCCAAGGGCGATAGCTTGGCGATACCAGGGCTTGAACCCCCAACTTTCCGATCAGTAGCTCAGCGCCAACCACTCAGTAGCACAGCACTTAAACCACTAAGCTATACCTCCTCCCCATGTTACAATGGTGGACCAGGAGATGTATATATTTTATATATGGAATCCAACCCAAAATGGCTTTTTCGCATTACAAGATATTTGCCCTTCCCTTTGCCATTCTTCAACTTTTTTTTAATTTTGCGATAAAGATATAGTACATGATACAAAATGTGTCAAACACTGGCATTAATAGAAATCACTCATTTTACACTAGATTTATTATTTTAAGACATAATTGTTGTTGTGTATTATGTTAAGACAACTTTGAATAACAACATAATTCTAATTGTCTTGACATAATACATCTAGTGTAAAATGAGTGATTTCTATTAATGTCAGAGGCATCATTGCATATTTGCTTCTAGTTTTCAAACTATATATGTCTAGTTGCATACATGTTGCTTGTTACTATCAGGTGTGCAATTATATATTTACATGAACTTCAGCTTTAATTTTAATAGTGTAATAACTATAATATTTTTAATATTAAATCTTTTATTTTTGATGTATTGTTTACCCAAAACATTATTCATGATTTAACATGAATTATCAAACACCATCCAGTACTGCCACAGACCCAGTAGGGGTCACAGACGCCCCACCCCCACTTTTATTGTGATCCAAAAGAGGATGTGTTGCTCTTTGAGGCTTCAGTCATGATTTTTCATAGTTTTTCCCTTGACTTTGTGTATTGAACAGTCAGTTATATAGCTATAATAATTTGAAATTCAAGTTCTGGTTGCTGGTTATAATAGTGAAATATAAACCAAAGAAAAAGTACCATCTAACAGTTTTTAGCATTAAATGCATAGAATATTGTATTGAGATATTTCGTTTTTTCTTTCAGGATACATTTGTAGTAGTAAGCTCATCCCTATCAGCCAGTACGTTGGTACGGCGCTGGTGTGTTTACTGGGAGTCGCGTGTCTGAGAGGTGAGCTTTCCGTTTTCACCTGAAACGTATATTGCGCTCGGTCGTTTTCTCGTCTATACTCTAAGCAAAAGTGTCAACTCCTAGGAAATGACCTTTCCTAAAATGTTAAGCATGATTTTAATTAAAAAAACAAATTCCATTGCCACCAGAAGAAGGCGGAGTTGTAACTAGCGGCTGTACATCGTTTGTGTTTTTTATGCCAGGCTGGGGTCGCTGGAGAAACCCTGAGTATCACCAGTTCATCACCATTCTGGAGGAGACCAA
Organism: Kryptopterus vitreolus; assembly: GCA_030449085.1. Classification (NCBI taxonomy): domain Eukaryota; kingdom Metazoa; phylum Chordata; class Actinopteri; order Siluriformes; family Siluridae; genus Kryptopterus; species Kryptopterus vitreolus. The sequence continues at coordinate 12,795,517 of JACRUU010000002.1, read as the reverse complement.
GAGGAACCACACAAGCAGCAACAAGGTGAGGCCATGTGCACTTAGCAACATTCCCATTGAGACACCAGCATGCTGATGCAATCAGGCCGCGCCGTAATCACGCCTCCGCCGGCGCTGTTTGTTCTCTGTCCCGTTTAGAAAAAGCTCGCCTGTTACGACTTTGACTTTGCGCACTGGCCAGCGGATTTCAGCTGGAGAGAAGTCAGCAATCCGTAAGTGTGTATGTATAATGTATGTATGTATGTATGTATATGTATATATATATATATATATATATATATATATATATAACTTAATGTCTGAGATTAGATGAAAACCAACTTCTATATTGATTTGGATGATGAAAATTAAAAAAAACTAAATAAAATACACCTGAATATGTGCTACATTTTGACTATTATAGGCTATTCTCTCCACTTTAATGACACAAGTCTCAGTATAACGCTGCCACTGGGCATAGTGTGTGCTAAGTGATACCAATAATACATAAATAATTTAAATAAACACTTTATTTTCCTCCCATGGTTTAAAATGGGTTGTGTCGATTTATATTATATCCATTGTATATACTTATGGTTGATTCCTTAAATAATACAAGTACTATATGAAGTAGACTTACTGGAGGTGATAACATGGTCTTTTTGTGCAATGACAGGAAGTCGTCGAAGGCAGGCGTGTCCTTGCTGAAGCCAGAGCCCAAACACAGAGGAGCAGCAGACAACCTGCTGAGTTCGGTACGGACTCTGCCATGCCACATCGTCAGGTAACACGGACCATGCTATAAAAATCACATCCACACACTAACCACATAAACCACATTATGGGTTTATTATTTAAATGTGTTTAATTATTAACCATCCTGCTTTATGTGGTAATAACAGAGTTGTAGATCCTTCATAGTGCACTGTGTAGTGCTGCTTAAAAGCACCTAGTGTAGAGATTTATAGTCCCTTTTGTGTATATTGGAGCAAATTTGGTGCTTTTAAGCAGCGCTACACAGAGAAAATGACCTATATATATATATATATATAGATATATAATATATATATATATATATATATATATATATATATATATATATATATATATATATATATATATATATATATATATGTTTTGTTTTTTTTTTAATGAAAACTGGTAATTTTTTCCTTTTTATTTTAGTTCATTTTTACATGTAATTCTAAATTTGAAGATTATGGTGATCTTGTAACTTTAAAATGAAACATGTTGGTAGAAAAGTTTAATGCGAATGGAAATGTTATTGTTGCATGCCAAAAAAATTTAATATTCTCTCTTATGATTTCATTAAAGGCAGAGTCGAGTATGTGACAGGAAACTACTCGTTTAATGAAACCTTTGATGATTCACTCATCCTCACATATTTATGTATTAAATCTTGCACAGTATTGTGGAAAGCAAATTAGATTTGTCTCCGCCCCCTTTTTTGCCAATCCGAAATCCGATCCGATACAAAAATCTTTTTGAACACACTGTGTTTGTATTTTGCTATAACATGGCAATTAAATAACACCTACAGAACGTGCTTCAGTTCACTGTCTACTTGCGGCCAATTAACTGCGGAATGGCTGCCATATTGGTTCTTTCGCACCACCATATAAATTTCCACAAACAACCCCAGACCATTAATCGACCATCTCCATTGTTTGCCTGTGGGTGTGAATGTCTTCTCTCCTGTTCTCCGTCTTACATAAGCTATTCTGTTAGAGACAAAAATATCAAACTTTCGTCCAGGCATTCACTGTCCAATTCCCATGTATTTTTGTCTTTTACTGAGTTTGTTGCATAAACAATATAAGCAAGCATGTGTGTGTGAAGAACAAGAATGTTTCCAAACTTTTGATGGACACTGTATATAAATTTACATGCGATTTTACACCATTTGGCAGACACTTGTACACAAATGCATTTACAATGCCTATTATTTTCATACCCTGGTCTGTCTGAATGCTGAGTTCTGAAGGACGCAGTCAGTTTGATAAATGAATGCCTTATAAACAGCAGTAACCATATGAACATACAGGTACAGCCACAATTTCTTAATGAACTTGCTTAGCTAGGATGATTTCTGAATGTCGTTTTCTTTCTAATACTGATATATATTGATATATGGGCTGAGGCACAATATGAATTTGATGACCTGAAGAAGGTTCAAATGAGAACATTATGAAAAAGGATGCAAGAAGTTAACACCAACAGCTTTATTATTATTATTAGGGAAATGTGACACAGCCACACACAATCTCTCTTTCTAATAACCATGTAACGGTACACTTATACATACCGAGTTTTGGGGGGAATTTTGGTTGGGTAGAGATGTGCGAAGTTACCACAGGAAGTGGCAGACTGCATGTTTAACTAGACGTGAAATTTCCTGCAGAAAATGTGAGTGGTGCTTCACGATGCAAACCTCAGCTCCGGGCATGACCCATTAGAGAAAGTTCTGTTTTGATTTTAGCACAGACATCGAGATGCGATCTTACTAGCTTTAGAACTTGCCCTTTAAATACCAAAAACACCTATTGTTGTTTTTGAGGAGGCGGGGCCAGTGACATCACATGACATCATCCAATTACCTAGCATCCCCGATGCCCCTCGATGTGCTGAGCGTTCAGACAAGTCACATGATCCCTGTTTTGCATATTTCCACGTTTACGCCTACGTGACATCATGTGAATTCGTTAATTTGGGATTTCCCCCCGAGATCCCCCAGAGCGTGCCGAACGGTTTTAACGTACGAGTCAGAGCGAAATTAGCGACATGTTAAGGTAATAGGTTTTATTATATATATATATATATATATATCATATATATATCTATATATATATATATATATATATATATATATATATATATATATATATATATATATATATATATAACACTATATATAAAATGTAACACTAATTTAACTAATTTAGCACAACCAGGAAAATGCATATGGATTCTCTTAAAAATGACTAAATCCTGCATACCAATGAAGTAAATGAATGAAGACTGTAATTAAAGTATGCTGAAAAAAGTAGTACAGTTTACACATACAATTTTTTTCCATTTATTTCACTTGTGCCAATTTAATTGATTACACATTCATTTGAGGTATTCAGTCTAGAATTTAACCGGCAAGGCATTTTATATATAATCATTCTAGTGTTGATCAACAAATGTTAACATTAATAAGTAAAAAAAAAAAAAGACAAGTAATTTTATTAAGCATTTCTTCCCCTTGACCGTACCGTAAAATCGAACCGAATCGTGACTTTAAAAACAGTCGGTTCCGAAATGTGAATTTTGTGTACCTTTCCATTCGTACTATACAATACAATTCATATAAATGGTTAGTTATTTCAGTAGTTTCTCGTTATGTGTGGGTGTGAATTGCAACAATTCTAGATCTGTATATAAGCAGAGAAATCTATGCCTGTAGGTGTGTGTATTATACCGTTATTGTATTATCAATTATAACACAGTATTAAGCCTGTAGGGAAATGTGCAATGATCTGGGAAATCGGGTGAGATTGTTTGAGTCTTCCTTTATTGTATTTATTTATTTATTTAAAGATTTGTTTAGGAATATATTTTACCCAAAATGGTCTGATTTTAAAAAAATAATGATCTTTTTGACCTACTTAAGACAAATATTGTCTTTTCTTGTGATGAAGTTCGAACCTTTGGTAGATGCTTCTAAGACGGTGTGATTTCCTCACACAGTGAATATCACGCCTTTAACAAGTCGCTATAAAGCTGTGTGTCAGGTTCAGGTTATATTTAGTCTGAAAATTGACAGAGTGCTGTTTTGTTTTTTTTTTGTTTTGTTTTTTTTGCTTTTTACTTCACAAATGCAAAGGAATGTTTCTAGTCATTAGTGCTTACGAATAAATGGGGGGATTAAAGTCATTGTAGGACTATATTAATAAGTGCGTAGTGTAAACTGTCAAAATTTCACCATATAAAGGTTTTCCCCTCAAACTTTCTCACACCCATTTCAGGGGTTTCCAATATTAATGTACGATGTAGAGGCGGGGAAAAAAAACCTTAGACAAGATATAACCAAGACGATAAAATCTCGGCTTATACCTTATTTCATTGTGCGTTTTGTATTTTGTTATATTGTGTATGCATTTTTGCTGTATCTTTTTTTCTAGCCAATCAGAATTCCGGGTAAAAATGTACAACCCTTCTTATAGTTTTCAGCTATCTCTCTCTCTCTCCATCATTCACATTATATATATATATATATATATATATATATATATATATATATATATATATATATATATATATATATATATATATATATATATATATATATATATATATATATATGGATGTAGATAGATATATGGATAGATGGATGACTAGGTGCTATATAAAACAACATTCGTCACACAACACAGAGCTACAAATCACAGAGCTGAGGACTAGACTAAGTTGTCCTAGCCACATAAAGTCCATTGTGTGCAAACGGCGCAAAAAAATGCACAACATAAAACAGTGCAGGACAAGTACACACACACAGAATAACAGCGACCCGTAACCGACTGTATATTTGTATAGTGCAGCCGTGTTTAACAATGTTGCGTTTGTGTTGCAGCTATCTGATAGCTCACTCTTTCGGCCGGAGGATGCTGTACCCAGGCTCTGTGGGTCTGCTGCAGAAGGCTATGAGGTCAATGCTACAACAGGGGAGGGCTAAACTATTTGAAGAGGTAACTTCAAAACATACAAGATTTAAAGCATTTCACTGCATGTGACAAATAAAATGAGAATTTTGAAAAAGAAAAAAATTGTTTTCTTTGTTTACTGTAGTACGATGGTCAGCGGAACAAACTGGTGGCATGTGATGGAAACCAAATCGACACCATGTTTGTGGATCGGAGGGGAACCAAAAGTTCAAACGGGAAAACTCTGGTAGTAAAATTCATCCCAAACTATTTCGACCACAGCGTTGTTAAATTCTCAGATATGATTGGTTGTTGATTAGTTGTATACAAGTCTAGCTCTGTTGCGATGAACTGCATATTTATAGCGAGCCCTCATCCCATTACCAATCCAGTTCACACTGGGTTTTGTACTGGATGCTTGAGATAAACGAAGAATTATTATTATTATTTTATTTTTGTAAGGGTCAGTACAGGGTTCCCACAGGTCATGGAATTTACGGAATATTAGGGAATATTAAAAGGTCTTTTCCGGAAAGTCATGGATTTTTTTTATTAGATTTTTTTTTCAGGGATGAACTTTGTTCGTCGCGTTACATTTTCAATCATTTATTCATCTTCTACCACTGTATTCGATCTTCCCTCGGGTTGCAGGGAACCTGTGTCTATCTCAGGTGTCTTCAGGCATCAAGGCAGGATACACCCTGTATGCATGGCAAACCATCACAGGCCACATACACACACACACACACACACACACACACACATTCATACATTAGGGACAATTTTCTAAGGTGCCAATCAACCTACCGTGCATGTTTTTGGAACGTGGGAAAAACCCCTGAGGCACGGGGAGAACATGCAAACTCCACACACACACACACACACACACACACACACACACACACACACACACACACACGGCGAAGGCAGAAATCGATCCCCAACTCTGGAGGTGTGAGGCGAACGTGCTAACCACTAAGCCACCGTGACCCAATGTTACCTTTTTAATGTATCTACATTTCCAGCTTTTTAATTCTTTTTAGAACTTTGGATAATGTTTTCTGCAACTGCGTGTTAAGCAATCTGTTCTTTTTTTTCTGCGGCCTGTTTTTCCGTTCGTAATAGGTCATGGAAATTCCGCGTTAAAGTCAGGGAATTGGGCTTTGAGTGGGAATCCTGTATTCCAGAGAGAAAACAAGCCGAGGCACTTCATAAGAGCGCTGATCAAAAGTGACGAGAGGAAAGACCTCGTTTTAAAACTGTGATATTTAACGCAGTGCTGTCACGCCTGCTTTTACAGAAACGTTGAATTTCTTTCTTCGTAAACCGTAACGTCCGAGCTACAACTTTCTACTGTTTTTCATTTTGCTGTCACTTTGACCTTGTCTGGATCGATTTCCAAAATCTGATCCTCGCATATACATAAATCCTACTGATTCTTCAGTTATTGTGCCAAAACTTCCCATTCATTCATTCATTCATCATTCATTCATTCATTCTATTCATCTTCTATCTACCGCTTTATCCTATCTTCCCTCGGGTCACTATCTCAGGCTTCTATGGGCATTAAGGCAGGATGCACCCTGGATGGAATGCCAACCCATCGCAGGGCTCACTCACACACACACACACACACACACACACACACACACACACTAGGGACAATTTTGCAAGGTGCCAATCAACCTAGAGTGCATGTTTTTGGACCGGGGGAAACCGGAGAACCCGGAGAAAAACCCCCTGAGGCACGGGGAGAACATGCAGACTCCACACACACACGACCGAGATGAGAATCGAACCCCGACCCTGGAGGTGTGAGGCAAACCACTAAGCCACCGTGACCCTTCGGAAATGTCCCAAATGGTATAATAATCCCTTTCTCACCACCTCTGTTACAGGTGATCTGCTGTGAAGGGAATGCAGGTTTCTACGAGGTCGGCTGCATGAGCACTCCACTGGATGGTGAATATTAATTTGACCAATTATAAAATAAAAAACAAAGACTAAAAAGCACAGGTTGAGCAGTTGATTTGATTTGTCTTCCTGCACCCTTTTCCCACTTTCTCAGGCGGCTACTCCGTGTTGGGCTGGAATCACCCCGGATTTGCCGGCAGTACGGTAAGCGATGGCAGAATCCGATGATGAAAGCAGTCTCTCGGGTTTCCCGGCGACGAGAACATTCTGAACGTACGCGTGTTATTCGCGTCTGTGTTCCAGGGCGTGCCGTTTCCTCAGAACGAGGCCAACGCGATGGACGTAGTGGTCCAGTTCGCCGTGCACAAACTCGGCTTCCAGTTGAACGACATCGTCGTGTACGCCTGGTCAATAGGAGGCTTTACAGGTAGACACATTACCCCAAGAAAAAGGTGGGGGGACCTTAAAGCCATATCCAGTGCTGTTACACTTTATCAATTGCTTCTATGCATTTGTTCTTAATAAAGTGGCCTATGAATGGATTTAACACTTTTTTGGTACCCAGGTGATGTATAAGTTCACAATCCTTGTGGTTTTACACGAAGTAATTTCATTCATTTGAATTAATTTTACTTTGCACATTCGTCTACTTTCAGCCACCTGGGCAGTGATGTCATACCCCGAGATCCACGCTCTGGTTCTGGATGCCTCGTTTGATGACCTCCTGCCTCTGGCTTTAAAAGTCATGCCTGACAGCTGGAGTAAGTGTCTTGACAGACTCTGCATACATCCTCAACCGGGCCTCAGCGACCCCTAGGGGGTGTGTGGCAGTACTGCAGGGGGTCTGTTTAGCTAATGTCGAATCTCAAATATTTTGTTAAAAAAAAAGGTTTTAAGCTCCAATAACATGTAAATTTCTAAATTATTATAATATTACATTAAAGCTATATTTACTGTTACAACTTAGTATATTGATTTTAATTGCAAAATATATTTATATTATATATTGATATATATATTTTTTAAAAGCATGAAACTATATAGTTGTTATTGTCTTTAACTTGTGTAATATGATTTGTTCTCTATTAGGATCAGTGACTGTTTGATATATTTTATTTTGGGGGTCTCGGCCCCTTGTCTATCACCTAAAAAGGTCTTTACACTTTTGAAAAAAGTCCCCTGCTGTAGTGTAATACAACGCTCGATTTGTGTTTGGGGTGGAAACAGGGCCGTTGGTGACCCACACAGTCCGGAAGTACATGAACCTGAACAACGCCGAGCAGCTTTGCAAGTAAGATCCCATATGCGCCATAATCGTATCGTATCCTATAACGTGTCCAGGTGGCCGTGTGAGCGTTACTCCTTGTTCTGTAGATACCAGGGACCAGTTCTGTTGATCAGGAGAACCAAGGATGAAATCATCACAACCACGTAAGCACTGATACATTCACTAATAAGGAATGGAGATCTTTTTTCCCCCCTCCTCATTCCGAGTTTGCATTTGATGCAGGGGACCAGAGGACATCATGTCCAACCGAGGAAATGACCTCCTGCTGAAACTGCTGCACTACAGGTCCAAGAACGCTTTATTCACTTTATATACGAATGCAAGGCTTATAAAGAGATCTATATATATATATATATATATATATATATATATATATATATATAGATATATATATCTATATATATATATATATATATATATATATATATATATATATATATATATATATATATATATATATATATATATATATATATATATATATATACACACACACACACACACACACACATCCCCTCTTCACCAACATAAAGTTCAGCATTAGGTCAACAGCAAGCAGAACATTTGAAGAGTAATAAATGATGGAAGAAACTCCTGATTGTACTTTAACTCCACCAGTGTTGTACTACTCCACCTTTTCACCACGAGTTAACATGCGTCTGATTGCTTGGTATTAAAACCAGCTGTAGTTCAGCATGTCGTACATCGAAAGCCCAGAATTCCCTTTGATATGGAGCGATAGCTTACCTGATCTCCGTGATGTTCACCTTACCTTTATATACAGAGTTCAACGTCATGTCCGGTTTCTTTGTGTGACTCAGGTATCCGAGTGTGATGACGGATGACAGTGTCCAGGCAGTCAGAGGATGGCTTGCAGAGGGAGGTGTGTGTGTGTGTATAAAATACATCATTGTCTTGATTGTTTTTAGTGCATAATAAAAAAATAACCCCTCCCATTCTCTTTGTATTAAGAGTCTGTATACACTCAGTACCAGGTGGATGATGACTGGTGTCTGTCTGTGCTGCAGACCAACAAAGACTCTCCTTTCCCCTGGAGCATTGGTAAGAAAACTCCTCCCTCTCCTGACTATTCATTACTGTGTTTAATATGAACAGCTGCACACAGAAACTATTAAAACACGTTCATGACGGTACGCACAGGGCCAGAGACTGGACATGACGCCTAGGATCTAAAAAAAAAAACACATTACTTTGAGAATGAACCTACGAATTGATCTACGCATTGTATCACGTGGGGTTCCATCGAGAGGTCGATCGATTCTGCTGATTAACTGCACAGTTTTTCCAGGTTGCATTAATGTGTATGAGAGCGCCCTCTAGAGGTGAATCACATACGACATTCTGTATATTCTAAAACTCGATATTTATTAAAATATACATATTTATTGAATTTAGCACATTTTCATGATACACCTCATCCGTTATCAATCTATTTATCCGCAAGTAGAATCCAACCTAGCTCTCCGTCGTCCTTTAGTCCCCATTAACGATGGTAATGATGAGCAGGGTTGGGAAGGTTACTTTGGAAATGTAGTAGACTGAATATTTTACATGAAATTATTCAAATGGAACCATATTTGTAATCTTCAACATTTTCCTAAGTAACTTTTTCTCTCTCTCTGTAACTGACGACTTACTGTTACATTGATTTTGTAATTGAATTACGTAACGCCGTTACATGTAAGCAGTTCCTCCCAAACACTGGTGGTGATGGAGAATGTGTGTGTCCAACTATTGTTTAAAAAAAAATATCCTACAGAAGCACTTTGGGGAGGTTTTTGTGTTTCCTGAACCTTGGAATAGAAAATCAGTTCCCTTCTTCATGATCATTGTCGTTGCTGCTCCACACAAACTACACACAAAAAGAGTATAAACACATGGCAGGGGGGCGGGCGGTGATTTTTATCGGCTCTTATGTGTGTTACAGGTGAGGACATGACTCCAGAAGGTCGGCGGCAGCTCGCGCTTTTTCTGGTGAGGAAATAAAAAAAAAATAAAGCCTTGTGCTGCCACCTGCTGGCTAATCTCAAAACCTTTTCATACTAACTTGTACTAATCGCTGCAGTAATTATGTCATGGATCGCTAACTGGTTTGTTTAGTAAAATCACACATTCTAAAAAGTGAATTTCTTCCCCAGGCTCGAAAGTACATGAGGAATTTCGAGACGACGCATTGCACTCCTCTCCCCAGTACGGAGTTCGAGCCACCCTGGAAGCTCTGAGCAGCCGGCAAGAAAGAGAGACTACACAAAGTGAAGCACTGAGAAACTGTCGTGGAATTTTAGTGTTAAACTTTTCCAATCTTAGCGTGTTTTTCTTTCTGTTTTTTTGGTCAGTTGGATATCTGCATGTTTTTTTGGATGTTAAAAGTGGGTGCTTCTCTATAAGGCTTGAAATAAACAAGCGTTTAACAGAATAGATCCTTCGGAATGTACCGGGGGCCAATCCCTCTTTGCTCCCAGTGTGTTCCTCCATCCTCTTTTTTTTTTTTTGTTGTTTTTTTTGTGAGCAGTTTAGTATTTATTATTGAGTCATGACCTAAAATCTAAGCTGAATGTCACTGTATTAAAAAAAAAAACACCTGATAAAGATGGAGCGAGATTGTGTGGTTCTGTAAAAAGCAGCAGCCTTTTCAGATACAAACCCTCACTGCAGTTTGTCCTACAGACGTGTGTTTTCGAATATGAACAGATTTATGATCAAAAGTTTTGGGACAGCCACCTATGTATATATGGCTGGAAAAGGCAGCTGTCCCAAAACTTTTGATCATAAATCTGTTTACAGCACAATTGAGGATTAAATGTGGACCCGGATGCTCAAAAAAGCACATAAAAGGCATAAGGTCAGGTGTCCACAAACTTTTGGCAAGGCAAGTGAAAATGGCGACCACAAACCCTTCGCTGTCTGGAGGTTAAAATGTTTCATGAAGAACTCGAGAAAGTGAGAGAAGTAATAATATTTAATGAAACTTAGGAAACGTGTTCAGCAGCAGCAGACGCGCACCTTCACCACTCTACAAGATATCAATCAATAGACGTGTAAAAATCTACCCGAGGAGGAGGTGAAGAAACGTTACATCATCCTTCTGAAGTTCTCCATAGCTTCGGTGACTTTCTGCAGCTCGATCTGACTCTGTCTCAGCTGTAGGTAGATCCACAGACCAGACGGACATTCATTTTCAGCTCCACAGAAAATCTATTTCCATCATAAAAGCCTTCGGTGTGTATACAAACAAAAACAAACCCCCCGCCTTTCTCACCTTCTCAGCATCCTGCTCCTGGACCTTGAGTGGGACTTTCTCTTTGTAGTCGCTCTTTTTCATTTTCTCCTCCATTTTCTCCATCTGCTTCTCCAGCTCGCCCTTCTTGGTCGTCAGTTTGGCCACCTCCTTTTCCACATCAATCAAACCCTGGTGCAGAGGACGTGAAGATGAGGAGGAACGTGAGGACAAAATAGCAATACATCAATACGTGTGCTCACACACACACACAAGCGATAATATAGAGGTCACGTCAACACTTTTCTTTTCAAGGAGTCGAGGTCGAATCAGGAGGAGAAAACTACTTTTTCTATTTCCAAAGATAACAAGGTCACTTTTTATCCATAGACAAACATTTTATTTATCTGTATTTTTATCTTCGGGAAACTATAAGATCATATGGATACATCTCTCTCTCCAATTTTGTTTGTAGAGCCCTTTGTGTGTGTGTGTGTGTGTATGTGTATAATCTATTATATATATATATATATATATATATATATATGTATATATATATATATATATATATATATATATATATATATATATATATATAAAATATATATATATGTATGTATGTATATATGTGTGTGTATACACACCCACACAGCTGCTCTACAACAAAATTGGAGAGAGACCATGTCCCTGTGTATATATACAACTAATGTGTGTAATGTGTGTAGATCTGTAAATATATATATATATATATATATATATCCCTATATATATATGTTGTGTGTGTGTGTATAATATATATATATATATATTATATATATATATATATATATATATATATATATATATATATATATATATATATATATATATATATATATATATATATATATATATATACTACTATACTATATATATTTATATATATACTATATAGACCATATATACATACATACACATACACATACACACACACACACACACCACACACACACATTCATACATTAGGGACTAATCTATGTGTGTCTATATGGAGAGAGGAGCCCTATGTATGATGTGTGTGTGTTGTGTGTTTATATATATATATATATATATATATATATATATATATATATATATATATATATATATATATAGATATATATATATATATATATATATATATACATGTATATTATATATATTATATATATATATATATATATATATATATATATATATACTATATATACATGTTATATATATAGTATATATATATACTATATACATATACACACATACACACACACACACATATATTATATATATATATATATACTATATATAGATATATATATTATACTATTATATATATATATATATACATATAATATATATATATATATATATATATATATATATATATATATATATATATATATATATATATATATATATATATATACATATACACATATACACATATATATACATACTACATATATATTATATATATATATATATATATATATATATATATATATATACATTCACATATATACAATATTTATATATATATATATAATATAATATAAAAATATATATATATATATATACATACATACATACATAGTGTGTGCATATATATATACACATATATACACATATACATATACACACACATATACACATATAGGGACATATATATATACAATATACATATAATATACACATATATATATATATATATATATACACCACACACACACACACACACACACACATACGTATACATAAACACACACACACACATCACACACACATACGTATGTACATACATACATATATACATACATACACCCATATACACACACACAATTTTGGATGATTGGCTTTTGGAATAAATATAATATAAATTGAACTATTGGGACACCATACTTTTCCAGCTATATTTTAAACACTTGGAGACACACATTTGTGTAGCATTACATTTTCCCATCACTTGAATTAAGAGACCCAAACCTGACAACGTCCCTGTGCACAAATCCAACGTATACATATGGTTTAAATGGATTAGAGTGGAAGATCTTAAATGCCCTTCTATGTAGAACTGACCTCACATCTACTCAACCTAAAACAGCCGTTTTACCCAAATTACAACCATTTTTCTTTTTTGTGCAAGTACATGCAAATTCTTAGACGGTCATTTAAAGCCCATTTCTCCAGTTCACAATATCTGAGAAAAAGATGAGAGGAATGTCTGAGAATACCATCATTACACTCCTCCTTCTTTCCCTTTGTTGTTTTTCTTTTTCATTGTTGTAGGCTAGGAGCGCCATGCTCGTCAAAAGAAGTATACATTTCTGTAATGCTGTGACATGATATTATAACCTGTTTTTCGATGACACTCACCTTCAGCATGACATGAACAGTGCATTTGTCTGAAGCGATGGCCACAGCACAGCCGCCTGGGACGGTGCATTCGCTCCCCGTGACGGCGTGGATGGCCTGAGAGTAGGAGAGAGTCTGGATCTGCAGCTTGTATTCCTCGACTAGAGACGCTGTAGCGGAGTCAATACACTGCAGATAACCTGAGAGAGAGAGAGAGAGAGAGAGAGAGAGAGAGAGAGAGAGAGAGAGAGAGAGAGAGAGAGAGAGAGAGAGAGAGAGAGAGAGAGAGAGAGAGAGAGAGAGAGAGAGAGAGAGAGAGAGAGAGAGAGAGAGAGAGAGAGAGAGAGAGAGAGAGAGAGAGAGAGAGAGAGAGAGACTCTATACCATTAATCCAAATCCAACCCAAGAGTTGAACCTCTTTCACTCAAGAGACTCTTAAGCACACATTAGTATAAGATCAAAAAGCAACAATCTGGCAACCCGTTCAATCCTGCGTTTTGGTTTCAGCATTTACAATTGTGTTATATTTACTTTATTTCAAATAAACTGTATTAACATCGGTCACAGAATATTTCTATAGGTGTGTGTGTGTGTACGCGGATGTGTGGTGCAGTACTCTTACAGTCTGCTCGGGTCTTGGTCAGGTTGTAATCAGCCCTGAGCGATCGAATGGTTCTGACGACAGTCATCACAAACTCCATTTTCTGGTCGATCTCCTCACTGTGCCAGCAGAACTGCAGAACAGAGCGTGAGTAAATGTTCCGAAACTTCCCTTCATGCTCTTATTCCAAATGCTATTGTCAGGCTGTATCAATTTATCTACATTTTCTCTGACCCCGCCCACCAGGCTCACCTCCGAGGCCTCTGGGTAAGAAGTGACGGAGATACTCGGAGGACTGTCCAGGGGCCGTCTCCGCCGCAAGCGCTGGAAGAGCTCCTCGGTGACGAAGGGCATTATGGGAGACAGGAGGCGGAGCCCCACGTCCAGACAGGTGTAGAGCGTCTGCCTGCAGATGTCAGCTTGCTTCTGGCCTTCTGCGTCTGTTCTGCTCAACACTGGCTTCACGCTTTCCTAGAAAACATACAAAATAAAAGTTTTTTTCATTTCAGAACGACTAAAAAGAAGAGATGCAATTCTGCGAAATATACAAATAAATAAATCAGGTATGTTACCAGATAAACGTCACACAGTTCGTAGAGCCAGAAGTTGTAGATGGCTGTGGTGATCCCTGGGAAATCGTAGGCCTGGAACCCGTTTCCACAGAGGGCCACTGCAGAGCTGAGGCGTGACAAAATCCACCTGTCGGACACGCTTTCACTGCCGCACAGCTGTCACGTGACACATCCGAACGCACAGGAGCAACGTTATAAATCAACAGAAATTCCCTCCTGTCTCCCATCAGATCCTTTTTTTTTTAATAATGTACAACCCATCACTGTGCACATATTGCATCATTCATTCAAATAAAATCTTTTTTTGATATTATGAAATCTGCTCACCTGGGCTTTCTCCCACGGCACGAAGCCCTCCCCCAGCGTCCTCATGGCAAACTTAACAGCGTTCCACAGCTTATTGCAGAAATGCCTGTATCCCAGAATCCTGTTCACGTCCAGGTTGATGTCGCGCCCTGAGGCCAAAAACCAGTTTGAAGTGCGATTCATAAAGACGGTGTTTGGCAGGTAAGTGGAGGAGGTTCGACTCGATTAAAGAGTGCGTTACCTTGGCTGGTGTAGGCGCACAGGGCGAACCTGAGAGCGTCGGTTCCACATTCTGGAATTCCGGTGGGGTAATCGGATTTCTACAAAAAAAAAAAAAAAAAAAAAAAGAGAAAAGTTTATGTTATGATCTATATAATATTATCTATATATATATATATCTATATATATATATATATATATATATATATATATATATATATATATATATATATATATATATATATATATATATATATATATATATATATATATATATATATACATATGCATACATACATACACACACAACCGTAAATTCTGGACTATAAGCCGCTACTTTTTTCATAGGTTTTGAACCATGCGGCTAATAATAAGGTGCGGCTATTCTGCAGATTTTTTTCCAGACCGCTAGGGGCTCTAACCGGAATTAGAATCAAAACTAACACAAAATAAATGCAAAGAAGAAGAATGCGCTAGTTCCTCTTTAGCAGATATAAGTGGGTAGAAGCGGATAGAAGGAGGACAAACTCTATCTTTACAAGGTTAAGGTGACGTGATTTCACACACAGGAGAAATGAAGATAAATACTGTAAATAGCGCTTATTTTCTCTTGGTTCTGTCCCGTTTTAATCAGCAAAGTTGCTGCTCGGTGCTCTCTCTCTCTCTCCTCCCTGCTCTTTTCCCCACACACACACACACAATACAGCCTCAGCGGTTCTTGATTTTCCCTCTCCCGATATATAAGCCCGGTTCACTCTACAATCCCCGTCCGGGCTCGTAGCACATACCTAGTGTCGCGGACACGGACGCTCGATATATGTTTATGCCTAACCTTTGTCTGTTCCCGATTCCCGGACTTCCAAGTCCGCCACCGCTCCTGCTCTCCGGTACTCCCGGTACCACGGCGCGCAGAGCGCAAGGCTCCCTAGCCTGTCTGGCCGCTCCGTATGAGCGGCGTCTCCTGAGTTCTTTATTCTAATAAATCCTGTTTTGTATGAATTCCGGATCTCCGCGTCTCTGTGCAGCGTCCACCGTTACATCATGTTAAAATACAGGTTAGGAAAGGATCTATTTAGGTACATACATGTACATTTACAATTCAAAAGCGGATGCGGCTTGTATGCAGGTGCGGCTTATTTATTATTTTTTTGGTTTTTTTTTTTAAATAGAGCGGATGCGGCTTATTTGCAGGTGCGCTTTATAGTCCGGAATTTACGGTATATATATATATATATATTTTTTTTTTTTAAAGGACATGAAATTTTACTAGCAACAAGTATGGAAGTGTGTGTTGGTGGGAATATGTACATTTTGCAACCAAGGCCAAATTTACCAGTGTGTACCAGTAGATGGAAACCATTTCTAGTTTACTTGAATTCTTTACAGTGCCGACCCCCTGACTAAACCCCTTGAATCTTTATCTATTTTTTGCTTATTTGTTTGTTTCCGTTGTTGTTTTGGTTTTCTATGGTTGTGTTTGTTTTGGGTTTTTTTTTTCTTAAATTTTCTTGTCAGATTTGTCAAGTTTTATTTGGGTTGTGAGGAGTTGCATAATTATGATTACTTGCGTTTCCAAATTAATAAAAAGTTTGAACCTAAAAACACCAAGTGTGAACTTTTTACCCCAAAACACTGAAACTTGGGAGGTCTAAACTAATGCATCCCGACCTTAAGATGCGTCCAGCCGGACCGCCAACTCCTTTCCCATAATGAAATATGCCAAAAGATATTTTGCAATAAAATCACATTTCTATAAAGGTACATGAAGGTCAGAAAAGCTGTTTGGGTCCTACATCAGTTACAGGTACTACAGCATTCTCAAAAATAATGAAACCATGTACAACCATGGAAAATATGCATCTATTCATCATGCATTAAGGCCGACACTTGAATCTTATTGTCTCAAAGACGTGTTCGGTTGTCAAAAGTGGAAACACCAGACTGCTGAGGGTAAATTTCAAATGTTTCGTTTCACAATGAAGTAAGGGTACGGAAAATAAAGGTGCACAAAGCCCAGTGTGAGCGATCTACACACATTCCCTCTCTCTCACTGACAGCCCAACAACGAGTACATGAGTGTTCACTGAGAATACTGTGAATTTTAGGAAAACATAAGCGCTTTACAGATGGGGGGGAAAGTAAAGGAGTGCAGAAGACATAACAAGAGGAAAATATTATGTCAGCTTTCAGCTGCAAGAGCTACAAGGAAAGCTGAAATATCAGCACAGGATGTGAGGTCACAACTTGATGCTGCTGTTCAGACAGCACCTTGTAGTGCATGTCACAAATTTGGCAAAGAAAGATTTCATTGAAGACATTTTAGGTGTTACAGTACTTACATACCGGAGGAGAAAGACCAATGATGGTGCGGCCATAAAAGAACTAATAGAGCGCCATCCATAATATTGTGTGTTATATTTATTGTCCGGACGGCGAAGAAGGTTCATTTACGGGACCTTGAGTATTCTAATTGAAGCCCCTTTAACTCTATGATCATGCACATTTTTAGAGGAGAGGAACTCTACCTGTCCTTGTTTAGCCTTCTCAATCTCCAATGGGTCCAGATTGCTGTCCTTCAGCTGAGCATGGAGACCCTATAATACATACACACAGAATATATAAGAACCAATGAAAAATAGCCTTGATATTATACCTTCTCCATCATCATCATCATCATCATCATCATCCATTTTCACACCACTGATGATGCTAAAGATTAAACTATCGTATGTATATGTGTGTGTGTGTGTGTGTGAAAATGCCACATCTTTGCTAAATAAATAAATGTTAAATTCACTACAACTTATTTTAAATCAAAACACTACATTAAAAGTATATAGACAGAGAAATCCGCCACTCATATCCAACAGAAATGTCGATACACGTTATAGCCAAAAGTATTTGGACACCCGCAATTTCCCGCCTTATATACCTCATCCCCAAAATGTTAGCACAAAGTTTGAAGTGCAAAATTGCAAAGTTGCACAATTTTATAAGATGTCCTAAAATGTTCCATTCACTTGAACTAGGAGACTCAAACCTGCTCCAACTTAAGAACGTGTAAACCCAACGTGTTTTAAAAAAAAAACAAAAGGAAAAAAAATTGAATAAATAAACAAACAAACAAAAATAAAGTCTGCTCCATAAAGATACAATTTAAGTGCGTTATAATTAGGGCTGTCAGTCAATTAAAATATTGAATCCTGATTAATCGAACGATTGCCATGAGTTAACATTTTCAGTGTCCATAAATGAATACCTTTTCAAATGCGTTTCTAATAGTCTAACTAACTGTAACAAATGTTATAATTATATTAATGTCTTTCAAAATCTTTCCCTTTAATGAAATTATTGATTAATATTTATTTTACTCTGGAAATTCTTCTTTTAATATTAATTTCTTTGTTGAATAATTAAGTTCTTGTTTATTTTCAATGTTTTAACGGTTGTTTTAATTGTAAAATATGGGACGTGGCTCGTTTAAGAATTCTGTTCGGGCTGCTTTTTATATAAACTGGTGATACGTTTAGGTTATACGCATTATAGAGCATTACATTGACAAAAGCGTATTACGGAAGGGCATTTTTCTTTTGTCAATGCAATGCGCTTCAGTAAGGTTCCATATGCCAGCTAGTAATTCGTAATATAATGAAATTCGGGGAAATTTCACCAATGCAATATGGAGTGAAGGCACAGGTCACTCACAAGGACATAGCTGCATTAATCACGCATTAATAATATTAGTGCTGTTAAAGTGAATTTGCATTAACGGGTTAATAACATGTCAACTTTGACAGCCCCGGTTAGAATAGAAGAGCCTGAGCTTTAGGAACACACAGAGTGTAGAGCAAAACCCTCCCAGAAGACTGGATGATATTACAACCGTAAACGAAGACTAAATGTCGGATGGGATGATGAAGACACCAATCTAATACTGCAAATCTGTAAACCTTTATAATCCAAACTAATCTAATTCAAATGTGCATTATGCATCTAGAATAAACTACACCTAGAAAGGAGCTCGGTTAAAACGGCAGCCTTTTCTCCTTCGTGTACCTCCAGTGAGATTCCAGTGATGACGTCCAGAGGGTCAATAACGTTCCCCAGAGACTTGCTCATCTTCCTGCCGTGGGCGTCCCTTACCACGGCGTGCAGATACACCTATACGGAGCACAGGGAGTTGACAATATAGAGAATTTCTTTTGTTTGTTGCTTAAAACACACACAGACAGATACAAACATATAGACAGACACACACACACACCTCTTTAAAGGGAAGTTTTCCTGTGAGTTTGAGGCCCATCATGACCATACGAGCCACCCAGAAGAATAGGATGTCATGGCCTGTCTCCAACAGAGTGCCTGGATAGAATACACTCAGGTCCTCATTCTGCAGAACACACGCAAACACACACACACACACACACACACTCTTACAAAACTGACATCATCATCTTGGTTTTTACGATTAGAGGATAATTAGCTGATGAGAGCTTACTTCATTTGGCCATCCAAAAATGGAAAAGGGAAAAATTCCAGAAGAAAACCAGGTATCCAAGACATCCTCATCTAACACACACACACACACACACACACACACACACACACACACACACACACACACACACATTTTACCATTAGGCAGTAAAACAAAAATACAATCATTTTAATCCAGTTTGGTCCAATATTAAATATGTTTTAATTATCTTGCCCTTATCCAGAATAACATACAATCCTCTCGTTCATACACCTGAGCAGGTGAAGGTTCAGGGCCTTGCTCAAGGGCCCAGCTGTGACGGCTTGGAAGTGACATGTTTGTCATTTTTTTGTTAAGTATTCTGTGACGTTTATTTAATGATTATTATTTTTCTTATTATTATTATTTTGATTATTAATTCACAACCCTCCAATCAGAAGTAGATATGCGGTAAGGATGAGGTTACCTTGACGCAGGGAGATTTTGTCGACGGTGACGTTGAAGCGTTTCGCTGCTTTCTCTCGGGCTTCTTGTTCAGACCGTCCACTGACCCAGTAATGACCATCGACATCCTTCAAAATGTACACAAGCGCACACAAACAACAGTCCTGAGAAGGATTCCGTGTCTTGGGTAATTAAATTTTGATTCAAAGCAGCTTCACCAAATTCAACTCGGTCACATTCTATACCCAGGGTGCTTCAAAATCCCATGCAGTGAGGCTCAAGAGATATTGGCATTCGCCACCCACCCACCCACCCACCCACCCCACCCACCCACCCCACACACACACACACACACACACACACACACACACACACACACACACACACACACACACACACACACACACACACACACACACACACACACACACACACACACACACACACACACACAAGTATTGGCACGGGTGACACTTCCAGCCATGTGTGGATCCGCCCCAAGCTGTTCCCACAAGGCCGGAGGAACAAAACGGTATAGGATGCATTTGAACGCAGGGATATTACATTTTCCCTTCACTTGAACTCCAAGACCACCCTGCTATAGAGCTTTGACCTCAACCCTATTATATGAAAGTATGAAGTACAGATTTTAACGGAAAGATGAAACTTGTATTGAGCATATTGCTCACCTCTCCAGCTTTCGCAGAGGGATCGTTCACGGTGACGAAATACGCGGGGATCCTGTGTCCCCACCACAGCTGACGGGAAATACACCAATCTCTTAATATGCACAGAACACAATACAGAGTAAACAGCAGGTTCTTGAAAACACTGGGCTTGATGTAACAATGAGACGTGCGTGCCGATGGAAATCATCAGATTTAGCTGTGGCACGCAGGCCGATTGTTTACCTGATGTTATCCATCCAGTTAAACCAGGTTTTGAGGTGGTGCTCGGGGATGATCTTCAGCTCTCCGCTCCTGACTGCATCAGCTGCCTGCTTCCCCATGTCTGCGCAGTCGACGTACCACTGAGGCTTCAGAAGAGGTTCCACGATGTCCTTGGAGCGACTGCACAAAGACCCACACACAAAGAGTGTCAAATATCCACATGAAAACACAATTTCTTTTATTTAATTCTAGTCTAATTGGGTTGCAAATGTATGGCAACATTGCCCAGTTTTTATGGAAGTAAAGGGGGAGAGGGGAAGGAGGGGAAAATAAAGTTTTTGTAAATTCCCCATGCACACTTCTTCCCTGATACATTTTTGAATTCGGCATGCTTTTTCAGCCTTCATAACTCCATATAGTGTGTATTCTGTTAGAGGGTGTGGTGCACTGACCTGCACACAGGCACCACCATGGGATTGTCTTTGATGTCTTTAAACTGTCCTCTGTCTTTCAGGGCCTGGAGCACAGCCTTCCTTGCCTCAAAACGCTTCATACCCTGTCAAATTTACATTTACAGCATTTGGCAGACGCCCTTATCCAGAGCGACTTACAACTGAGCAATTGAGGGTTAAGGGCCTTGCTCAAGGGCCCACTAGTGGTAGCTTGGTGGTTGTGGGGTTTGAACCTGCGATCTTCTGGTCCAGAGGCCAACACCTTAACCACTAAGCCACCACCTCCCCCACCAAATACAACAACGTGTGTGTCTACAATGCATATGTGCGTTTTCAGTGTGCATAAGCGGGACGTGTTCAGTGTGTGCGCACGTCTGTGTGCGTTCATGGTGTCTAGACCGTGTGTAAGTGTGTGTGTGTGTACCAGGAAAGGAGGGGGAACGTTGATAAGGAAGCCGTTCTCATCCAGGATGTTGATGAAGGGCAGTTTGTGCCTCACCCCTACTTCGTAGTCATTGTGGTCGTGAGCAGGAGTGATCTTCACCGCACCTACGCCGATAACACAGAGCTCAGTCATAGAATAAAATCATAATTTCCCCTCAACTTCACCTAGTAATGAAAACCAGGCTCTCGG
Organism: Kryptopterus vitreolus; assembly: GCA_030449085.1. Taxonomy (NCBI): domain Eukaryota; kingdom Metazoa; phylum Chordata; class Actinopteri; order Siluriformes; family Siluridae; genus Kryptopterus; species Kryptopterus vitreolus. The sequence goes on along the minus strand of JACRUU010000002.1, from coordinate 12,773,430 downwards.
TGACTGTCGAGTCTTTTATTGCCATTTCAGCCATATATATATATATATATATATATATATATATATATATATATATATATATATATATATATATATATATATATATACTATACACACAACCGTAAATTCTGGACTATAAAGCGCACCTGCATATAAGCCGCATCCGCTCTATTTAAAAAAAAAAAAATAATAAATAAGCCGCACCTGCATACAAGCCGCATCCGCTTTTGAATTGTAAATGTACATGTATGTACCTAAATAGATCCTTTCCTAACCTGTATTTTAACACGGATGTAACGGTGGACGCTGCACAGAGACGCGGAGATCCGGAATTCATACAAAACAGGATTTATTAGAATAAAGAACTCAGGAGACGCCGCTCATACGGAGCGGCCAGACAGGCTAGGGAGCCTTGCGCTCTGCGCGCCGTGGTACCGGGAGTACCGGAGAGCAGGAGCGGTGGCGGACTTGGAAGTCCGGGAATCGGGAACAGACAAAGGTTAGGCATAAACATATATCGAGCGTCCGTGTCCGCGACACTAGGTATGTGCTACGAGCCCGGACGGGAGATTGGTAGGGTGAACCGGGCTTATATCGGGAGAGGGAAAATCGAGAACTGCTGAGGCTGTATTGTGTGTGTGTGTGCGTGTGTGTGTGTGTGGGGGGGAAAAGAGCAGGGAGGAGAGAGGGAGCACCGAGCAGCAACTTTGCTGATTAAAACGGGACAGAACCAAGAGAAAATAAGCGCTATTTACAGTATTTATCTTCATTTCTCCTGTGTGTGAAATCACGTCACCTTAACCTTGTAAAGATAGAGTTTGTCCTCCTTCTATCCGCTTCTCTGCTTCTACCGACACTTATATCTGCTAAAGAGGAACTAGCGCATTCTTCTTCTTTGCATTTATTTTGTGTTAGTTTTGATTCTAATTCCGGTTAGAGCCCCTAGCGGTCGGGAAAAAATCTGCAGAATAGCCGCACCTTATTATTAGCCGCATGGTTCAAAACCTATGAAAAAAGTAGCGGCTTATAGTCCAGAATTTACGGTATATATATATATATATATATATATATATATATATATATATATATATATATATATAATATATATATATATATATATACTATATATATATATATATATATATATATATATATATATATACACATACACACAGAGCACAGAGGGGGGGTGGGACATACACAAATCTAACTAGGACCCTATACAAAGTGCAAACATCTGCAGCATTCTAAATATACTAATAATACATATTGCTCGTGATGTACAAGGAGTTATATGTGCAAAAGTGCATGGTTGCATGGAAGACACCGTTATACAGCCTGACTGTAAAGCGCTGAATGATCCAATAGCTTTTTGAAATGGCTGGAGATATATATGTGTGTGTGTGTGTGTATGGGTTTGTATGTGTGTGTTCACCTGTTCCAAAGCTCATGTCCACAAAGTCATCGAACACGATGGGCAGCTTGCGGTCACAGAACGGGTGAACTGCCACTTTTCCCTTCAGGTGCTAAATAGAGGAAAGAAACAGAGGGGATGAGGAAACTGCAGAGGAACATTGGCTCCTTTTACATACAGGAGAATGATATGGTATTAATCTGACTGAAAGCTGTACTGAAATGTAAAACCTTTAAAGATGGAACAAAACGTGCAGCGGAGAAAGGGAAAAATTTATGTATTACTCTGTCAGTCAGAATCACCAAAGAAAACGAAGACGACATCGACCATGCTCATGCGTTTGTATCTATTACATGGAGATTTAAAAAAAACTGCTACCAATCTAGATATGAAAGTTTGGCCAGGTGTGTATAGACAGAAATGCACAACTGTAAAGCGGCATTTATACTATTAGCATCCCTGAAGGATGCAAACAGAATAAAAGATCTTGCTGGCCGTTGTGAAAGCACCAAAAAGTAGTACAGGTGAAGGACGGAAGAGTAAGGGAGGGGGGACCATCAGAGACATTGTTTATTTATACCTGATATCTGGAGTCATTAGGATGCACGGCCACGGCTGTGTCGCCTAACATGGTCTCGATACGTGTGGTTGCTACAACCACCTCCTCATCTATTAAAGAAAAAAAACAAACAAACACACGTTATAGAAATATAAGCTGATCTGGAATTGTCTTATACAGAAATGACTTGGGATGCAGAAGTATTACATTTTCCAGCATGACATTCAGACCTCAACCATTAGTTCGCATCATATTCAAAACACTGATGCTCGCCTATAGAGCCAAAAATGGATCAGCACCTTCATATCTCAGAAACCTCATCACCTCCAGTAAACGCACCTCGCTGCCTGAGAGCGTCTAGCACTGCTCGCCTGGTTCCACCTTCTCTTAAGGTAAGAGGCAAGATCAGCTGAAGGCTCTTCTCTGTTCTGGCACCGACGCGGTGGAATGAACTTCCCCTGGATGTCCGAACAACAGAGTCACTGGCTATCTTCAAACGACAACTGAAGACCCCTATCTCTTCCAACAACACCTATCCTAACACTTCTTCCCTTCTCACTGTTCAGGAGACCCTTTATTTAATAAAAATAAAATAAAATAAATCCCTCAACTTCATCTATGCTTATTTTGTTCCTTAAGTTTGTATCAACCATACCTGAATGAATTTATTCTTAGATGGAAACCTAAAGCACTATTTGTAGGTCACTCTGGATAAGGGCGTCTGCTAAATACTGCAAATGTAGTTCATTACTTAACTAAAATCCATACCAATAGTTTTTCCAGGCAGCGTCCATTGCCAAAGATGCCGTCATTATGAAAGTGGCCTCTAGGGGAAAATCACTGACTTGCTGTTTGTTTTTTTCATGTTTTACATAACTGTGTGCTGCACATTGGGCACTACATTATTTATAAATGATATAATCTTTAAACTTTGAACTCTAAACTTACAATTTAATATATTCATTCCATTCAGCACATTTTCATAATCCAGTATTTTTTTTTAGTAATTATGTAAGAAAGTTCAGTAATGTTTTATATGTTAATCCCTTTAAAAACTACCAGTTAATTAACTGGTTATCGGTAAGTATGATTCAACCTATGTCTACAGTAATGTTTTGCAGACAAAATGATCAGCAAAAAAAAATACTGATTGGAATTGGATTTCTCTCCTTTTCTTTATGATATAGCGTCTGTTATCCTATTGGTTGAGCTGCCTGTACGTGAGTCATACGCCACCTGCGTCGCATGCGCATTCAGGGAAATCAGCCGCCGGAGAAAGTTATTAAAATTGTTAATGTTTTGGTAATTAATATTTTATGCAACATATGATATAAATCGTAATGTGAACATAATTTTGAGATATATATTATCGTTACACCCCTATTATACACACATACATATATATGTGTGTATATATATATATATATATTATGTTATATATATATATATATATATATATATATATATATATATATATATATATATATATATATATATATATATATATATATATATATATATATATATATATACATATACATATATACAGACACACACACACACGGATCATGTAAAAATGTAATAGTGCATACATACAGAATATATCATCTTTATATTGTTTTACCTGATCCTTCTATCTTATAAGAGAAGGACACCAGCACTCCAAACTCCACCTTCTCCTTATAGCCTGGCACGGGAAGCAGAGTTCGACCCGTCAGCTCCTTCTTATCCACCTGAAGCAACGCAAAAACGGATGACAAAATATTAACTTTTTGAAACAAAAACTGATCAGTGAACAAACTGGACTCATTCAGTAACTAAGCACCAAATGTGCACAGGTAAAAGAACATACCTCTATGTCGGAGATGGCGGAGTTGAGGGTGCAGGACCAGTTCACCAGCCTCTTGCTCCTGTAGATCACTCCCTCGTCATGCATACGAATAAATGCCTCCTGAACAGCATAGGACAGTTTCTGTGCGCACACACACACACACACACACACACACACACACACACACACACACACAGAATTAAGAAATAAAATGACCTAGGTAATAAAGTAAGAACATTAGTATCAGGCTGGCTTTGGCAAAACACTGGATTTAACTAATGGCACACTTAAAAATACATTTTCCTAGACATGATTGTATATTTATAACATGAGGCACTTCCTACATACAATTATAAAATTATAATTATTATGTTAGCATAACTCTGGAGAAAAATAAATAAATAAATAAAATTAAATGTGTTTGTGTGTGTGTGTGTATATATATATATATATATATATATATATATATATATATATATAGTCACAACTGCTGTTTGATTAAAGCCCACCTATCTCAATGAGCTATGGGAGGGTGTGTGGTTTGTTTTTGTTGTTTTTATTTTCTACTCACAGGATCCATAGTGTGAAACAGGCTCTGTCCCAGTCGAGTGAAGAGCCGAGTTTTCTTCAGCTGGTGGTAGATACGATCTCCCTTTCTAAAGGCAGAACAGAGCCAGAAAATCCTCATCACCAAACCATACAGACGGGTTAGAAACACACACGAGTGAAAGGTCACAATCATGTTTACACAATATCAGGGGTGGGCAATTATTTTTTTCCCCCCCAAAGAGCCACATGAGAAACCTGAGCAGTGTGTTCGAGGGCCCAAACTAACAATAAGCTGAACTTAACCATGCAAAAAAAAAAAAAAAAAAAAAAAAAAATTTTATATATATATATATATATATATATAGATATATATATATATATATATATATATATATATATATATATATATATATATATATATATATATATATATATATGCATGCATGCAAACTCATTAACTAAATACAAAGAAGCAACAAATTCTTCAATAAATGATATTATAGATGATTTGTGTATATTTATCCCTGATGAGCGATTCTGGGGCGACTGTGTCAAGGAAAAACTCCCTTAGATGGAATGAGGAAGAAACATTTACATTCACAGCATTTAGGAGACGGCCTTATCCAGAGCGATGTACTAAAAGTGCTTCAAGGCTCCATCTAAGAAAAAAGTAACTCTGGTATGATCAATTACAAACTTAGGATACCGACAACCTTAACCTCAGTTTTTTTGTGATGCCAAGACAGTGAAAAAAGGAAGAAGTGCTAGTTTAATTGTTGTTGGAATAGATGGGTCTTCAGTCAGACAGTGACTCTGCTGTTCAGACAGCCATGCTGTTCAGAGTTCGATGCCAGTACAGAGAAGAGCCTTGAACTAAAGATACCTCTTACCGTGAGTGAAGGAGGAACCAATCGAGCAGTACTAGAAGGTCAGGGGAACCAGACTCATTCAGGTCATTTCGATAGTGTAATTGTGAATAATACTAAATCAAGTCTATTTTGGGCTTCAGCAAAATGCACTAAAATCCGTCTGAATGTCTGAGGGGGATATGTGAAGGACAGCTGAGGGGTGTTCATCAGGGATGTCCTTGTTTCAGAGCGTCGTTAGAGAGGACGGTTCTTGAAAGCATCCTTTTATATGCACATACAGTATTAGCGCTGAAGAAAAACATGCATCAGAAAACATTCTACTCTTTCATTCCTGGATGCGTGAAGTTTCGTGAAAAACTCCCTGACCCGCGCCTCATGTTTGGTCACTTAGTGCCGGTTTACATTGCGTTCCTTGAACACACGTTGAAAACATGAACACAAACTAACCACACAAATTTTCCACTAACCTCTGTAAAGAAATATTTTGCAGCCCAACCTTCTTAAAAAGTCATTCTGTATCAATCTATCATTTTGAGGGTCTGTATGTATGCATCCACCTGCGCATGCGTCTGTACATAAATTAGGGGGGGTGGTAGCTCAGTGGTTAAGGCATTGGCCTCTAAACTGGAAGATTGCAGGTTAAAAATCCCGCTTCCACTAGTGGGCCCTCGGAGCAAGGCCCTTAACCCTCAATTACTCAGTTGAAAGTGGAGTTGGGTATCATTTTAATTTTATTCATTCTGATTCTTTTCTTAACGATTCTAATGGTTTGTCCCCGTGTTCTCGTATTCATGCTTTAAAAGGGTACTTACTCGTCCTTCCACTTCCAGACCTCGGCGATGAAGTTCTCCCGGCCGAGGTCGTGCCTGGTCATCCCTCTTTCCCTCATCAGCTTCTTCTCCACCACCACCTGAGTGGCGATGCCGGCGTGATCGCAGCCCGGATTCCAAAGCGCGGTCTCACCTCTCATCCTGTGCCTGCGTAATCACACAAGAGGACAGCTGATATGACATGTGCTACTGATATAAATAAATACAATTAAAAAATAATAATAAAAAACACTCTCCGTTTTGTGTACTACTCGCTACAGCGTGTTGCATTATGCAGGAGCCTCAAGTGAGCCAAATTACATTTTGGATGTCCTCAAACTATGTCTAAAGCTAATTATTATTCCGATCTTCTCAGCACCACTACTGCATCGAAAACCGACCGTGTGGAAACATACATGTACTGCTGATTTAGATCATTTAAAATATCACTGCATAAAAACATTTACAAGAGTATTAATAATGAACATACATTATACATTATTATACAGAAAGTATCCATATTTGTCCATGCACATTTTGAGTATTAGACATTTTATTTATGTTTAATACATTAAGGCAGATCTCCGCAAATGTTTTTCTGAGAGGGCCACATCATTTTTCCTTTCTTTAATAGGCCAGAGTGACTGCTAGTCGTATTATAATTTTAACTGTATTTATTAAACTATTCTAGGATTAGAAGGTATATCATTTTGTTATGCACCACACAGAAAAATTCTCAATTATTTTCAAGCAATATATTAATGAACGTTATTACCATTAATTAGCGTGAACTGTGGGTTGCTTCTGACTGGCGAGACGTCCAATGTCAGCTTCCAATCCTGTCACAGTCAGTCTCAAACACTAATGTGTTCAAATGTTCATCAGTCACTTTTGATCTCAGTGGAGTTTATCAGTTTCATGCATGAAAAGGTTTGCTCACAGATAAACGCGCTATCAGAAAATAGAGACATCTTCCTTGTATGCTGTTCAGCACGCTGGGATGTTTAGTGCGGAGCCGGACTGAACGAGTGCTCGATTCCAGTCCAGCAAGGACAATAAAAAGGAGAGACATCGGCTTCGGGGAGAGTGTTACCAAGCAGGGAGTGGAGAAAATCGTTCGAGACGCAAGACGTGGCGAGTGCACTCAGACAGACGCAGAGGAAACTGTGTGCTGGCCTGTAAGAAACTCACGTAGACGCGAGCAAAGCGGCAGTAAAGCGTGAGGAACCGCGAGTGTGCGTCGACAGGCGCCAGGAGAAGGCTCCCTGAACCGTTTGACTGTGAGTGTGTCCCGGCGTGAGTACGAGGGAAGGAAAGCGTGGGGGCACATTCCGAAAGACCAATGAATCCTTTACACATATATTAAAATTACATTTTGAAATTATGTCAACTAGTAGGAGGCTAAGAGCCACTTTTTTTTCTGTATTACTGCAAAGAGCCACATCATACACATGAACATCATCCCATTCCCATTGACGCATAGCCAGCTATAGTGTGTGCTTAAGTTGCTATTAGTCAAGTTAAGTAATATATATGTGTGTGTGTGTGTATATATATATATATATATATATATATATATATATATATATATATATATATATATATATATATATATATATATATATATATATATATATATATACACACACACATATACATACATACATATACATACACACATATATATATACACACAGATATATACATATATATATATATATATATATATAGATATATATATATATATAGATAGATAGATATTAGATATATATATATATATATATATATATATATATATATATATATATATATATATATAGATATATATATATATATATATATATATATATATATATATATATATATATATATCTATATATATATACACACACACACACACACACACACACACACCCTATCAGAAGTAAAGCCTGGATAAACTCTGGATAAAAGTGTCCGCCGAATGCAACAATATAAATAAACTACTAGTAAATAAAATAACTATAAATAAAATAACTAGCTTTCATTTACATTTCTTGCTTGTGAGTGATCACCGTAAAATGGCCAGGTCTGCACTATATGGACAAAAGTAATGGGACACCAGACATTCCCAGCCATAAGTGGACGTAGTGCATGTGATATCATACACACTAACGTTAACACACAAATTTACAAATTTAATTCACTGACACTCGATCATCTGGCATCAATCAGTAACTCCACAATGTAAAAAACAAAAATAAGTCGCACAAGGCGATGAAAACACAACACACGTTTGTCCTCAGAATCAACTGAATGCTTACCATCTGGTCAGGCAGTCCTGAATGGCATTGGTTAAGGCGTGGCCCAGATGAAGAGAGCCGGTCACGTTAGGAGGAGGGATGCACATCATAAATATACCACGAGGGTTCGCTTCACCGACGCTCGTCCGCTAGGAAACACACAGATCGGCAAATGAGCGAGATATTGAAGGGAGAAAAAATCTGAATAAATAGGAAAAAAATAGGAATGAATTCCTTACTCCGTATTCAGGCTTGAAGAAACCCTGTTTCTCCCACCATGGGTACCAGGCTGCCTCTACGTACTGAGGACTGTACGAGTCCGGTAAGGGGCTGAGCACGTCTGAGTGGTTTTTAAAAAAAAAAAAAAAAAAAAAAAAGAGAGTTGTTTTTTTTTTTTTACAATTTTTCTCAATCATTTTGACTTTCTATGCAACGAAACCCACCTTTCTTCTCTCCGGCCGGGGTGGGGATGTCGTACGTGATCACACCCAGTTCCTTCTTTTCCGGCTTGGCTTTTTTCTACACAACAAAAAGTTATTTAAAAATGTAAATTGCATTGTTGTCTCACAGGACTTCTTTTTTTTGTAATTTTTCTTCATTGACTGATGATCTCAAAATCTGTCCATGGAGAGTCCACACAGGAAGCTCACCACATCACCACGTTTCTTTCCTTTGTTTCCCACTTTTGCATATGGATATAAACAATTACTTATAAAGACATATGGGATATCTATATCAAAGTTTATTCATCTATATAAAGTCTCAGGTTCATCTGATAGAAATGCGATGTTTTTGTTTGGTTGGGGCTTTTTTTTTTATAATAAAAAGCAAATAAACAAAAATATAAATGACACAAATTCGAAAAGGTTTCCCCTAAAAATTCAGGTACAGCCCAAAGAGAAAGCAGAATGCTTCCACAGCTCCACCCCTTCTCTCCTGAGGCAGAGAAAGCTGAGACTCGTCTCTCGCTCACCTCTGACTGCGACTGCAGCTGCTTCTTCTTCTCCTCCATCTCCTTCTTCTGCTGGAACTTCTCCATCTTTTCACGCTTCTTGGCCTCTTTCTTCAGCTGCGCTTCGGTTTTCGGAGGACCTGAAAGAAACCAGGGAAGCAGAACATTAAACGACAAAAGCACCTGTTAGAATATAATTACATTCACACGCAAATCTCATTGCCCATGCTAACACACAAACACGGCGACACACACACAGACAGCGACACACACACACACACACACACACACACACACACACACACACACACACAGACGCACGCGCACACACACAGAGACAGAGACGTACGCGTGCACACACACAGAGACAGAGACACACACACGCACAGAGACACACACACACAGAGCCAGAGACACACACACACAGACAGTGACACACAGAGAGAGAGAGAGAGAGACACAAACACAGACAGAAAGAGACACGGACACAGACACACACACAGAGACAGAGAGAGAGACACATACACATATAATCCTCACCGTCGACTGTTCCGTTGGACGTATTGTTGTTTGCAGCAGGGTGGACGGAGGTAGAGTTGGCTTTGGGCATCACGGGCATCATTTTCTCACAGAGCGACACTTTACCCAACACCTTCAAAAACTGCGGCTGATTCACACAAGTGTCGAACCACCTGCTCACGTTCACCAGCGACTTTCGGTTTGAAGGCTCCAATGCCTGCAGAGAGACATAGCGAGAAATCAAGCTGCCCAAATCGGATGCCATGTTGTAGAGCGACATTCCTGAAAGGGCTTACCGTGGTTTTTTTAGTCACATGATTTCGAAAAAGCAATAGAAAGAGATACGCTTTCGCTTGAACCTTCCCATTCAACCATGCGGTTTGTTTGATGTGCTGGAATAAAGTAGTTGTGCTGCCTTTAGCTGCCACAAACACTAATTATTTCCATACAACTAATGAAACTGCACCCCTCTTGGAAACAAGCTCTTTGGATCTACGGCCGTGCCGTAGATTTCGTTTTTTTGCAAGTGTAATGCAGGGCAGGAGGGTGAAAACTACAGAAAATCACTTATGTCAAATAATGTCATAATGTCAAATAAATCAATAATGACAATTAATCACCCAGATCTACCATAAAGTAATGTACAATAATCATTCACTCATTCATCTTCTAAGTTTTGTTGTCCCAAAAAAAAGCCTATTTCAATAGTTTAAACTCTAAATGAAACTCCATTATTTTTTAATTCCTCCATAGTTGTGATATGGTTCTCTGCTTGTATCAAGCCTGACCCGCCCCCGGGAACCACATATTCCACTCTGATACGGCACCACACTAACATTAAACTTTCATATCATCTCGTGGGCCGCGAGTTTGAGACGCCTGGTTTACAAGATGGGAAGCACTCAAAAGTGTGGCTATACTTTTTTGCAAAAAGCAAAGATAAAGTTAATTGTAATTACTGTAATAAATTAATATTTTGCAAGCAAGGCGTCTTGAACAACATAAATAAGCACCTGCAGTTGCCTCACTGTTTGGAATCCAAACTGAGAATCGATATGTGGCCTTGTTGATCAGTTAGTCATGTTTGGTTCTTGCTGTGAACGTTACGGGAATGTTTCAACTTTGTGGTAACAGTTTGGGCATGTGTCCCAATACTTTTGTCCCAATACCCCCCCCCCCTGCAATGTGCAGATAATGTACATTGCAATGTTTGCAGTTAAGTGCACTTAACATTATCCGGATAATTAATCTTCTTACCAAATGATCAGTAAGATCAGTTTATTTTATAGTATTAACAGAAAGGGAAGAGTTTGTCCAAAATTAAGCACACTGGAAAATTTGGGGTGTCCTCCTATGTACATAGTCAAATAAGAGGGAGGGAGGGAAGGAGGGAAGGAAGGAAGGAAGGGAAATGATTTAGAAAGAAAGAAAAAGAAAGAAAAGGATTTAGAAAGAGAAAAGATTTACAAAGAAAAAGAAAGAAAGAAAAGATTTAGATAGATACAAAGAAAAGAAAGAATTTAGAAACAAAGAAAGAATAGAAGGAAGGATGGATGGATTTAGATATGGACAAAATTAAGGAAGGAATGTCAGAGAAAAAAAACAGAAAGAATTTCCCAAATAAAGAAAGTAGTAAGGACGAAAGGAATGAACGAAAGATGTACAGAGGAGGGGATGTTTTGTGAAGAAAGGAAGAAAGGAGAGGTTAAGGAAGATTTACAATAAAAAGTTGAAATAGTTTTTTTACGGTTATATTTTGCACTTATACTTTATATTATATAACCCTCTATAACGTAAAACACATCTCTGAGATTCGGCTGTAAGATTGGAATCAAACTCCTCCTATCGAAGCATCGAATCTTCGCGAGTCACTGCTATCCAATATAGAATATAAAATACACACAACCTTGAAGCAAAGACTTACATATTTGAAGGGCAGCAGCACAGCCGTCACTACGGCCATGTCCGCCAGAGACAAACTCTCTCCCACCAGGAACGTCCGAGGCTCTAAAGCCTGATCCAGAATCTTCAGGACACGCAGCAGCTCTCCATGGGAACTCTGCTGAAGCTGTGGGCAGAATTTTCGATTATAATAAAAATACAAGCTGTCCACATGAGTCAGCACAGGGAATGGCGGTCCCGATGGGGCTCACCTTTTTGTCAATGCCCGTCACACCTAACAGAGGGAAAACCACAGCGGAGGACACAGGAAGCAGCTCGCTCTCGGCGAAGCTCAGCCACTGCCACACCTGGCTCTGCTGCTTGGCGTCGCTGCCCACCTTCTTGCCCTCGGATGCCAGGTACCAGCTGACGGCGCTGGCACCGCACAGGGTGGTTCCCTCGCTTCCGCTCAGGACCAAAAGAGGGTGAGAGTGCACAACATTCGGTGGAGCATCCTTTACACACACACGGGGGTGACTGGGAGAGAATTCAGCAGCAATCAGGACCAGCAAACTCCTGATGTCGTCAGGGTGGGAGGACACGTGTAGAGACTCCATGACTGAGAGAGATAGATAGAGTTGATAGATAGATAGAGTGAGTGAGTGAGTGAGTGAGTGAGTGAGTGAGTGTGAGAGAGAGGTAGATAGATAGAGTGAGAGAGATGCATAAAGAGAGTGAGTGAGTGAGTAAGATATGGATAAAGTGAGTGAGTGAAAGAGATAGAGTGTAAGAGAATGAGAGAGAGAGAGATAGATAGAGACAGATAAAGTGAGTGAGTTAAGAGTGAGATAGTGAGTGAGTGAGTGATGGATAGGTAAAGTGAGTGAGTGAGTGAGTGATGGATAGGTAAAGAGAGTGAGTGAGAGAGATAGAGTGTAGAGAGAATAGAGAGAGCGTAGAGTGAGAGATGGGAGATAAGAGATGGGTAGATAAAGTGAGTGAGTTAAGAGTGAGAGAGTGAGTGAGTGAGTGATGGATAGGTAAAGTGAGTGAGTGAGGGATAGAGTGTAAGAGAATGAGAGAGAGAGAGATGGGTAGATAAAGTGAGTGAGTTAAAGTGAGTGAGTGAGATAAGAGTGAGTGAGTGAGTGATGGATAGGTAAAGTGAGTGAGTGAGTGAGTGATGGATAGGTAAAGTGAGTGAGTGAGAGAGATAGAGTGTAAGAGAATGAGAGAGAGAGATGGGTAGATAAAGTGAGTGAGTTAAGAGTGAGATAGAGTGAGTGAGTGAGTGAGTGATGGAAAGGTAAAGTGAGTGAGTGAGAGAGATAGAGTGTAAGAGAATGAGAGAGAGAGAGAGATGGGTAGATAAAGTGAGTGAGTTAAGAGTGAGATAGAGTGAGTGAGTGGTGGATAGGTAAAGTGAGTGAGTGAGAGAGATAGAGTGTAAGAGAATGAGAGAGGGAGAGAGAGAGAGAGAGATGGGTAGATAAAGTGAGTGAGTTAAGAGTGAGATAGAGTGAGTGAGTGATGGATAGGTAACTTGGTGACCCCGTGAGTGAGTGAGTGAGTGATGGATAGGTAAAGTGAGTGAGTGAGTGAGTAGAGAGAGATAGAGTGTAAGAGAATGAGAGAGAGAGAGATGGGTAGATAAAGTGAGTGAGTGAGAGAGATAGAGATAGAGCGTGTAAGAGAATGAGAGAGAGAGATGGGTAGATAAAGTGAGTGAGTTAAGAGTGAGATTGAGTGAGTGAGTGATGGATAGGTAAATTGAGTGAGTGATGGATAGGTAAAGTGAGTGAGTGAGGGATAGAGTGTAAGAGAATGAGAGAGGTGAGTTAGAGTGAGAGAGAGGGATAGATAGAGCGAGTTATGAAGTAAGAGAGAGAGATTGAGATGAGTGACACACAGAGGATGGATGGAGATTAGATAGATAGATAGATAGATAGATAGATAGATAGATAGATAGATAGATAGATAGATAGATAGATAGATAGATAGATAGATAGATAGATAGATAGATAGATAGATAGATAGATAGATAGATAGATAGATAGATAGATAGATAGATAGATAGATAGATAGATAGATAGATATGGAATTGTTGTTGTTACTTTAGAATTCTATCAGAGAATAAGTAACATAACCGGTTCTCCCAATATAAAAAAACACGTCACTACACACACACACACACACACACACACACACACACACACACACACACACACACACACACACACACACACACACACACACACACACACACACACACAGTTTGTGTATAAATACTTTGTACACGCGCTTTTCCGGGACTTGTTCCGGTGTTTAAACTCACCTTTACGCGCAATAATGAAAGCCGTCAACCTCCTGCAGCGTGCAGCCGCGCTACAAGAAACCGCCGCCGCTGCCGAAAAGCAGTGCAGCACCGCCGTAACTACTGGCGTAAAGAAGACGGCGACTGATGCAACAAACACATGCGGCCGCGTCTCAAAGCGAAAGTGTGTTTCACAAGGGATCGGTTCCTGTTGCATCATCCTGTATACACTGACCCCGTCATTAATGTTTTACAAGTAGAAGTATAGAAAGTAGGGCTTAAAAAGACTCGTGTAAAGGTTTTTGCTCAAGTAAAAGTGTAAATGAACTGTATTCAAAACTTCTTAAAGAATAAAAGTAATGTAAGTGAAAAAACGCTATTAATCAATTGTCATCGCCAATTTATCCAAACGTGTCTCTCTCTAATAAACTCCCTGCGATATCTTCATTTACGGAGGATGAATGGAAAACAAAGGGCACGGTGGTTTAGTGGTTAGCACGTTCGCCTCACACCATCAGGGTCCGGGTTCGATTCCCGTCTCGGCCATGTGTGTGTGTGGAGTTTGCATGTTCTCCCCGTGCCTCAGTGGGTTTTTCTCTGGGTTCTCCGGTTTCCTCCCCGGTCCAAAAACATGCACGGTAGGTTGATTGGCACCTTGGAAATTTCTCCCTAGTGTATGAATGTGTGTGTGTGTGTGTGTGTGTGTGTCCTTCGATGGGTTGGCATTCTATCCAGGGTGTATTCTGCCTTAATGCCCATAGACGCCTGAGATAGGCACAGGCTCCCCGTGACCCGAGGGAAGATCGGTTAAAGCGGTAGAAGATGAATGAATGGAAAACACGTGTTCCGTGTGCAGGTGTGATGGATCACGTACAAACCAAAAGAGTGTCGGAATGTTATATGTTTATATCTCATCCAACCACAATCACATTCACTCTATCCGGATGGAGTGTTTTATCAGTCAAGCCTGAATGAAAACAAACCTAAATATACAAGGAGTAACGAGGCTATAACTGGGTGAAAATGTAAGGAGCAGAAGTAAAAAGTCATCTGAAAAGTAATTATGGCAGTAAAGTATTGACACCCTAAATTTCCACTAAGGCAGGGGTGTCAAACTCCATTCCTGGAGGGCCGCAGCCCTGCGGTGTTTTGTTCCAACCCTGCTCCAATATGCATACCATGTAGTTTTCAAATAAGCCTTAATGACTTGATTATTTGGATGTAATAATGTTTTTAATTATGCTTGAGTTTAGTTAAGTTAGTTTGACACCCCTGGTTTGGAGCCAATTACAACAACAACAACAAAAAAGGCTAGTAAAAATATTTTCCCACAAAATCATATTTATTAGCAGAAGATGAAGGAAGGTAGGAGAAATTCTTAGCACACTTTGAGGAAGCTCTCAAATATTAAGTTCTAGAAGGGCAGTTTTAGCTTCAACCATAATTAAAACACACCTGATCCAACTAATCAAGTCATTAAGGCTTATTTGAAAACTACATGGTATGTATATTGGAGCAGGGTTGGAACAAAACACTGCAGGGCTGCGGCCCTCCAGGAACCGAGTTTGACACATGTGCACTAAGGTAACTAAAGTATTTGTACTTCATTACTCGACACCTCTCTATTATGCTGAGTATATACATATATATATGTCTATGGCCGTGTTGATTAGAGAATGAACAATCTGAAAAGGATTTATTTATGGTCCTTTTAACACTGACAAAAAGAATTCGCTGTTAAATCTAGAAAAATATATTTGAGCTTGTCCAATTTTTGTCCATTTGAGGGCACTTGAACAACACATTCACATATTTGTGAACATTTTCCCCTTAACACTTGTTCCTTAGAGCAGACATGTCCAAATCAAGGCCCAGATCAAATTATATCAGGCACACCAGCTAATATGAGCTGACAATGTTTCATGCACAGATTCCAAACTTCATCCCTGAATCGAAGCTCCAGCTCCACCTACAGGCTGCTCGAAGGCACTGCATGTTTATGAGTGTATGTTCAAGTCTTTGTGATACCAGGGGTTCTAACATAGAAACCCGACTTAGCATCGTGTCACTGTGGCTACACTCTGTTCTGAAAAGCTCTGTAATGCTTTGCCCATGTGCGAGATCGCTACCACTTCCGTTATTAGTGTTTCGTTAACTCAACATAGTTTGTGTGTGTGTTTTATGTACCGCTTCAAGAATTTCGCTTAAAAGGAGAAAATGCCGGCAATGCTGCATAACAAGGGGGATGAATGAGAAGCTAACAAATGTAAACTATTTCAATATCATTAATTTAATGAATAAAAAAAGAAACAATTTGACAATATTCAGCGTAATTATACAAAAACGTAACCGAATTTGACTTAGAAACAAGAAAAGAGACAAGAACATCTGTACTGTTGCACCCCTAACAAGCACACATATAGGGATTATAGGGATGAAAAACCAACATGTAGAGTGGTTTAGTAAAGATTTGCACATTTCACCAAATTGCATTATTAGAGATGGTTCTTAAAGTCTGTGAGACTGTAGAAGTATGATGCAGATATAAAGGTTGTTTTTGACGATAGAGGTATAGAGTACGAGTGTTAAAATCTCCCATCTAGATGTTCAATAGGTTGAAGGTCATAGACATTTACCCCATCGTTCAGAGGGCCCTCAGGCTCAGTGGATGAAGAGTAAATGTTTCATCAAACAATGTAGATCATCACTCAAAAGAGAACGTCTGATTCTCTTCTGATGTTTGGATTTAAAGGTTTAAGGCACTGGGCTACTGATTGGAAGGTCGGGGATTCGAGCCCTGGGATCACCCTGGGATCACTGCTACTCTTGGGTCCTTGAGCAAGATCCTTAACCCTCGGTGCTCCAGGGGTGCCGTATCACGGTTGTCCCTTTGCTGTGACCCAAATTTCCAAACCAGCTGGGATATGCAGAGAAACAATTTCACTGTAAATGTATATGTGACACATAAAGGCCATTCTATTCTACCTGTTTTTCTGCAACTCATAATCCATATAATGTGTGGAAAAAACAGATAAATAAATAATTGTGTAAATGATTTGCAGAAATTAAAGGATTTTAAGCGACAAGCAGCATTTTTGGTGGCCAAGTAGGCAGAATCTGTGAACAGGACATGCTACAATTGTTGGATATTCAATCGTTTGAAAGCAATCCAGCTATAACTTTAGGCAAAGTGCTTGAATTTCGCACATGATGTCTGTTTCGTAACCACAGAGTATTGGACTTCTCGAGCTGCAGAAAAAAAGGTCTGGATGAACCAATGGGTCGCAGGATGTCAATGCACAAGGTCATCGTATCTAATTTCCTAATAATACATAGATGCATTACAGCCTGTTTATTTATTTATTTATTTTGCATTTGGAGGAAATTTACAGAACAACAGTTTTTAATAAATCCGTTTCTTATTTTACATGAATGTTCCTGAAAAGGCCTACAAAAACAGGTTTGTTTCATTGGAAGTCATTATTAAATCAACTATTTCATATTAATTATCCAATTACAACAAACCATTTTGAATATTTAGAATTCTTATAACTTTTGCAACACGTACTTGAAGATCAGGATTTGTAATGGAATGAACACTTTTTGGCGCCAAAAAAAAAATTGATGACATAAAAGCTATTTATGGGGCATTTTGACCTTTAAGGGAAATCCAGAAATTATTTTTTTGGTTCTGGGATACACCGTTCAAAACTAGTGGTAGACCATAATGAAGTAAATTGAATTTGTTACTGTAATTTTCCATTTTGGGAGACATTCCCTCATATTTACTGCTTTCGTTGGTTTTCTGCTTTTATATACAGTTAATAAAAAATACATTGAAATGATAATCAGGTACATAGGTCTCATTTATATGCAGTATACACTAAACATCATGAAAAATTCATCAATATGTATAATGTTGTATGTGCCTTCTTATCATAAAGAACCCATTTGAAAGAGAACCCTTTACACATAAAGATAATAGATATACTGTAGAGTATTTCCCTTCAATCAGCATTCCTTTACCTAAATGCACCTTTCCACCAATCAGGCAAACATTATGACATTATAACATCATGAGCGAAGGGGCACGGTGGCGTAGTGGTTAGCACGTTCGCCTCACACCGCCAGGATCCGGGTTCGATTCCCGTCTCGGTCATGTGTGTGTGGAGTTTGCGTGTTCTCCCCGTGCCTCAGGGGTTTTTTCTCCGGGTTCTCCGGTTTCCCCCCCGGTCCAAAAACATGCACGGTAGGTTGATTGGCACCTTGGAAAATTGTCCCTAGTGTATGAATGTGTGTGTGAATGTGTGTGTGTGTGCCCTGCGATGGGTTGGCATTCCATCCAGGGTGTATCCTGCCTTAATGCCCATAGACGCCTGAGATAGGCACAGGCTCCCCGTGACCCGAGGGAAGATCGGATAAAGCGGTAGAAAATGAATGAATGAATGAACATCATGAGCAGTGAAGTGAACAACACTGATTATCTCGCCATCATGGCACCTGCTAGAAGGTTTGATATTATTGGTGAACAAGTGAACCCTTTGTCAGGAAGCTAGAAAGATGGTGATTGATACTGATATGCTCCAGACCGTGAACACCCTACAAGATGACGCCCCTGCCCCTGTAAAAAGGAGCAGTGATGGAACTGGTGACAGGGTCATGGGTGAACAAGGCTCATTGATGCACGTTGGGAGTGAGGGCTGGCTTGTGTGATTCGATAAACAGATGAGCTCCTGTATCTCAGATTTAGATTCAGAAGTTAATGCTGGTAATGCTCGAAGTGTCATGGTCATAATGTTATGCCTGACTGGCATTGATTTCTCCAAAGTACATTGAGAAATATAAATATATACATATATTTATGTATGTATCTGTATACATACATACATGTATACATACATATGCTCCCCACCCTACGAACAAACACGTTATGAAGTAAAATGTGTCCGAATTCGACAAAAAAAAACACTAGCTAGTAGCAGAGCTTAATGAACGCAGAGTGTAGCAAACGAGTGTAATGTCCATGGAAAGCCTACTACCTCCTCCCACCATCCACATACGTATTAACATAAGTACAGTACAGTACTTACTGTATACATTATTTTATACAGTAAAATTTTTTTTACAGATTTTATACCGTTTATTCGTTTTAAATGTATTACTGTTGTTGTTTCTTTCTATAACTTAAGTACAGCATTCAGGAATTCAGTAATATATAGATTATATATATACATATACATTCCTAGCCAATCTTATGAACACATTCATACTATGAATGAACTCATGGAACATAACACGTTCATAGGGTGGGAGGCGTCTGTGTATATATATATATATATATTGGAAGAGACGACACGGGCATCCAAAATCCATGACACAATCCTTGCTTTTATTTAGACATCACTCAAGGTGCATACATATATATCAGATTCACTCACTGGGCAAGAAAACACTGAACACTAGGTGTTTTTTTTAACAGATGTTTCTGACATCCTGCTTAATATTAAGGGGGTGTTTGTGCAAATATTCAATAAAAGCAAATCTGCTAAGTTGATTAACAGTGACGAGACTGAAGATCTTGCCTCATGGGCTCTACGATACTGGTCGCATCGAAAACAACATTGTACCATAAATTCCGTAATCCGTAACCTTCCCCCGTTCAGCAGCGGACCGAATGAACGCAAACCGTACGAAGAGTCAATCGCTCAGATCTCAACTCCACAGTCCCAGCGCTTCTGATTTAAGAGGTGTGGTCGTGCAGCGAGACCCCGACCATGATGTAATCGAGTGTAAATAGAAAGATCAGTGCCCATGCATTCATGCACAAAAAAAACCCTTCGATGTTCTCTCACTGTTCCGTGAAAGCTTCCTGTACGTTTTCTATCACGTTTCCGAACATTCCACCAACAATGCCCAGAACTATATTTACCACATGCGCAAGTCCCCTCTGTCCCCTCCACACCAGAATGCCTATCCCTTTACCTACTGACATGCCCTGTTCGCCAAGCTCCGAGACTACTCCTCCCAAATACCCACAAAACCCCAGGCACAAGCTCTCACCTATCTCTATGCCAAATTCCCAGACCTCACCAAGCGCCCCGGTTACCAGCCCCAAAGCGTCACCTATTAGCATCACTATACCTGTGAGTCCCTCCTGCCACGAGAGCATGAGCGTGCCTAATAAAGTGCTTATTAACGTGTATAGCGAGCACACACCATGCTCTCCCACTCGGTAGGTGATGCTGCCTACGTTCTCAACACCCGAGACGACCCCAGAGCCGATGTTCTGAACCAAACTAAGGCTGTCACCGGGCAGCGAAGCCAGCACGGCTGCGTCCTCTTGCAAGACATAGCAGATTTGAAATGGTAAGTTGGTGACAGTGGAGACAACCGGACACAGAGGAGCGAACAGGAGCGAGACAGTTGAAGACAGGACGTAGAAGACAACGCTGTCCTCTTGACACCTGGAGCTTTTTTCGCTGCTTCCTTCCAGACCGGGTTCAGACAGGGTCTCCTCTTCTTTCCTTTCTTCTATCACTTCTTCTATCGATACCTCAATCTCATCACTGCTTTTGTCTGCCTCAGAAACGTCCGTTGCCTCATCTTCCACGATTGTCTCTCCACATCCCCCTGAGAAAAGCTCCTTGATGTCCATCAGTTCCTCCAGCTCCTTCACGCTCATCACCTTCATCTCCCCTTCCCCCTCAAGGACAACTGCGGTACTGAAGCTTCCGGCTCCTTCGGGAACGTCGCAGCACACTGCCGACCACAGCACGTCCGCCGTGGCCTCGCTCGGCCCGCCCGCGCCGCTCTGAACGTACACGCTCCCCCCTGCCTCGGAACACTGCGGTGCCATCCTGCTCTCCACCAGCTCGGCAGTGTGAACGTCCAGTTTGTGGAGAGCCGACGCCGAGGGCGATGAAGCTACATCTCGGTCCTTCTTGAACAAAGCCGGGACGTGTCCGAGGACCCCTGGGTCGTTCTGCACATGGATTTGAGGGACACACAAACACAAATCATGGAGCGTTTTCCTTATTATACATTACATTCAGCGCACAGAATTGAGCCGCAAGAAAAGAAACGCTTCCTTTGTGGCTAAAAGAAAGCAGCTGTTCTGAGGCGCAAATGTATGCATTGTCTCTAAATGGGTCCTTTCATTAAACGTGGCAAGGGTCATTAAGACATTTTGTGTAGTTTGTGTTTCGTGCTATTCCCTCGTCGGCTCGTAGTCGGGCAATATCTTTTTGCACACTTCATTTCGCAACCAAGGGAAATTCTCTAGAAGCTTCATTTATTTATGAAACTCGTCTGGAGAGCGAGCGCATTCTCAGCGCTGACAAATCAGGGCAAAATCATGGAGGCGCGTGCAACTAAATGTGATCCCACATCAACTCTATTCAAACAGATCACAGGCCCGTCGTCTCCACCATTTTTATTTGCCATAAAAGTCTTATTTTAGACTACAACCCCATGCGAAAGCAGATTGCGTAGCGTTATTATGATTGGTTTAGGATTAATCATTCTTTCTTACATAGTCGATCAATCAGTTCATATACCTGCTATTTCTATCCGACACATCAATTACATAGAAATGTATTTTTAAGTACAAGTAATGACTGGTTTTAAGCTGGACTAATCACACTTCTGACTCGAGTCTGATTGATTCCGAATGCTTGCATTATGTCAACACCGACATGTTTATTCACAACCTGTCAACCGATGATAAAAGTCTACAGTATAAGTCAAACACTCTTTTCAAACATTATTGTCAAAAGATTTCATCTATCCAGTAATGACAAAATATGCATTCAATATTGTTTTATATGTTTAGGTTTAAAAAAAAAAAAAAAAAGCAACGGGAATCGTTTTTCATTTGAATAAACAATTGTTGACAAATCTCGTGCATGCGAGATCTTGTGTTCCGTTACAATTTATTATTGCATTTTAAGACCGAATATTTTACATCGATACTTAAATTAAAATCGATTCTCTTGTGTAGAACCTCTGGGTTTCTTCCCCACACAAACGAAGGAAAAGCAAAAGAATTTTCTTTTAATTCGACTGCTTGGAATAAATACTTCTTTTATGTCATTCCGTTCTTTTCTTAAGTCTTCGATGTGTTTTCTTAGTTCAAGAAATCTTACCAAAGATCTTCCTGCACTAGCAGACTTGTTTCTAGACTGTATCTTCTTAAAGCGTGTGTTTATTTCTTATAGTTAAAATCTTGCAGTAGAACAGCTTGACAATGGCAATAGATGGGGGGAAAAAAAAAACAACAAACAAACAGATTTTTACCAACTCTTCTGTCGTTCCTTTGCCCCATGCGTTGTGTTGACCGAGGTGCAGAGCTGTATAAATGTCAGACTGCTGTCCCGGGTGAGAGAGTGACGCAAAAGTGCGCCCGGCTCCCAGGCTGTGGCATCTCCACTCCAGGCCGGACTCGGTGACCCAGTGCGGGGGGGTGTTTCTGTAAAAGCTCTCCTTGCACTCGGAAGCTGTGACAACGTGAGCCGGGGAGAGCAGGCCGAGGATCAGCACTGCGAACTCCCACGCATTATTCCTGGGTGCTGCACACGGCATGGCCAAAACACTCCGTCTCTCTCTCTCTCTCTGCAGTCTGGCAATGGCTGTAAATGACAGCGCTGAAGCAGCAATTACCCTCGGCAAGATCCTGCAAGTCACCCCCCTCTCCCTCTCTCCCTCCCACTCTTCTCAGCACTCTTGCTCTCTCTCCCTCTCCTGCTCTCTCCAATACGCTTGGGCTGAAAGAGCTCCCCCCTCTCCTCTCTCTCCCTCCCACTCCCTCTCAATTACCCTCGGCACCCCTCAGCTCTCCTGCAAGAAACCCCACCCACCTCAGTTCTCTCTCCCTCTCTCTCTCTGCTCTCCTCCCACTACCCTGCGCTCCTCAGTCACCCACCCCCTTCTCCCTCTCTCTCCCACTCTTGCTCTCTCTCCCTCTCCTGCTCTCTCCAATACGCTTGGGTGCTTTCTTTCTTTCTCTCTCTCTCTTTTTTTTTTATTACCCCCTCCTGCTCTCCCGTCTCATTCTTTTCTGTCAGCAAATCACTTCCTCCGGTGGCGCTTTGGCTGTAATGTACACAAACCTGCGCGCACGCCCTCGCACGCCTATCGGTGTTACCTGTAAATCAGCATTCTCTCATACACACCCATTTATCTGACTCGCATTGTCGCTCGCCATCGCACACGTGCGCGTTTTATTACCTCCATGAGATATCTTCATCCTCATCGAAACCCCACCAACTCTCCGTCTGGGAACTTTTCAGGGGGAGGATAAAAATATCTAGATCTATATATGAGGAAGTAGGTAAAATGGTGCTGAGATTGAAATCACACACACCTGTTCTGACCATATTTGAGCAGGAGAACATTATGGTCTGTAGTGAAACAAGGGTCGTGTCCTCAGAAACACACATCAGTGTGTTTGGCGGCTTTTGAATTATGCAGTCGCTACCCGGAAGATCTAATAAAAATGCCTTGAATCCACTGTTTAAAAGCAGCTCTAAGCCTGGCTGCCAAATACCGAGAAGAATTGTGCAAAGCTCGGTAGGTATGACAACAGTAAGATGTGTGTATGTGTGTGTGTGTGTGTGTGTGTGGGTTGCAACCCTACACTGCAGAACTGCCTGTCTGAACTGGAGTCTAAGCTGTAGGGCAAGATAGGTGTGGTTGCAACCCTCCCTCAGTATCCCATTTTGTTTTTTTCTGGGTTTGTGTGTGTGTGTGTGTGTGTACAGCCAGTTACACTACATACCTCACAACCAGCTATGAATATTTGTATATTTGAATGCATAAATCATAATGCCTTACCTAATCGACTATCTATTTATCCATGAAAGGAAACCTACGTCAGTTCATCACCCACACACACACACACACACACACACACACACACACTTGTTAAACCTAGAAGAATTATTAGTTATGCAAGTATGCTTTCTACCCATATACATGAAGTATTAAATAAGATTTTTGCTGATTTGAACAGGTATTAGGTCAATCACAGTGGCTTCTCTCCCCACATGCATTAATGAGTCGTGACTGCTCATGACCCCGTCACCGGGTCACCGCCGTTTCTTCCTTGGCCCAATTTTTGATAGCTACTGACCGGAGACCCTTACGCTTGCCCATTATTAAAGCTTCTTAAACATCAACATCACTTGCTGCATGATAAATCCCACCCACTAACCGCTCGTAACGTTAGACCCGGTCGGTGTATATTCAGATCATGTGCCACAATTGAATAACGGTGAAACGGTGAACTCGAAATTTGACTCCCGAGTTATTTGAGGCAGGTTACACATGAGTAAGTAATTCGGCATTTAGGTAAATTAGATAGTAATTAGGTAAAAGGGGTTTTCAATTAACCTTTTTATAACCATCTAACTTTTTACTGTTCTCCTCATTAACTGCAGGAAATCTAGATTTATAATTTTTGTCCCTACTTCAGTATTTCTTTTATGAGTAGCGATTTTTCATGTCAATAATAATCCATGTTGGTGAATAAAGGCTGAAAATATAAGGACCTGTGGAGATTATATATATATATATATATATATATATATATATATATATATATATATATATATATATACATGGATAAGGGCGTCTGCCAAATGCCATAAATGTGAATGTAATAAGGCAGTAGCGGTCCAGGATCTCGTTTACTAATCATAAGGTCATTGCTTCAAGCCTCAGAAAATCCACTGCTGCAGCAGTGCACCCCTCCAGCAGTGCTGTACCATAGCTGACCCCGCAGCTTCATAACAGGCTTGGATACATGAAAACTACAAAGTAAAGGAAATGAATGGATGTTAGAGATGGAACGTTACATTTACAGCATTTAGCAGACGACTGTATTGAGAGCGAATTATGTGTCGGGATGTTAAATATGTTCCATTACAAGCCGTTAAAAGCAGACTGGGGTTCTGAAACCTGGGGTTAAAAGTGGGATTTCTAACAGGTGCACAAGAGAGAGAGATCTTCAGAAGTTCATTCTCTCTTCTGTTTTCTTTATAAGACTAGAGCCTGTACTTACAGTGAACTTATTGGAACTTGTTTTTTTTAACGTGGATGATGGTGAGGGCGTCCATGCACAAAAAGGGGGTTCGATCTAGCCCGATTTGAAAAACGCATAGGATTAATCAAACAAACCCGTTTACAATTCATTTTTAATCCATTTCCCGTCCAACTCGGACAAAAACACCAGAACTGGATGTTGAGTAGGACTGTTTAAACAGACTTGCTAGCTAAAATAATATTACATTCGTTGGTAATTACAGTCAAGAGAAAAAGCTAAGAAAGATTCATATGTGCTTTTGGAATTTGCTGTTACAATACCCTTCCCACTTCTGGGAGGATATCTCTGTGGATCTTGATATGTGTGAGTAAAGGGTGCGAGTAGTCCCACAGGGTTGAGGTCTAGAGCAGGCTAAATATCTTCTACTCCAACCCATGTTGCACAGGAGCAAAAGGAAACTCCAATATTGTCGTCTGGTAAATTGAGTGGTCGGAATTGTATGACACTTTGTCGTCATCATGATAAAAATCCGAGGCAGGTCTTTGCAGTAATGCGGCCTCTCAGGAATTAATTTTGCGGACGCGCTGGCATGTGACACGTGTGGAAATTTCCCTCCGATCAAACTCCTTTCATGGAAGTACACGGAGTCTCTTTTCCTTCATACATAAATGAATCACATCGTAGGTACTGCATTTGCTATGTTACACGTAAAAACAAAACAAAAAAAGGGTGGAGAAGAGAAAATTCTACACAGCACCGTCCACTGACGTTCTCCCTCGTTCACACTCGAGTCTTTTGTCTGCGTCGCCCTTCACTCGTTAGGAATGTCAATGACCAGTTCTGCTTCTTCTCCCTCTCCTCTCTCTTCATCTCCTCCGTCGCTCTCTCCCTCGCTCTCTCCTTCCTCCTCGGCGGCGTCTCCGCTCAGCATCTGCCGCGGCACCCAGCTGAACGGCCCGGATGACCCCGTGCCCGCCGCACTTCCTGCTGGGTAGTTCGATCCTAACGGAGATACCACCTAAAGAAGCAAAACAATGCGAGAGAATGAAATTATTAACAAAATCACGTTAAGGCTTTATGAAGGACTTCAGGTGTTAAATATTTTCTCTCTCCGATCGATTCAATAATCCACATGAATGAGCGGCACGATTAAGGTGTGCGATTTCGCTTCGGGATCTGCTGCTTTCCGCCCCCCACCCCCTACATCCTCACTCTAATGCGCCGTGATGCGCTAATGGACCTCCGCGTTGCTCTTCGGGGAATTTAGCCTGGCTGTTTATATATAGCATTGACGTGATGCAGTGCACCGTCCTCTCCCTAGACGCAACATTTAGCAACTGTATATGGCCAACATTTTGTACAGAACACAAATGGATCAATGATTAGAATACACATAAACTGCATAAAAATGTCCTCCTTAAGTAAGATTCACTTATATCTAGTTAAAATGAATAAAAATCAAGCAAACAAAAAACAATCTACTAGATCCTATACCCAGACTATAAAAAGCCCAGTTTCAAGCTTTTTTTTATTACCTTTTTTAACCACTAAGGGGCAGCACGTGTGAATTTTAACCTGCAAAAGAGACCAATGCCTTAACATCTGAGCCACTACCTTCCTTTGAGAGGTTTTTTCTTTAAAGTCCTATTATAAGAATTGTTCAGGCCAGTATTAGTGTTAAAACTCGCATGGCATTCTATTTGAACATTCACTTCATGAACGTTCACATTTACTTGCCTAGACTGTACTTTCCTACTTTAAGATTTATAGTCTAATCTTTTTTTTTTTTAATCAGTTTTTGCAGTGTAAAATCAGGTAAATGGTATTTGTTTTAACTTAATTTATTAAAAGTATATTTATACACATTATATGGACAAAGGTTTGTGGACATGCAGTGATAAGTGCTTCCTTAACCTCCCATTCTACCTTTACAGCCCATTAACTGTTCTTAAAACCTCCACCCATCTGGGAAGACGTTCCACTAGATTTTGTTGTGTGCTTGTGGAGATTCCTGATCATTCAGCTACGAGAGTGTTAGTGAAATCACGCACTGATGGTGGAGGTCTGGGGTGCAGTCACCATTCCCGATTCATCACAATAGGGGTGAGTTCAGGGCTTAATAGCATGTCATTTATGATCTTTGTGTAATAGAGTTGGCTTTGTGCACAGGACCATTGTGAACAAGTAGAGACCTGTAGTCCTGCGAGACCCAATGCAAATACGTGCGGCGCTGGGCGAGATTTGATGGTGAGCGCGGGTGCGGACGGGAATATATCCATATGTGTCGGGTCGGTCGGGCCAGCGCAGAATGAGTCCAGTCGCCAAGTTACATGTTGTATAGAAGTATTTTGAAACGACATAGCATCAGTGCATTATCAGGTTTTTTTTTTTTTATACATTATAATGGGATTTTTTGACTTTTTTTTTTTTTTTTTTTTTTTACACAAACACTAAACTAAACTTTACTCTAGATATGTCTTTGCCACACTAGGCTATTTGGAGGGCCGGAACAAATCACCTTGGGGTCCGGGTTCAACCGGAGGGCCACCAATTCAATATCCCTGATAGAAAAAATATTATACTAGTACAATACGTTGTTTCCTGCAATACGTTGACTGCATTATACTTCTAGAAACATAAATAAATAAATCAGCAATCTAAGCACCAAATATTTTATATATTATAACTTTCACATACTGCCTTTGACCTGATGATAAATAAATACATCTGCTTTTATATTTTAATGATGTAGACCCACAAAACCTGAAGCTTTTAAATAGAAACTGAAGTCTATATTTATTATCTCTATTTTAGCAATTCAAGAGTACTGTTACACAGAAATTTCTACAAGTTCCTACTATAATTTTTTTAAACCATTTAATTAGTAATCCGAATTTAAAGCATCATTTGCACTTTCCTCCGAGTTAGTAAATTCATTTCCGTCTTTATCCCTGTCGCAGCGCTCACGTAAGAGACAGCGGGTGATTTAACTGACATGAGACTGGAAAGCGGTCAAAAGCCGTTTCCTGTTTCTCTTTTCCACTCGGTCTCTCTCTCTCTCTCTCTCTCTCACCTTTCCTGCAGAATCTTTTCTCTGTTTTGGTGGTTTTCTCTCTTTCCTCACTCGCTCAGCAGAGGGAGCCAAATAGTCGGGAGGGAAGGGTAACTGCTCGCCACATGCGCGCGCACACACACGCACACACAATCCACGGCCATGTCCACACGTACAGTCCCCGCCCCATAAGACATGGGTCCGAAAATAAGCGGATGATGTGACGACGGGACGACAACAGAAAAGAGAAAGGAAAAAAAAAGAATGAATTAAAAAAATAAATGTCAAAGGAACTTAACGCAATACACGGACATGGGATGAGGTCAGTAACGTGGGCCGCACTGTATAGACTTCCTTACCGCGTTGAGGTACTGTGCGGGCGCTGAAGCCTGGAGGGCGTTCGAGCCGGGCCGAGAGAGGAGAGAAAGCTGCGGGGACGAGGACGAAGCAAGAGACGGACCAGCAGGACTTCTCCTCCTGAAGTGTACACACAATAAAACTGAGGTTAAATAGGAATAGACTTGTGCATCGGCCTCTACAGTCTGTTAATGGATAAAACCATTCATTCCAACAAATGTTTTCCGAAACTAAAAAAAACTATTCTCTCATAAATCCATATTCAATTAGAATTAAAACATATATCATTAAACTTAGAATAGATACCATTTTAAGGGGAGAAATAAGTTCAATATACAGACGTGGACAAAATTGTTGGTACCCTTTGGTCAATGAAAGAAAAAGTCACAATGGTCACAGAAATAACTTTAATCTGACAAAAGTAATAATAAATAAAAATTCTATAAATGTTAACCAATGAAAGTCAGACATTGTTTTTCAACCATGCTTCAACAGAATTATGTAAAAAAATAAACTCATGAAACAGGCATGGACAAAAATGATGGTACCCCTAACTTAATATTTTGTTGCGCAACCTTTTGAGGCAATCACTGCAATCAAACGCTTCCTGTAACTGTCAATGAGACATCTGCACCTCTCAGCAGGTATTTTGGTCCACTCCTCATGAGCAAACTGCTCCAGTTGTGTCCGGTTTGAAGGGTGCCTTTTCCAGACTGCATGTTTCAGCTCCTTCCAAAGATGCTCAATAGGATTGAGGTCAGGGCTCATAGACGGCCACTTTAGAATAGTCCAATTTTTTCCTCTTAGCCATTCTTGGGTGTTTTTAGCTGTGTGTTTTGGGTCATTGTCCTGTTGCAAGACCCATGACCTGCGACTGAGACCAAGCTTTCTGACACTGGCTAGTACATTTCTCTCTAGAATTCCTTGATAGTCTTGAGATTTCATTGTACCCTGCACAGATTCAAGACACCCTGTGCCAGACGCAGCAAAGCAGCCCCAGAACATAACAGAGCCTCCTCCATGTTTCACAGTAGGGACAGTGTTCTTTTCTTGATATGCTTCATTTTTTCGTCTGTGAACATACAGCTGATGTGCCTTGGCAAAAACTTCGATTTTTGTCTCATCTGTCCACAGGACATTCTCCCAGAAGCTTTGTGGCTTGTCAACATGTAGTTTGGCATATTCCAGTCTTGCTTTTTTATGATTCGTTTTCAACAATGGTGTCCTCCTTGGTTGTCTCCCATGTAGTCCACTTTGGCTCAAACAACGACGGATGGTGCGATCTGACACTGATGTTCCTTGAGCATGAAGTTCACCTTGAATCTCTTTAGAAGTCTTTCTAGGCTCTTTTGTTACCATTCGGATTATCCGTCTCTTAGATTTGTCATCAATTTTCCTCCTGCGGCCACGTCCAGGGAGGTTGGCTACAGTCCCATGGATCTTAAACTTCTGAATAATATGTGCAACTGTACTCACAGGAACATCTAGTTGCTTGGAGATGGTCTTATAGCCTTTACCTTTAACATGCTTGTCTATAATTTTCTTTCTGATCTCTTGAGACAGCTCTTTCCTTTGCTTCCTCTGGTCCATGTCGAGTGTGGTACACACCATATCACCAAACAACACAGTGATTACCTGGAGCCATATATATAGGCCCAATGGCTGATTACAAGGTTGTAGACACCTGTGATGCTAATTAGTGGACACACCTTCAATTAACATGTCCCTTTGGTCACATTATTTTCTGTGTTTTCTAGGGGTACCATCATTTTTGTCCATGCCTGTTTCATGAGTTTATTTTTTTACATAATTCTGTTGAAGCATGGTTGAAAAACAATGTCTGACTTTCATTGGTTAACATTTATAGAATTTTTATTTATTATTACTTTTGTCAGATTAAAGTTATTTCTGTGACCATTGTGACTTTTTCTTTCATTGACCAAAGGGTACCAACAATTTTGTCCACGTCTGTAAGTTTGATGGCTGTAACACAGTTTCTAATCGTTCTGAGAGGAATGTTGTTCCATATATGAGCATTTCTTTAAATGATGCATCAAATGATTTCAAATGGAGAAACTCTTCTACTATGAAGTCATGCTATTGTATTAGATGGAGTATGCACTATTGTCTTCCTCAAATGTGAAAAAAACAAACAACCACTCTAAATCTTGTAATACGCTATACAGCATTTATGGAGCCTTTCCAAATGTATAAGCTGCCCATTCCACAGGCACTAAAGCACTCCCGTACCATCAGTGATTTGGTTGAGTGCTTATAACAAGGCAGATGATCCCTTTCCTCTTTAGTCCATAGGACATGATGCCCATGCTTTTCAAAAGGAAATGAAAATTTCCGTTCAATACAGCTTGGCATAAGTTTACTTTCCATTTATAACAAGAAATGCACTTTTTCCCCCATTTTGCTGAGCTAGTTTGGCGATATGTGTTTGGATGTTGGGGTCATCTGATGTTTGACCCCAACATCCAAAAACATATCACCAATAAAAACTGGGCTATATATTTTTGCTGTATACCAAAAAAATTCAAAAGATAAATATTCTAACATTTTCATCCACCATTTGCCAGAACAACAGCCTCTCTTAATAAATAATCATCAAGTAACTTTTCCATCCCCGATTGCACATTTCCAACCAAATTTTTTAACATTTTTCTCCCTGGCTGCTCCCGTTAGGGGTCACCACAAGGGATGGTCTGCATATTATATTTGGCTCATGTTTTAGGCTGGATGCTCTTCCCATTTATCCGGGCTTAGGACCGGCACTGGTCAGTCAAATTTTAAAAGTCATTGAGGGCCCTGAACCAAAAAGTTTGCCCACCACTAAATTAGGGGTTAAGGGACTTGCTCAAGGTTTTTAAAAAAATGCAGAAAACACACTTATCACAAAACACATGATGGGACTCACTTCTTTCCTGGTTCTCGTTCTCTCTGAGCCTCTCCCTCGCTGTCTGATGAGGCCGTGGCGTCCGAGTCTGGAACAGGACAGGTTAAATAATACCATAACAGTAATACACAACATGGTGTTCTTACTGGCAAAGGGGTTCGGAGATATTACTGGGTCTGCAGCGAAATTATCTGCATAGGATTCAATCTGCAGTATCAGGGAGTGGATCGTTGTGTACCTCTTGAGGTTAAGAATGACTAGCGCATTGTTGAAACCTTCTTGAAATTTCCTGTGTTTCAGTATACAATGGTTATTTGTTTGCTCTGTAAAGTCTCAGTGGACCAGTGGAAGTGGTCATTAGCAAGGCCAATCCGGGGACAAGCACTTAGACGGCCTTCTAATTGCTGTACAGTAGATATTGCTCTAATTGAGGTGATCTCGATATTACCATAATTGCAGAATCAGTCTTCAACAGACTCATGAGCTGACAGTGTAGAAGTGAGGCAGGAAGCGAAGCGGACAACTGAACCAATGTGACAGCAAGGAGTGCTACAAGAAGAATAAGGTGAGCTCCTCCGGAGCAGAAAAATAGGCTGAACGACGAGTATTTTGTGAATGAAGGGTGAAGCGGGAGGAAATGAGTGGTGCTAGATCACCCGTGCAAGAAACAAGCATTACCTATTGAAGTGAGTCTGTAGAAAGGACAATGAACAGAGAAACGGAAGGTGAGAGAGTTTCAGGTGCGACAAAAGTGTGATTATGGCAAAATAAAGCCAATATAGGGCGATGGTGGTCCAGTGGTTAAGGCGCTTAGTTTCTGACCATGAGGTTGGAGGTTCAACACCACTAAGCTGCCACTGTTGAGCCCTTGAGCAAGGCCTTTAACCCTGTTTGCTCCAGGGGCGCCATAAGATGGCTTGGCCCTGCCCTCTGACCCCAGCTTCCTGGGGTTAGGGAAAATTGGGAGGGGGTAGCCCAGCGGTTTAAGGCGCTGGGCTCTTGATTGGAAGGTCGCCAAGCTGCCACTATTGGGTCCTTCAGCAAACCTTTAACCTGTGCTCCACACCCTGCGCTCTGACCCAGCTTCTAAACAAGATGGGATATGCAAAGAAACAATTTCACTGTGTTGTAATGTATATGTGACAAATAAAGGCTATTCTATTCTATAGATTTCTTGAGCCAATTAGCTTTCACCTCTTTAGCTCCATAGAGAGGACACGCATCCCTAAGCATGCTAGATCAGAGGTTCCAAAACACTGGATTGCAGCCTAGTACCAGGTCATGAAAGAAATGCAACCTGGTCGTAAGTATGTTCTGTGGATAATGTTTATAGATATGATGCTGTATTGTTTATTTTGCATTTTGCTCTTCTAACGACAGTATTCAACTTTACATACAGTGCAATTATACATAGAAACAATCCCTCCTACCCCCAGTACGATATTTTCAAAACTAACCTGGTCCACGGTGTACTAGAGTAATGTTAAGAAGGAATATAAAACAAGTGATAGAAGTGTGTTATTGACAAAAAACACCCAGCAACGTGCATCCACTCACACTTCTTATATTACGCCTACTAGTTGTGCATTCACAACAGCTATGAGCTACTCGCTATATTACTGTATATTACCGTATGTAAACTAAACAAATCACCAGTTTATATGGAAAGCAACCAAAACAGGGACATCATTCTTAAAGGGGCCAAATACCATATTTAACAATTAAAACAACCGGTAAAAAATTCAGAACAGAAAAATATGCAATTACTGAGTTAATTCAAGTTCCAGTTCATTTATTTCTATAGCACTTTCCACAATGGACATCGTTTTAAAGAAGCTTTAGAGAACGTCACAATTATAGAACAAATTGTTAATATAAACCTTTATCCCTGATGAGCGAGCCTGGGCCAACTGTAGCAAGGAAAAACTCCCTTAAATGGAATGAGGAAGAAACCTTGAGAGGAACCGGACTCAAAAGGGAAAACCATCCTCATTTGGGTTATATCAAGTGTGTGATTTATAAATTATAGATAATACCAGAGTGAGAAAACACACTGGAATTTGTGAATATGAATAAGAAAGTAGACCAATCTCAAAACTCTGCATGAAGTATGAAGTGGGGTCCAAAGCTGGTACACCTCTAGATCGTCGGGATGTTTGTGGGGTCCAGTTTTTAATTAAATATTTGAATCTACTGAGAGCCCTAATTATGTATATTTGTGTGTGTGTGTGTGGGTGTGTGTACATACACACACATGCTACTGCATTCTGAGTAAAAAATCAGCAGTTAGAGTATGCACTACAACAGGAAATGCTTAAAACACTTGTGAAGACTGTGTCTGAAAGAGCTCTGGAAGGCTACGTACATGACTGTGTCCTGTAACTAAGCGGAAAAGCTGTAGACCGGCTTAATCACTTGGGGCTGACACTAATGACCAAAGAGTGCGTATGACAGGGCCTTTTATAGCCTGCAGACGAGAGACTTTCGGTCACGAGGTCATGACCGTAATGGGGATTAGTAATAGGGAAGGAAATAAGGAAATCTGTGGGAAAAAAAAAAACAGTGATGAAGAATAGACTTACCTGACGAGTCATCATCCACGCGTTCATACTGCAACAATCTGTCCAGGAGAAAGCTGAGGCAGATAATGCACATTAGTTCTATGAGAGCTATGATTATTGCAGATAATTAAAGATTCAACTGATGCACTGTGTCTCTTCATATATACTCATCCCATCATCCCTTGATCCCAAGGTTATTGAAAATGCATGTCTAATGTGTTTGTTACATCAAGAATGTAAAAATGTAACACCTTTTATCTCTGGAGACCTTCAAGAGTTTTCTCTGTGCTCTCCTGAGCTCCTCTTGAAAGCATTCTTGCTCCTAAAATTAAGCCAGACGAAGTCACATCCTGCACCACACACACACACACACACACAAATTAACCGAGAAGAAAATGATGTGAAACCGAGGTTACTTACATACACCAAAAATTTTAATTTCCGCTTTAGGTTTTTGTACTTCCGCTTGTAATCCACATCTAACTCGGCTTGGCCGTTCATCACTGAGGAGAAAAGGGACATCACGGTTTAGTGGAAGGTCGCTCTCTTTTTTTAACAAATACAGTGCATTGTATAGAGTAAATAAGCTGTTCATAACAAGTGTATGGCCACTGAACTGTCTTGCACCTTGTTCAAAACCAACACTAAGTTCAGGTAAGGACGCAGGATCTGTACGGATAATAATCCTTATTATCTCCCCTACTTCTCTCTGTCATGTGACACATCCTGAACCTTTCGCTTCATTCTTTTCGGATCCGCCTTGATTCATGCTTTAATTAGAGATCACAATATGTGGCAGAAGATGGTTCACCGTGATCAGCCTAAAGATCCATTAAGTTACTGAGCAACTCAAGAACCATGAGGATGGGTCTGGACTGTTATTCATATAATCAGTCTACTGCAAGAGCTTAGGACTACAGTTCTGTATTTAAGGACTCATCGCTGAACAGTAAACATCAACAATGACGGCGGTCTATAAATTCATCCTACCCACACAGGCTCGATGCGCATGCGCAAACAAAAGTTTCTGCAGCTTGCCATAAACGCATGCGGTTAGTGTACAATGTTGCGGTTGGAATATGATGCTTTTTGTCGTGTTTGTGTGATTATATGTTAATTTCAATTGTGCAAATAATGTTCCCTTAAGAATCGATGAACGTATACGTATATTTCACTATAGAATTCATTGCCAGCACACGTGCTGTATATTTTTATTCTAGCGGACCATTTAGCTTGTCCTAGTCATTAGACATGTTGTTGTTTTTTTTTATCATTTGTGTGTTTTGTGCTGTTCTGACATGCGATAGGAGTTTTTCACGACTCTCTCCGTCCTATAAAACTGTGCTGCCCTGACGTGGGATAGGTTTTCA